>CM048932.1:28041196-29241196 GCA_026686955.1 Epinephelus cyanopodus | reverse complement strand
GAAACGTGGAGGGATCCTCAAAAGACTCATCCTCTGGGGACCACGAATGACTGTACATCATTTCATGGCAACCATGCTGCCAGCACATCAAGAAATATATCAATTCTAAATATTTATGACAACTGACAATCAGTTTTGGAACATCATTTGCAAGCTAAGAGGCAAAAAAATACTCCCACAAAAGCTTCACTTTCTGCTGAAAAGTGCCACTAAACCTCAAAGTGAAATGGAGAAGTTTGAGAGGCTTTTTTTGACATTGCTACAAATAAGTGACATGCCAAATGAGACTGATCTCCAGTTCAGTTCTGTTTGAAGGGTTCCCTGAGGTGAGTAGATAAATGCCAACATTAAATGGGAATTTTGTGTGCACCTTTCAATAAAATGCCTCCAAAACTGCTCTCTTTATGGCTCTTTTGACATTCTACTCCGGTACACTACAGGGTGAAGAGTGATCTGTAGAGCTTAGAAATGGACAAATGGAGTGACTGAAATTGACTCGTAGACTGAGGAATTAGGCCGTCAAGCATTATTAGGAGTTGGAGATTCATTTTTGCATTTAGGGTAGTTCACTTTATTTAATTTAGCTTTAAAGTCTTACACTGGTTTCTCATTTAATCACATGGAGGGGTTTGTAGCTCACAGTGTGACTGAAAAATAGGAGGAAACAGGAAATGAATATTTTTGAATATTTTAAAGACAAAAGAATTAACAACAACAATCAGTGCTTGAAAGTAAGTCATTATTAAAGCGTAATTCTTTAGCAGCAAGTAATACCTTTGTTGTTGTCATCCATCAGCTAACAGACCATCAAGAGCCACAAAGGAACATCGGACAATCACAACATAGATGATCATCATTGATGATTTATGCTTGGATCATTGGTCTTTTTGTGTTTGCTGCTGTTGTAGCTGTGATTTAATGTTTGCCCTTGGGCACCTTTAGAAGGATACGGTACACCAAAATCTAAAATCCACATTTTTCCTCTCACTAGTAGTGCTACTTATCAGTCCAGATTGTTTTCATGTGAGTTGAGTGTTGGAAATATCCGCACAGAAGAAAGCCTGCATCTACTCATGCACAAGGTGCTTGTGCTGGTGACAGTGTGAGCTGTAAACATTGATGGCGTCCTCCTCAGCTGAGCTGTAATGTTAGTGAGCTCAGTGATGCTACTGTAGGTGAGCTTGCGGTAGATGTCCTCTGCGCAGTGGTTATAGTTCATGAATGAAACATAAAAATGCTCACATCAAGGTCTGTGGATATTCTTGAGTAACCATGTCATGATTTTTAGAAAGACACTGCAGTTGGGTTTTTTGAATTCTTTATTTATTTATTCATTTTTTGTGCTTTGAGCACCACAAGCCAAGTCCCATCTACTTCCATTATATATTAGAGAAGGCAGACATCTCTATGGCCAATACTTCAGCACTCGACAACCCATACCAAAATAATCTGGACTGATAAGCAGCACGACAGGTAATGCAAGATTTATACTTCTGCGTCAAATCGACGCCATACCCTACACCATAGCCTGACGTGCACCGCCCCAGAAATTAAACTGCAAGTCGCAGCAACACAGACATCCTGTCTATGTTTGTAAGCTGAAACCATTTCCCTCAGTGGAAACAAAGCATTTATTTTTATTTCACAGATAAGGAACAATAAATTGTGAAGACAATACAGCCTCCCAAAATAGCATTTTAAATCTTGTGTGTGATATATCCTGACTTCTCTGCTAGCTGCTAGGCTAATTTATACAATGTAAAATGCCATAGACTTGTGCTAAAAACATTGGCATGTTGTGTTTGGGGGAAAATGTGTCCAGATAAAGACAAGTGCTTTGTCTGTGAATGTGCGAGTTACAGTGAAGCTGATTTGTGTACTTGTGTTTGAAATTGTCTCTGTTTTGGGTGCATTTTGAATCAACTAAACTTTACAGCACTTCACAGAACCCTGCTGCCAGCCAGTGTTTTGGAGGTGTAACTGCAGAGTGACACACCACCATACAAGTATAAATACCCACAGCGGTGTAGGCCACATGTGTAGAGCTCAAGTATAAATCCTGCTTAAGAGGGAGAATATCTATCTTTGATTTAGGGGTGAAATGTCCCTTTAAGTGCGATACAATCTACAATAAATACCTCTTTTTAATTTTCTTCTGGACTCATTATCATCATATTTTAAATTTTGATTCAATTGCCAGGCTGAGCAGAAAAATCTGAGTTTTTGATTACAAGTTATTTAAAGTGTTTCAAATTGAGGACTGCAAGTGTCGACAAGCAAGTGTTTGCTTAACTAATCATGGGCAAAGCATAGATCTTATTAGTTTTCATCACAGTTTTAATTTAAATTTCCAGAGGCCTTTTCTTTGTTTTGTTAGGATAAATTACTGAACTGCAGTCATTTGTTACGTCTCTGGGAATCAAGGTGTCTTTCTAATTAAAATACACACAGAATGAATTCAGCAATTGATTCATTAATGTATCCTAATTATGGCTTGAAATAAACTGATTAAATAGCAAGTCTTGGTTAGATGCTATAAAATGTATTCTCATTCTGTGACTGCATATGGAGAACTGTGTATTTAATTTTCGGTGCACAATAACGTGAAATAACTTCAGGTGAACAACAGACTCTCAAATTGTGAAATAATCAAACTGGGATGGTGTTTTTATTTGCAGCGACGTCTCTAAACACTTGATCAATATAACATAAATATAACCCTTATTTAACTCCTGAGGAATTCCTTTTTATTTGCAAATATAAGTTAAAAGTTGGTATACTGTTTCTTATATTTCTTTTTTTGTGGGAACTACGCATACTGAAACTTTACCAGGAGGCACCTTAAGGCTCAGGCTCCCAGCAGCAGGGGCTCTGAAAGATTTTCAGCCTGAGTAACAGAATTGAACTTTAAGATTTTACCTCAAAGGGGGGAATCGGAATATTAAAGGGCGACTCCAGCAGTTTAGCATTGCACTTCACGTTCACGTTGAGGACCCACAAGAGACAGAATGGTCAAAATGGAGGCAGCAGACACCACAATAACTAACTTTTAGTCCCATGTATGTATTATGCTTTAAAAAAAGCATAATGCAACACAGTAACATTGGGCCTCCTTTACCAAGTGCTGTGGTTCTGTGAATGGTTGTCTGTCTCTGTGTGTCAGCCCTGTGATAGTCTGGTGACCTGTCCAGGGTGTGCGCCACCTCTTGCCGAATGTCAGCTGGGATAGGCTCCAGCCCCCCGTGACCCCTAACAGGATACGCGGTTACGGGTAGGAATGAATATTATAATAGTATTTTCATAATTATTGTATTTTTGATGATAATTTGAGCGGCGTCTCGAGTAAAATCAATGTCTTACATCAACACGACTCGTCTGTCCTCAGTCTTGACAGATGTGTAATTTAGTTTGGTTTAGTTCATTTGATTTATTAAAAGGACAGTGTGTAATAGCATTTCATTTACAAGGCGGCTGCACAGTGATTAATTTCCTCCCACATAACAAATAGATGCAATAAATACAAATAAAATTCAAGGTGCAATGCAGATGACAGTAAATCCATATGCCTAACATAATAAACACGGTAAGTACACACTGCATAGTACAAAATACAATGCATTAAAAAAAAAAAAATCACAGTTTGCAGGTTGGGTGGTCGATTAACGTGTACTTTTTGTGTGATTTTATATCCACTCCTTACACTACTCAATGTGACGGCTTACTTCTGTAGAAGTACCTCCACTTCCGAGAGAGTCGGACGCTCCACTCTCTTCGGATTTTTGGTTGGGCATTCTCTCAGCGTCTTCTTCTTCTCCATGCTCCAAATTTGTAACACAAAATTCTTGTTTAAGATGTGAAATCTTACACCTAATCCAAGCTAAGCATGATGACATCATCACGGTTATTTTTTCAGACTTTGCAATACTCCTTCCAAATACACAGAATATATCATACCATTTCTTCACAGGCTGAGGTGGAGTCCTCATGACGAGTAAACTGACCTTTATCTGTAAAATCAGTGGAAACCGAAACAGACAAGTGGAAATAGACAACTTTTCTCTCTTATTTCCAACTGGTGTTATTGTTGGCAACGCTGTCACAAAGACAACCAGATTGCTACTACGGTCATTCACCATCTACCATCTCATCTACTGAGGATAGTAACTGCAAGGAACTTACATTAATGCTCATTGGTAATTGTGGAAAGCTAACAATAGCTACAAAGGAAAATGAAAGCGCTTTCCTCTTTCTGTTTTGGTTGCACAATGATAGATGCACTTCCTTTGTGCCATATATTGAACCTTCATTTTCCCCAGAGATCGTACCTGGTGGCGGAGAGAAATCCACAGGGAAAGCGAGACTTATAGGGAACAGATCTTAACGCCGCTGGCATCATTATTTTATGGCCATTACACTGTGCAAACAACATTGTTATGATAAGTCAGAGCATTATATGCAATATAATAACTCCGTTTTCTTTAAATCACCTGAAAATAAGAACTGAGGTGTTTCATTATCACAGATGAGGTGTTCATATCTAAACAGGGAGCAGGTCCTTGTCCTTGGAGACTGCCATGTTGCACCGCCATGTTTCTACAATAGCCCAAAATGAACAAACCAAATACCGGCTCTAGATGGGACCATTCGCATCCAGCAGCCCATTTGTGACAGACTAATTTATTCAGCGTTTTAACCATTCGGGTCTGTTTGTTTTGAAGAGGAAAAGACCTCTGTGGATAATTCAGCTACCGGATCATCTGGATCCTATATCAGTGAGTATAGATTAGCAGATTCTGGGTTTGGGTCCTGGCTGCGACGAGCCCAACAGTGTCAACTTGTAATGTGAAACTACTGCATTCTGTATTTTAACCGTTTAAATTAGGGGTGGGGGAAAACAAATCAATACAGCATGGTATCGCAATGTATGACTAGAGGGGCATCTTAGATCAGAGGAGGTGCACATGCTCGGCACGTTATTCAACACTAAATTATGCATTTTCCAGTCATTTGAAGCTGGATGATACCAGCCAAGCAAGAATATTTAAAGTGTCTTTCAAGTGCTTTATTGCAGCAATATTGTAGCAGAACAAAGAAAAGGCTACATTTAGTCTGGGCGACCTCACCCATCAGTGTATCTAGCAACAGATGTTTCTTACCCTGAAAATAAAACATAGAAATTCAAACTAGGAATTCTATCTATAACAATCAGTGTTGTCAGCTCAAAACCATCGCTAATTGTTATAGATAGAATTCCTCGTTTGAATTTCTATTTCTTTTACTTTATTTTTTATTTCAAATTTGCACAAACAGTATAATGTGGTAGGAAAAAAAAATTCTGAACTTCTTCCTACCCCTTTGAACATGACACATACCGTCTAACTTAATCAACAACTAATTTACTGTATTGTTTATATGCCCTGTTTTTGTTAGTTGTTTTTCTGTGTCTTTTTCTTAACATGTTCAGTAAAGTTGAATTTAAAAAATAAATAAATAAATAAATAAAATAACCTGTGTGGTCCATTTCATCCGGCAGAAACCGCCATACCACAGCAAAAGGTGCAGGTTTTATAGAGTCTTATGGCTCCTCTTTACCTAGGTCGTTGGGTGGTGGTGCTTTGGATGAGCCGGGCGCCTGCTCTGAGGCTGGGGGTGAAGGCAGCAGCTCGGGCGGGAGTGAGCAGGACAAGGCTGCTGCTTGCTCCCCAGAAGCTACTTCTAACTTCACCTCAAGGTCGAGTATCTGTCTCACCATCATTACTGTTGTCTGACTTGTTGCTGGTCATGTTTTGCTTGAACCATTTTCGAATATCCACGGCGATCTTCTTAACGTTATTTGTGTTACAGGCTGTTACAGGCTATATTGTTATGTCAACATTATTATTATTTTTTTTTTTCACTCTTTTCAACTGAGCATGCAGACACATAAAATAAGGGTGCAATGCATGCTTATGCACCCTCGTAAAACCAGGCCTGGCGACCATGTAGAGACAGAAATGACATGCCGTGCGCCGCATTATCGTGATTTCAATTTTGACCAAAACAATCGTGATTATGATTTCGTCCATAATCAAGCAGCTCTAATTCCCACCCCTAGTTTTAATCATCTGGCCTTTGTTCTGGAGACAAAGAGACCTCTGCGGATAATTCAGCTCCCAGTAAAAACCTCCTGAACAATAACCACTGAAATTCAGTTGGTTCAGCACATGAAAGAATTTTAAGCTGGTCATAATCTGCAATCCTCACGGCTAAATGCCACCAACTCTACACACTGCTCCTTTAATGCAGCACAAAATGCCTCCCCCACAAACAATGCTCTCCAAAAAGCTGCATTAACATCTATCTGATGTGGCAACCATAAAGAAAATTGATGTCATAAGCTTTACAAAGATGCAGTAGCATTTCTTTCAAGGCTATCACACTGAACAGCATCACAGTGTTAAGGCTTTCTCTGTATCTGGTTACTTCTTTTACAGTAAGTAGAGGTAACTATCATAGTGAATCAGAACATGTGTGTCAGTTTTTCAGAGAAGCATAAGACAAAAAAGACTCCTGCAGGGAGTAAGGAAGGAAGCCCAGGACTGTGTGAGCACTTTCTGTTTGCTGTCTTCAAGTATCACTAAAACCCCCATCTGTGTAAGAATAAGGACATCAGGACAGGCTGCGGCTTAATATGGATACCTCATCCTCTGAAGTTCCCCCTGAGTCTACAGAGTAGCGTTCAAACTTCTCTTGCACTCTAACAAGATGCTCGGTAATGTCTGTCCTCTGTCTCACCACGGGCTGGGTGATTCCTGCGGTAAAGAGACAGCAAAGAAAAAATATCTCACGAGTCAAGTCAGGCCTGTCGTAACCTCAGACTTGCGGTGAGTGTTATCCTCCAGCTACAAATCACGGGATTTCCTGCCTTGTGAAGGCCTGTGTTTTGTTCACTGAGGTTTTTAAGATCTGTATGAAGTAAATTAGTCTGGCCAGCCACAGCTTGTCACCGAGAAGGTCAAATAAATCCCCATCCTCCCTCTCTAGGAGGGCCCTCACGTCCTCTCTCAGTCCCGACAGCGTGTCCATGACCTTCCTACTGAATAACCACTTTAGCACACAGTAGAACAACAGGTGCTCATGCTCTGCCTCCCATCTTTCTGTATCATTCTCAGAGAAGCTAAAAAAAAAAAGACCAGTGGAGAGATTTGCTCTTTATCCCATCCTCTACCTTTGTTACAGGACCCAATGTTTTCGGTTGCCTAGTTGCCGATGCTGCAAATAGTAAATGGCTCTCTCCAATTAGGTCTTTTTCCAGGGGTTATTATGAAGGCGCCCCAACACACACACACACACACACACACACACACACACACACACACACACACACACACACACAAAGCAGGCAACCTTCATGGAGTTATGCTTGTTAACATTGACACTAATCCCCAAGAGACGTTCCTCTTTGTGCCTCTTTATGACAACACCTGCTGAGTGCCACTGGCAAACTCCGGCACAATATAACCGTGTCTTTCTATCATTTGTGGTGATGACAAATGAACAGACACTCAGAGCGTCGGGCAGCCCCATTTGTGACCACAGCACTCCATATGTTATTGTGCCTCACTTAGTAATGAAGAGAATGCTGAAGTTGGGGCCAAGCAACCGGATAACAATCTGTTCCCCAAGCTAGCTCAAACTGGTAGAGTTGCGCATTCAAAACTGTGATTTATAATACCATTACCACAATTGCCATTTGTTCCCACTAGAGCTGTTAGAGTGAAGAGACTTCCCCTGCGGTGATCAAGGGTGGTTCAACAGTGCAATTCACAGTACTACCATCCCTTTTGTTGTCCTATCCCTGTTTTATCCCTTTATCCACCAATAAGAGCATAAACATGTGGTTAATATGGACATATCAACAAATACATTCAAATAAAAGGCATCAATAAATGCACAGATGTCACTGCTGTTGCCTTTTAATTGACACAGGCGTCACAGTGATGGTGGTGGTCTCAGTAAAGATGGCAGCGTTTTATCAGCCATGACACTTTGGATGCGTGTGGTTGCTATGAAACAGAATACCAGCAGATGTAAAAGTGTTGGGACAAGGTAGAGTACTGGCTCTAGATGCAAAGAAGGCTAAAACACGTAGCGATGAGGAATGGATTTGCCATTGTATGTGGGTTCAGGAGGAGTTTCTCTTCCACTGTATGTTCAGCCATGGGACAGTTGGTCTTCGTGGCTGGCTACTTGTCCCGCCCCTCCTCCACCGCTGATTGGAAGGCTGGGTAGAAATTGACAGTGACGAGCAGCAGCGTTGACCCAAAATTGAATATTTGTCAACTCCCTACAACCAGTGGCATCGTGGATAGAGCAGGCACCCCATGTACCAGCCTGCTGCTGCAGCGGCCCAGGTTCAAGTCCAGCCTGTGGCCCTTTGCTGCATGTCTTTTTCTTAATTTGCAATAATTTTAATTTGCACGATGAATGAATATTACATAGACTGAAAATTATTCCTGTCTCCATTTGCTGGTGGCCCATCACGATAAGAGTATGCATGTATAATATGATGTTAATTCTACTACAGACGAGATCTGATGGTCACTAAAATTAGGTGGCGAAAAAAGTGTATATCGATATCTGTATCGGTTATCGGTTAAATAAGTTGATATCAGGATATCAGCAAAACATTGTAAAAATACTTTTTAGTGAGGAGTCCTAGCTTAGGAGTGATTTATGAAAATTCTAACAGCAACTTTAAGCAAGGAAGGGACAGAAACTTTGACCTTAGTGAGGAGGTGTGGTTGACCCCATTGCTGCGTATGATGCATTCTTTTAAGATATAATTGGTTGTCATAGACACACCCTGTTGTGAGCCTGCAAGATGTGGACACCCTGTGGAAATAAAATGAACTGCATTTTTCCAGTTGCCAAATATCTAACACCTCTTTTCCAACAACATGGAACTAGTTCCTGCACATGATTTTGAACATTCAGAGCATTTCGACCAAAAATAAATTGGTTCAGAGCCTGAAAAGTTGGTTCCCAGCTGAAACAGACGGTGCAAACTGTGATGACATCAACGAGTGAGTCATATCATACAGGTTGGAAATAGACAAGGCAGCAATGGAGAAGTAAAGTGGATATCATCAAGTGTGTGCAGTGGTCTTTTTATAGTTGGTCTATCTGTGCTAACAGAACAAAAGTTTGCAGGTAATCAATTCTATCCGTAATTTTGCTATTGTTTACTTTCACTGTGCTTTGTGCAATGATGACACATCTTTGATTACAATGGTTCCACTCAAAAACCGGTGTAAAAGCAAAGTGATTCACTTGATAGCACCAAGGTTCCAGGAAACCATGAGCGTAACCAGTTCAAGCACTGAGCTAATTTGGTGATATGAAAAGG
Organism: Epinephelus cyanopodus; assembly: GCA_026686955.1. Classification (NCBI taxonomy): domain Eukaryota; kingdom Metazoa; phylum Chordata; class Actinopteri; order Perciformes; family Serranidae; genus Epinephelus; species Epinephelus cyanopodus. Next base: position 29,231,808 of record CM048932.1, on the reverse strand, counting down.
GGAATGAGTGTTGTGATCACTTTACTTCTGACATTATATTATTAGTACATTGGGTGGGAGATGTGAGTGCATCTAATGAGATCAACCACAAACACTAACTGTACGATTTAATCTGTGGCATTTCATTTACTCACTATCATTCAGTTTCTCCTACCTCTTTGTCTTTGCATCATTTGAGTTGAAGAAACTCTTAAGTTTTCTAAATGTCCTCCTCCCTACTCCTAACAGTTTCTCTCTGTAGGAGCTCTTAACGGCTGAGATGCTGAGTAACTTTCGTCTCTACCAGGATCTAGTCTTAACTTTAAGGGGAAATTCTTAGAAAATGTCAGAATTTAAAGACTTTCCTTAGAATTTTGTCACTAGAAACAATTATTTGTACTAGAAAGCTTTATGATGTAATTTTTAAAAAAGATATGCAATTTCCATGCTGGAAAAAAATAGATTGTTGGACTTTAACACTGTCCCCACCTTTGCCGACATCTTCCGTTATTTATGACACAACGCTTCGCCGCCATTGACAAGATATTCCAGTGATATGTGTTTTCACTGTTATAAAGATAGGGGGCACTGTTACACATCTTGTGAAATACAACAGCACCGCCATGTCCAAAAACAAATGAAGAAGAAGATCCGCTGGAAACCAGAATAAGAATAAGAATAAGAATAGAAATGTAGCCACTCATAAATCGCACGAAAATGCTGGTGCCAACAGGAATGTTTATGGCTGAACAAGTCGTGAAGATGTTGATGGAGTCAGACTCTGACATTTCCTGTTTTGATCAACATTTTGAATCCAATTTGGACGAAGAAGCAAACGAGTTTGGTGGGACAAAACGGGATCTCCATGACGGTGACACGGTTCTTTGTTATTATTATTTATTATTTTCATTTATACAATTCAAAAATACTTGAAAATGACCGTTTTTGACAAAAATGCATTTTTCTCAGCTTTTTTTTTTACCTACAGTAAATGTTTTTTTAATTAAAATGCAAAAATAAAATAAGTGTTGATAATAAAAGAAATGGAATAAGATAAGGGATGCACCGATCTGATATCTGGATCGAATATTGACCCTGATATCATCAAACTAGATGGATCGGGTATCAGAAAATGCAACCTATACCTGAGGCGATCCTTTCCCTTTAAATCTATTGCGACATGAGCTACGTCATACGTCATGGAGCGAAGGAGAGAATCTGCTGTGTGGAGGTATTTCACACTATTTCAACTGCTGTTGCACAATCGTTTATTTTTGTTGTAAATAAATAGTTCATCATTGTATTAATCTGTTTCATCTTGTTTAATTTTATCTTAGGAAAGAACTGTGTAGTCATCAGTGCCTGATGCCTCTAGTCTTTTCTGTTCTACATGTAAAGGTATATAGCTTTTTAGGTCAACCATGGTATCGGATCGGTATCTGGTATCGGCTGATACTCAAAGCCACAGCATCGGGATCGGTATCGAAACTGAAAAAGCTGGATCGGTGCATCTCTAAATAAGATCGAATAAAATGTTTTTTTATGTCTCTTCTTTAGTTTTATATATATACTGTTTCCATATTCATAGAACAAATTATCCTGTGAGTCTTGAAAGATTATATGATCAAAATTGCTGGCGGTGGCTGGCAACTTAAAAATAATACTCCTGCGGAGAAAGTGCTAAAACAAAAAAAGAAAAAATAAATTATTCTACTGAGCAACAAGAAGGAATGACGCAGAATTATTTCTAACCTTCATTACTGAGCTGAAAGACCAAAGGTTGAGTTCTTTTCTCTTTCAATGCACACACAGCATGTGAGTATCATGTTATACTGTATGTTCTCCTAAGATGCAGAGACTTAATCACAGCACTCACTCTTGATGAGATGTATCACTGTCATACAGAGGTAACCTTAAAATCCTCCTCTGCTGCAACTACAGTAGCTGCCACTGTTAAGGAAACACTCTGATCACTTTTAAGACACCCGAAAATGTTTGAAAAAAGAAATAAAAAGGTATCCCACTTCACCAGCAGCCTCTATTTTTATATTTAAGCTGACAACTTAAAAAATGTTCTTATCCAGTTCACAGAAATGTCCTTATGCCCTGTGATTACAGTTTTATCCAGAGATTTAAATATCTGTGCCCTCATATCTTCTCAGCCACTGAATCTTGTATTGTATCTTGTGTATATTCAGACTTGTTGAATGCCTGATCAGAATCTAACCACTGGTGATATATTGTTACAATAGCCTGGTGATGGGGAAGCCTGCGTCATCTTTATCTTCACCACAACTGACCACAAAAAGCCAACCATGGATCTCTGAGCTGCTGAAGTGTTAGTTAACAGTGTGTCAAACCTCATGCTGAGATGCTCGCTGCTCCTGCGCTGCACTTTTGCACTTTGCTTCTAGTCTTGAGATGTTATCGCAACAGAATGTGCCGGTGCGAAGAGTTGACATCCTCATGACGCAACGTGCCAATTAATGTAAATTTAGCACCCTCGTTATCGTGGACTGACTTCCTCATCCACTGCCGAGGCGCTGCTGTCTGAACCTCTCTGTGCTGCCTTGAAAGAATCGCATCACTTTGTACTCGCGCTGTGGGTGTTCAGTAACAAGGTGTCTTTTTAAGTTCATTACACAATGAAACTCTTATTGCTTTTTAAAGTCTTCACAAATCACACACTGTGGCAGTTTTCCTGACTGGTTTGTGTTTATCCCTGCAAGACTATGAGAAGAAATCCCTCCTGTTTTGACTGTGTTTGTAAGCTGAAATGTTGAAACTGTTGACAGTAGTGGCTCATTAGACTCAAGGAGGGGGGGCGTCATTTAAGCCTCAACCTCTTTACTCCTTAGCTGTAAAGATCCTAGAATTTATTTCAGACATGTGAATGTAGTGCTGGGTATATTATAATGATATACTGTAGATATGGAGAAGAGCATTGAGCATTGCATGCATTGCTCCGCCCACCTGTCGAGTTCCTCTGACAATTTTCATCCATGTCTGTGAATTTTCCCTCCATCAGCGCAGAATATCCATGCAATCAGCAAGGTCTCAAGGTGGGCACCCAAGATGAGTGTCACCAATTTATTATATGACCAAATTTAAAAAATGACCAGAAGAGTGTCATATGCAGAACATTATGATGTCACCGTGAAGTTGACCTTCGACCTTTTAGAAATAAAATGTCATGACTTTATTATTTGATCCTATGAGACGTGTGTGTTGTCAAAATTCACACATGAATTCTTGACTTATGGCCAATAACATATTTTGTGAGGTCACACTGATCTTGATCTTTGACCTTCGACCACAACATTCTAATTAGTTTGTTCTTCAGTCCAAGTGGACATTTGTGCCAAAGACTTGACCTATGACCTCTGACTACAAAAATCTAATCAGTTCATTACTGGGTCCAAGTAAATGTTTGTGTCACACTGGAGTAAATTTCCTGCTGTTCTGTCCTGTTCTTGAGATATGATGTTCACGAGAATGAGATGGATGCAAGGTCCCAGCAACCTTGACCTTTGACCACTGACTACCAAAATCTAATCAGTTCAGCACTGAGTCAAAGTCAACCTTTGTGCCCTCAAGCTGTTTGAGATATCGGGTTCACAAGAATGAGACAGACAAGGTCACAGTGAACTTGACCTTTGACCACTGACTACCAAAATCTAATCAGTACATAGTTAAGTCCAAGTGAGTGTTTGTGCTAAAATTGACAAACTGCCTCAAGCTGTTCTTGAGATATCACATTCATGGGAATGAGATGGATGCAAGGTCACAGTGACCTTGACTTTTGACCATTGACCATCAACATCCAATCAATTTATTCTTTGTCCAAGTGAATGTTTGTGCCAAATTTCAAGAAACAGTAACTATAAAATCTACAGTTTCAAGGTGGGCACTCAAACTGACTGTCACCAATTTAGTATCTGACCAAATATTTTCCCTTCTGCTCCTGATATGACATTAAATAATGGCCAAAAGAGTGTTTTATGCAGAAGTCCATGTGAATGTTTATGCCAAATTTGAAGAAATAGTTTAACATTCACAACTATATTCTGTACAAAGGGGAGCAGTCCAATGCTAAAATCCGGTATCTGCGAGTACAGCCTATGACCAATCTGATACCACGTAATGCTTCACGTCATTACACATACGCACGCTACAGGCAAACGAAACGGAAACGGAGCAGAGTTTAAAAAACATTCTACTGTAGCCTTTAAAATGTCTTTTTTACCAACTTGTGTGGCTGCACTTTAACCTGTGTCTTGATCTGTGTCAACACTGGATAATAATGATAATAATAAAAAAAGTTTTATGGCATTCATTCTACTATTATGTATTTATTTCTTAATATTTTACATAGAGTTTTAGGAGTTAAGACATACAACAATTCATATCCCATCCATTTTTATTTTACGAGCTGGTATCGGATCGGTACTCGGTATCAGCAGATACCTAAGGCTCAGGGATCGGAATCGGTATTGGGAAGGAAAAAGTGGTATCGGTACATCTCTACTTCTAAAATATTGCAGGGGGCGTGTCCCCTGTGGCCCCCAGGATATTAAGCCCCTGGTGAAAATGCAAGTCCATCCCAATAATCTTACGTATTTCACTTTGTTTTTTTAATCCCCTTAATTTTTTCCCTGTTAATCTGAAACCTGCAAGTGACGGCCCGCTGGACTCAGCTGTCCTGTGATTTGGTGTTATTTAGCCCCTCCCCTTTTCCCCTATTGAATTTTTATGGACCTATATTAGGCTACAACTGAGCATAAGGATGCATGATCATTTCCAGTCCAGTGCTGATTCCTGGCCTCCAGTTTTATTCTACTGTACAGAAACATCTAATGATTCTGAATGTGAGGCGGTTCACCAAGCTCGAGGGATTAAGCAGTTTTTCCTGACTCCAAAGTCACACTGGCATGACTGATGGAGCCTCTCTGATGATGTAATTGTGGACTGTTCAAGGATGAGGATTGAATTTCTAAGCAAGGCAGAGAGTCTCAACACTGGGCTCATCATTTTACAATAAACGGCATCGCTGCAGGTTCATTTTCTTTGCCATTTCCTTGTTTACTGTTAATTAAAACAAAAGGAGATATCACAAATGTGTGACGCTCTTATGGCACTAATGAAATCACAGACAGCTTCCCCTCCATTACATCATAATTGTGACTGTGATTGCTCAAGGACATTCTTGAAAATAGCCTTGAAGAAGTCTTACGCTCAATTTCATTAGTGGTTCCTGGTTTAATCCTGTAGCACTAAACCATATAAATTATCTGCCAGTGGTGCCAAATGGCTTTTGTCCCTGTTTGAGCCAGCAGAGCGGTGCCAGCTACAGTTCACATGAGGACAACCACAGAAAACTTTGACTAGCAGGGTTTTTTTTTGCAAACTGTTACTTCCACTAGTCGCAGTAATCTCCGTTCAGAATTTCTTCTTTGATGTTACATTTGTTTCGAAAGACTGATGATGTAATCTGAGCTAAGTTTTTACAGCATGTAGTCGAAGCCGGTGCATCTGTCTGATGTCTCTAACTGTAATGTAATGCGGACTGGCATCTGTTGTCTTCTCTACTTGACAGAAGTTATGGACGAGTGCAAATGCTCCGAGTGAGGTGCAGTCTGAGAGATGGAGGTGATAGACAGACGAAAAGGGATGATAGACGAGCTCAAAAGACAGAATGGACAAATTCGACTGTCAGGATGAACAGCTGGAAACGACGACAGACGCCAGTCCTTAGTAAACAACACGTTAGACAGATGTGAGCGCCAGGGAAAGGTAACAACTAGTGACAAATGTCAAAGAAGACATTACAGCAAAGCAAAGAAATGTGTAAACACAGATGGAAATTAACTGTAATATTCGGTATATAAAAAGAGAAAGCAGTATAGAATAACACTACTGTATGCTGGCATGAATTAAACTCAATAGACGTCAGCACAGCAGTCTGATTACATTCACTTTTATCTAATTTGTTGTTTGGCCAACACAGTCGACCCCACTAACCCATTTGTAATCAATTTGACTAATGGAGTAATCTATTTGCCTGAAACAGCAAACATTCATTGTGTAAAATAGCCTATTGACGGCTGTATTTGGAGGTGAAAACAGACAATTTATATTGTAATCATCACAGTCTATACTTGAGGCTTGAGGCTATGCATAAAAAAAGCCTCATGGAAATCACAGAAAATGTTCGGTTATGATGCATTTTCATCCCTAGACTGGCAATTATAAAGTATGAGGCAACAAACAAGCTGTGCCTTTGTGCAGTCCTGCAGGACATTTTGCTTGTTGTTAATGTCTGTATGACAGCTCACACTGACAGCACCGCACTCTTATTTTTCTGTCACATTTGCTCACATCGCTTAGTTTACATCTGGCATTCTCGTCATTGAAGTGTTTTGTCTGCAACGAGTGTGCGGCTGTTGCACAAAGCCGCTAGCCAGCAACAAAATTCCATTTCATTACACAGTATGGATATCACAGGCAAAGTCAAAATGCACGTCAAGGACAATCTCTTCACTCCCGGTTCTCGCCTGCTGCTTTTTGCGAGGGGTTCGGGAGATGGAGCGGACCAACAGGTGTGATATGGAGATTGCGCGGACATGTGATGTTTTGCAGCTGCTCTGAATGAAATGGACAGCTGCAGGCGGCATCCATCTCGTCTGATTGAGGGCAAACTGTCACAGGAGTGACAAGTCACAAGTCCAAGGCAAACTTGCCAAATCTGCGGCTCTATAATCCTCAGGATCCAATAATGCACAGGAACAGACCTGAGGATTATTGAAGCCTGCAAATACTAAACAACCCCATATGGCAATTTATATCCACTGTGCAGATTCTTGTTAAGTCTTCAGAGTCGGAGAGGAGCACATGTTGACCAAGTGCTCAAGTGGATACTGTTGTTATTAATCAAACTTTGCCTTGTTAATTTATACTGGACTGAAATTGAAAGAAAAACTGAAGAAAACATTTTTCTTTGTTTCTCTGTGCCTTTGTTAAGCATGATGATCTCACAGTGTGCAGAGGTCAAAGGGAGGAGGTTGGAGTTACTGGTTCATGCACTGGAGACCTGTGCCTCTGTTCTGAGTGTTGCTACAAATACCCCTCAAGGCGGCGATTGATTCCTAACCTTCTTGACGTGTCGGCCCTTAAAATGTAGTAATGCTGACAGGTTACGCCTTAATGTGCACATGGTTCAACCAAGTTCAACCATGGAGTGTATTTTTCCCTTTTTAGAAAGATTTCTAAAGGCCCCAGAAAGGTGAGAGTATCCAGTAAATCACAAGAAAAAGGCAAAGCTTCTTTGAACGGTCAGGAAAAATACGCTTCATTTTCTACAACAGAAATAGCTGCCTTTTTCATGATTTTCCATTTAACTGTTCGTGATCCCTCACAACAATGTGACAACGTGAAGGAAGTTGCTCATGGTGATTGAAAATACAGGGAACTATCAACTGAATCTGCGGCTCCCTCGCCTTTACTGAGATTTATACCGAGATTCAGCTTGTTGTTCAGCTCTACTCCACTTTTTTGCTTCACTCTCACTGCTCACATGGTGTTTTCAGATGCAGCAGCAGAAAGTAAACAAGTCCATGCACTCAATTTTATACTAAAGTACATTTTGGAGGTAGGCCCACTTTGAGTATTTACATTTTTTCTACTTTATACTTCTAGTCTAATATCTTCTCACACTACTGTCACTTGAACTTCCCTTAAGTGTCACCTAAGTGTCACTGAAGAAGCCTCTTGGATGAGAGGTGAAAAATCTTCAAGAAACTCAAGCAAGTCCAGTTGCCTGCAGTATAGCATTTATAATTACCATGACCTGGATGACTGAGAATCTTCATCAACATGTTCATGACTGTCACATTACTTTTGAAATTTTGTCTCATTGCTCTTAAATTTAACCTCTTGGGATCAATAAAGGTTTATCTTATTACTTCACTACCATTATTTTACAGCTATAATTACTTATTATTTTTCAGATTGAGATTTAAGAGAGTTTAGTGTCAGCGCACTGTTAAGTAGAAAACATCTTAATCATTTAAGTGCACCAATAGCCACACACACAACGGGTCTGGTGATGGTGCACAAAAACCCACTAACGCCTGCTTACATCTGGATTTTTGATGTAACGGGAAAAGTTACAACAGCATCTACACCTGGATCAAATGACTCTGCAGTAGTCACAGTTATCCATCAGCTCTGGCTCTGATTTGATCAGTATTGATGGAAACACAAGACCCAGGTGACCTCACTGATTTGATGCAATGACGTACTATCACAAAATACTTTGCCCCAGCAGTGCTCAAACACTGACACAAATTATTCGGCACTGAGACTGAAAGAGAGACTGAACTAACGCACAACAGTAACCACACACACTGAGGGTCTGGTGACAGCGCACCAGGGTAAAGAAAAATAGAGGGAAACCTTGGTGTCAGCACACGTATAAGCAGAAAACAGCTTATTCAACCAAAATGTGCAAAAGCGCACCTATGACAAAACATAATGACGTGCTGGTGACGGCACACCAATAAGTAGAAAACATCATTTTCACTCCGACAAAATGCATAAAAGCGCACCAGTTACAATGCATTGAGAGTCTGGTGACGGCGCACCACAATGAAGACAAACACAGAGAAATCTTGGTGTCTGCGCACAAGTAAGTATAAAACAGCTTATTCACTCTGATGAAATGTGCAGAATTGCACCGATATCAATACACAATGAGGGTCTGGTGACGGCGACCAGCTTGCGGGAAAAATCAAGAGAAACCTCGGCACACAGATGAGTAGAAAACAGCTTATTTAATAAAAATTTGAACATGCGCACCAATAACAACACACAATGAGGGTCTGGTGACGGCGCACCAGAATAAAGAGAAATCTAGAGAAACCTTGGTGTCGGCGCACTGATAAGTAGAAAATAGCTTATTCGGTTCAACGAATGTATAAAAGCCCGACAGTAACAACACATAGTGAGGCGTCTGGTGACAGCGCACCAGGTTAAAAGAAAAATCAAGAGAAACCTTGGTATCAGCACACCGATGAATAGAAAACAGCTTATTCAATCAAAATGTGCAAACGGGCACCAATAACAACAAAATGAGGCTCTGGCGACAAGGATAAAGAAATAAAAGGAGAGAAACCTTGGTATCAGAGCAGAGTAGAAAACAGCTTACTGACTTCAACAAAGTGTAACAGCACGACAGAAACAAAACACAATGATAAAGAAAGAAAAGAGAGAAACCTTGCCATCTGCACACATTGCCCTGACACCAGACAATATAAGCAAAGGAGAGACTGGGGATAGTTGTAAAACATTTTGTCTCAACACCTGTAACTCACTGAATTTTTGTGTTAGACCTTGCCATAATTCTGGCACAAAGTACTTTTATTGTCTACTTTGATTAGCATTGTTTCCAACTTCTCCAGCTATATTACAGAACTAATTAACTAATATAAAAAACATGGAGCTCCTTTGTTACACCCGGCCTTACTACTTGGGTAAGTTGTAACAGCAAGGTGATTTGAAACAAGCAAAAATTACATGCCTTGCATTTGACACAAAAGACTGCTCTCTGATCTAATGCAAGTTGCATAACACTAATTCCATCATTATCAGTACTTATAAAAAAAAAAAAAAGATTTTCATTACCTGGAAATCTGTATTTCGGGTATAAAATCTGCACCTTCACACAGCTGTGAAATTCCATGTGCAGTCAGGAGAGAACTGGTCATACAGTAAATGTATTACATGACTAATAGGCCATCTTGTCTTTAATGAAAACGCCAAAACACACCAGGGGCGAATTCAGCGCGTCGTATTTCTGCCTTAATGGCGCGACCGGCTCTGGGTCAGCTGGGAAAGGCTTGAGGCGAAGCAGGCTCACGGCTTATGTGTTTGCCACATTCTTTTTCATTTTAACCCACACCGTGATCTTTTCCTGACCCTAACCAAGTAGTTTTTGTGCCTATACCTAACCAGACCTTAACCACAGGGCATCATGATGATTTTGGAACAACGAGACTTCGGAACCCCCTCGTCCGACCAAATTCTCATTGGTGGAATAATTGCTGTGTTATTAAGTTGAACTTGTCCACACTTGTATTGGTGGGGGAAATGTGTCCAGATAAAGACAAGTGTTTGTCTGTGAATGCTGCGATTTATAGTGAAGCTGATTTGTGTTCTTGTGTTTGAAATTGTCTCTATTAAGCCATGTTCAATGTGTATTTATATGTGATTTGAATCAACTAAACTTTATAGCACGTAACACAGTCCTCCACCGCTGACTAGTGTTTTGGAGGTGTAACTGCAGAGTGACACAGACACACCACTGCAGAAGTAAAAATAACGTGCAGATTTTTTTTCCCCCACGACTTATCGATTAGTTGAAGATTATGTGCGACTTTAGTCGACCAAGATTTCCTTTGCTTGACTACAGCCCTGGTGATTTCAGCTAAAGTGGTGCTGTTACAACCATACCCAGTCTCCCCTAAATCTCTTTCTCTGCATAAAAATACATACGGTTTTTGTTCGTTTCTTTTTTCTTTTTAAAAAGGTAGCACTTACTTTATTTGTAGATGAAGGTCATGCGTCCATCCCTCTGGACAAGGATGTCAATGACTTTGCTGTAAGCGTCCTCCTCGTTAGGTGTATCCCTCAGTTTCAATAGTCTCTCGTTTTCAACAAAAATACAAGCCAAGGACAAAAGCCTGTTCTGATGCATTTAACCATGGCTGTAGGTCTTTATGCACTTTACATCTAAAAAAGATCCTCTCCACAACTGTGATGTAGAGGACTGGTTTCAAGTTTTGTGGCCATGGGTGCAGTCTCTGCAAGTCATTGTCTGTCATAACCATATAAGTGTCATTCCTTTGACTATCTGTGAACAGTATAATCCCACCACATCAGACTTTAATCATCAAATTGTGCATATCTGGACGGGCTCTTTATTTCGTCATCATCAAATTTAGCTGACATCTCGGCTCATTTCTTGCAGTCAACCAAGCCAAGGAAACCAAAGCTCCACCAGACGGAGAATCCTGGCTTTCATTCACACAGTGATGTTGTCAAGAACATTGTGGAATATTTCTTTCCCTCTCATCTCTGACATCTCTGTTCAAAAGACTCACATCATTAAAACTGTCAAAGTGCCCTCGCTGGTTATTTAACACACACATAGTGTCTGTGATGTGCACAGAGCGAAGGCCAGTGTCCACTGCCTTGTTCTGAGGAGGATGAAACAGGTTTAAAAAAAAAAAAAACAAAGCCATCAGGTGCAAACTGGTGTTTGTGATATCCTTGGTTTCATCCACTTTCACTGCAACAAAGGATGCTGCTTGTGTGTGTCATTTTTTATCCGACCCGGGATAACCTCGGCTTCTATTAAATCACTGTGAATCTGACTTGATGCGCCAGTAAACACGTTTGAGGAGCGTCAGTGTGTGGTTAACTTGACATCTTTTTCTGCCAAAACAAGCAACAGTTCATGCACCATCATTTCCCCCTGACTGGCAGAGGAAAGGCTAGCTCTTGTTTGGCAAGGTAACAGGTCACATCGATGGAGCGTTTTATTATTCCGCTATTTACCTTTACACTGTGCACGCTGCTGTGGAGCCTGCGCCGCTCATCCAGGAGGGACGCGTCCCTGTGACTCCTGCTGAAGGTGATCTGAGGGTGGACACGGGCCGTGGGTTTGTCATGCTTCAGCAGAGCTCTTGGCAAATTGTTCAGGTCACAATATCCCGCTTTCATCCACAGCTGGAGGAGAGGAGTAGGCACGGAAAGACCTTATCCAGGTGGTATCAGGAAAAGTTAGTCCAAACTTTGCGCCTTCAGCTGGGTAACATCCTGCAGGTCAGGTGATTGTTTCCATTCTGCGTCCAAAGCTCCCATTTCTCCATAAAACAACTTTGAAAAGGTTTGTAAATAAGAAATATCCACGCTCACCGCCACGTTGCGATACCTGCGACAGGTGCGACGAATTAGGAGTGGGAGTGCATGTCACGTGACAGGAGGCGGGGCTGGTCTTTCCCAGAGAGACCCAGAAAAAAAAAACCGTTTGAAGGTTTTTATTTTTATTTATCTTATTTTACATATTGTAAGTCATTTGGATGTAAGAAACATATTGAATTCTGTTTTTTTATATTTATAACCAGTGTTGGGAGTGAATTTTTTTTTATTAATTTATGCTATTTTACATTTGAAGTTATTGGGATGCAAGAAACAGTTTTTCCCAGGGAAAAATATTTAATAAAATGGGGGGAGGGAGGATAGTTAAATGTAATTAAATTACCAAAAAATATGTCATTAAATTATAGTTACTAATAAAAATGAAGGTGATTACAAAGAGGTTACATCCAAATAATCCCATGCTTCTTTTGAGTTTTTTTTGTTTTTTTTTTGTATTTATTGCAGTTTTAAACATATTTTAGAAAAGTAATAAAAAAAAAACAATCAAATGTAATGAGTTGCATGACTTTGATGAATTATCTAAAATTGTTACATTAATTATTACATTTCAGTCAGGACCACGACCAGTATTATATAATGATAATAATAAACTTTCTTTATATAGCACCTTTTCAAACACAGTTACAAAGTGCTGTACTATAAAACCAAACACATTTAAAACACAAGAAGAATAAAACAAATAACATGTCACAAAATACACTCTAGTAAAAGATAAAATGAGGACGGCCAAAGCTAAAATCATGATAATAAGTGGGCATTATATTTGGCAGTATAGCTCTGTTCTGGGGCCCCTCTGCTTTTCCTAGCACACCTCTCTGCCCTTCCACGTGCAAATGAGAAAGCCTAAGGCAGACAGAGCAGCAGCAAAGACCCCCTGGAACAGAACAGAGCAGCATCAATGACAAACAGAAATGACACTGATAAGTCAGACACAGCATGAAAAGGAGGAGCTGGGGTGGAGGCAGGTTGCAAAGCGGCTTGCAGAGGAAGCAGCAACAGTAGGCAGGCCAGAGCAGCTTAAACAGGGCGCCCTGAATGAGATTCACCAATTGGTTGCATAGAAAGGAATCATGTGATCTATCAGCTGACTCCCTTCCATCAGTCAGCTGCTCCATCAGTTTACTGGGCTGTTTGAGATCAGCTGATGTAGCTGGGACGTGAGCTGAGCTTGAAATTGTGTCTTGTCTGAACTAACGCTACGCCCAATTTTTGGTAACTGGTATCTGTAACCTCTTAAACTTCAAAAGAAACCTTCCCAACGCTGTTTATAACGTGTCCCTTGTAGTGGACATCGGGTCAATCTTTTTCACAACACGTACATTTAATTACAGAAACTGAATTGAAGTATAAGACACTGTGCGTGCATTAACTGGTTTAACATAGCGTGTGCGTGTATGTAAGAAAAATAATCTGTTTATCCTCCTTTGAACTTTTGTTAAATAGTCACGAATGTCTTCCTCCGCCTCCTCCTCAGCTGATATGTCCTCCTCTGAACACTCAGCATCCTGCTCTCCTGTCTGGCTCTGGGGTTGTTCTTGTTTTCTGAAGTGAGAAGAAGCAATTCCCACTGTCCCTCACAAAGGACATGGGTTACAATCTGTCCCTTGAAAGGCTTGAAATTAACAAACAAGTCTAAAATCTGAATATAATATTGTTAAGACTCTCATAAAGAAAATAACAACATCCTCATGCAGAACAGAAATAATATATCTTTATAAATTTCATCACGTGTCTCCCTTGCTGCCGTAAAATGAGTTTTTGCAATTCTCCTTTCTGAAGAGAACGATGTGTAGTGTTGGTCACACCCCCATGTGTGTTACATCATTAGGAGGCCCAGGATGTTCTTTGTGCAGTACATCAGGACTCAAATAGACTGCCTGCACGCACAGAGGACAAATATAAATTGCCAAGTCTCAGGAGGATTTGTCAACCTCGGGGTGGCGCTCGAGGGAAAGTCAAGGGCTCATCAAAGTTGTTTAAATTAATCCCAAGGAAGACGTGATGAATGTACATCTCGTGACAATCCATCTGGTACGCCTTGTTCTTGCCATGTTTCAGTCCGGAGCTAAATGTTACACCAAAACAACAACATAGGCCACAGACCAACATTTCCCTCCACAGAGGGATGATAACAGCATGACTAGAATTATTAATCATTCTTTAGCAGCCAGCAGCGGAAAACAAGAAGAGCAATTGCAGTGAAACCTTTGCAAATACCTTCACTGTCAAAGTTCCTCAAAACAGAATTCAGTGTGGGATGTGCTTTTCCACAAAATGTATTAAATGCACATTTTAAAGACCGAGGGTTGGATAGAGAATTGTGGCAGCATTAAGAGGTTAGTGAATTTGCTAGACCGAGGTCAACTTCAGCTCTGCACTGAAACCTGTTCTTAAAAGAATATATATTATTAACGATCCATTCAACGCCTGTGATGATGACGACCTCGATTTCAATTGCAAATAAATGTAATATTTTCAAATAATCACAGATTTGACTTGACTCGTGTAATGGTGACATATGTATCTTAATTTCTTATTATAATCACACAAAATCTATCTGGTTACAGTTTATTTATGACGGCAAGGACTTCCAAACGCTCCTCCTGTGGGAGAGGTGGTGGTCATTTCTTTTGGCCCGTTTATAATCATCATAAATGTTGTTAATATTTTTGTTTCCCACAGTGTTATAACATGTGTCACAACCTGTCGATATATTGATTTTAAGTTGTCTTAAAAGCATGTGTGCTGTTACCCTTTAAAGGGTAACTTTGGTGTTTTTCAAGCTGGACCCCACTTTCTCATGTTTTTTTGTCCGAGTAACTAATGGCAACAACTGTTTCTGAAATTGGTCCAGTATTGACTGAGACCTCTGCAGCTGGCGGCAACAAAACAGGCTGCAATGTAACCACTTGGGGCAATTGTGCATCAATGTACGTCCACCGAAAGTGCTTGTTTTTGCCACTTACAGAGTCCAGTTGTTATTCTAAGTGTTGAGAGGCAGACAGAGATAGACCTTTTTGTTAAAGAGTGAGATTCTTTTTGTGCAACCAGAAATAGCCTTGAAATTGCCATCACCAAACCCACCAGACTCCATTTAAATAAACAGTAATTTTATCATTATTAAAACACACTTCATTAAAAGTCCACATAAACGAAATTAAACTCACAAAAGCTGTCTTGGTTTGTGTTTCCACTGTTCCAACAATCACCAACTCTGGTTTGGTTGAAATAAAACCTTATTTTATCACCCAGTTAGATGTGAAAATATGCTGACTTTATACACACACTGAATTTACTGTTTATTTAAATGGAGTCTGGTGGGTTTGATGATGGCAATTTCGGGGCTGTTTTGAGATACACAAAAAGGGTTTTACTCTTTAACACACAGTTCTCACTGTAACAAACTAGGGACTCATTTGCAGAGGAAAACACAAAACACCAAGAACAGTTTATCAAACGCAAATCTTTACTCACGAGGTGGGGGGGTCGTACACATGAAGGCAGCCAGCGAAGGCAGAAAAGGCCATTCAGGGAAATCACATAAAAGCAAGTAGTCCATGAATCCAAGCAGAACCAAGGACCAAAAACCAAGAAGTCAAACATGAGGAAAAAGGACGGAGAGCACGAACACACTAGAGTGTCAATGACAATCTGGTAACCGAGTGGGGACAACACTGGGCTTAAAATACACAAGCGTTGATTACTAACGACACACAGGTGAGTGGAACAAGACACAGGTGAAACACAATGAGAACACATTTTCAAATCAAACAGGAAGTGGACACAAACACATGAGCACACTCTCTCTGTGGGGATCCTTTCCCTAATTTTGTTCGACACATAACAATTTGAGCCTATCCATGGCAAATACAAGCTCTTTAAGTGGACATATATTGAGGGTGTGCAATTGCCCCAATTGATTACATTGCCACCTGTTCTGCTGCTGCAGACTGCTGCCCTCTCGCTCAATACTAGACCACTTTCAAAAAGCTGTTGCTCCCATTAGTCACTTAGACACAAAACGTGGGAAAAGGAGTCCAGGTTGAAAAATACCAAAGTTACCCTTTAAAGTTGCAGCAAATGAAGCAAACTTCAGTTTTATATCTTCAATGTGTGGGCGCTGGAGCAGGCAGTGTGACTGACATGCAGGTTCTGTTTCCCTGTGTGTTCGTCAGGTGTCTTACCGTATAATTGATTTTATTCTACGGTTAATATCTTGCCACGTCCTCTCTGTACAATTCCCCCGTGGGAGAGGAGCCGGAGCAGACAGCGTGATTGACATGCTGGTTCTGTGTCCCTGTGTGGACGTAATCTATAAAGAGATCCAGGTGTCGTGGCGTCTGTGTTATCTAACCAACGCGGTGCAGAAGTTCATCGGTCACACCAGATCACAAGGCGAGCCATCAGGTTCTTACACAGCAGACAGTGTGAGGTTTTATCTCCTGAAGGTTAACTGGCCCAGACTGGAATGGACCTCATCAAAATTGTTTCAATTGAGCATTATGCCCTAATTACAGGCTGTTTTACCTCTCTAACTACCCTGGAGATAGACTATTTTGACAAATGCGGCTAAATATTAACGGTCATTATTAGGGATTAGTTACCTCGACTTAAGTATTCTTTTTGTACAGTAGAAACAGCAGCCAATCCTCCTCGCTGTTCTGTTGTTATTGTCTGACAGTGCTATAATTAAATAGACACATTTGCCAGGTTTAGTGCCGTAATTACTAAGGAAGCGTGAAAATGCCCACTCAACCCAACTGGTGTAGGTATTCATGAGCTATTCAATTTGTTAGCTTCTTCATTCGATTTATGTGTGTGTGAGTGTCTCTCCGTCGGGTGGCGGGGCTCATGTGAGAAACTTATAATTTCAAATTCATGATGTGAAAATTATAGGCTAAATAATCTTTTTGATAATGTGTTTTTTGTTGGGGTTTTTTTTTTTAAATTCTTGAGCTACTTGATAGGCTGTGAGAGCGTCATGGTGATTTCTGGAACAACAAAGAGGTTTTGTCAGGCACCACAGAAAGCACAGTAAATGCCTGGAGAGGCTCATTGTAGTGTGAGGAAGGAGAGTCAGTCGTCATGGTAAAAGTGGTAATGAGGGTTATGTTTCACTTCTCCACGAAGCCCTGTTCAGTTTGTACAGACATATAACATCAGTGTTAATGTAAATAGACTCACTTAGAATATTATCGCTGGTTAAATGAAAAGTGGCTACAAGTGCATATGGGCTTTGTTAGGCTCTGCATGTCTCACCTGAATGGAAGCAACCGTCTATTTCTAATATGCCAGTTACAGGGCTTACCTGCTGACACAGTTAAACTACTGTGAATTCAGTCCATCTCCAGAAGTGATCTGTGATAATCGCACCCAGTCATGATCACAATCCAAATGAGATGGAGGGAGGCAGATGAAAAAGAAGCTGTGTCATCCGAGGCTGACAAAACTGAAAACCATAATCTTTAAAACCATCAATTTCCTTTCCGAGGCTTCTCGGGAAATGTTTTGCAAACAGAAGGAGTACTACAACCTGAAGGCTACACTTTCTCACCATGTATATCTATTTCTTAAATAGTTTGAAAATAAACTTTGCCGATTCATTCCCATGCCGCTGAGCGCCTACGTTCTCCCAAAATAGCCCCGTTTTTCAAAGAGGGTTCGCATCAACAAAGTTCCATTGATTTTGAAAGTATTTGTGTATGCAAAACACTCAAAATGAGCAAAGGGGAATACCAATCAGTTTGAGGATCCATGTTACTTCTCTGGCGTAGGAGAGTCAGATCGATGGCTGCGAACACCTTTTGTTCCACTGTCTGATCAACAATGTAATGTGAAGATCCTGTAAGTTAGTGAAGTGGAATAACCCGAGGCTGTGCATGGTACAAATGCTTCATGTTTATTTATTAAAAAAAAAATTCATTGCATACAGTGCTACCCTGCTGGGCTTTAGACTATGATTTACATGGGAAAAATAGATGAAGGAGGCAACGAGAGACAAAAGAAATTTACAAACATATCATGTGAAGAAACAAAACATCCCTGTACATGAATTCTTAAATGTTTTGCAGTATTGTATTTTCAATTGATATAAAGGAAACCCTGATTCAGGGATTGCATATGTTTATCCAAAAAATGTCTTTTATTGTTTTACATGACACAAAAATACACAAAACATAAAAAAAACTAATCAACTAAGGTCAAAATCTGCTTATACAATCAACAATGTACAAATAAATCTAAATGAGACATTAAAAAGTATAACAATACGCCAATATTTAAAAACAAAATTCCTCATCCGAACAAACAAAAGGAGTTCCTAACAGAGGTGGGACCAAGTCATTGGTTTGCAAGTCACAAGGAAGCCTCAAGTCTTTGCGCTCAAGACATGACGAGACAAGTAAAGTCACAAGTCCTAAACTTTGAGTTTCGAGTCCTCAAAAAGTTGAATGCCCTCTTCACCAAACTTAACACCATTTTAACACCAGAGTAATGATATATAGAATTTAAAAATCAAATTTTTTTATAAAATATTTGTACTATTTGTCCGTAAAAACAAGTTTGTTTGAAGTTGTTGGGTCCAATGGAGCTAAGTTACATGACGATGTTGTTGTGGAATAAAGAGACTCCACATAGGATTGGACAATTGAGGGTTTACCCGGGGAAAGTCAAAGAATCGATACATCATGACAATTTATAGTGCCTCACAAACAAGCAGTATCAGCTGACACACCTACAAGCTTTCCAATACACATTATAAGGTGTTTCCCGTCACTTGGGCTGCGCTCAGACTTAGAGTTGTCTTGCTTTGGTCTGAATCAGGGACTAATTTTGTCACAAAGTTGCATAATTGCCTAGAGTTGGTTCGTGTTCTCACGGCAGCATCTATATGAGGACCAGATAAAATGAATTTCAAGAGAAAGCTGCTCTTGATTGGTCAGAATTTCCATGCAGCAAAAATCCAGGAAGTGAAGCAAACGTTGAAGAAGAGAACACTTGCAAGATAAATGTGACACTTTCTAATGTCACAATGGAGGGACAACTACGCAGGTTGATTTTAGCGCTGCTCATCGTGGACTATATTGCTGTCATTGTTCATTTTAGTCAAACCATACAGTTTGAAAACGAGGCGCGGCTCCAACTAGAAAACAATGTTTTGATGCATTGGATGTGCTGAATGTGCATATTAAGGCAGTACAGGAGGAGGTGCACATTAATAATCCTCCAGGACTGTAACATGCTCATGTTCAACCCAAACAATGTGTCATGTGACTGCAGTTGTAACCAGACTGAGACCACCTCTTCAAAAAGGTCTCAGTCTGGTTGTTTTGGTGCACCTGAGTATGATTGCTGTGTTCACACCTGCCCAAACGAACCACACTGAGGGGGCAAATGAACTTGAGTTGGATTGAACTGAACCAAACATTGCGTGTGTGAAAGCACCCTTAAGCTGTTGTTTCCTGTTATTCCAATAATGACTGAGGAAATCAAGAGAAATTAATGGATTTGTGGCACACTTATACTTTATATTTTTAATCTTTGGCCTTGGGGAAAGGTATTAGTTATTTTCCAAGCCAAAACCTTAAGTCCAATTGAAGTCATGAGTCACTGGTGGTAAAGTCCAAGTCGAGTTGCAAGTCTTTTCAGATTTTGCGAAGTCTGAAACTGTCAAATTTTTGCCTCAAGTCTGACTTGAGTCCACACCTCTGGTTCCTACAAAGAAAACTTGCCTCATAAACGAACATTTTGTTGACATATTTTTTCATATTGATGAGCTTTTATTCCATTACATTGTCATCGCTGTAAACATTACTGCAACCACTGCTGCAAACTCCATAAATACAGCACACACAAATATATGCTTCACTTTTAATCATATAAATCTGTATATTTTCCTGTTTCTATTAATATAAATGTACATATTTTCCTTGTAGTAAAAAATTAGTCCCCATTTCCATGTATGAAGAAGTCCAAAGTTATAAGGAGAGCAGTTTGATATCAGTCATACATATCTGTCAAGAGTAAACCCTGCCCCCAAAGTGCTTCGTAATGTCAACATGCGCTGTGCGAAATTGGTCTCAGATATGTTTTTTCATTCCCAAGGACGGAGTAAAACCACCCATTATAATAAGGTCATCAATTCTGAATGAACACGCTTTGTAATCAATGGGAGAATAAGAAACGCTTACTGCAAGGTTACTGCCCTTGGGATAACAAGAGCACAGATGTTTTTCAAAAAGTAAGTCTCTTGGGCAAATGCCTAATTAAAGTGAAATAGGGGTTAAGAAAGATTCTGCTGTACTATAAAACCAATACAACAGAAGAAAAGTCATTCTCTCCCCTGATGCTATTATTCCACACTCTGCTGGGAGGCATTCGGTGAAGTAATTAACTTCGCTGACATGTTGTGAATTCTCGCTTCTCCGACTGAATGCTGGATGTGCAGATGGACTGATTGAAAAACTCCCATTTAGGTTTCAATCTTTAAATTATCCACGTCCTACCATATTTCTATGGTAATATTGCTGATAATCACACTAATTTTACACTTGGCAGGAGATAATAGTCACGGCTTATCCTCAGCAACAAACGCTAATTGCCATCCTCATTCTTTCCGTCATGCAAAATAAAATACCTGCTGAAGTCCACTCGAAGATGGAAAAACACAAAAATAATTATGTCTGCAAGGTTAAATGAAACATATACGCCTTCATCACAGCAGAACACGATATGAAAATGTCACTGTTGTGCAGCTGGAAACTGGTCATGTGTGCTTTTCATTTACAATTTTCTTGTTGTTGTGACGCTGCAAGATGTTTGATTCCATGTATTCCTCAATTATGTCTTTTTGTTATTTTGCTTGCTGAGAAATAAAGTGAAAAACATCATTTCCAATACCGAATTGCTTTTTTTATCCAACTAACAGTTCAAATCCAAATCTACAATATAAAACAAAGGAAATTAGCAAATCCTAATATTTGACGACTTGAAACAAGTGAATGTTTGGCTCTGCTGCTTGTTAAACAGCTTAACTGACTCATAATTGCAATTTCTGTCACTTAACCTTCTGTTGATGAATTTTCGTCACCGCGCCGGTTGGCATGAGTGATGATTAACCGAGTGTGGGTTTCAGGGGGGGAAACATTTCTGGGTTTTAACTTCAAAATGCATGAGAGTTGTAAACTCATCTAACTTGCATGTCACACTAAAAGTTTCCACTGAAGAGAAAAGTACAGATTGTCAACTTTTAATTGAGCGCGTGCTTTGGCCTCCAGGTAAAACCAGTGTGTTCAGTTTCTGTCAGTGATCGTGCTTTGAGGTGTGCGTGAGCAAATTACTGAAGATAATGGACCGACTTTACATTCCAGGAGAGTTTGACTTAGAGATGACTTGTGAACTTTTCTTTGATTTATAGTCTTTCAGATTCTTATGAAATCAAACCCCTTTTTGAGAGTATTTAGAATCAGCCACTGAATATTTCTACATTCTGTCATTACCTCTCTGATTAAAAGGTTTTCAATGTTAGTGGCAGGGTCCGCCATACAAATTGCCTTCACAAGCTTCAGTTCATAATCCACTGTTACTGTTTCTTATTTTATCTCATTGAAAACAGCCTCACTGTTTACTGTTCACTCCTGGTTTTATTGTCAAGCAGTTAATGCTGTGTTTTTGTGTTATTAATAATGTATCTCTAATGCAAGGCATCGGCCAACTTTGTTTAACAGCACATCTGTAGCTTTCTTTGCTAGAATTATGTTATTTTGTCATGTTGCACTGTAAACAGACACAGTAGCTGCCCTTGTGTTGTATTTCTGACACAGTAGCTGCCCAGAGAGTGTTATGCTTTGTTCACACTACAGGTGACAACGCAACAGCCTGACCTGCTTCATTACCACCAAGTCACTGCTGAAGTGTTTCTCAGAAGCTCGTTAACGTAGTTATGTCATCGCAGGCTTGTCTGTGCCTGCTGCTTGCCTTAAAGCACCTTGACTAAATGTCATCTAAAGTTTGTTTGTGGTCAATAAAATATCTAAGCTTTTAATCAATTTCTGAGCCTCATTTTGACACATTCTGCCGCCTCCATTACATCACTGTGTGCACTGCAATGTCTTTAAAGCTAACAGCGTCAGCTAACTCGGCTAAATAACACAGAACCCCAGCTAGAAACAAAAACATGATTGGTCACTTAATTGATTACAGTGCCATTTGATATATGCATGCAAATACATCTTGCCTGTAAACGGTAGAGTCCGTGTACCATGCGCTGCGATTTGTCACTGATTCATACACATATACATCATTGCAGTTTGTACGAGAGTTGGTTTGTCTTCATACAACTGCTGAATGGGACACTGGTAAACCTTTCTCTATAAATCCATATTACATGATCTGCCTCCTAATTTATGTTTTCTACTAAGTCCTGAAACTATCAGTAGCTGCAACCTTTAGTCACGTGGACAACTCATGTATGGTAAAACTTCAATTAAATACTTAGTCCTTTTTACCCAGTGTGGCTACACATTTTGACAAATAAAGGCCTGTCTCAATTAGAGGCCTGGTATGATTGATGAAAGAACAAGCGACTCCTTTTCTCTGAAGCTGTCATAAAGTCAGAATTCGTGTCATATTTCATATGTTATTCAAAGCTGAATTCTTAGACAAGTGATATTCATACTGATTTGAATAAAAAAAATTGATAGTGTTTCCCGTTTTTATTCAACAACAGTTTTGTTTTAAAGGAATTCAAAGGCCAGTCCCATATATAAGCCTGTTGAGTTCAGTGATTTAAGCAAATAATAGTTCGGGCTACTAATTGACATTTTACGATATTTCATTCCCCGAACCCACACTATCTTTGGTGAAAGTGCTTTTGAAGTTTTAGCTCCCTCATCAGAACCTTTTGACCACTGAATGCATCTGTCCGGGTACAGCTCATTCAACTGGCTATTGTAAATCGCATCTGTTTTAAGTCTGTTAGTTGTTTTTATTTATGAATTTTTATGCCGTTTGTTTAAACCAAATTTCCAGCACAGACCTTTTATTTTAAAGTACTGTTTCCTGCTGTAGACTGAGTGACTAACAGACAGCTACTCATCAGAGACAGTAAACTAGCTCGACAACATGGCCAATCCCAAGAGTGGCACCGAATGTATTGCACAGTGTGGACCTTGAACTAATGGCTAAGGAGAAATCTGGACCTCATGGCTGGACCAGTTGGAAACCACTGGTTTAAATTTTTTGCTGTTGTGCTTTTGGTCTTTTATGTGAAATTCTCCATGCTGCTCAAAAGAGATTCTGAATTTCATTTCAAGACTATTCCTGGGTAATTAAAGGTTGAATAAATTTTTTTCGAATGCTGAAAAAAAGTTAAGACCAGCTCAATTAATTTGTAGCTCATCGGGCGATTTACAGGCATCCACAGCGACAAGTGTCAGGCATCAGTTTGTAGCTTTATATAACCAGCTCCATTGATGCTGTCACTCATAGTGTCAATGCAGCATTCAGGTCATTTCACTGCACTTGCTGTTACCACAGCAACCACGAGTGTCACCAAATCAACGACTGGTGTCATAGATAACTCTGAAAGTCACGTTTTTTTGTAAGCATGCTAAACTCATAATGAAACTCCATAAGCTACATGGGAAGTTGTTTTTCAGAAAATACACCAACAACTAATTGTCACATCAAACCGTCAGCCCTTGAATTATTTCTGTCAAGGGTCAATGAACAAAAGAAAGATCACAATCTATATAGAGCATCGTACCTCCGCTCTTATGCACCCTCCCTCTATAAAGGTAATAATCAAGCTGTCATTGTGTCACTTTCTATATAGAAAGCTAAGAAAAGGACTCCCAGGATGAAATGAACGTCTTCACGGAAAAATATCTCTTCAAAAACAACCAATTGCTGCTGGGTTGACAGCTACAGATTGAGCTAAGAAGAAAGCTGCACGGCTGATAAATTCACACCATGTACTCGTACTAAAAAACAAAAAATGTTACCTGTCAGTGTTAACTGCTGTTTTGTCGTTTGAATGCCACGAGTGTTTGCCTTTGAAATGAGCTGCTGAAGTGCCCGTGCCCGGGCTGCTCTCATACACACTCATTACTGCTTTCTTTGTTTGCTCTCAGCAAAACTCTACCCCACAGCCACAGACAAGAAGAAATATGTGTTTGTCCCACCCCATAATCGCTGATGTCAAAGTGATATAAAAGTCTAAACAAATGGAATTGCGGAGGATTAAAAAAGATGACTATGACATTACCTCTGATCATTTTCTTGAGATGGGGGTTGTCTGGTGCTGCAGTACTAATACCATTAGTTTAATTGGAAGCTGGTTCAGATGTAAGACAAGTATTTTATCAGTCAATGAAGTCAGCTACCCACTCAGTGTCGAAAGAGCAGAATCAAGCTGTATATCTGTGCGCCATCACACATTGCCTCTGGTTTAGGTTGTGGAAAAGGAGCAGAGTGAGGAGAGAGAAGCTGCTGTTGCCAAGAAAAACCTGCTAACCATTTTTAAAGCTCTAACAAGCACTGGATGTCTGCAGGTGCTAATTTAGATCTAATAAATCCAATAAAACAATAACTTAATTAATTACCACTTCCTATGATGCTGACATTTAAGTTTGTCAAAGGATGTGTTGAAATAAGTTTAATA
Organism: Epinephelus cyanopodus; assembly: GCA_026686955.1. Taxonomy (NCBI): domain Eukaryota; kingdom Metazoa; phylum Chordata; class Actinopteri; order Perciformes; family Serranidae; genus Epinephelus; species Epinephelus cyanopodus. Next base: position 29,207,168 of record CM048932.1, on the reverse strand, counting down.
TCTGGGCGTCCCCATTAGGGTTGGGCCACAGTATATGTAATTTTATATCACGTTAATGGTTTATATATCATGATACAGTAGCTGATTATTCCGTAAACTCAATTAAGAAATGGTTTGGTAGGTATTTCCATTACTGCATGTTTTGTATTTACAACTTCACTCTCCTCCTTCATATCGGCCCTCAACATGTTACCTTGTGAGGCAGCTGGATTCGCAAGATCACAAAATAATCACGAGATCACCCAAGAATCGCAAGATCACGTAGGGAATTGCAAAATCATGCAAGACTCGAACCCAGATTTGCTACATAACTGCCCTGAATGTCTGTTGGTTCCTGTTGGTGTGTCTTTCTGTTTTTTATTTTTTACTGGTGCTTCATGCCCAATGTCTCAAACAGGCTGGAAAACAGGTCAGTAAATAGTCAAGCAGCATGGAGGCCTGTGAAAAGGATTCGTGGTTACTACTTCGTTGTAAGCCTCTCTCTCTCAAACTCAGTGCTCTCAACACATTTTCACTCCCATCTCGTCACATATCGACATTTGGTCATGGACTTTCAGCATCCAGACACGACGTGCAAGGTACCCTGTGTGTTGGTTGTTGATGTTCTGGGATGCCGTGTCAAGTTCTGCCTGTTACATGCATTGTCTTCTTTCTAGAAATTTACCATTTACATACAGTCTCTTTCAAAATACAACACCGCAAATTGATGATTTTTTTCCTTCAGCAACATACGCACATGGTTGGGTTTAGGAAAAAAGAACAAGGTTTGGCTTTAGAATCGTACGGGACGCAAACACTGCTCTCCCTGGTGAAAGTTGGTATCTGTTGGACCAATCCTGCTCAGCCCAGTCGGACTTGCACTGCCAAAACTTTCATTCTTGTCCCGCCACATTTCCTCCTGACGCCACCAGGCACCCTTAAACTATAACTGCAACCAGCCACGAATCACGCCAACGTCAAAGAATGGCTTTTTCGTCTGTGTCTGAAGCACTGGATTTTGACGACTTAAGAGTGAGACAGGTTGTTGCTGACTAAATTTGGATCAATTCGAGCATTGGTTGGGCTTATGATGGTAGATGGTATTTTTTATAAGTCTTACCAGCTAAGATCAATATGTGTTGTATTTCCATCACTGCTGGTCAAAGATGGAGTCGATAACTACAAGTGACAACTGCGTCTGAGTCTTCATTTGAGCCGGGTGTGAATGCCAATTGTAACCCTTCCCATTCAATACAAAAGCCAGACGTTTGTGGCTGTTGTGGGTTTTCTGTCCAGTGGGGAAAGAAGCTCTACTTTGCCATTAAAAAAGCTGTCTTTATGCATAATCTGCTGGATAATCACTTGTTTTAACATTGTATGCCAACATTAGTTACAAAAGTTTTGGCTATTTCACATGAGAAATCTTTGTTTTCCTTTCTATCCCCTGTGTGCTTTCCTCACTGGTTTGAAATGGTCTTGGCTGGGATGGAAAACTACTTCTGCGCACAAATCAGGATTAAGTAGCATTTTGAAACAGAATCTGATGACACTCGGTGGGTAGTTTTAGTCAAGGTCAGTCTTAGAGGTTTCTTTTTAAGTCATGAATATTTCAAGGCATTGGGAAATACAACAGATTTTAAGTTTTCAGAGGCTTTGAAAACATCTGAGTTTATCAATGTATTATTTTTTTAATGTGTGAAAATCCAATTTATAAAAGTAATAATACCAAAAAAAGGCAGGTGAGACTTGGAATATTACAATACCATTTGCAGCTCAAACTTTCTGATCTTTAACAGTTGGAGTTTTTTTTTAATCACATAGAAGGACTCACACTCAGCAGCTTATTTGCATTTCACTCCAGCTAACACCCTCTTCTTGCAGCGGAAAAGACAACTTTTGATTGTTCTGGGAGGGTAGAATCAGTTCAAACTGGTCTGCTACAGTCAAAATAAATCTGGGTATTTTTCCAGTGAAAATTGGTAGAAGTGGTAGATTTAAAAAAAAGACATTGTAAGTGTGTCATTTTTTTTCTAGAAACAAAAACTTGCCGTCTAGTGTGCTATCACCACCGACTGATTTAAATACAGATAAGCCAGTCTGGGAAACTTTAACATTTTGCTGACATTCACTTGCATAAAGACTCAAGTTACTCACTAATTGTTGTTGTAGACCTTACCAAGCTAACACGAGCAGCGTATGGTTACACTTTTCAATTTGTTTATGACATTTCTTTTCATAAGACCTTGATTGGTTTCTAGCTTCGAGAGTCACTTCCTGGCATTTGCAAATAAATCATTCGCTGCTTAATGGCCATAATAAAAGACTGCTTGCTTTAAAGCTAATCCTCCTAAGTACACACAATAACTGAAAAAGGTAGCAGTATAACAATCAGGTTTATGAGCCCCCGCTGTTGTCCACGACTCCTTGTGGACAGGTTTCCTTTGTGATGTTATATTATAAAGAACGGTTTATCCAAATAATAGGTACATTTCCTGCTAGAAAATGTATAGCCGTTCCCTCAGGTTTTAGCACTGAATGGCAGAATCATGTCTTTAAAGCTCTTTAATCCAGTATATTTAAGAATATTTTAACATACTTTTTCTTGTTTGCTGCGCTGGAAACACAATATTTAGATTCAATTTCAAGAACGTAGGCAAAAAAAGTAGTGCTGACTACAAATCCCCAGAGCAGCACGTAGGGTTTGAGGTACATTATGTGTACACCAGGAAAAGGAAATGTTCTACAGAAGTGAAACATTGATTTGCAGTAAATGTAGCCTCTATGAGTGAATTTCAATTATAGGATGGATACACCACAATGTTCTGGTACACTGTGGAGCTCTGAGTTAATTATTTGGTTGACTAATGTGAAGGCCTAGAGCTAGTGCAGCAAGCAAAACCCAATTTCCCTCCATTGTTCATGAAGAAAAGAGAGCGTGAGGCATAAGCATGTTGCTCTCCGCAGGGTTAGGATCAGAGGTGGCAGGTTAGTGCCAGGAACGTCGCTGGTTTGAGCCCCCAGAGCTAACAGAAACAATCTTAATTTACACTGGTAAGCGAGGCTGAGCGAGATCAGTGGTGTCCAATTTTCAGGATATGCCACATAAAAGATCTGACGTTGGATGTAATGAACAGTGCTCCACTGTTTGGACCTACAACAGATGAAACTCTTTGCACATGCGAGTGCCCAGTCGCACCAGTAAGTGGCTAAGCAAAATTAATTTGTGCTCCCTTCCCACGAAGAGAGTCAATATTTCTCAGTGAATGTGCTCTCATGTGGACAGACTGTGTTCAGCGAGCGGGGGAGAGCAGCAGCACGTTCAGTCGACCAATCATCAGCCAGACAGAAACGTGAATGAGATGTGAGTGTGTGTACCAAACAACAAATCACTGATCTATACACCTTCTCCTTTTATCAAATATGTTTTAACTTGACTGTTTAGGTTTCATGTTCTGTCATTTTACAGCATGTACATTAGTGACTTTATTTTAGTGTCTGATTCCACAGTCTACACAACAACCTACATACAAGAGCTGCCCCGTGAAAGTCCATGAGTCATCTTCTGTTGATGACTCTTTAGTCGACAGCGACAGGTGTTTTTGTTAGTCAGTGTGCATTACGTCTCATACATCGATTTATTTGTGACCGCCTGCCACAATATCAACAATGGCCGCTACACTTTTTTAACTTCAATTAAACGCCCAGTCCCTTTAACTAACCATGTTTTGCTGCACATTTTGACCATTAAACACTCGTCTCAATTAGATGCCTGGTCTGGTTGCCAAACAGTTCAGTTTTTTAATAGAAGTTCTTCAGATGTATAAAACCAGGTTGTGTCCAATGTTCATTCCTCGATTATCCTGGAACTTATTAATGTTCCTTTAGTCCGTAAGGGTCCTCAGATCAAAAGATTATTCCAAGTTGTGAGTATTGTTTTAACAGGATAAAGTGGTGTTGTGTCAGTATGTTAGATGCTGTAATCCTCAAGTGTTGTAACTCACTCTCTGTCTGATGTGCTGTCTGTTGGAGCTAGATCAAATGAATGATTCATAATTGATAAATTATCTGAAGCCTAATTTTTGAACAAGTAATATTCATACTCGTTTAAATAAGCAATTTGATTGTATTTCCCAATCTTTGCTGAGCAATATTTTATTTCATTAAGCTGTTGATTATAGTGATTTAAGCAAATAATGATAGCCTCGGGCAATTAATTGAAGTTTTACAGTATATAAAACAAGAAAAATCTTATGTCATTGTAGAGCTGTACGCAGCGCATCAATTCTCTCAGCCCCCAGTTGCCCCTTTGTGTCTGTCATGCCAAAGGGTTTTAGTTCACCGTCATGGGAGAGTGTGTAAAGCTGCCAATATCTGAACGTAAGACGCTGCAATAAGAGTATTTCGGGGTACTTTTATAGTGCTTTTCTATGAAAAATGACTCAAACTGATTAGTCAACGACTAAAATAGTCACCGATTATTTTAATAGTTGATTAGTCATCGATTAGTCGACTAATCGTTGCAGCCCTAATGATGATGAGATGATAGCAACTTGAAAAATATTAGCCAATGATAAGGCTAGTTAAAGTGAGTTGAGTTGAGTTTGACTTCTTTTTTTACTTTTCTTTTTACATCTCGTAAATATGTAGAAACGCACATAATGAGGTCGCGAATATGCTACTTAGCACATGACCACCATCTACCAATGTCTAGAGACTTTTCAAGCACTCTTTCGCTAGTTTACTTTGAAAATAGTTGGCAAAACTGTATTCAGGCACTTTGACATTAATCCAGCCGGGAAACCCAACAAACGTGCAGGCTCATGGTTTATTTGCTTTTGCACCCCTACATGCTGTAGTCTGGTTACGTTTGTCCGTCACTCAGCACTACGTCACATGGTTCGTTGCTTTGATTGGTCGTAGGTCTATTGAATTGCGCCCAGAGGCATTTCCATCTGCAGCAGGTGACAAGGCCCCTTTGACATCGAAAAGTGAACTGAAAAGTTGAATGAATGAATGAATTAAACTTTGTTGTTATCAAATATTCATGTGACTGACCACTCAAATAACAAAAAATTGTTTTGTTAATTTTTGATTTGACTGTAACTCTTAATCTGGACAACAGCATTCTGTGCACTGACAGCCTCACTACAAAATTCCTTTGTAAGTCGATAAGCAATAATGTTGAATTGTCGCCCAGCGCTGCGAGGATGTGCTCAGTACTGCTGTTGATGCGCCCTCAAACAAAGCATTTAACCACTCAACTGGTGCCACTTATCAGCGCCTCTGTCAGCTCCCAAGTGTCAATGTGAACAACTGTGTGAGTAAAAAGCAGGTGCTGCTGTGAGGAAAAAAACAGTCATCACTCAGTGAATTGATCCCTGCTAAATTAAAGTCAAAAGGAAAAAAAAAGTAAAAGCTGAATTGCATTTATGTCCGTAAAAAATAAACAAGGACAAACCCTACAAGTTGTCTTGACCCTCTTCAATTATCAAGCTTAATTAGAGGTCTTGCTTCGCTGAACAAGGAGACGGCCTGGAGAGGAAAGTAAGGCTTTTATCCACACTGCGTAGGTTTTTGGATTCCAAGAATTCACATTATTTTACAGGCATAAAAGCTGATAATGATCTCTGTTGGGAAATTAAACTTTTAGAAACAGTGTTACACTAAAGCAGAACAGTAACGGTGCAGCAGAAAAGCATTTCAAATTCTATTTATCTTCCTTACTTATTGGCATTTCATAAACACCTCTTATTAAACTCAAAAGGTGATGGATGATATCTAAAAACTTAATCATCCCCAGCCTAAACCAGTCACTTGATGATGACTGAGATCGTTTTGTCCCTTGTGTAGCCACTGAGTCATCCCTGGATGATGAATGCATATCAAACCACACACAGAGAACGTGGTGAATCCATCAGCACAGTGAAAAGCTTTGATATCGGCAGATTGGCAGACTTTCTCAAAAGAAAATGCCAAGAGCGTGATGGCGATGGGTCACAAAGCAAAACAAACTTTTAAAGCTCCGCATAAGGGTAAAGGTGATTTTGTGTCTTTATTATTTTCACTGAGACCTGGATTGTTGAAAACCATTATTTTCCAAGTGAAGTTGAACAAACAGTGCAAGCAGAATACCTCCCTAAAAGCGATTCTGTACTTAAAGGACTTTTTTTTTTGTCAGTAAAAGGGAATAAGATCGATCAGACAAAGGCTCACTTTCTGCCACATGCACTTTTTGCCACCTTGTGATGTAAGTCAATAAGTGAAAGGACACACCAGGTGAGATGAGCCGAAGGCTGGTGCTGTCAGAACAGCACGGTGTCTGGTTCTGGCTCAGCAGAGCAGCTGCTTTGATGCCCCAGGAGCAGAGAGAGCTGAGGGCAATTTTTCTGTGCCTTAGTGGAGCACTGCATTGTGGGAAGACTACAGCACGACGCAGGCTTCAGTAGATTCAACGGAGGAAGCAGACCTGTGGGTAAAAAGAAACTGGAATTATCCTTGAGTTTCCTGATATCTTAACACAGACGTTATTTTAATAAATGTCTGCAGCCTGTTGGTTTCGTCGCCTCGACCCTGAACTCCCACAGATATGAAACACTCACAGGTTAAGGGTTGGATATTAAATACTGGCTTGTGAGTGCAAATGTAGGTTAGTTTGCAAGGTTAATTCAAAGCAGCCAAAGAGTAAAAACATGCCTGACCTTTCTGTTAATTTGTTCTTAACAAATGTCACCTAGATCAGATTAAAATTTGCTAAGTGTTCCAGTAATGGCCTGTTAAATGTTGCGCTCTACCATGTATACCACACTGCGACTGTAAGCCACAGAATTTAAGTTTAAAGGTCTTGTAGAAAAAATATAATGAAAATATGGCAAGATAGTCAAGATTTGAATGGACATTTGAGCAAATAGATCACTACACTGCATGGAAATCATACCTAATTTAAGAGAATATGTATACTTTGTACCAGCAGACAAATCAGTCATTAAAAAATGTACATTAAATTCCTCACTTGGTATTTACATACATCTTGATCTCTAGTGGGTCACTCAAAGTACAGGTGAGAGTGCACCAAATGTCCTCAACGTGCCTTGAGACCCGACCTCTCAGACTACATTCGGAGGTAGTCACAGCCACATGTGGCCACATTCTTTCACCAGTGTGTACGCAAACATGTCCCAGGCCACACTGACGCACTGCCTAATCAGCTGATGCCCTTACTTATCCAACTGTTGCTGCCATTAAACAGTTTAGATCCATCTCTGGAGCTTCTCTCCACCTGGTAAATGGTCGGGTAGCTTGTGCCCAGTTAGCATGAGTTAAGATAGCAGCAGCAGCTGTTAAATGGTACCGACAAACTCACACTGACCTCCTCCCGTGTTTTTACACTAGGACAAGGCCAGTAGTCCAATTAAATGGCCTTGTCGAGCTATAGCCATGCTGACGTGTGCGTGCTTGTGCGAGACCTTGAGACATGGGCACCTGAGTGAGTGCGGTGCACAGAGAGGCAGTTAGAGCTGCAGGCTACAATGAGGCTAAAAACAGAGTTCAAATGACGTATTTCCAACTTTTTATGTCGGGGCTTCAGGACACTTGGATCACTACGGACGAGCAGTATGGAGATATTTTGTGGTTTCAATTATGTGTTTTTGGACATCTGAATCTGGGGCGCTGTCAGCCTCCATTAGGTGGAGTTGTGTTGCTACCCACTCTCCCCTGGGATCTCCGCAAGTGTTGTGAGGACTCTAAAACTTCACCTGAGCCTCCATCAGCATATGGGTGAGTAGATAACGGCTGAATTTTCATTTTTGGGTGCACTATCCCTTTAACTGTGCATGTAAATATGCTGACTGTGTGTGTGCAGGTGCAGAGCTCACACTCCTGCAGCAGTGGTCTCCCAGCTGCAGGAAGGTGGAGGGACTGTGGGGCGGCTAGCTAGCCAAAGATTGTTTATAATTTTTGTCTGATGATAAACAAAGGGACAGAGAGAGAGAAAGCGTGCAGTGGCTGAGTAGATCAATATGCTGCACACAGCTCTATAATAAGATTTTACCCATTTTGAATACTTAATAACAAATTAATGTATGTTAAACACTGTGTTAATCTGCATTTAGAGTGTGAAAGTGTTGTCACCTTCGAGATGCATGTGGAGACATATTTAGAGCTGTCCACATTTGATCAGAACACCCAAGACTATACCAGGTGTAAACAGCCTCATTAAGACAACCATTCACACTCACATTCACACCTACAGGCAATTATAGCATCGCCAATCAACCCTAATGTGCATGTCTTTGGATTGTGGGAGGAATCTGGGAGAAACCAAGGAGCACATGCCAGCTCCACACAGAAGCCGGCCGCTGGATTAAACCCAGAGCAGCACTTAGACAGACAGTGCTAACCACCGCACAACTGAGGTGCCACTTACACAAGATCCTAAGGGTAAATGACGCTGAATAATGGAAGTAATTACTGATTAGCTATTAGCTAGCCAATTGACATAGCCACTTTAGCGTAAACGCTGATAGCAGAGTCTGACATTTTTTCCCTCCCCAACACACAAAGAAGCCTGTCTGAAGTGTGTTACTTTAATATAGTTTTATTTCCTAACTTGTTTTTGGAGGGAAGCCATGGTGAACTGGATGAAGAGTAATTGTCTAAAAAGCTGCAATTTCTCCATCTTTAGAAAGACATTATCTCCACTCATGTTCTCATCCAACCGGGAGCTTAGCATCCCTGCAGGTTAAATGTAGAGGTTACCATGCGGATGAATAGAAGTTAACTCCACTTGCCCAACAGATTATTTTGCTGCACTGTATATGTGATTCTAAAGAGACAAATGCATCTAGTTTTGTGCCAGTATTTACCATAACATGAGCTAAACATTATCGAGAAGAATATAAAAACTCTCACCAGCATGGTCTCCAGGCTGTGAGTAGAAATCAGCAGCATCCCACTCATAATTCTCATCAACTGAGGCCTTTCTCCTAGAGAGGTCACAAAACATACAGTTGTACATAAACACAGTTTGAATACTTGATGCAGACACTGAGACACTCGTTAAGAACCCCTAATTAACAATACATCAAGAGCATATGTTTGCTGATATTTCCTCTAACGTCCTACTGAGAGATTTCACTTCATTAAATGTTTACACGACAGTGATAAATGTCTACAGCACAAAGACACTAAAGAAATCTCTATAACTCTCAGTTATGAATCACTTGATGCTTTATGTAACGGATCAGCGCTTGTTGAGCAACTCAGAGGGATGAATTGTGTTTTGTAGTGTTTTGACATTTCTCAACCTTTTTTGACACCCACTTAATGATGAGCAATTTTAGTTTGTTAGCAAGTTGTCTCAAAAATCTGTTAAAAGTTAACTTTGGGAATGTGGAAGTCACCAGAATCTGAAACATGCCGTACTTTCTTTATTTCCTTCTAAAGATAATATTGAATTGACCTTGAAGGCATTATTATGGCCACACAGGATCTTCCAGCACTACATATGTTAGCCCTACATTTTCTTCTCTTCAACCAAATTTCCATCATTCATTATGCCCTTAATACCTTTGGCTTGCTTCCATAATGTGACTGAGCTTGTCCTCTCTGCTCCCCTGGTTCTCCTCTACAGTTTCAGGTGAGCCGGTGAAGGTTGGGGAGAGGTGACACAGCGACAGGCGTCTGTTAGCAGGCTCCATGCTGCCTCGCCCGCTGCTGGCATAACTGCTGTAGCAGCTCCCAAGCTCTGGCACTCCCTCATAGCCCCCCGCCTCCACCTCTAATGCCTCTTGGTAATTATCGTTGGGTGGTACGCATCTGGAAGCTTCCTTCATGGCCTCCAAGGCACCCTCTGCTTCTTTTACAGCCTCCCTGTAGTCGATTGGCCATTTGGCAGCGCTGGGACAGACTGACGCCTCTCTTGTTGGCTCGTAGTGGCAAGACATGTCTGCATTTGGTACAGGCCTCTCTGCTCTGCTCCTCAGAGATAAAGCATCCACAGCAGGAGGTGACCGGGAGGCAGCTTGGGTAGCAGAAGGAGAATTTGCAGGAGATTTGGAGATCTTCCTTGTGGGAGAGCTCTGGGGTTCCCAAAACAGAGTGTCTGGGCGACAAGAGGACGCAACAGAGCAGTTCTCTTGACTGAGAGAGTCTATCCACGCATCAGGAGTCAGGAAGCTGCTCTCTTTGCGTCTCCGCGAGTCAAGGCTCTGACTTCGCTGCTTAGAGTCCCAGAGTCTAGACCTATGGGTCACAGCTCTCCGGAGTTCTGGTTCTGGACTTCGCAGAGAAGCTTGAACCGTTGTAATATCATCCACAGAGGCAGGACTGCGGCAGTTAAGGCTTGCGCTCCTACTCACGTCTTCATGCTGACCTCTGCGAGTCAGCGAGTGCCCTCGTTGCACATGGGAGGCGATTCTGTGGTGCAGCATGGGCTTTGTAGGCCGCATCACACACACCTCCAACTCTGGCTCATCCACACTCATCTCCACACACACGTCTTCAGCAGTGGGCTCAGGGAATGCAACCTCCGCTTTTGAAGAGTCTGGCACGGAGTCGAGAGCCGAATTAGATCTTTCAGTATATTTACTGCTATGGAAAGACAACGTTGTCAGGCCGCCATGACTAAGATTGTTCTGTCTCCGTGCCTCAGAGCATGAATCATTCGTTTGCATTTCTAAGACTGTGGATTGTGGTGAATTATCATAGCCCTCTGGTGCTGCCTTTACCCTTTCATGTCTCTGGTGCTTTGAGGAGAGATGTGGGAGAGTTAATCTGCCTTTGGAAAAACTGCCTGCCTCCTCAGATAGGAGGGGGGTCTGTTTGGTGAGGGATGGAGCAGGATGATGGTTGCCGAAGTTAAGATAAGAAGGACTTGTGTGTGAAGATGTTCTAGTAAGGGTCGGGGCTGAGATCAGAGTGAGAGGAGAGACAAGAGGACGGGCATCCCAGTGCTCCGAGGATGAAGGGAACTGGGTCTGTGGAAGACCAAAGCCCTCATTGCCACCCTGGGGGTATCTATGTGGCAAGGTGCTGCTCTTATATTCCCACATAAGCTCATTAGCACCAGCGTCTCTCTTCACTAAGTCTGAATGCCCATGTTTTATTTCTCTCATGGAGCCTCTTTCCAGCGTGTACCTCTGGAGCTCCCTCTCTAGCTCCTCCCTCTCCTGAGCCAGCCTCAGGCAGCGGCTCAGGTTTCCCGCCTCCCGCTCATGCTCCATTTGGAGCACCAGGGCGCTGGCGGTGGTAGATGGCTGACCAAGGCTGGATCGGATATGTGGGAGCACTGGAAATGTGGGAGTTATTCCTCTGTCTTGATGAGGAGTGGTGGCCAAACTGGTGTTTGAGCACAGGCTGCTGAAGTCGGGAAAGCCATCGTAGCTTGACTTCTGATCCAAGGTATAAGGGCGGAGATGGGGCAGGTCACAAATTTGGTTTCGTACTGGTTTGCAAGGTGGGAGATCGACAGAGAGCACGAACGGCGGCTGCGTTCTGTCTCCCCTCTCCGAGTGCAGCGACACAGACCTCCGCACTCTAGCTTGGTCATACCTTCCACTTTTCTTGCTGTGAACACTCAGTGAGTCACTGTCATATGGTGGGAGAGCAAAGCGCCCATCTGGGCCTCTAGAGATCAACTCAATTGGAGGAGAAATGGGAGAAGAAGTTGTCCTAGTGAGGCGGCCTCTGCTGTAATTGGAGAGGAGCTGCTTCCGCCGATGATGATTCTCAGCACTAAAGGAGGAACAGTCTGTCTGTGATGAGGAGGAGGTGGTGGTAGAGGAAGTGGTGGGATAGAGGATGCTGGCTGGAAGTAGGCTTCTTTTCAACACACTGTCTGGACTGCCAGTGCCTGAAGTCTTTCTATGAGAGAGAGAGAAAGAGGAGGTGGAGGGAGGGGTGGAGGAAGAAAATTGTAAGAAAAAAACGGAGGTGTAAGAGGGAGAGAAATAGAGACCGAGAAAATAAGATTGAGTGAGAGTGAAAGAGGGGGCGTGAGAGATGTAGACAGAGAGAGACTAAAACAGCAGCAGCAGCACTAGATGAAGATGAGGAAGAAAAATAAGATCTGAAAGACAAAATAACTTAAGAGCTGGCATTTTCAACGTTTAGTTTGTGAAGGAAGCAGAGGAAAAGGTCAATGGGAGCCATTATAATGAAATGATAAAGGGGTACTTACATTGATGGGGAGCATTTATAGATGGCAGAGGGGGAATCTGAAAGGGAGGGAGAGGGGCAAGATGGTATCTGACTCATTAGGATACAACCACACTGACCAAGAAGTAAAAACATAATCAACCCTAATAAGAGCCCATTAAAGGGCCCGAGGCTCCCAGGCTTGTCCAAAAAGTTAATTACACTTACATTTATCAGCCACTAATGAGAAATTACCCTAATTAGCAAGTAATGTAAATGACATCAATAACTTTTACAACTGAATGGACGAGCGGGGGACAAGAGGAGCGCCAAATCCATGCAGTGGGGTATGATTTATATAATGGATTGAAAGTGCCTTCAATATTTTATTGAATAAATGATGATATTCATGATGCAGTTCATCAAAGTGAGTGTCTCCTGAATCTCTGGAGTGAGGGGCGTTTTACCATCCTTCTTCTGTCTGCGACGCCGGTCCCTCTTGTGGCTGATGATACAGGCGGACCCCAGCAGCAAGACCAGTGCCAAGCACATGAAGCCGACCCCGCCCAGCACGCCCGCCAGTAATGGCTCCGGGACGTACTCCAGGAGTCGGGATGTGGCCGGGTAGATCTCCATCCCTGTGACATCATTCCATCGAGGATATATATATATTAGGAGATAAAAGTAAAAGCAAGCTAAGTGTGACTGTGGTGTCAGCAGCAACCATAAAAACACTGGTGCTTGCCGTAGCAGCAACACACAACTTGATAAACAACCAAGACAATAAAGATAAGTTCAAAATGGAGATATAACTCTTCTCCTTTTTCCTTTCTCCTTTGTTTTATTTTCATTTATTTACTTTTGTTTTCGCTGATTTGTTGATATAAAGATCCAGAACTACAATGGACACAAAAGGCTTATTTTTTTCAAATTTTCTGCACAGATTATTGTAAATCTCTTCGTGAACACTCGTCCTTGCCGAGATAATCCATCCACCTGACAGGTGTGGCTCATCAAGCACCATTACTACCCAGAGGTGCTTTGCGCTGGTCACAATAAAAGTCCACTCTACAATGTGCAGTTTTATCTTGTAAAAAGTCACTTCTTAAGCACTTTGAACAGTGGATTTCACATGACATGTAGGATTTATCCATTAATGGAACATTTCTTCAAAGTGTGACCATCAAAAGTGAGCATTTGCCCACTCAAGTAGGTTACAACAACAGACTGCTGTCAGGTCAAGACCCTGGTGAGGACAACGAGCACACAGATGAGTGGATTCCACTGGACTCTTTAATTGACCCTTTGCTAAGTCCCGCTCCTAGACGCAGACAACAACCCAGCAGTGCTCTATTGACTCTGATGCAGTTGTTTCAGATTTCCTTCATTTTCAGGCTGGTTTTGTAGATCTGGAGCTAAATGTGTCTGAAGCATGTCGTGTATTAATGATACTCGTTACCTGGAGAGGTTGGAAAAAGATAGACGTTTCTTCCCTGTTCCAAAGCCAAAATCAAACCCTGGAAAGTGTAGGGTTAGCTAGCTAGCTACTGAAGATATAGCCTACTGAATGTATACACATGCTGCTGTTGCTTTTTAATGATTTTGACAGTGAAAAAAAGACCGACCCTTAAAATACATATTTCAAAAGAAATGTTTATATATCTTACTATATAATGATGAAAACTCTGCCTGTCTGTGTGTCTGTTCCACGTTTTTCTCCTCACTGACTTGGTCAATCCATGTGAAATTTGGCACAGTGGTAGAGGGTCATGGGAGGATGCCAATGAAACAATATTACATCAATTGGCCAAAGGGGGGCACTATAGCAACGGATTGAAATTACAAACTTTGAATGTGCATATCTCATGCCCCGTATGTCGTAGAGACATGAAACTTTGCACAGAGATGCCTCTCCTCATGAGGAACACATTTGCCTCAAGAACCCATAACTTCCGGTGATACAGATTTTCCGCCATTTTGAATTTTTTGAAAAACACTTAAAACCGATTTCTTCCTACGAAGATTGACCGATCTGCATGAAACTCTGTGAACATAATCTAGGGACCAATATCTAAAGTTCCCTCTTGGCAAAAGTTGGAAAACTTAATAAAACTGAGCTTCTATAAGGCAATGACTTTAACTGCCTTTCAACGTGCTACCTCAACCACTAATGTACAGTTTTAGCCCACTAACTATCTCACGATTGGCAATGGTGCTACTGTACTTTCAATAAAGCAATCGTACTATCCAATTCACAAAAACTCTGTCTGAATACATTGCCCTTCTTAATGGGTTCAGTTGACTATTCAATCTGCAATTTCCTATGACCTGTATGCCAAACACACACCATGTGAAACTGTACGTGGGCAACTGTGCACTTAATGGGTATTATCATAATTGCTGAAATTTTAACTATTGAAAAATGTTTATAGTATTTATTAATAAATATTTTTTTTTCTTTAACTAAACAATCATCATCCTGGTTGACCTTTAATACATGCATATTTCCTGCTACTTCCGTTAGTCTGCCACAACTCTGACAAATACATTTTCATTTACATCACAAAGAAACTCATTAAAATAAGACAAGATTGCTATGAAGTTTGGTATTACCAGTTTTAAGTGGATCTAATCTTCCATCTACATCCCTGATGATCATTATCAGCAAATCATAAACTTTATTGTTTTGCATTTGCTCAGTCAGACGTCAAACTGAGATCATGTTAAACAATATACAGGCTTTGGCTCCGACTGTTGTGACAATACTTGGGTGGTACCCGTGGGAGCTGCATTTCCCTCTGTTTGATATCTCTGTACCATATCTAATGAAACATTCATGTCACACTCACATAAGAATCAGAAAAGACCAGTATAAATTCTATTGCTAACTCTTTAGAGAAGTTATTAGTGGAGCTATTTCTATCATTTAGGCCTCTAATGGACAGCGTTTCCCCGGGGGCCTGCTCTAATTTTGGTCCAACGCTTGGTAAAGAGGGACGGGGGAAGACATAAAAAAGAGAGAGAAAAGAGTTAGGAATGTAGACTGAGAGAGGAGGATGGCTTGAAACAAGAGGGTGGGGTGAGAATGCGAAGGGGGCAAGGTTGCTCCCAAACACCTACCCATGGTGGAGACATTGACTGATGGACTGGGCTCGCTCAGCAACTCCCCGCGACGAGATAGCAGCCGCAGCTCATACACACAGTCCTGAGACCAGCATCCGCACACACACGCACACACACACACACACACACACACACACACACACACACACACAGTGGGGAGGACAGAGGATGAAACCACACTTTGTCAACACGGGACTGTGCCTGCAATGCTAATGAAGTTCATTTGAATTTGTGTAGGCCTATATAGGAGAGAAAAAGAAGGATGAGACGGGCAGAGAGAAGAAACAGCAGCGCACCCAGACTGAAAGACAACAGAAAAGTGATGGCTGCCATGTAGTGTGCATAATTGAGTCTACAAAAGTAAAACCACAGAGGTATAGCCTAGATAAAAAATCTCCAAGGCTTTCAACAAGCAGCATGGACTGATTAGTCTCAGAGGGAGCAGTGTGACTGGCTTGTTACCTTGTGCAGACCTGGAACGACTATCTCGCTACTGTTGACACTGATGTCCTCGTCCAAATGAAACCACTCCCCTTGCTCGGAGCGGGATTGGAGAACAAAGCCTGTGATGGGAGGGTGCTGGGCTTCAGGAAGGGACCATCGCAGTACGACACCTGCTGAGCCCTGATGAGCGGACAGCGAGGCAGGGGGCTTGGGTTTACTTCTCCTCAGTGGAGGATCTGATGCAAAGGGATAAAAGACCTTCAGCTGATCAGCCAGATACGCTCTGGCGGAAAAATTAAATTACAGTGGAGGAAATTGCTACTGCCACAGATGTTCAACCTTGAGAGTGTGAGGGGAGGAGGGCCGGGATTGATGCTGGTTCTTTTGCGGTGTCCACGGAGATTGCAACATACAGTTTACTGCCCAAATTGTTACGTTTGATTACACCTCAGGCAAATACAGTGGGAGGCATACTCACTATATTTTAGGCCTAATGGTAATATTTCAGAAAGGTGGATAAATGTCATAATAATACTGTATACTCTGACATTTTTGGACATAATAATCATGGCACGAACATTTGATACCAGCAGTGAAGTTGATTTATTTGGATATTGATGACTGTTTTCGCCTAAACGTTTGCCACTATCAGGTAGATTGTTTCACCATGGCTCTGTCCCTGACACAAACCCTTGGGAAAAGACTCTAAATGTTTCCTTTTACTCTTCTCCAGCAGTGGTTTGACTCTTTAAAGGTATTTCTCGAATGTCTTTTGGATGCCGACTCTCTGCCGGGAAGTGTAAAATGTTTCCAGGGGAAAATCAACATCTGACTGCGCCATCCACTGCTCCCGCCTGCCATAGGCTAGGGCAGCGGACTAAACATAGTTAAAAGAACTGTAAAAAGTGCCTGATATCAGACAGAATTGTCAACCCGTTACACTCAAGTTAACTCGGGGGAGTGGGCGGATTCCAAGATCTGGAGCCAGGCAACTGTAAAAGAGAGGAGCAGTGACACACTGTGTGGAAACACTGGGTAATGAGTGTTGATTTCGCCCTCGGGTGAACATTTGATCACCCCAGGACGACTGTAGACATCTGTAAAATCGACTTTAAATACCTCTAAAGATCCCGGCTCTGTGAGGCCGTATTGAGTCACAGCGGTGCTTTGATTTAATGCCAACATGGTCTGACAACGCCAAGATGCTAATGTTTAGCAGGCATAATGTCCACCATCTTACTTCAGTGTTGCAGATAAAAAGGTATGAAAATTTCAGATCACAATCCTAGTGGCCAAGACTATAACGGTTATCAGTATTATTAAGGTATATTTTTAAATGTGCTGAAAAAGTCCTAAAAGTTCGGATACACACACTGAAATCATTTCACCAAGTTTTCCATTCACAAAACCACAAGAAAATAAGCTGCACTATGCACTTTATGTATTCATAAACATTAAAATAATATAGGCACTACCTTATGTTAACACATGAACACCGTATCAAATGTGCAGAGACATTAAAGAAAGCCTGTCTCTGAAATGCTTGCTCGAGGGTCCGTGTCCCTGGAGACGAGGACAGGAACCAACAGCATCACTCCGTTGCCTGCTGACCCACGTTGCATGCTGCGACTGTGTCTGGGAAACTTTTGCTAACTTTGATGCTGGCAAGTTTTTGCTGTGAGTTTTTCAAAGCACAGTGATCAAACGGTTTTAATGATAATTCAAAACTGAAACAGTAATAGTAACCATCGGTGATTTATCGTGAAAGCAGTAACTGCTTCATCAATATTTAGCATGTTATCCGTCCCTCAATCCAGACCAATTAAAGCACCCAAGACGTCTCTCTCCCCAGCAAAGCTTTCCAGCTCCTCCTGAGGGATCCTAAGGTGTTCCCAGGCCAGATGAGATATGTAATCCCTCCAGTGTATTCTGGGTCTGCCCCGGGGCCTCCTACCAGTGGCATGTGCCTATGACGCCTATAACGGGAGGCGTCCAGGAGGATCCTGATCAGATGCTGAAACCACGTCAATTGACCCCCTTTCGACGCAAAGGAGCAGCGACTCTACTCCGAGCTCCCTCCAGATGTCCAGGCTCCTCACCCTATCTCTAAGGCTGAGCCCAGACACCCCACAGAGGAAACTCAATTTGGCGGCTTGTATCCGCGACCTCATTCTTTCGGTCACTACCCAGAGCTCATGACCATAGGTGAGGGTTGGGAGCGTAGTTGGACCAGTAAATCGAAAGCCTCTCTTCACCACGACAGTCCGGTCGCAGCACCCACATCACTGTTAACACAAAGTACAGCTGAGACTGATGTCACTAGTTTTGCAGGTATTTGTTCATAAACCAAAGTATTGGACAAATTTGGATTTTGATCTGATGATGGTGTGAGGTATTTAATCAAGGGTCATCAGAGTTGTGTCAATCTATCCAAAGAGGGACACGCATGTCCGAACAAATGTCATGTTGATCCCCTCAATAGTTGTTGAGAGATTTCAGTTTTGTCCAAAGTGATTGACATATTGGCCAATAGACTAACACTGCCATCAATAGAGCCACGCCAACAGCTGTGTTTAAATTTGTGTTGGTTGTTCTGTCTCTGTGGTTCCTTTACATCTCTGTCAGGTCATTCTTTGTTGTCTTTATGCTCATTTTGTGTCTCTTTAAGGTGTATTAGTGTCATTTTTTGGTCATTTTGTGTCTCTTTGTAGTTGCTTCACATCTCTGTGACGTCATTTTGTTTTGTCTATATGGTCATTTTGTGTCTCTTTGAGGTATGTTTGTGTCTTTTTTTGGCCGTTCTGTTTCTTCATATTAATTTTGTATCTCTGTAGCTCCTGCATCTTTTTGAAGTCATTCAATAGTATTTTTTGTCTCTTTGAGGTATATTTCTGTCTGTTTTGGTCATTCTTTCTCTTCGTATTCATTTCTCTGTCTCTTTGTAGTTCCTTAACATCTCCTTCGGGTCAATCTTAGTTGTCTTTACGGCCATTTTGTGTCTCTTTGAGGGATAGTTGTGTCTTTTTTGGTTGTTCTGTCTCTGTAGTTCCTTTACATCTCTGTCACGTGATTCTGTGTTGACTTTATGGTCATTTTGTGTCTCTCTGAGGTATATTCGTGTCTTTTTTGGCTGTTCTGTCTCTTCGTGGTTGTTTTATGTCTCTGTGTAGTTCCTATGCATCGCTTTAGGGTCATCCAGTTTTGTCTTTCTTGTCATTTTTGTCTCATTGGGGTATATTTGTATCTTTTTTTTTTGGTCGTTGTGTGTGTCTTTGTAGTTCCTTTGCATGTCTCTGAGGTCATTCTGTGTTGTCTTTATGGTCATTTAGTGTTTCTTTAAGGTATATTTGTCTTTTTTGGAGGTTTAGTGTCCCCTTGTAGTTCCTTTGCACCACTTTGTGGTCCTTTTGAGTCTCTTCATGGTAAGTATGTGTTAAATTGAGTGACACTTTGCAGATGCTGGCCGAGGGGGCCCCTGGGCTTGGGCCCGGTTGGCCTGTTTCGTAATCCATCAATGACTGTAGTGTGGTGCTTAAGAGTGGTGTTTCCTTTTGGAACAAATAATCCGTGGCTGAACACAAACTCTAGATTGTAGCTAGCATATCAACCGCACAACCAAGGTCCGTTTTGGCCTGTAGGCAAGTTACTCAAGGAATTAACTTTAATTAGTTACGGTTGATATAATCTGCTGCTGGCACCATTTGCTATTTCAACCACTGACAATAATGGTCAGCACCGGGTAAAACTGAATGTTTTGTTCACTACTAATAAAAAAGGGAGGAAAAACACAAGACTAGATAAGGGATTTGTTAGCTCAGTACAGAGTATTTTGCAAATCTGCAACAGGATCCAAAATGGAAGCAGCTGATATTCAACAGATAAAGAGAAAACCTGAGAATGATACCGACCCAATGTCCGCGTGGTCGCAATCTCGCTGAAGGGTCCTGTGCCCACTTTATTGTGAGACAGGATGCTGAACTGGTAGTCGGTGGCAGCAGACAGGCCTGTCACCTGCATCCTGCTGCCAGAGGAGGGGGGCACGGGCACAGAGAACCAGTCCTGCTTCCCATCATTATCACTCGCTGAAATCTTCTTCACCCTGCAGAGGGAGCGAGACGGAGAGGAAAGAAGTGAGAACAAAAGAGCGGCGGGGAATTCTGGCAGTCTGGTTTTATGAAACATGACAGAAAAGTAGGTTTCATTAATCATTCATACTCATCATCAGCTCCAGATTTTGTGGCAGAGACAGCACTGATGTATCCTTGCTATTGCACAGAGAGCTTGCAACTCAAATTATGGTGATTTTCATGTTCCTACTGGAGCTGAAGTTCTACATGTCTGTTTTATACAGAGCAAATTACTTGACCCAGGGGCTACAAAAAATCTATTCACCTATTCACCTATTAAAAAGTAGAAGAACTTTTGAAAATTATTAATGTCAGTCTGAAAGGAAGGCCTTGTTTTACTTTTTGAAGACGATGGCTTTGACTGAACAGAAGTGATGTTCTTTTATGAGAAAATAGAAAAGGGCAGAATGTCATATTAACATGGTGTGGATAATTGTAAGGTCACTTTAGGTCTGTGAGACAGCTGAGAGTAATTTGAATTCAGCCTTATGTTACTGCAGTGCGTAAAACAGGTCATATCTAAGTAAGTAGCCCAAGTTTTGTTTACATAGAACAAAGTTACAAAGAGCTTCACGCATACAAAAAAAATATTAATGAAGATAAAGTAAAAGTAAACTGCAGTATAACAACACGCGACAACTGCGGATTCAGTCAACAGAGGAAAGCAGCTCAACTGCCCAAAATCAAAGCCCTAAGAGGCAATGAGCGGATTTTGGGCTTCACAATGCTGAGCAAAGTCACTCCAGCTGGTTTGATTTGTCTAAAGGAGTGAGACCAATCACACACAACTGAGTCATCATTACAATGTATGAAGTATTTCATTAATTACACTCTCGAAGTCTCGCCTTTTGCTCCCCCTTTATTGGCTGTGAACAAAACTTGGTTCATATGCTCAAATCTTTGTGCTGAATGTCGCTACAGAGTTTAATTAGGATTGCTCTACTTGAGTTATGGGCTATTTCTTGCTAAGGAAGCCCCAAAATGCTTTGGTTGGCAAATTCCCCAACATGGATTTAAGATATCAACCAAGATTTATGGTGATTGGACGAATTGTTAATGAGTTCATGCCAATTCCCTGCAAGCCCCGCCCTTTGCAAAGTCTTTCTGATTGATGACGGCCATGTTGTCAGACCAGTCTTGCTCACCCATTGTCGAAATGTGTATCTCAGTCCCACAGTGCTGTACCAAATGTGGTGTTAATAATGACAAAATCCAAAAAGAAGCATTTTAAGGGTGTTGACTACAGCGCCACCATGTGGGCATTTGTCAGATTTCTTAGGAAGCATTTGCACATTTCCAGTTATGAGGCCAGGTTTCATGTTTCTAGGTCATTCCAGCTCACTTACCGTGAGAGCCACGGCATAAGACAGCAAATAGTAATAATAATAAAGCTCAAACTCAATAGGGTTCTGCCCCTTTGGGACTTGAACCCAAAATAAAACAGAACACAGTGAGAGACAGACCAAACAGAAACAAATCCAAACATAAGACAGGGATGGAGATCTATAAAAAAGCTTAACTATAACGATTGGTTTTTAGAAGTTGCTTAAAACAGTCCAAAGATTCAGCAAATCTGAAGAATTGGAGAAGATGATTCCAGAGAGTTTGGGCTACAACAGTGAATATGTGATCACCTTTTGCTTGCAGCTGCAGCATGGGATGGATAAAAGGAACGAGGAGATCAGAAATGTACCTGGGGGCGAGATTCTGCAGCTCCTTATATGTAATCAACAGGATTTTGTGGTTTATTCTGAATCTAACAGGAAGCCAAAGGAAGGATGCAAGACCAGTTGTAACGAGGGACAGACGTCTAGTTGTAGTAAATAGCCTGGCAGCTGCATTTTGAACCAACTATAAACAATTTAGAGCAGTTCGACTGAGGCAAGTGTCGAGGGAATTACAGTTATCTAGATGGGAGAAAGTGAAAGGGTGAATCAATGGTTCACGATCTAGAGAAGGAAAGAAAGATCTGATTTTTACGATACTTCTTAGCTGTAGAAAACAGGGCTACATTAGATTAGTAACGTAATGGTCAAAAGTCATATATTGATCAAAGGTGATACTAAGATTTTTAGCAGTATGTATAAAGCAGGCAGCACAATGGTACAGTGGTTAGCACTGGCGCCTCACAGCAAGAGGATTCCAGGTTCAAACCAATGGTGAGGGCTTCGAACCTTACGGTGGGGGAAGAGTTTGCTTGTTCTCACCATGTTGCGAAGATTCTCAGTCATCCACATAATGGTAATCAAAAGTGCTATATCGTAGGCAACTGGACTTGCTTGCGTTTCTTGAAGATGTTTCGCCTCTCATCCAAGAGGCTTCAGTTCTTAAGGACTGGTACGCAGTCGCAGGCTTTAAATTCCGTGTGGGTATGAACCTTTACAGAGTTGTAGGGGCAGGGTTTAAAATTGGCACCCGCCACTCGCCACATGCGGGTAAAAATATGTTTTGGCGAGTAAAATAAATAGGTCACACACCACTGGCAGGCTGCTGAAATATGCCGACTTTGCTATATAACTTTAAACATAAATGCCAAACAGTAAGACAGACACAATTCACAGCTACAGCAGATCGACTGATTGCGTTTCGAATTTCAAATTTGTCCCTCGCTTTCCACCGTCATTCGACATTTAAAAATGTATCATGTTGTCTTGGATACCTACGCTCAGTCAAGAGAAGAAGAAAAAAGGAGACGAAGAAGAAGACGACGACGAAGAAGAAGTTAAAAAAAACGAAGAAATTAAAGTTGTGATTCTTTTAACAGTATCTGAAACCTTCATTTATATAGTCCCCTACTAAAAAAACAGGGACAATTAACAATTAACAGTTAACTTCATGCTTTATTCTGTTCAGTTGAAATCTGTTATACTTGATTGGGAACAGCTCAGTGGCCGGTAAAAACACATTTTGGCCGGTAAAATTTGGTCAAAAATCCAATTTTAAACCCTGTGTAGGGGTCACGTGAGTCATTGACCCACCTGGCCATAATGTGTGTCGTTAGGGTCAGATGGGAGCCGGTGTGAGCAGGTGTGAAGTCGTCTGGGGAGGGACCCCAAGACTGCACTATGGGTTGTAAGTGTTCACACCCACACTGAGTGTAAAGCCTGCGACGCCACACCAGCCCGTTAGAACTCAAGAAGCTTCTTGGATGAGAGGCGTTCAAGAAACCTGCATGGGTTTTCTCTGGGTACTCCGGCTTCCTCCCACAATCCAAAGACATGCAGGTTAATTGGTGACTGTAAATTGACCAGAAATGTGAATGTGAGTGTAAATGGTTGTCTGTCTCTATGTGTCAGCCCTGTGATAGTCTGGTGACCTGTCCAGGGTGAACCCCGCCTCTCGCCCAATGTCAGCTGGGATAGACTCCAGCCCCCCCACAACTGAATGAATGAATGAACTTTCTAAGAGCAATAACATTTGTGGGGTTTTCCTCTCGTCTGCAGTGACTGATTTTACAGGCATGTGATGTGAATATTTGAGCTTTCACAGCTGTCAAACAAGGGGCGTTGAAATTTCATTTGCTGGGAATCACTAAGTGCTCACAAGACCTTTGTGCTACAATTATCAGCTGTAATAAAAAAAAAAAGAAGATTGCCGTTAAAACGTTGACGAGAAATCATTCACATTATATCCTGTTGACATTCCTGCAGCACAGAAAAAGCAAAAGTGTTCCTCTTTTGTTTGTCTCAATAGAGAGTGTTTTTACTTTGACTATCCTTCATAATATAGGGTCATAACATGTCAAGCTGTCAGAGCGGGGAGTAGCTGAGACTTTAGAGGGTTGTTTGAACTGATTGGCTGATCTATTTTTATGTTTTTTTGATGTAATTTATATTTATTTCTATGCTGCTCTTTGCTGCAGCGATGACCCAGTTCCCTCTCAGGGATTAAGATAGCTCATCTCATCTCCATCTGATGTGGCGCTCCCAGGTTACAATGTGATTAGGATGAGCATTAGGAGAAGTTTTCTGCATTGTCAGACATTTAAAAAAATAAAACTTTAAATATAGTTTGGTGAATCCTATTTTTAAAAACGTCATTTCAATAAAATAACAATCTTAACAATGTTTTAAAGACATCATTCCCAGAAATGGCTGTCACACAATGCAACTGTAATACAAGTTATAGACATGTGAAAGGAGCACACATTCCTAACAGGTTATATCATTTTCTTTTTTATCCAACTGGGTGCAATTGGCTGCTGCTTTACATTCCCTCTGCCCTGTCCATCTCTTTGATAAGACATCGCAGGCATATCAACAACACTTCACCTTTAAGTAAACAGAGGACGTTCGTGTGTGAGATCTAAGCCAATATAACGGCACAAATTCCTATGAAAGTAATGAATTCAGCTCTCTTTTGTCTCAGTAACCTCCCATTGTAGCCGACATGGTCACTGCATTATAAATCTATGCTCAGCAGCAGCGTTTTTTATTGTTGCTGCCAAGAGGTGATAACAGATAAATGAATTCCTCATCCCAGAGATCAATAGAGTAACCAGTGCAACCGATGGCTGCCATGGTTACAGCCCGAGAAGAAAGTGGGAGGCTTTACACCCACCAAACTGAAAATGTCTGTGCTGATCCTCCATCAAAAGCCTGCCTCCCAGGAAATGTTGGCCTGCTTCACCCCTGGAGAGACGGACAGCGCGGTAGCCGCATGGGGACTGGTTCCTGTAATGGAAGGAATGGAGAGGAGTTGATGGATATCTGCCAGCACTTCAACTACCTGATACCGCTAAAGTTTAGAGGCCATCTCTAGATGTACCACATTTATCTGTTGGAGGCGGAGTGGAGGCACAGGCATCCGGCCTGTGCTGGGTATAATAAAGGTTTACACAGGTATGAGAACAATTTGAAAAAAGAAACAAACTAGTAAAATGCACTCGGTAGAATGCACATCTCCGCCAGGTGGCTGGCCGGGCTGAATGCGGCCCCTCAAGACAATTCTCTTAATTTCAGCAGATGTGCTGGTACATGTTTCGGAAGCTACCCGAAAGCTAATAAAAACACTCGTCTATTTTTGAAAGAGCCACAGCACGATGCACAGAGCAGAGCGTGTTTTCCTGTTAACAGGCACTATATGTGGAAAATGGATACAATTAATTTGGAGAATCTATTTTTAATTCAAAACATAGCCACAAACTTTTGATCAAAGTCATTCAAAATTGGACTTTGAAGGGTTTTAACTTAACTAACAACAAAGTTGGCAATACCAACAATGAACACAATTAAAAAATACACCAAAAGGAACCATTTAACTTGTAGCCAATTTACTAACTTTTAGTAGAAGCATAAATATTATGGGAAAATGACAAATGCAACAAAATCTACAGGTCTACAAAAATAGGAAGGAAAAACGCTCTGCTTCTGAGATGCTTCCTGTGTGCTATGATGCCATTTGGCGAACGGAACGAAACCAGGTTGCAGCTGCGCCTGGTGGAATTGTCCCTCCTGTCTTCCGTAGTCAACATGGCAGTAAAGATGACAAAAATGGAGATTAATTCATCTTGAATTGTGCCTCACTTTAGTGGATCGTAATGAATCGGATACAAAATGAATCAATGTCAGTTTTAAGACATGACGAAGGCCTGAAACAGACTAAGTAAACCCTGTTGTGAAATTTGCACCTCTACTAGCCAGGTAAGAGGAGTGAGGAGTCAGCAGTCAGTGACGGTATAAAACAGTCATTAAAACAGGCTTTTCAATAACTGTGAATCACCACAACCATGAGAGGCCCTTGAACATATGATCATAAATGTGCACACAAAACATTAGGCTAATTGATCCAATAGTTTGCAAGGTTAGCTGCAAATACACACAAACACATCATTGCCTCCTGGCGTAAGGGGATAAATATATGGACAGCTCAAGTTCCCTTATATTTATGTGGACAAAATTTCAAAACTTACCCATATTAATTTGTTTTTTTCTTTCCTCTCATGCCCAGCGTTTTTTAAACACAACAGATTCAAACTCTCTTTAAACACATCTTCAGCTAGCAGGCGTACTTCACGAGAGAGATGGTGAACGAGGAGAAAATTAAGAAACTTACATGATGGTAAACAAAACATCATATATCAGCGTAAATTACATTATGTCAGCAGCTACAGAAAATAAATTTGCTATTACGTTACAATACGTGAAAGGTTAGTAACGGTAGATTACTGTAAAAATGTCATTAAACAAAACAAAATTCCAAGACTTCCCAAAACTTTCAATGCTATTTACTAATTCTATTACCTTTCCAGGCCTGGAAAATGTGATGAGAAATGCTATGTCTTTTCCAGGTTTTCCATGACCCTGGTAATAAGACTTTTGTTATGGTATTCTCAGGGAGGAATCTTTCTGTTTGTACTCACCCAGGACAAAGACTTGTGTGATAGCTTTCACTGAGGCTACGCGGTTAGTAACGGTGCACTCCCACGCCCCCTGGTGGTCCTTAGTGAGAGGCTGCAGGAGCAGAGAACCGTTGGGTTCTATGGTGTAAGAGGTGCGACGAACCAAGTCCACCTACAAGAACACAAAGACCGTTCATATTTAGAGAGAATACTTTTTGCATCCGTCTAAATGTGCAGTAGATACAACTGGGGTGGACAGAAGAATTCAATAAATCATATTACCAACATTATGGATCACTTTTCGAGCTAAATTTTCTAAGTATTACAATCTGAGAAAAGTGCCAGCAGTCTGCAGTGTAGTCTGACAGTAGTGGAACAGCGACATATTCCTCTTTTTTTTTTTTTTTAGCTCAATACTCCAGCAGATTGGATTTGAAATAAAATAATGAGCACCTAATCACTAAATTTGACTTAGTTAATTACACAGCATGCTCAACCACTTTGCTATACCATCAACTGATTTTGGTCCCATTATCTTTGTGTCTGGATGTGAAAGCATGTTTTGAATTGGGGAAGTGGGTGTGTTCGTGCTAAAACAGGATGTTAGAGTGCTGATTGCTGAAGCAGCTGCTCACTAACTCTCTACAAAGGAAAATCATTGACGCACTGATCTCAGTGGATTGAAAGGCTCCACTTCTGACCACATTCATCATTACATTGTGAAACGCTGCACAGCACAGGTTGTGTTGAGAGCATGTTGCAACCACTAGAGGGCAGCACTACCAGAATGGCAGTGAAATGGTCGTTAACATATGTAATGTGCCGCATTTCTGAGTGGAATGTAGTATTTTAGGTTGTCATTATTTGGATAGCAGGAGGTGGAGGATGAAGTAGAAATGTAAAGAAATAGACCTCAAACATGCTTCTCTGTGAATCTAAACCATGTTTTTGCCAAGTGACAACCACCTCCTGCCACCATGATATTTCTCTGCAAGCTGTTACAACCCACGAGCTAAAGGTCAGGTGCAGTTTTACCTGACTGGTTAAGCTCGTAGCCCCACATTTAATTAAACATATTTAAACATACCTCTTGAAGTTCAGGATGAGACATCAAAAATAATTTAAATATTTTCCAGGAAGAGAGCGATTTTATTTTTATGAAAATACAAAGTCTCTAAGGGTGTTTAAAGGGACAGTTCACCCCAAAATTAAAAAAATACACATTCTTCCTCTTATCTGTGGTACTACTTATCGGTCGAGATTGTTTCGGTGTGAGTTGTCAAGTGTTGGAAATATTGACTGTTGCTCAAATATCACTGTGCAGAAGGAAGCGTGCATCTACTCAGGGACGAAGGCCTTGTGACAGCATAAGATGTAAACACTAATGCATCCTCCTCTGCTGAGCTGTAATGTTAGCTAGTTAGCTAGCTAGTTGTGCTAGCAGTAGATGCACTTTTCCTTCAGCACAGTAATAAAGTTGGCGGGTGTGGTCCAGTGGTTTCAGTGTGAGTTGTCGAGTGTTGGAAATATTGACCATTGCTCAAATATAACAGAACTAGATGGCATTTGGATTGTGCTGCTCAAAGGGCTGAAAGTTTTGTTTTGTTTTGTTTTATTTAACCGAACTACACCAGCCAACCGTATCACTGTGCAGAAGGAAACGTGCATCTACTCATGGACAAGGGGCTCATGACAGCATGAGATGTAAACACTAATGGCGTCCTCTGCCAAGCTGTAATGTTAGCTAGCAGTAGATTTCCTTTCCTTTTCCTTCAGCACAGTGAAACATTGGCAGATGTAGTCTGGTAAAACTAAAATAGTTCCTACGTGAAACTGCTCACAACAAAGTTAAGTTTTTCAAATGTATTTTTTTTGCGCTTTGAGCACCACAAGCCAAGTGCCATCTAGTTCAATTACATTCAAGAGAGGGCCGAGGGAAGATATCTCAACACTCAACAACTCACACCAAATTAATAAATAGCACCACAGATAAGAGGAAAAATATGTATTTTCTTTATTTTGGGGTGAACTGTCCCTTTAACATCCTTACAGGATGAATACTGTAGAAATGGATTAGAAGAATTAAGAATTGCACCCAGTTGGATAAAAAAAGAAGTTATTTCATACACCTATTCCCCCAAATGGTGCAACAGGACAACTGTAAGGCAACAGAGACAAAACATCAGAATATCTGTCACTGTCCAAATACATCCAGCCTGCACCAAATGTTTTCGTATGTGCACATTTCTATTACCATTTCGACATTTCCTTGTACATACTGCAAAAAAAGACGTCCTTGTGAACATCTGCAGCGCCATGAATAATACAGGACTGCTTATTAATCGAATAACCTGTACTGGGTAATTTACCTTGCTCCAGGTCACTTTAATTGTAGGGTCCTTGTTTCCTAGACAGGGGATGAGCAGTGTTCTACCGGCTTCCTGTTTGTACTGCTTCTCTGGAGTGACGCTGAATGATGGGGGGTCCTGTGAGTTTCCAAAGCAATGTAGCAGAATCAAGGAGATTGCAGCAATAGCAACAATGGATTTTAAGACTGGATTACCGCCGCTTTGGACAAGATTATCTTAATAACAAAAGGATTAGCCACACAATTAACTCCCCAATAGCGGAGCCATTGTAGCGAGTCTGAGTTGACTTCTATTAATGCCAGAGGG
Organism: Epinephelus cyanopodus; assembly: GCA_026686955.1. Classification (NCBI taxonomy): domain Eukaryota; kingdom Metazoa; phylum Chordata; class Actinopteri; order Perciformes; family Serranidae; genus Epinephelus; species Epinephelus cyanopodus. Next base: position 29,178,345 of record CM048932.1, on the reverse strand, counting down.
CTCACACGTCGGAGTGAAAAGGTCAATAAAATGTCGTTTCTGTTAAGTTTTTTTAATTCGCTGTGACGGATGCAGTTGTGGCTTATTAATATACGCACGGTGGTGTAGAATGACACTTTAGCAGAACCAGAGAGACAGATACAGTGGTGCTGTAGCCTGGCTGACACCATTTTAATGACTTAATGTCACGTACAAGTATAATATCAGTACAGGTTTTGGACAATTGTAATTGTAATTTGTGAAATGTACATGTAATTTGGCTTGGATGGCTTGGAGTGAACACTGACCTGCAGAATTACATTCGTTGCCTCAGATGAACCCATGCTGCCGTAGCTGTTGTACGGCGTACACGTGTAAACTCCTGCTGTATCATCATTGACTGTGGTCATGAACAATGAGCCCACTGGTGTCAAGGTCCAACCTGGATACTGAAAGAAATGCACAATGTTCACACCACTCTGACTGCAAAGAAAAGGAACTGATACATCCACTCTTAAATAATACATTGAATAAGTGGCAAAGAAATATCTCAACTTAGAGGAGTGCCAAGAGCTTAAAGAACAGGAAATCTGCAACAACTCCAAAGCACACGTATGAGCTCTTCAGCTGCGTTTGAAGGATTTACAGAAATAATTTCTTATTATCTGCTCGCCATAGTCCTGAAGTGGTTAAGTACTTAAGTCCCAACTGGGTAGATTATTTCCAAACTTCTCTAAAACTGTTCATTATTTATTGATGTTGTCACAGCTTTTGCAAGATGATATCTAAAGTACATGAAAAAGATAAAGTGATGTGTTATAATTAAAAAAAATGTTTTGGGAGGGATATTCCCTTGATCATTTTGGAGGTGACTCCCAACCCACGGAGCAGAAATGCTCAGAGGAGCTTTCAAAATCACTTTTTTGAAGCATTTGCATCAAGAGCAGTTAAAATTTCATGTAATTTTTTCCCAATGAGCCACAGCGGAGGCCTTGTGTTGTGCTTTGACTGAGCGAAAGGTTCCCACTCAGTTTAATGAAGTCAAAACTGCTATTATCCTCCCCAGAATGAGGCTGTGAGAATGTATTACTGCGTGTATGAGGGCCTGTGACATCCAGCATGGAATTGGAATAATTGGCAGAATAACAGCCTGACTCCAACGTCTGTGTCCCGCACTACAGGAACGTATCACATTTCCTGCGGCGCGTCTCATCCAGCGACATGTCCATCGCTCAGACTAAAGTGTTGAGCAAAGGGGGGTCAACTCAGCATGCAAAAGGGGGAGGAAGTGGGCGGATCTTTGGCACGCAAAACAAAGATAATGGTTTAAAAGCTGCCATCAGGGGCTATTATTTTGAAACAGATGTACGTTCAAATATTGCATCATGATCTGAAAGAAAAAGGTTAAAAAAAATCTTGTGGTGAGGTTGTGAGAAGTCACACCCTCTGCCCTTCAGCTATAAAGGTTTCTCTTCCCTTCCCACAGACAAAGTGAGCAGCGGATTGAAGTTGAAGTGGGAAAAAAAGAAAAAACCGAGAGAGCAAGGGGCAGTAAGGAGTTCCTTGGGGATTGCTTCAAAAGCTTTTAAGATTGCACACACCATCCCTGTCCTCTAAGATGTATGTGGTTGAATGACTGTCCAATTGAAAAGCTGAAAGGATATTTCCATCAGCAGACACAGGAAACGTCCCATTATAAAGCCTGAGAAAATATATCATAACGTCTACCTCGGTCCTCACGCTGTGATAGCAAGAAAATAGTTACTCTGCTGCTCCATAGGCAAGTTGAGTGGGCTGATTGTTAGAAATGCTTTTGCATGATGAGCTGCTGACGGCTGCCTCATAGATGCTTGTCGTCAGCAGCGGTGCCTGACATTTCTCAGCTAAAAGAAAATGAGTGGATTCAGCTGCTGGTTCCCTGTGATGTTTGCAGTATCAGGAATCAATAGACAGTGTTGGCCAGACAAAACGAGAGGACAGAAATTTGACTTGGAGCACACAGTAAAGGTCGGGCGCTGTTATGATGACTGCCCATCCATCTGGAAATTATCATTTTTATTACCAAGGACAGGTCGAGTGGTTCTCCATCTTTTGTCCAGTCCACACGGAGCAGCGGAGGCTGAGCAGCCGCGGGGCAGGTGACCACGCCCTCCATACCAGTGGGAAGGTACGTTTCTGGGGGCATTGGAAGAGCCTGGGCTGGGTCTGAGCACAGGAGACATAAAACTAGTTTACTTTGAAATAACGAATACAATTTAGATGCACATCGGTGATTTAATACCATGGGAAGCACTGGTGCAAATAAACTGTGCCACGATCCATAACTTGTGAATCATTTTGAGAACAGATTGTTTTGTTGTAATCAATATCCCGAGAGCCTGTTTTGATTACAGGTGCTGCTCCTTTCATTTACAGCTGACTGAATGTGTCTGAGGGGTTTTACAGGTCTGCAAACAGCAGTGAAATGTTCAGAGGAACCAAGATTCAAACGCATGAATAGTGGAATGTTTTCTGATGCTGTTACAGGCTTGTTTACAATTGTAAACAGATGAAACAGGCTAAAATTTCAATTATAGTTAGATGACAAAAAAAGAAATGCTTGTTTTTATATATATTATTTTATTTTATATGTGGCATTTTATTTATATGGTGGTGTAGTGGAGGGTATACAAGGTATATCCCCTCTTTGTCTTTAGTAACCTACCATTCTTCCTAGTAGTGCATCCACCTCATCAACTACCATTACACCACTGCATATATTTGTCAGCCTGGTATAAAATGACTCTTAATTAGCATTTTAAACCCCCTTGATGAGGGAAGTGAGAAATATTAGGGTAGAGATCTTTTCCTAAGAAATGAGACGTCACGTGTGGTAGCAACGCAACCACAACTTTACTTTTTTTTATATGACATGCACTTTTAGTAATGAGTGGATCTTCAAGCGTTAATATATATTAATTTTGACCAGGTTATGTAAACTGCATATGCTCTAATCCTCACTTGCAGAAAAGAAAGCATGGTAGAGCGTTGTTCCTGTGGGCTCAGGGAACACTAAACCCCTGAGCTTGCCTGAGAAGGATTAAATGCTTTAACTGCTATCGTTAAACATCCCTTTGAGAGACTGTCTCTGCAGCCTGTTCTATTTTGTTCTGAAAATGTCAGCATGCAGACTCGTTCTGTGGACTAAAACGAGACTTCCATCTGTGTCACAGTGAGTGCTGCACGGAGCAGTGAGTGACGCTAGGGTCTAGGTACCATTTCTGAAGGGTTACTGTTGGTTCCAAAGGTACCATACTGAAAGTGTTTGGTGGAAACAGGGCTTTAGACCGAGTAGGATGCAATTTATCTTAATATAATATGATATCCTACATTTGCCAACACAGCAGTGTCATTAGTAATAGAGTACCAGTGTTTTAGTGCTAATAAGCCAAAAACATTTTAAAAAATCCCTGATGGTTGCAGAATTAATTGTTGCACCATAATGTGTTGAAACTCTGGAGAAATAGACAAAGATAAAAGAAGTGTTTGATGTCTTATGAGAGCCCACGACTGCAGACTACACACACAAACGTACGCATCACTGTGAGGTTGGCGGAGGCTGTGGGCGGGGTCAGCAGGCCATTGGTGGGCATGCAGGTGTAGTTCCCAGAATCCTCGGGGATGAGACTGGAGACGAGCAGAGTTCCATCAACCATGATCTTCACTCGCGACTTCAGAGACCTCGAGAAAAAACACACGGGAATTCTTCAATATGCAAAGGAGAAACCAGCTGCTTCAGAATAACAGTGAGAGGTAATTCAGCTCCTCCGTTCTAGTCGAGTCAAACAGGCTCTCAGTGCACCAACAGTGTAGGAGGTTGGTTTTTTTTTTCCTCTGTGAGAGTTATTCACCAATGTGTGCAGATGGAGGTTAAGGAAATTTCATTTCATTTCAGATAGAGTGGGAAGAGGAGAGTGCCCACTCAATTTATACATTCTTACACTTACAGAGAAACCAGAGAGAAAACACGAGGACTCTACCAAGCTGCAACACCTTCCGAACAAGTGACACATGCACACTACGATATGTATTGGTGGGACGACTCATAGCCACACATTTGTGGCTAATTACCATACAGGTCAGATGAATCATGTACTGTAACCGACCCCGGATATTTCTCCACACTACTCCTGTTATTCTCTCTTTGCATTGATAACAGCGTCAACCTGTGCTGCTGAATGCCGCTTTTATTAAAGCTCCACTTACCAATATTTTTATATTAACAATGAATCAAATGACTAATGTTAGAGGGGTCACCTACAGGGACAAACCCACAAAGAATCATCATCAACTCTACAGCTCTGCAGGGCTTTTTAGGCTCTTTAACACACTGAGATGGTTTTAGGACACATTTACTGTATTGTTCAGTCTGTGTGTTTCCTGCAGCAGCAGGCAGCAGAGACACCCACTGCACGCTACCTGCCCACCATCACATGGCAGACACACTGAGAACAATGACAAGCTGGTGAAAAACATGGAAAACGAAAAGGCTAAAGAGAGAAATATTTTTATCTGGACTTTATGGAGACCAAGCCAGAGCTCGAAGAAAGGTCGGACACAAATACATCTAAACAGATGTGTAAATAGGAAACTGTTTGTTCACAGATTCAGGCTGCAACTAATGATTGTTTTCATTTTGGATTAATCCTTCTGTCTTTTACATTTTTTTTAATTTGTTGATTTATTATTTCATCTATAAAATGTCAAAAAGTGAAAATGAAAGAAGAGAATATTTGACCGTTTAGCAATGTTAGTCAGTCAGTCCACCACTTTGGTCCAGACTGAAACATCTCAACAACCACCCAGTCAACACTTGTATAATGGGCCTATGTAGATAGAAAATGGGGTGAAAAATGGGCTCTATAAGGGATTGTCCGTGGGTTTCATAATGGCCCCGTGCCACTTTCCCATATGGCTTTCATGCAGGGCTACATTAGGTGTTCAGTGAGCCCCGACTGGGCAACATACGGAAGACCCATCTTGGTCCCAGCTTTAAATTGTATGTGGGCACTACATAGGCTGAAATATGGGCTGCAGGTGGGTTAGTCCAAGCGTAGTCTCGCTCACCAGACCTTTCTCAAGAAAAGAAAGGTCTGGCTGCACCGACTCTCACTTTAAAATTGGAGAAAAAAACGCCCCACTTTTTTTAATTTCTTCCAACAAATCACAATCATTCTTGGCGGTGCCACAGCAGCGGTGCACTTGCAAAAATATTGCCGGGGGTAAACAGGTTTTGGTGTAACACGCCCACAAAAATATCGAGAGAGAGAGAGAGAGAGAGAGAGGGAGTGACATGCAGCAAAGGGCCACAGGCTGGAGTCAAACCCGGGCCGCTGCGGTAACAGCCTGGTACATGAGGCGCCTGCTCTACCACTAAGCCACCGACGCCCCGCATTGCCCTGAAATTTGACAAAGACCTCCTTGATACCCAGAGGATGAATCCTATCGTAGTAGCATAACTTAAATGACTGTTCACTAGACCTAGAGTTTGCTTGCTTTGGTCCAAATCAGGGACTAATTTTGTCACAAGGTTGTATAATTGCCTAGAGTTGGTTCGTGTTCTCACGGCAGCATTTACAAGCGGACCAGATCAAATGCCTTGTGTGAGAAAGCTGCTCTTGATTGGTCAGAATTTCCATGTGGGAAAAATAAAAAAAGTAAACCAAACGTTGAAGAAGAGAATACTTGCAAGATAAATGTGACACTTTTAATGTCACAATGGAGGGACAACTACGCAGGTTGATTTTAGCGCTGCTCATCGTGGACTATATTGCTGTCATTGTTCATTTTAGTCAAACCATACAGTTTGAAAACGAGGCGCGGCTCCAACTAGAAAACAATGTTTTGATGCATTGGATGTGCTGAATGTGCATATTAAGGCAGTACAGGAGGAGGTGCACATTAATAATCCTCCAGGACTGTAACATGCTCATGTTGAAACCAAACAATGTGTCATGTGACTGCAGTTGGTTCAGATCCAGGTCGGAACACGTTCTCACCACAAACGAACTGCACCAGAATTCGTTTGAGACTGAGTCCACCTCTTCAAGAAGGTCTCGGTCGGTTGTTTTGGTGCACACCTGAGTGTGATTGCTGTGTTCACACCTGCACCAATGAACCACACTTAGGGGGCAAATAACTTGAGTTTGGCTGAACTAAACCAAACAGGGCAGGTGTGAAAGCAGCCTTAGTCAGCTTCCAAGCTCTGGTGTGGTTCATTTGTGATGTGAATGCAAACAAACCAACCACAGGCCTTTATGAAAGCAAACATGTGATTTGACCAAAAAATAAAAAGCTACCACCAAAACATTCATGTGTTGATTGTGAATCTCCCTGTGATTGTATTCATCTGTATAACGCTGGGTTCACACTGGATGCATGTTAGTTTGTTTGTTTTTTAATTAATATTTAAACATAATAATTTTTACCCTCAAATTCTTCCCTCTTCCTATGAGGCTTTAGTTTTTATAATCAACTTTTCATATGCTCGTTAAACTCCTTCAAATAAAAACCAGAAACCACCATGGAACTGTGAATATCCTGCACCTAAAAAAACCTGCAGGAATTCTGTAGAGTAACTGGAGAAAAACTAAAGTGAAAGTCCGTTTTGACATTCTCAGAGAGCACCAACTATTTTTAACAAAGCAATTACAAAAGAGCTTATTTCCCAAAATTCGTAACAGATGATCAGAATAATCCTCGTGTGCTCTCCTCAGCTGTTAACAGTATTATATATCAGCTCCAAAAAGCCTCTCTGAAACTTTTTTCCACATCAGAATCAGGTTAAGTATTAACCTGAGTGTGGCTGTAATGAATAATGATATGTGTGATGAGAAATGCTCGGGAGGAGAAGTAATGCAAATTAAGCCCTCCACCTGCTCAGCTGACCCTATCCCAGCCACCGTTTTTAAGAGTGTTCAATTGTCTGGTGGATGATGTGCTGGCAATCATGAACCATTCTCCGCTCACTCGGATCTTCTCCCTGGCACTGAACACTGCTATTGTAAAACCTCTCCTACGGAAAAGCTCATTCAGTGCTTCCACAGTTTCAGGTCAACTTCATTTTTCTTGTAAAGTAACATGAGTGGAATTGTACTTTTTTTTCCATCTCCTCCCTGTCTTTTTGGTAGAGGCTGTTACATGTGGCCTACATTAAATTCTGCATTCATTTATTTTGGGGTCATTTGGGTGAATGACAAGTCAAAAACAACATTAACTTTCATTTTATTTCTGGTTTTATCTCTATCAACACCTGAGAAAAATACAGTGGTTCCCAACTGGTCCAGCCACAGGATAGTCATTAGTTTAAGGTCCACACAGTATAAAACATTCAGCCCATAGACTGTATAAAGTTGGACAACGTGTCTCCACTTACCACCACTGTACAGAAGTGAAGCTAAAATATCCCGGATACAACTGCTGCCATCTTGCTCTGGTGACCTCATTTGGAGCCAGAGTTTGTGCAGTAGTGATCTCCACGATACAAAGTTTCCCGCCCATACATGTAACTGTTCTTGACCTAGTAATTTTAATTTTGGTTTCAAAAACTTCTGTCTTTTAGCTGCTTTCTGTTTGCTCATTGTATGTTTCTTGTTCCTGCTGCTATTGTTATTGCTCTGCCAGTCTGTTGGTTTGTTTGTATATTTGGTGCATTACTTTTACTACATTACTACTTTTATTGCTGATGTTGCTTTTCCCGTCCTGCTACATGTGTGTGCTACCTTTATTGTTGCTGTACTACCTGATGCTGCTATTTGTTAGCCACTTGCCCGTGGTTGTGTTTTTATGTTATTGTTTTTATGTAATGTACGCTGTATGTGTTGCTGTTTCTTTTATCTTTTGATACTCCCCTAGTCCCTGTCCCCTTCTCCTCAAAAGGCTCTTGCCTTTTGCCAGGCCGCCATTGTAAATAAGAATGTGCTCTTAATGACTTGCCTGGTTAAATAAAGGTTAAATAAAAAATAAAAAAACCCATTCAACCAGTTGCAAGCAGCGCCACTGCATCTGAGTCCATTGATTGGCCGACACAGTTAGTTGTCAATCATGCTGTGAAATCCCTGTTTAATAGCATTAAATAGCTAATTAAAACCAGACTCTTCAGAGTCACAAAAACCACCTTAAATGACAGAAACCATCATTGGGAAATTTTTTATTGACGCGTACTTTGTGCTTTTAGTTTGGCCCATGTCCCATCCAGTCACATGGAGGAGACAGGGTTTATAGACCTATACTGCAGCCAGCCACCAGGGGGCAGTCCAGATGTTTTGGCTTCACTTTTGTGGAGTAGTCATGTCGTCCATCTTTATATACAGTCCATTGCTGTGTCTCAAATTGCGTACTCCTGTATCATGAAGTTGAGTGTAGACTATGGACACTTCTCGTCCTCAATGGTCGCCATTTTGACTATGTAGCAGAAGGGGACGGACCACTTTTCAAACTGGAAATGGCTGGACATTTACTGTACTTCACTTGACACATCTGCAAGTCACTTGGGGTCCATTCAGGATGGATCTGTGACTCACTTTCTAACCACGACCCCACCAGTTGGGAAAATGTACCATTAAACCTAAACATTGGGCTAAAATAGGCTAACAGGCTCTATAATCCATCAGAGGTGGGTGATAGTTTCCTGTAGACTCATGACCCCTTTCACATTACAAAGTCTTTCAGTAACTGTTATAGAAAAAATTGGTTTGGGAAGCTTTAATGAACACTCGCTTACTCGCATTAAAATCACTTCAGGTACCTTGTGGAGTTTTTGATGACATGTAGTTATGGAGCAATGTTTTCACAAGTGGTTCCCTGTTTTGTTCTGTATCATGCAGGCACACAAGGACGTGTGCGGGATATGTAATACACTGTTTTCTTGCTGGTTTCACACACAGACCGTATTTAAATAATGGGCAAAGCCACCGTATCGTTACCCAATGTTGAGGAACGAGGAGTGATTCTGAATCATACGGGTGCATCTCAAAATATTAGAATATTGTGAAAAAGTTCAATATTTCTCGTCAGTTATTTCAGAAAGTGAAAACTGTATAATTTCCAGACTCACAGTCCGGAGAAGAGCTCTAATCAGCTAATTAAGTCAAAACACCTGCAAAGGTTTCTGAGCCTTTAATCTCTCAGTCTGGTTCAGTACACACAACCACATCACAGGGAAGACTGCTGACTCCACAGTTGTCCAGAAGATAGTCACTGACACCGTCCACAAGGAGGGTGAGCCACAGAAAGTCATCACTCAAAGGACTGGCTGTTTGTGTGGTCTCAGTGGTCCAAAGCCTTGTTTTCAGATGAAAGTAAATTTTGTATTTCATTTGGAAACCAAGGCCCCAGAGTCTGCATGGAGAGTGGAGAGGCTCAGGATTCAAGTTGCCTGTGTGAAGTTTCCACAGTCAGTGATGATTTGGGGTGCAGTGTCACCTGCTGGTGTTGGTCCACTGTGTTATATCAAGTCCAAAGTCAATGCAGCCATCTACACGACAATTTTAGAGCACTTGATGCTTCCATCTGCAGACAGGCTTTATGGAGATATTAATTTCCTTTACCAGCAGGACTCGGCACCTGCCCACAGTGCCAAAACTACTGGTAACCGGTTTGCTGACCGTGGTATTACTGTGCTTAATTGGCCAGCAAACTCGCCTGACCTGAACCCTACAGAGAGTCTATGGGATATGGTCAAATGGAAGGTGAGAGACACCAGACCCCAGAATACAGATGGGCTGAAAGCAGCTATCAAAGCAACCTGGGCTTCTGAACGCCTCCATGCCACACTGCATCAATGCAGTAATTCTTGCAAAAAGAGCCCTGACCAAGGATTAGGTGCATAAATGAATATTTTGAGATACTAGATTTTTGATTTGCATCAGCTGTAATCCATAATCATTAAAAATGAAACAAAAGAGGCTTGAAATATTTCACTTTTTATGTAATGAATCTAGAATATATCAAAGTTTCACGTTTTGAATTCAATTACAGAAAAAAATTACATTTCCATGATATTCAGATTTTTTGAGACACACCTGGTGACGCCTCACACACAGCCTGTCACTCAAAGCTGCCACGTCCTCAATGATGCATAACTAGAAGCCTCAATAAATTTTAAACGGATGAGTTAGACTAAGTGACACAGTGTCTTTTCAGCACAGTTGCGGGAGGTACACAATGACAGTCAACTGATCTCATTCATGGCTTCATCTTAAATCTTTATATGTAAAATGTACATTTCATTTCCTCGTCTTCTTCATCTCATGAGATGCCTGTTGCTGCCTGGTCAGGTAAAGATCGACTCATATCAGGTGGTTTGATCCCTAATCTACAACCTTTTATCACCCTCTTGGAATAGATGACATCACAATGGGGTGTAATTGCCATCAACTACTTTGTGCACATGCAAATTAATATACTTTTCTCTCAGAACAAGTCTCTGCTGATTAAAATGGAGCTCAGCGTAAGTTTAGTCAGGAAGACTGTCTTTATGCTATATCCAGTCACCATTCTCTCTCCATCCCACTCCCATCACTTCAACTTCTGAGATGTTGACTTAAAGGAACACTTACCTTTCTGGAAATGTTACGCTTTTCTTAAAATGCTATTAATAAGCTGATGGCACATTCAAATGTAAGTGAATTCCACCAGAGATAATTGTTCTAAGAAAACTCCGAATGCAATGATTGGCCTGGCGTCCTGTCTGTCTTCCCCACGTGGAGGCCTCCAACTGGACCGACGTAACCGCTCCCGTAACAGTTTGCTTCTAACATATAACAACACAGCATCCAGTTGCTAATGGCTAACGTTAGCCGACTGTAGCGTGGCCTCTGAAACATTAACGTTATCTTTCTTGTGCGTTTCCACTTACTTGTAACATTAACGCTACTATCTAGCGTTAGCCTACAGTAGCGTAGCCTCTGAAACACTAACGTTATCTTCCTTGTGCTTTTCCACTTACTAGTAACGTTAACGCTACTATCTATTGTTAGCCTACTGTAGCGTAGCCTCTGAACATTAACGTTATCTTCCTTGTGCGTTTCCACTTACTAGTAACGTTAACGCTACTATCTATTGTTAGCCTACTGTAGCGTAGCCTCTGAACATTAACGTTATCTTCCTTGTGCGTTTCCACTTACTAGTAACGTTAACGCTACTATCTATCGTTAGCACTGTAACTTTATTCTAAAACTCATCAGTCATCACTGACTCCGTTACGTTACGTTTAGTTTGCTTCTAATATAACATAGAACGTTATATATGACAACACAGCATCCAGTTGCTAATGGCTAACATTAGCCTACTGTAGCGTAGACGCTTAAATGTTAGCATTATCTTCCTTGCAAGCTTCACTTACTAGTATTGTTAACACTACTATCTAACGTTAGCACTGTAACCTTGTCCTAGAACTTATCAGTCATCACTGTCTCCAGTTGAGTTTTAAAACTCCGGTGTTGCGTTTGACTGTCTTGGTTGTAACGTTACACTCGCTCTCCTCTTCCGTGTATCTAACGTTATGTTGCCAACACCTACGTCTATCACAGACGTAATGAGGACGTAAATGGAGGAGGAGGAGGAGGATTTGGAGGGAGGTGGGAATTGTGGATGTTCAAATTTTTTCTAAGTGTTGTGTGAAATGCAAGAAAGGTAAGAGTTGCTTTAAGTAGAGCCCAAACAGACACTGTCTCACGTCTGGCCAGAAGGCTCATCCTGTGTAAATGGAAGGACTCTTCACCTCCAACATGGACACTGGATTGAGGATGTTATGTATCATTCACAATTGGAGAAAATCCGTTGTTTTAATAAAATCAATTAAATGTATTTAATTTGTCGTCACTTTGCCCTTTCTTAATATTCTTTTATTTTTATTTACATTTTTTAAAATTTATTTATTATTTCTTTCTTTCTTGTCTTTTATATTTCCTTTGACTGGTCTGGCTTTCTCTGTTTACTCCCTGGGTTGATGGGTGGGTGAGTTGTCTTTTTGTTCTCACTGGTTCTGTGTTTGTTATGAATACTCTGTATATCTTGATTGAATTACCAATACAAATACCTTGTTCAAAAAAGAAAAAGTCCATTCCTCTTCACATCCAGATCCTCAGTTGCCTCTTCATCTCATCTCATCACCACCACCAGCTAGAATCCTTAATCTACTAAGTCTTTACCACCCTCTTGGAATAGATGACATCACGATGGGGTCTAATCGCTAAGGATTTTTAAATCTGTCGTACTTACGTGCAAATGTAAATAAACATTATTTTCTCTCACACTGAGTCTCTCCTGATAGAAATTTATTTGTGTTGGGACAATGTGGTGATGTGGTACCTTGACTTTGACTTGTCAGGTATGTAATTTCCTGAATTAGCCTGAAACAAGCACAGCTGTCTGGTTTCTTTTTTCCACACATAACAGATTTTCCAGCACCTTTACTTTATCAGTTGTTATATATTGATATTGACGTCAGTGCTATTCTGTGCTCCACATTTTGCTTCTGGGGGAGCAGCTGCTTCATAGCCATGTATTCTTAGCTTGTCACAACTGACGAAGCACAAGTGTGTACTTCTATATGATATGATGTTGAAATCCTATCAACTTCTGGTTGTCACCGCGGTTCCTGCGAGTGAGCAGACATAACACTGGGGTTCACAACATTCATGCAAAAATCCGAAAAGAGAAGCTGTGCTCTAACTTTTAAATCCCTGGCACAAAATGTCAAGCCCCGAGCTAGTAACCTTGGTGTGTTTTCTTGATGCCTATTTGAATTTCACATCAGAAATAGCAAAAAAAAAAAAAAAAAAATCACCTTTTATCATCTCAGAAATATTGCCGATGTACAGCTCTCTCTCTCTCTCTCCTGGGCAGATACTGGAGGAATAAAGCATTCTTTCATCACTAGCTGGCGTGATTACAGCAAACCTCTGGTTTTTTTTAGTCTGCCAAAGAATCCTCTCAGTTTTGAGTTGTCTAATGCGGGCCTTAGATGTGTGTCAGCCTGTACAAACAGTTTGTGCAGCCAAAATTAACTCAGAGTGCAAAGAAACAATTATGAAACAAAATCTGAATGATACAAATTTAACAATGAGGAAATGACTGTCCCTGGAAGGGAATACTTCATCCTCCATATTACCATGAGTATATGAATTACTCCTCATGCCTCAAGTGAACAAAGAATCCAAAAACTATGAAACAGTTTTGATATATTCAAGTCTTAGGCAACCATGTTTAAAAAGCTATATAAAAGAGTCCATTTACAAACCCACATGTGTAAAGGAATTCTGTTGTGTCACAGCCTTTAGCCTTGGTCAGTAAAGGAAATGAATAATACAGTAGTTATGCTTGAGGCAACTGTTAGGTCAACAGAAGGCCTAAAGGAGACCTTAAGGTAAGGCTACTTGACCTTGGTGATGAACGCACTCCATCTATCGTCTCCCAATTGCGGTGGTGGAAGTACAGCTGCTCTGGTGCCGTAGCTCCCAAGGTCAAGGGGAAGGGAGACTTCCCTGCGCTCCAAGCTCAACAGATGATCTCAAGATATGTGCATGTTGAGGTAAGCTAGAGGAACTTCACAAAGCCATACATCGGGACAGAATAACCTTATTTGGGAATGTGGAGTAACTCGCAAGGGAAACTGTTTGGGTTAAATGCAAGAACTGGGCCAGGACACCCTCCGAATCTCTGGATGGCATACACAGTGTGATGCTGTATGTTGAGCTGTGATTCCCCTCAGTTGAGTCTTCATTAAATACTGTGTGTGATCCACTGAAGTCTCCAAAGGTCTTCAGCTATCAAATCATCAGCTCAAAAATGTCTACAATATGACACAACTCGTGTGATATCGTCTCATTTATCTGGTCATATGCTCATTACTTCCCAAACAGACGGTCTTTTTCGACAACAAACTGAACTTTTAGTTTATCTTCTATTTCTCCTTTAATTTTAGCTTATATTGGAGTTATGCTATGTAGCTTGAGAAATAGACTATGGTGAATGTGCTTGGAAAGGTAGCATCGGCACGGTCACTACCTGGAGCTCGCATGTACGGAGCCTGGGTTTGTTGAAGGTGGCAGTGCTGTTTGGGCTGAGAAAGCCATGTGTAAATAAGGTAAACGGGGTTGTTGGGTCGGTGCGGGGAGCAGTGAGACCTGGCATTAGGGGAGTGTCTCTGGGACGCCAAAGATCACTGTCTAGCCTCCTGGAGGTGTCGTGGGACCAACTAGACGAAACACTGGTGAAAGGAGGTTCCCACCTGATGCCCCCAAAGACGTGTTAGTTATCACTGCTCACTGGTCTGTATAGTTAAGCCTTTCCATAATATCTTATCATAGGGCTTAGGAGGTTATTCACTGAGCGCTGATCCTTTCTCTAGAGCACAAATTTCTTGTGTTTATTTGAACTTAAAGTAAAACTTACCTATGTTCTCTTCAATGCCAGACTTCATTGACAAAAAAGCAATTTTACCTTGCTGAACACAGGAGCTGCTGGTCTACTGCTGCCTTAGTCAGCTAGTTTGTTTGTGTTTTGGTTAATCTGAACTAAACCTTTAAAACACCAAAGTCACTCAATAACACAAACTAACTGATTGCGGCAGCAGTAGACCAGCAGCTCCTGTGTTCAGAGAGGTAAAATTACTGTTTTTGTCAATGGATTATGCAAAGACAGGGAAAAAGTCCCTGTCTTTCCATTTTCTTTTGATCACAGTGTGTTTTTATAAAAGTGTCTGTGACATCCGAAAAGTGGCTTTGACTTGTAACTGAAAACATGTAGCCCATTTTGATATAGAGATATATATCATGCATTGCCACTCAGCCTCTAAATACAAACATATGAATTTTTGTCCATATGGCACAGCCCTAATCCCCACTGGAAAAGTATGCCTGTTTATAAAGTTCTGAGCATACGACTGGATAAATGAGACAGAGAGTGCATTTATAAATAGATGTTTTGATAGAGTTTTGCTGTTGTTACATGCGGCCCACTTTTCCTTCAATTCATCAAGAGTCTTCTCTGTTTTTGGATTTTTCTTTCTCTGGAGGCTTGCAAGCAAAACCAAGTTTCTTTATCAATTCAGTGTAACTTTTGGCAAGTAATGATATATATGAGGTCACTTGTACCTACATACTGTGGCAGCTGAATCACTGTGGACACTCCCTAGGGAACAGATGCACCACTCTGGCTTTGGGAATGATGAAAACATTTGGAGTGGTGTATATTTCTCCCGGGAGCCATCTTTGGCATTTCCGTAACATTCTCAAGAGTTTACAGTTGTTGGCTATTTGTTGCTATTTGAGTGCAAACTAAAGTTAGTTAGCAAGCTCAGATCTGAGACAGAAATGATGCATGGAGGAACCTATGGGTGCTTTCACACCTGCCCTGTTTGGTTCAGTTCGATCAAACTCAAGTTTGTTTGCCTACTAAGTGCGGTTCATTTGGGCAGGTGTGAACACAGCAATCACACTCAGGTGTGCACCAAAACAACCAGTCTGAGACCTTCTTGAAGAGTTGGACTCAGTCTGGTTACAAACAAACTCTGGTGCGGTTCATTTGTGGTGAGAACATGTTCCGACCTGGATCTGAACCAACTGCAGTCACATGACACATTGTTTGGGTTAAACATGAGCATGTTACAGTCCTGGAGGATTATTAATGTGCGCCTCCTCCTGTACTGCCTTAATATGCACATTCAGCACATCCAATGCATCAAAACATTGTTTTCTAGTTGGAGCCGCGCCTCGTTTTCAAACTGTATGGTTTGACTAAAATGAACAATGACAGCAATATAGTCCACGATGAGCAGCGCTAAAATCAACCTGCGTAGTTGTCCCTCCATTGTGACATTAGAAAGTGTCACATTTATCTTGCAAGTGTTCTCTTCTTCAACGTTTGCTTTACTTCCTGGATTTTCCCAGCATGGAAATTCTGATCAATCAATAGCAGCTTTCTCACACAAGGCATTTGATCTGGTCCGCTTGTAAATGCTGCCGTGAGAACACAAACCAACTCTAGGCAATGCAGCTTCAGTGTGAAGAGTTTCAGCTGACTTTTTCCATATATGAGGGCCAGAGGTTTTGAGCACATAATGAATTATTGAGTTATAATAACAGAAAATTTATGTTTTTTTGATTGAAATCAGTGTCAAATTTAATGAGTGCATTTTGTGTCCTCATGTTATTCCATCTATGACAGAGCAGGCTCCCCAGATTGGCACTCAATCACCAAATTGTACAGAAAAACTATCCAAATCTCATTCAGAATGTAGCAACACACATGCAAGACCTGAAATAAAGCTGGTATTGCACCTGTTTTTAACATCACTGGACTTACTCCATGTCAGTTTTAGGAGAAATTTCAACATTTGTCATCAAATCACTCAGTGGACCGGCACATGAGTACATGTCAGACAGGCTTTTAAGAAATGTCGCTTCTGGATTCATCTGGCCCGCTGGGACTGGCTTTCATGTTCTGTAGCTCCATGGACCAGAACTAAGACCTGTGAAGAGGCAGACTCTAGTATGTGTGGACTTAAAGAAGCATGTTTTAGTCTACATAGATCTCATCTCTGGGACAGCCTCTTTCAATCTTGGTATTTACATTGCTGATCTGACTGAATGTGCTTTGTTTGTTTCACATTTCCACCATGTTGTTACAACTATTTGTGTTGATCTTTTTTAAATCTATTCTCTGTGAACATTTTGTTTTGCAATCTTCCACGAAAAGCACAAAGTTAGATTTGAATTAGATGTAACAACCACTCCTGTGCTGAGCTTTAAGAATACAAAAAGAAAGCCCACAAAGGTATCACTTAACTCCACCGTGCCAAAACGCACTGCATAAATCATCAAAGGGTGAAAATGGGCTGCTCGGGAACAAAGAGTAATGATTGCACTCACTCGATGTGATGGACGTTCTCTCCGTCTTTCTGCCACACATAGGTCATGTTCGGGGGGTCGGCCACCGCTTGACACTGGAGGAGTGCATTCTGGGACTTGTTGAGAGAGGTGCTTTTGGGAGGGACCATGATGACAGGCGGACCTGTTGGGAGGCAGATTATCAGGTGAAAAAAAGGGCTGCAAATAATGATCAATATTGATTCATTTGTTTTTTGATCAACTGATAAATCATTCAGTTTGTAAAATTTCAGAAAAAAAGCTCCTTTTCCGAAACCACCTGAAAACATCTGGAGCAATCACCGTTTGATATGCAGAGCACAACACCTTGTTTCCCCCCATAAAAGCTGGTCACTCACTCAAAAGCGTTTCACTCATGTCAAAAGTAAATAACTCCATCTCTGAGCGCATCGCTGCCGTCAACATGACATGTCCCTTTATCATCACTTCAGTGAGGTGTCTGAGGAACTGCGTCAGTGGCAGAGACATTAAAACTCTGTGTCTTTGTCATCTCTCATTGAGACTTCAACACAGTAACCCTGATAATAATGCCTTCTAAAGCAAACTGAATAAGCTCGTGTTATACACATCCTGCGGTGTGTGAGCTGTTTCTTCTTTGCATTCTATGTTCTGCCCTTTTTTGTGGTCTGGATGTGCGTGTGGACCTTACTCTGTACACACATCTGTTTCAATGATCTATTCACAGCTTTCTCAATGCCACCGCTCACTTTTCCTGCCCTTATTCACTGTAAGTACCTCGTGAGCTGTTACCAGGAGATGAAGCTTACGACTGTTTAGAGCTGGGAAAAGATGTTGACAAGTCTGAGTAGTAATGCATTAAAAGTAACACACATAAGTACAGAGGTATTTCTTTTAGGAAACAGGTACTCAAGTATATGTTTGAGCCAGGAATATACTTTTAACTTCACTACATTCACCCTTTATACCCTAATTATAACCTGTCTGCTTTAAATGCGGTGATTTTGTCCGAGGAACACCTTTGCTGCAGATGCCAAGTTCCCATCTGCCTGGGGGAAAAAGACACCGCAGGCATTTCCAAACCTGGGCCCTACTCATTCCCACGCCATCTGAAAGTGTCACTCTGTTTGTAGTCACCTTCACAGCTAAGGGGATAGGTGCAGGGGATAAACACAGCAGCAAGCTTTGGGACTTACTTCCCTCTACATGGTGAAAAAAGGAGTGTCGGAACTTTTCATAACCATGGCGAAAAATAAAGCTTGATCTAATTTTATGTTTTTCATAATAGAGAAAAATATTTAATCTGTAAGTGCTGCTATTGTTTAGCTTAATTTTTGTAGCTAGATAGACAGTGTCGCAGTGGTTAGCACTGTTGCCTCAAAGCAAGAGGGTCCCTGGTTCAAACCCGGGAGGGAGCCCTTCTGTGCTGAGTTTGCATGTTCTCCCCATGTCAGCGTTTGTTTACTCTAGGTACTCCAGCTTCCTCCCACAGTCCAAAGACATGCAGGTTAATTGGTGACTTGACGACTGCAACTCTCTTTATGTGGGTCTGGACCAGTCGTCACTCTGTGGATTGCAGTTAGTGCAAAATGCTGCTGCCTGAATGTTAACTAAAACAAGAAAACATGAGCACATCACTCCAGTCTTGTTCTCACTTCACTGGCTTCCTGTCTGCTTCAGGATTGATTTTAAGATTTTATTGCTTGTTTTTAAGGTTTTAAATGGCACAGCACCTCCTTATTTATGCGAGCTCTTACACATCCACACACCTGTCAGAGCTTTGAGGTCATCCAGTCAGATGTTGCTGGATGTCCCTACATCTAGACTTTTCTGTGGCTGCTCTTATCCTTTGGAATAGTTTACCAATGCAGATTAGAACTGCTCAGACAGCTGAATCTTTCAAAACATGTGAGCTGATCTTTGACATCTTGAGTCCACATACTGTTTTTGTTTGTTTGCCCTGTGCTTCTGTATTTTGTTAGTTTCTTTTATGCTTGTGAAGCACTTTGGCCAACTCTGGTTGTTTTTAAATGTGCCATATAAATAACTTTGACCTTGACCTTGACTTTGACCTGGTTTTGGTTTAGGAAAGGCCCCACCTGTCTTTTGACCACGATGTGATGATGATGGAGCACATATGGCCAACTTTTTAAACAAATACCTAAAAATAGCAGCAGTTACATGAAGTGTGGTGCCTCTGGAATAACCCTGAGATCTTTGCTTTTAAAAAGTCCTCTTTAACCTCTGCAAGCAGATTGAAGTAAGTTACACATACTGAAGGTGAAAATGTAATTAGGTAGTTAAAATTAGCTATGGTAACTTTTCATGTGTAACTTTAAAGTTCAGATGAATCAGCATTTTGACTCTGGTTTCCATATGTAACATATCCCTGATGGTGTAAAGCAAGTATATCCAGTGACTGGATGTTCATATCCGTCAGTGAGAGAAAGACAAAATCCACTGCATGCTCCAGTTGCTAAAGCAGTCCACTGCAAAATGCCTTGTTCAAAATCTGGTACTGTCACAGATACAACTTTCCTCAAGTGAATACATTTTCTAACTATGGTATTTTGGGGAAACGACGACACAACAATGTAGCATGCTGTTGCTTGCTAGTGCAGCAAAATGTTGCAGATTGATTGATGGGTGGATGTCATGATATTGGCTGGTAGAAGCTTACATCAACACAATGGTGTAGTGAAGGGTATACGTAGGTATACAAGGTATACCCATCTATTTTTCTGGCCCTTTACAGTGCACACACCTATCAGCCAAAAAGCCACTGGAATATATAGGAAATTATACCAACTACCTCCTTGGTAACCGACCCATCTATCAAGTGGCACACCCACCTCATCAACTACCACTCCACCACTGTGCAAGCACACGTCATATTTTGCTCTACAGGAATAAAACTTGATTGGATTATAATATAAGAATATGAGGAAATTGATTTTTTTGTAAATGTTTTTGCATGTTCTGTTGAGTGTGTGCACAGTATGGCCAGGGATCTGATCTGAAAGGGTTAAAAAGGCATTTTTCACTTCATCTCGTCTTTAATCTTTGATGTTATAATGAGGCAGAGAGGGCCAGAGAGGAGGAGATGACAGTGGGAGATTTTTCATATCTCAGTTGGATGGGCTTTCCTCATTTTTTTTGATTAGCCTACCTGCTTGACTTCATTAAAACATGTTTCATCAACAAGAGCTGCTTTTTCATCAGTTTGCAGTGGCCCACACATCCTAAAAAATATTAAAATGTGAAGCAACTTGAACTGTTTGACTCTAACGAGCTACTTTTTTATTTTAACCTGAGTGGATTTCTCAAACACTCATTTTCACTTTTACATGAGAGAGTAATTTCACTTTTACATAAATACTAGTCCATACCCATTGGTAGCTTCGTCACCTTCTACCTATGCCAATCCTCAATGCCTATGTGCAGTTTCACAGTGAGTAGAAAAACGTGGGACAGACAGAATGACACACTGACAGTGTGTACAGCATACCATAACATGGCGTAGTCATACCAAAAATTAGAAAACTAAAACATTGGGCAACAGGGGGAGCCAAAGCGATCAGTCGCATTTTTGCCATCTTTAAGCATTTTTCTGTTGTTATAGTGCCACCCAGTTGCCAATTAGACTTAAATTTCTCCAGTCACCTTGAGGCGTCCTGTTCTACATATCTACCAAGTTTAGTAAAAATCCATATGGCGGTTAGGCCTAGATAAGAAATGAGCTCTGTAGCGCCCCCATTGTGTTTGATGGGGTCAATAATGGAGGGGTCCCCTCAGATTATGTGTGGTCATATGCCTACAAAGTTGCGTGGTGATGGGTGAAACCCTTGAGATGTTATACACCTTTATGTGATGAGCCACGCCCTCCGCAATATGCATTGCCTTATAGAAGCTCAGTTTTAGTAAGTTTTCCAACTTTTGCCAAGAGGGAACTTTAGATATTGGTCCCTAGATTATGTTCACCCAGTTTCATGCAGATCGCTTAAACTTCCTAGGAAGAGATCGATTTGAAGTGTTTTTCAAAAAATTCAAAATGGCAGAAAATATATATAACTGGAAGTTATGGGTTCTTGAGGCAGATGTGTTCCTCATGAGGAGGGGCATCTCTGTGCAAAGTTTCATGTCTCTACGACATACGGGGCATGAGATATGCCCATTCAAAGTTTGCAATTTCAATCCGTGGCTATAGCACCCCCCTTTAGCCAATTGATGTAATATTGCTTCATTGGCATCCTCCCATGACCCTCTACCACTGTGCCAAATTTCACATGGATTGACCAAGACAGTGAGGAGAAAAACGTGGAACAGACACACACACACAGAGTTTTCATCATCATCATATAGTAAGATAGATTTTGAGCACTCTACTCACCACTAGATGCTGAAAGACATAGGAGACATAAATGAATCCATCTTACTATCAACTCTACCCTTAATATCCTCGACATATCAAAGATGCAATAAGGAGGATGCAGATTTGTTTTCACATGCTATGGAGCTGTGAGATTAGAGAGTTATTGGACATCGAAGATCAGTAACATACTATATAGAGACATTAAACTGGAATCAAGTCTCGGCTTAGCGACCAAACAACAGCAAACTCAGAGAAAATCATCACTTGTGCCCTCTGTGGCGTAAATGAGATCAGCGGCACTGAAGCTTGAGAATAAACATGTTATCTGGATGTGAAGATGCATCTGCTATCAGTTCATGTGGCATTTAAATAATGCTGGATGAAATAAGTGAAAATATGCTGCGTTTATGTTTGAAACAAAGGTCATGATTTATACAACAAGCAATAGATTTATACAATAAGCATGCCGATACATGTGCTAGGGAGGAAGACAAACCAAGGAAAAGTCAGTGCATCAGTGGGAACAATGAGAAATGCATACTGTGTTGTGAGTGAATGAGCTGTAGATTTGACAATCACTGCACACACAGCACGCTGAGAATCATGACTTTCATTTGACGATTACGCCACAGCGACTGAAAAAGCTGTCAAGGAAAACCTTTTCAAACACAAAACAAAAAAAGTTGAATAAAAGCTTATTACACAATATCACTGAGACTCAATAGTCTCAAATATACTAATGTTATCTCCTTGGAAACCAATCACATACAGCTACTACAACATGCTGCTAAGATGTCACATTTATCTCTTCCCCGTAGCGTGCCGAACTCCGACATGAGTGCTATTTGCAAAGAGCTAATACAGGAGGCTTGCCTCATGTATAAATAACCAGATGATCTCCACAGCAGTCATTACAGATTGGATTTATAACCTTAAAATGCTTGATGGATATATGCATGAGTGACAGTTTAGAGGTTACTTAAGGCTTTTAGACTGACTTCATCCAGATCAGCTATTAGTCTGCTGTAATCCATCCATGTGGCAACGCCGCGCAAAAACACAGCCAAAGCTCAGATAATGTGACTTAGACTGAACAGTGTTAGGGCGGTATGTGCTCATGGTGTTGATTATTATTCAAAATGTGACCACTGCATCTGAGAGATTCCAAAATGAAGTGAAACCTTGAGGAGACGTTGTGCCAAAAACAAAATATTTCCCCATGCACCACGCTCCAGACGAGTCCCTTTTCTCCGGAGAAAATCAGCAGTAGGTGTAGGAGTAGGAGTACAGGAAGAAGTCAGAAATAAATTCCACAATGTATTATGCAGCGCTGTGTCGGTGTAATCCTATGATACACAGTGGCATATTTGCATATTCTACATATGTACGTCCTCACATCGGACAGTTAATTTGGAAATCTGCAAACTTCTATGAATCCATCAGTGCTGGAAACATTACATTTCATGATATATTTTCCTCAATACCTCAAGAGAAATGTACATTTTTCACTCAACCAGGAACATTTTTAAAATTAAAAATGATTAATAATGTGAATCTCATGTCCAGAAAAAGAGATGTTCCATTTCAGTCAACTACGGCAGCCTGGTGAGCCCCGGAAAAAGAACTCCCATCTCTGAAATGCCGGCTTCAAATTGAGCAAAACACAAAGCTTTATCACGACAAAGCAACTCCAAAAAATCCCAGTTGAAATCCTGTCTCATATCATGATATCAATATTATCTACACAGGGATAGAATGAGAGTTGAATTCAGCTGGAGTTTCTGTAACCACTCTGTCATATGATGCAAGAAGGAGAAACAGAAATGTAAATTTGGGTGGCTCCCAGCCAGTCAGGCACACACACATCACAGAGACTGAAGGAACTGGCAGGCAGGCACACAGAAAGAAAGACAGACAGGCATACAGGCAGGCACACACACAGAAAGACAGACAGACAGGCAACAACTGACCTTTGATCTTCACTCTCGTCACGCGAGTCACGTTTCCCTCAGAGTTGGAGGCGTGGCAGGTGTACTGTCCTGCTGACTGCATGCTCGCTGCTCGCAGAGATAAGGCTCCTTCCTGGTAAATAAATATGACACGGCGGATAGACTGAGAGGCACGTGGATGTGAACAGTGCATATAGATACATACAGTAGATAGGTAGGTGTAGGATACACAGACAGGTGCACACATACTGTAAATGTGATGTACATATATACAGACAGATACATAGGAGAGATGATAGATGAATAGATGTGGAATGATGCATTTATTCAAGTACTGTACTTAAGTACCACTTTACAAATCATGACCTTGTTACCGAGTTTCATGCAGGAACTTTTTTCGGTAGCACTTTACTTGAAGGTATCTACATAAGGGTGACACGACACTGTCATAACCATGACATGACACAGTCATGAATCTGTCATAAACATTTTGTACATGTCATAAACGTTTATGACTGCTGTCATTAAGTGTCACTCGTTTTTTGTCATGACATGTTGACATTGTTTGGGTTGTCTTGATTATGGCAACTTGACATTAATTTAAGTGACATTACCAGAAGTTGTCTTTGTCATGACAAGTTGACATTAAATTTGTTTGGGATGTATTTATAATGACAACTTGACATTAATCAGGATGATGTTACCAAAAGATGTCTTTATGTTCATGTCAAGTTGTCATAAGAAGGACATCCCAAACAAATTTAACGTCAACTTGTCATGACAAAGACAACTTCTGGTAATGTTACTTTGATTAATGTCAAGTTGTCATAATCAAGACAACCCAAACAATGTCAACTTGTCATGACAAAGACATCTTCTGGTAATATCATCCTGGTTAATATCAAGTTGTCATAATAAGGACATTCCAATCAAATTTAATGTCAACTTGTCATGACAAAGACAACTTCTGGTAATGTCACTTTGATTAATGTCAAGTTGTCATAATCAAGACAACCCAAACAATGTCAACTTGTCATTACAAAAAACGAATGACACTTAGTGACAGCAGTCATAAACGTTTATGACATGTACATAATGTTTATGACAAGTTCATGACAGTGTCATGTCATAGTTTTGACAGTGTCATGTCACCCTTATGTAGATACCTTCAAGTAAAGTGCTTCCCTATTTTCTTTCTACCAAACTACACCCACCAACCTCATCACCAGGCAGAAGAAGCCAAGAATCTGATAGCTCACCGAGCAGGTAAGAGGAGAAATATGTATTCTTGATTTTGGGGTGAACTGTGCCTTTAAGCTAGCACCAACAATCAAGTAGCTTACCTTAATGTTAGTCTGGTTAACCTGGCTATGCCCCCTGTATGATTTGTGTCTTTTTAAAATAAGCTTTTGTTTTCACAGGAAACACACAGTTTCCGCACGCTTAATGCACACAGTCTTTTTCAAAATAACCCCGACAACGAAGGTTAAAATTACACTTTTTCATTTACTTTCTTGAATTTAGGCAACAAAAGCTTATGGTTAGGTTTAAAGGAAAACATCATGATTTGGCTTAAAGTAACGCGGCCGTTACTAACGCAATGTAACATCACATATTAGCATATTAGCGCACTATGTTATTATAAAAATAACTCGATCGACTTTCAGTTTCATGCAGGATATGTCCAGAGGGACTCCCAGGTGATCATCCATAGTTTGTTTGACCCATCCACCACCACCCCTTCCCACCTTATGCAGACTTTCCCACTTTTTAAGCTGAAAACACATTGGTGCCGCCACGCTGACGAGTTGGGAGTTAGGCCGGGTTGGAAGCTTGTGCTCGTGACAGGGTGAGATATAAACGCTAACGTCTTCCTCAGCTGAACAATAGATAGTATATAATAGATATAGCTCGCTCAAACAGACGATACAGTACATAGATATATATGATGGATACAGAGACACATTAACAAACTCCTTATGTTCATACACAACGCACACACAATCATATTAACACACCTGATAATTTCTTCTTGGAATCACGCTGCCATCTTTTAACCAGGTGATGGTGGGAGTGGGATTGCCATTGGCAGCACAGGCAAGAGAGATGTAACTTCCAACGAGAGCCTCAATCACAGGGGGCGGGGTTTCGGTGAACATAGGAAGGGCTATTGAACAAAACATGAGAAAAACAATTCAGTAAAACAGGTCTACTCATCTATACATGAGGAAAATATGTATTGTTTCAGATTCACAAGACAAACTCAGAAAATGTCTCCCAGCAGAGGTGAATTGAGGCGAATAAAACTAATGTTACATATGGACACTTCACTGTCTACAGCTAAAAAGAAATCTAAAGCAAGATCCACACTGTCTTCCAAGCAGCAGCAATAAGAGGAAAACTGCAAAGAGAGAAGCCGGACTAGCTGACAATAACTCCTTTGTCTCCCTCATCCCTTTTTTATCAATTTATATACAGCGTGACAGCAGCTCGGCCTTGTTTGTTAAACAGCGGCAGCCTGTGTTCAGTTTACTGACATCAACTTACATTATTATTTCACATTCCAAAGTGAAAATGTCAGTTTACGCTGCCTTTTAGATCTGCGAGCGTGAGCGTTTTGCTGCCACTTTTAAGGCACAGATCTCATCAGAGAACATACAGAGAGCCTTTTTTATCCAACGTCCAACTCCAAACATAAACAAACCCCTTGCAACTTCAATATTTTATTTCAATTCCTTTGACTCATACCCTTATTGAACTCGTGTATAATAAATAACCAGAGAAAAGGTTTGAAAATGGCTTCAGTATTTTAGTTTGTTTTACAGGAATAAGAGTCATTTTTCTTTTCTTATCTGGATTACAGGCTGAGATGTTTGTTTTAGTGTTTGTACACAGGAGAGACCTGGTGAAATTCTGCTCTATAATTAGAAAATAACCTGCCAAATACTCCTGGTCCCTTAAAAAAAAAAAAAAAAAAAAAAAAAAAAATCAGCTCCTGCATGTAAATAGATTTCGTTCTTTGAGCTCTGCATTTCCAGCCTGTGGAGGCCACTGACAATCTCAAATATTGAGGCAGAGTGCAAACAATGGGATGTGAAGAGCATACCTGCAGGGCACGTCAGTGATGTTACACCCAAAGCCTCAAGTACACAGTCATAATCTATTATAATTCTCATCTCTAACCTGACGCACACAGACCAACTCGGTGAAACTGTCTCGCCTGGCTTTGATCTGCAGCGTGCACTGATACTTTGTTCTGTATGTCTGCACGTAGAGTCATGGCAGAGGTTTTTTCCCCAAATAAGGATAAACTTCAAAGCAGAAAAAATAATGATGCATATTTCATATTTAGATTTATTATTTAAACCTATCAATACGTATGATGACAACTCTATTCAGAGATGATTCTTTCCCAAAATCTACATGAAGAAAGTCAAAAGTTATCCAAATTCCCTAATCTGTCTAGACAGTGTGAAAAAAAAGTCTTTAAAATAGAAGTTTTTGGAAAAGCTGTTTTATAACTTTTCAAAAGTTTGAGTTTAAACAGGTGCTATACATACAGTAAGACATGAGCAGTGCTGCAGAATAGAGGGAATAAAATAAAAGATCAGGTGTGCATGAGGCGCAGAAAGAAGATTTTTTTAGATAAAAGTACACATTTAACTAAACTGCTTAATGAGGAACTGAATATCCACGTGTATTGCGAATTCACTGATCTGCATTAATTAGCTAAGACATGGACAGTTGCTGAAATACTGCAGGAATGACAAACTGAAATACAGGATCTACATAATTTCTGGATAATAAAGACTTTAAGACTTAGTCATCTTTGCTGCCACCAGAGTACAATCCTGCTTAGTGAAGCTTTAATGTCAAATTGAAATAAAAATGCACTTAGCTAAAAAGAGAATCAGATGTACAGAATAAATGTATGTTTTATTTATTTCTCTGCAGTGACAGTGAATTCTTGGTTCAGACTGATTCCATCACCACAGAGGGACCCAAGAAAGAGACACAGCTAATGCCAGGTAAACCCCTCCTTTGTATAACGTGGGGCGAACACAACACAGTGAGAGCGCCAACAATGACTCAGCAGGTGTTGAAATGACATTGTCAATAAGTGCCCCTTTTGCCCTCTGTTCAAGGAAGGAATTTCACGCAATTATTCCAACTTGCCATTCTTTATCAGAGGTACAATCGAAGAGTGGGGTGACAGTTTTCTCGCCTTAAAGCCAGCAGCAGAGATAGTAACAGTGCCGAATCAATATCTGTGTGAAAGGGAAAACCAGCAGGACAGACCCACGGATGGGACAGGTGTGAGGTTTTGATAATGTGTTATGTTTGTAAAGTTACAAATGGGATTAATATAAATGATTTAAAACAAGTATAAATTTGCAAATGCAATGTTTGCATGGCAAAACATAGGACAGAGGACGAGATCAACGGCCATGTGACAGGGAAGGTAAATGATTGTTTTTGCCATGTTATGTCATTGTTACTGCTTATAACGCACTGCTGACGTGTATGTTATCAGTCACACTCGAGGCTGGTGCTGTACACTGGGCCTGCATTATGCTGCTGTTGTTTGGTTCTGTATAAAAAAGCATAGGTGGCTACACTTTTGGGGAGCTCTAATGTCCTCCATCTTAATTATCTCATTATTATCTAATTAAGTTAGAGGATGTCACCTTGGAGGTTCTGCAAGTCCTCAAGGGGGTACCACAAGGATCTGTTCTGGGCCCTTTATTATTTGACATACATAAATTGCACTGGACAGAATATACCAAACGCTGCCTTTCCTTTCTATGCTGATGATACTGTCCTTTATTGCTTTGTAACCATCCCTGCTAAGGCTTTTAACTATCTAATATAGTATAGTATTTATCTAGTATGCATTTCATAGCGTACAAGAAAAGCTACAACTTGCTCTAAATGCAGAAAAAAAAACAAAGTTGCAGGTGTTTTTTTTTTCTTTATCAAGAACAGCTGATTCTGATTTGTCTAAGAAAAGTGTTACCAGAAGTAGTCAACAAATTGAGTTGGTTTCCAGTTTTAAATACCTAGGGGTTCTGTTTCATCATTCCTGACAGCTAGACAGCGGTGCTTTAGCGCTGGATATCTCCATCTCGTGTATGTGCACGTCATCACAAAATCTGCTCCCACAGAATCTTCTCACCCAAATTTCGAGTGACCGACAACTCTGGCGGTCATCCAGAATTCATAGAACCATAGTTATAGCTGTAACTCTCCTTTAAGTTGATGACCTCTTGCCTTTAAAGGCGCATTCGAGAAGTTTTTACTTGGCTTTTATTTCAGAATAAGTCTGACTTTTCTTTTTGTGTGAAACAAATTGATGGAGTCTTCTAAAGTCTTGTTCATTACTCACAAGACGCGTACACACTTCGTACTATTTCCACCCAACCGGTTTGGTCACAGCCACACATGGTTGTTTTCCCAAGCCACACTCTCTCATCACACAGTTGGATTGATTCTGAATTTGTTTATTTGCTTTTTACTTCACATTGTTTAATTTAAGTGTACATACTGTAGCATTGTAGGGTTACACAGGGAAATTGTTTGATATTAATCATCTGTTTCTTTGTCACTGAGTTATCGTGGTTGTTTGGGGAGGTTCCTTCCTGGTGGAGCCTTGGTTATTATTATGGTATTATTAGGTTTAGCCAAGCCACTAAATACGCTCCCTCGTGTGTCATTTTGACAGGTCAGTTTGTTCACTTAACACCTTGTTTAGTTATTATATTTAGTATAGTTAAGTTCTGTTGACCTTGTGTGGAGGCCTCATTATTCATCTCTTGGTTTGTATTTTTTCATGCACTTTTTGGGTAAATAAAAACCCACGGTTTTGTCCTTGTTGCCTCACTGCTTGGTCCCAAACAATCTTCTCTCTTGAGTGTGAAATATGGAAGTTATAATATATGTTCACAGGACTCTTTGCGTCTTGTGTCTGAAGTCAGAACTGCTTTGGGAAAGAAACTTTTAGGCTCTCTGCAGCTACAGCATGGAGCAATCTACAGAGTGATCTAAAGATTTAACACATGGTGACCTTGAACGTGTTTAAAACCATGGTGAAATCATTGAATCCAGGCTATTCTGTGAAACTCAATTTGATGTGCTGTTATGCAAACTTTATTTCTTGTTGAAACTCTGTGTTGCTGCTATTCTTGGCCAGGTCTCCCTTGTACAAGAGGTATTTGATCTCAGTGGGACAAAACTAAAAATAAAATCCAGTCTATTCTTCCACTAGGTGAGTGAAAGCCTAGCTAGCTTCCACTTTCTGATAAAAACTGAATAGCATAATGGCTCCTCCTAAATGTCGAATACTGTAAAGGAACAGATGTTTAAATCACAGTGTAGGCTACAGCGCTATATCCATAGGCGCTGACAGCTGGTCTCCTAGCAACACCAGCCCTCAGATGTCAGTCAAACCCTTCCATGGGAAACACCCACCCTGAGGTTTGAAGTTTAGACAATGTTTCCCCAACTATGTATAGAAAATGTATTATCCTCTTTTGAAAAATGGAAAGCCGAGCACAATGGCTGCTGCATCATTTATATTTCCTCACAGACAAAGAGAAGCAAAAACAAGTTTCTTTTTTTTTTACTTTAAAGACCCGACTGGTGACATTTTTATTTATTGAAACATGCGACTTAATGAAAAACAAGTATTTCTTTTCTTAAATTAAAGAGTTAAACTTCTCATATATTAGATTTTGTCTAGCAGCCGTACAAAAGCTCTTTGTGTTTTTTTGGTGTTGCAGACACATTTCAATTGAAGTTCAATATCCAGCCCTGTACACACGCCGATTGAGGCTGGCTTTTCTTTGTTGTTTGTTGTGGAATTACCGCTGAAGAGTCAAAGACATCTATTCTGACTTCCTCTGCTTTGATCGACACACCAGGCGAGGGCCATCTTATATATCCAGAACAGATGTTTTTTATCGTTCATACAGGTTTCAGTCGCGTCCTTTGTTTGCATTGGGATCCCTGATTTTGTCTCATGAAGCAAAAGAAAAACAAGCACACACTGCTTCATAAACCTCACCAGTTACAGACAGCACAGTCCAGGTGCCGTTTTGCAGCTCATCCGTGGGCTCATCCAGTAAAAGGATTCGACACTCGTACAAGCCCTGGTCACCCAGCTGCAGGTCCTCCAGCCTCAGGTCAGTGACTCGTACCAGAGACACCCGCCCTGCAGAAACACAGTGCAGGTAAAAAGGTGAAAGGGTGGACGTGAAGGGCATGAGACAGGCCTACCGCACGTGACGCTGATTTCACTTGTCATCAGGTCTGAGCTGTGTGTAACTTTCAAAGTGAGAGGCTTTGCTGTGCTGCAAAAGAACATTGTCCTCAAACGCTGCCCGAAACTGCCGCACACCAAACACACACACACACACAAACAACAGCAAACACATGCACACACAAGCGAAAGAAATGTGATCTCCTGGTTGCCAGGTGACGGCTCCCTCGAGCCGGAGCGCAGCTCGCAACATCAACTCTTTATCTTTTCCAGTCTGCAGCCCACATCTTTTTGTGTCCTTCTAGTTTTCACACTTTATCAGACAGACAATTGTGCAGTGACCTAGCAGCGTGGAACAGCATGGCTGAAGAGAAACTGTCAATGAAAGCATTATTAAGGACGGTCGTCTCTCTGCACCATCTCAGAAATACAAACATGAAAACAGCAAACACATTGCGGCGTGGAAGCCTCGGTGCCGCTGGGATGGCTGTGTGGCGATGGTAATTATTAACAGAGGCTCTGATTTCTCATGACTGTGGCAGGGAGGGACAGCCCTGACAGTGAGAAAGAACCAGGAAGTTGGAGTTAGGTATGTTGGCAGCGATAACACACCTTATTTACTTTTCCAAGCCGCCAAAGGGGACTAAATCCACAGGGGAGAGGAGGGGAGGGAGGGTTAAAGTAGAGCAAAATACACATCAGCAAACACTCGGGGGATTAGTGCATTTCAAAATCCTACCCTTTGACCCCTGGCACCCCCCCCTCTCTCATGTTGACTGGCTCAGTGTGATATAGGTCAGTATAGCACCTTAGAGGAAAGGCTGTGCTGAGGCAGGGATGTTGTGCGGAAAACGTGACTGGGAGCCGTCAGATAAAAGGAAAGGAAAGGGTGGAGGTGAAGTAAGAGCTTGACCCAGCGCCACGATTGCTGCCATTTGAAAAAAACAAACCAAATCGCATGACTTCATGAGATTTGAATGTGAGGTAAATTGGGTGTGAGAGGGAGAGAGGAGAGAAAGAGAGAGGGAAATGTTTGTGCGGTGCATGTCAGAGTGTAAAAACAAATGTGTGCACGCATTCAACACAAGCTTTAGCGAGTTCTCTGTGTGCAAACAAATGGAGATTTTAGTTCAATTATGTAAATTTAGCTTTGGATTGTTGCCGTAAATAAAAAGAAACATTTCCGTGCTCTTCTTTTAATCCAAGCTCACTTGTACCCACCAAAGAAAAATCAAGAAATTCAAAGCTTTTATGAAAATAAAAGGGAAATGCATTGTTGTGGCATTTTTTTGTTAGCAGTTACTGATTATAATGTACATTGCAGAATGTGCTGCAGCACTGCTAACTGTGTTACTGAATGCTTTTTTCATTTAATTTTGTACCTAATTTAATTCACAAATGTATTCTGTATCCCACAATTATCATTTGCACCCCCTCAACATCAGTGTTGGACCTCACAGATGCTGCTGTGGCTGGATGGGAGCAAATCTCTGCAGCCAGATTCCAAACCCTGGTGGAAAACAAATGGAGGCAGTGAGAGCAGCAGATTAATGCCCGTGGTTTTGCAATAAGGTGTTTTTGAGCATGTAGTGTATTTGTCATGGAAACAGAATGAATAAAAAGGACACTAAACTGTTTGCTGAGGTCATTTGACAAATGCACAAAGAAAATTGTGACTGCTGTTAGTTGTTAAAAGGAAAACAACTCTGCTTTGCATTATTCTTACACCTACTTTCTACAGAAAAAAATACAACTGTACACCAATCCAGGTTTCTATCTTTAACTGAACTCAGACTAATGTCAGCCTAATTGTCTTGTTAACTCATAGTGAAACAAACTTCAGTAAAACTCAAAGAAAAAAACTAAAACTAACCAAAGCCATCCTAGGCCCTGATCACACAGAGAGTGTTTTAGCAGCTGGAGGTGCCTTTTGGTAATTGTTTTTAATGAGAATGAAGCATTTTGCTGGTGTTTTTTGCGTTGCGACATGCCTCGGGTCTCTGCACTCTAGCTGCCTGGCATGATTTTCCGAAACGCCCTGAATGAAACAACTAAACTCGGAGCAGAAAAGCGCCCCACGTCATTTTTTTCCCATTTTCCAATGTGACAATTTGAGAGGCAAGCCTTCTGCGGTGGTCACGACAAGAAGTTCAGGAGAAACTGGTGGTAGCAGTTGCTGGATGCCCAGAGCTATATGGCCCGACGACAGACAGCAGGTTGTCAAACTGCCTCTGAGTCACGCTTAAATATGCCTGGAAATGTCCATCATGGAGGAGAAGCTCCTGGACCAACTGGTGGTGCTCCCCGTGATCCACCCTCTTTTTTAGGGTGTCATGTACCCACACAGATCTCCGTTTCCCTGTGCCCAACAAACTATTTGCTGACAGACTCTCACCCTCAGCCAGAGCTACAGCAAGAACTCTCTGCCTCAACATTTTAGGAACAAGATACTAATTACTGTGGAAGAAAAATGGTTGATTGATTACATGGGAAGGCAGTTTCTGTGTGATCTGGGTCTTACTGAGTCTTGTTAGCCATCTAGTTAGTCAGTCCACTGTTCCAACAATCACCAACTCTGCTTTGGATAAATAAACCTTTAATTCACCAAGTTATAAGTGAAAATGTGCTGCCTCTACATGTTGTTTATCCTCACAGTGTCTCTCAGCCACTGAGCAGCAGCTCTCACCTGTTCTTCAGTTCATCATGTTTGTTAAAACATGATGAACTGAAGAACAGGGACAAAACAGTTATGGTGACATTTTAAAAGTAACATATTGCTTGAGTGAAAACGTACTGTTCCACTGCTTGTTTGGTCGTTACCACAAAACCTCACCTCAGTGGGTTTGTGACTTGCTGCAGGTAGGTTTGTTTATATGGAAGTTATCCCACTACAACAGCTGCAATGCCATGGTAAACATAAAAATGGCCGCCACTCTGACCACCCTGCTACACTGATTTGAATGGAAATGCCCGTTCTACTTACATTTGATTTCTGTTGTATTTGTATTCAATAACACTGCTCTAGAGACCCCCTACAAGAATAGTGGTTAAAAGGAATACTTCACCCACAAAATGACTCTTTGTAAATTATTTAGTCATGTCGTGTCACATTAAATACTTAAATTCCCTTCTTGCATGTGCAGGCATTAAGCAGAGTGATTTATTGACTAATTAGGGACCAAACTCTCACACAACTCATGCAGTATAATCCAGTCGTATGCTCGGTGCTTCCCGAACACACAACCTGCAAACTTTTCTTCAAGCTCATCCCTTTGTTTTATTGCTGCACATTTGTCAAAGATTCACAAGTAAAATGTCTCACATATGTTTCCAGTGATGACTACAATGTCTAGAGCATGTAGATATTTAGTTATGGTGGAATACATTTAGCAAATTTGATTTTAGGCTTGTTATGTCCATGTTGCAAGTTTTTATTGCTAGGTCAGAGTGCATGGGGATACTGCACTTCTCACATGTTCACATATGGAAAAAAATATACCAATAGAAATGTAATGTTTTTGATGATTTACTATAACTAAGTTCTAAATGTGTGTGAAAATTTTGAGTTTAGACCAGAGATGAATAAATTAATAAATTATTTCTGGTTGCAGTATTTGAAACCTGATCTGTATCTTATAAGTTAAAATATATATTCAACTGATTCTGATTATTTCTGGGCTTTATTTGTTTGTTTGCCCAAATAGCTGCTTGCAGCACCAGAAACAGATTCTGACTGTTCTGCAGTGTTTTGGAGGGTGCTTGTTGCATTGTGCAGGAACAGGTGAGAAGTGCTCCTTGAAGTGGGGATGTGAGCGCTCTGAGGAGAAGCATGTGTTGCTGTGGCATAATGGCCCAGCCAGACTGGTTTGTGTGCATTCAGTGATATGTGTAAACAAGGTTGGGATTAAATTGCAGGACATTATTTAACCTGGAAAATACTCCATCCGCTTCCCTAAAACACTTGGTCCACATCTATTCCTTCAGGTTATCTACTACAATGTAATTTGTATTGTCTATTATTATTTTCTGTTTTTTCCAATCCACAATGCCTCGGGCAGAGAGAGGACTTCTCTACAGAGTGCAGGATGTGACTGACACCATCCAAAATGGAGAGTGATTTTGAGACAGAGTCAGAGGAAGATGAAGATGACAGTAACATGGATAAAGAAAAGCAACAACATCCTGACTGTACAGCTGCTGATTATGTGGATATTTACTCCCAAACAAAGACACACAACGATACACTGTGACAGGTATCACTGGCTGAAATAGAATTTTATCAGTCTCAGTACTGACTTATGTGCAGAGCCCTAAGGTAGTGACCACAGGCCCCACTGCATGCTATTGTGACGGGCCCTGGTACATGCTAGTTACTGGTTATAAGGTGCACACACACCACTGGCAACTGTTTACAAAAAGCCAAAGGGGTCTAATGTAGGGAGCTTTGCAACTTTTCCTCCAGTTCGTTTCTCTCCTTTCTTACTGCTGCTTTTATGTTTAAAAGGCATGACTGCTCGCTGGACTTGCAGATGTGCTCAGCTTGTCAGTCTCGACAGATTTTGCACCCAAACTAGGCACTGTATGTATCCTCTTGTCACATGATCAAGCACAGACTTGACACTGCCCAACATCAACATGTATGTTACCCAACAATCATCACTGCAAACCTGTATATGACAAAAATATCCAAGAAAATAAGGTATAAGATATTATCACCTATGATGCTGTTTCCCTCCAGGCATCACTGGAGTTTTTCCACAAGTGAACATTTCATTTTTGCTTGTCAGAGAAAAAGCTGTCTTTGGGACTATCATTGCAAGTGCTTGTGGTTGAACACAGGGTCAAAGACACAATTCAGTTTTGAAACTACAACTTTATCCCTTTTTCAACTTTTTTTTTTTTTAAATTAAAAAATGACGATTAATCAAACAAATACTGTTGTGTTATCATTTATGATATGTACTGCTCTGGTGATAAATAAGTTGTTCAGATGATGTGAATGCAAATATAAGTTTTGCTTAAAAAAATCGTTTAATTTTCACATCAGGGCCTCTATAACTAACCTAATTGCACTGTACAGGAATCTTGCCCCAACGAGCAGAGCCCACTGAATCGCCAATCAGATTAGTCTATCTGACAGAGGCGGGCTCTGGGCAGGCGTAACATGATGACGACAGCGTTGCGCCGTAGGAGTTGAGTAAACAGGCAAGATGGCAGCTGCTGAAGGACCGCGTCCATTCTGTTTAGCTTCGGAAGAAACGCTAAGCCAACTGCACTTATCTTTTTCCTCAAGAGAGGAACAGAAGACTGCCCTAGAAGCCTTCGCTTCCAGGAAGGACGTTTTTGCTGTTTTGCCAACGGGATACGGCAAAAGCATAATATATCAGTTAGCCCCACTGTTTGGCAAACAAATGGGGCTTAGTGCAATGAATATGTCACCTTGTTTTTTGCTCTGATTGGCTATCGTGCTATCCAACTGCGTGCGGCAGCCTTTAATATGCCTCAGTTAGTGCTGCCCCGTGGGTAGGAAGGGTGTAAGAGTGAAGGCCAGACTCAAAATCTTTTTAGATTTGAGTCTGGATTTCCAGGCTACTCTATAACATCTGAAAGATGCAAAAAAAATGCTTGTTCTTTTTCTATTTTTGAACTCTACAGGGCTAAAAGTAAAAACATCTAAGGTCTCTTCAAAGCCAAACTCCAATACTAACCAAGATCATCTCCGAGGTTTTTTTAGTGAGAAGGCATCTGTGTGTTCCAGCATCCATACTACCATACTATATAATATGCCAGAAAAAGATTTAGTATGTCCCCACACAGTACATAGTATGTCAAATGCATTATGCCAAAAATACCAGGATGTTCCACTACATCTGATCCGATTCAGCAGTATGTAAGCCGGCGTGCTTCTCTGGCTATTCTGACCCACAATCCTCTGCACAGTGGATGAACTGTCACATCAACTGAGCCGCAAACAGATGACAGCTTGTTTAGTCGAATAGTAATAATAGGAATAGTCATTGATTAAGTGAACAAAATGACAACAAAAAGGAAATGACATCGGTGAGTCAGTCTGACTTTGGTAAGTGCCGTTTGTTTTATCTTCATGGTAACGGATATAAAAGCAAGAGGGTTAAAGTTCAGGGTGTAACGTAATGACAACCCATGTGTAACACGGCATGACTAACAGATTTACAAATGTTTATTTCCTTCAAGAGTTTAAATAGACTAAATAACTGCTCCTATGCTTGATTTTCTTATCCTCATTAAATCCTTAAAACATCTGATTTGTTTCAAACTAATATCAATGAGAAAAAACATAATTAAAAGCCCGGCTGGAAAAGAGACTGGAATCAATCCACAGATAATCATGCAGGTAACCAAATAAGAGTGAAAATGATTCCTACAACTCTCACACACTCCCTCCTCCTTCTTCTCCTCCTCCTCCTCCTCCTCCTCCTCCTCATGTTCTGCCCTTCTCATCCTCCCTCTGCTCACTTTTTGACAGGTCCAAACTAAACACCATCAGTTCGACACATGCACACAAACGCTGACACACCCACACATTGATACTCCACACACACACGCACACGCACACACACACACACACACACACACTTGCTCGTTGCATTTACTGTTTCCAACTGAAGCCCCCCCAACTCCCAAGGGCTTCATCCCTCAATACGCTCTCAGGTAACAGAGAAACACAAAACCATTCAGCGCGGTGACGAAACACAACTCTTTACAAATGAAAAGCTGCAGTTTGAATTGGAAAGTCTGCAGACTCGGCTGGTTTCACAGTAGAATAGCTTGTTAAATGCGAGGGTCATCATCTTTCTTAGCACAATTGCTTTAAAAGGAGAAATGAAAAATGATCTCCATTCAACTGAAATACAAATTAAAAACTTTGTGTGAAGTCATCAAGAAGCATTCGGAAGTGAGATCCTTTGCAAAATCTTTTTAAATGACTCGTTTTCAACAGATTAGGCTTCTAATAATTTCAGTAAAACTGTTGTGCCGGATCCTTAATTTGGTTTCACACTCTGTGCAGCTTCCATTTGCATGTTATCACTGCTTCACCGGTGTTGTGTTTAGTTGATGTTATGCCTGTATTTGGGTTTTCTTTTCTCTGTTTCATGTAAAGCACTGAGGATTGTGACGCGGCTGGAGCTTTGAACTGCAGAAAACAATTCAAAATGACACACTTCAAACGACATCAGCTATTGTTTGAAACAATGGCAGGTTTGAGGTCTTCTTAAAGCTCAACAGGAAGCAGACCCTTTAATGACAAAAGGAACACTGTGTCTTCTCTCAGTTTTATTCAGAGTGACGGATGCACCACAGGTATTGATTTTCTTTCTTCCAAAATGGATGCGTAACATTTTGGAAATGAAGTCTTTAAATGACAAAAAAGTCTTCTGGGGAATCATCTCGAAAAGTGTCTCGTTCAGTTTGGACAGGCCTCTGTATGAGGAATTATTTAAATTCAATATCACTTCGTTGCGACATTTATGTCCCCGAGAATGTGATATTCACGGGCAGTCAGCCCACATCGTCTCCGAGGGATGTCGTCAGCTCTTGGCGAGCCGCGCGGAGGCATTCAGGTTTGGGTTAGTGAAAGAAGCAGATAAGGTTTCACTCCTCGCTGCTCTATTAAGCCCCGCCGCGTGATCGTGATCGAATTTGAATTGAGACTGCTGCTGTGACAAACACGAGTAATCTCAGTGCAAACTCTCATGTTTGTCCATGTGGGAAAGGAAGCATATTAGCAATGTTAACTGTGTGTAATGTTACAGGGGCGCACACAGTCTGCTCCTGCTGATTGTGATGGGATGTGCATGGGAAGAGCTCGCGAACACTGCATTTATACAGCTGTATTTACTTTTTATAGAGTCAGCAGCTGTATGGGTGCTGAGGGACTTTCTGTCCTGTTAACAGAGCAGACACTAATCCTCTCATCTTTACTGCTCTATTACAACAAATACATTGAAACCATTTGAGCTCTTAACACTCTCGGGGGAGCAATCTAATGTATCTCACACTTTAGGAGCTGCACACACGGTCAAACACAAAGCATATTGATGGATGAGGCGGCCGGCTATCACAGAGGTTCGATTTTTATGCCCCTAATGTGACGAAGAGGAAAGAGAGTATGGAGCTAAAACAGTGACTCTAAGTTTTGACATAAAAAAATGAATCTGAAAAAGGAAACTTTGGCAACAAGGCTGCCCCGACTAAGAATTTTCCTAGTCGACCAATAGTCGTCATTTAGTGCCATTAGTCGACTAGTTGCCCGCATGTTTACAATATTAATCTAATTATTAAATGATGTATTTTGGGCGGGGCAACACAATGGTTTGAGTTGAAGGTGTGAGAAAGAATAGTATCAGTAACATTGTTAACACTGTGCTACATTACAGAGAAATACAAAACCGTACTAATGAACCTTCATTAATATAGGCCTATATTTTATCTCCAAGTGCACGTCACACACTGAGCGAGCCGCCTGTTAATGACGCTGTGGGCTAATGGGCATGTAGCTACTTCCATGTTTCAGATGATACGTCATGTTTGTAGTCGACCAATGAAGATGAGTTTACATATCACCTTGGGTTCGTCCTTCACCTTCTCAAAATGATCCCACACTTTG
Organism: Epinephelus cyanopodus; assembly: GCA_026686955.1. Taxonomy (NCBI): domain Eukaryota; kingdom Metazoa; phylum Chordata; class Actinopteri; order Perciformes; family Serranidae; genus Epinephelus; species Epinephelus cyanopodus. The sequence goes on along the minus strand of CM048932.1, from coordinate 29,139,251 downwards.
GATTTCCTGCCCGACATGTTATTAACTAGCCTGTGGAATAACCGCAGGTACCAGCCCTGGAAATTAACCTGACTCCTGTCTGACTGCTGAGCGTGGACACTTCCTATTTCTGTCCTTTCAAATTAAATTCCCACATGGTCCAGTAATATAGGTGTTGACTTATTTTGACAAGGTGCAGCTCCTAATAGAGTTTCACGTTTTTTTTATTCTACGACTAAGCGACCAATGAAACCTTGCTGACTAATCATAAGTGCTGTATCGTAGAAAACTGGACTTGATTGAGTTCCTTGAAGACGTTCCGGCTCTCATCCAAGAGGCTTCTTCAGTTTAGTCTCTATGAAAGTGTATCACTAAGAAGAAATGATTTGAATCACCCAGGGATCAAGGTTACGTCGTTCACCGAGTGATTCGTTCACCGAGTGATTCGTCACACGGTAGGCAGTCCCTCCCTGCACCCTGGCTGAATAGCGACTCACGAGTGATTCATCGTTCACACGGACCGAATTGGCAGTTCCACTCCCGGCCTGCACGCTCGCTGCTGCGCTCAACTGAACTGAGAACTGAACGAATCAGTTCCGGAAGTGATTCAATTCAGTACGTTCACTCAACAGATTCGTTCTTTTGTGTCGTTCACGAACGACACAACACTAGCATACATTAGCAAAATGTCTTTGACCTCTTCATTTAGCCAAAAAGGCTGACAACATCAGCCCAGCTCCTTTGGGCTACAGATTTATGCATTCTCGCCGAACACAACACAGGAGAGCGGAAATCTTCTTGCGGACATGCATGTTCGTTTACGTCCAAGGTACAATGTGAGGCGAAGAACGCACTTTTTCCGGAAGAAGGGGCTTTGGAAACCTCTGAGCCCTCTGAACACAGCTTATTGTTTGGGCAACAATTTGGGGGCACCCCCCATTCGCTTTGAAAAAAGTTCAATTTCTTTCAAGTAAACCTTCAGCATGGAGTGGAGGAGCTTAAGAGGAGGCGCAAGAACAGTGTGATTTTCATATGATCTGTAAACAATGGAGAGAACTTGTCATCATTGAAAAACACTTCAGAATGCAGAAAATATCAAAATAATTTTCATTCCCTGTGTTTTATTTTTCAGCTGAACTTCTTTCAGTGTCAAAGTTTTCTTTTTCAAAGCCTTTTTTTTTCAATGCCAAAACTTACTGCTGCTCCTCTAGCTCCACAGGAATAGTGGTTTTATAAAAGAGCCTCAGCACAGTGAATCACTCGGATAACCTGAATCAAAACAGCTAAGCAGCAGTGGGACTCTTGGTCCGGAAGCCAAACTGTTGAGACACCCGAGAACATTCGTGGCCCGAGGAGGTGAAATCCACACCACTTGGTCCGCCTCTAAAGCTTTAGTTTCCCATGCTGCACCTGTTACTCCCACACCAGCCAGTACCTGTGAGAAAGCCCAGGCTCAGCATCAGATTGGACAAAGCGTCTTTTTCAAACCTTTTGTGTCCGTTAAGAACAGCAGCTTTCTGTTTGTCACCGGAGAGGCATGTGATTAGCATACCTGTCCTTTTAAAAAGAAGAGGGCTTTTCTGTGCAGGATGCCTTACAGCTGACTGAAGTGTATTCATGGGCCAAAAGGGTGGGCAAATTTTTAGGGGTTTTACTACCAGTATATTGCCCTGCTTCTTCTGGAACGGACGCCCAGCGTAATGAAGTGTGTCATCAGTGTACGTTGAAGGATCGTCTTCACAGTCAGCGACAAAAGGGCTACTGTCTTTTATGAGCCCGGGCTGGAATTAAAGCCTGCCCTGCTCCCACTTACGATAATTCATCAGCGAAGGTTCACCCTGACTTTATTGCTATGTAAATGTCTGTATCATATTTCCTGCTCAGGTTGGGGCAAAGGGAGTGGCTCTCAGCTCAAACGAGAAAAGGCCTTGGCTCAGCTGAAAACAGGTTCTGATCCTTTGACAAACTTATACCTTAATGGAATGATTACTGTTCTTTACTACAACCAATGAATCTGTGATACCAAAGATCTTTCTACATTGTACTAATATAGTGGCCTGGAGGATAAGGTCGGCAATATTCTATACCAGGGAGACACAATTTGCTTTGCCCAGGGGCCACTTTTGCAAAATGAAACGAGGCCAGGAGCCAAAAACATTAATCCACATTAATAATTAATCAATAATAAAACATTAATAATATTTATCAGATCAACAGCCCTGCTCTCCGACAACTTTTTACATTTAAAGTACAAAAACAATTGCGAGTGTGAGTCAATCTTTTTCTATTGATAACTGGTGGGTCACATGGCACCTTTGATTCAGGCTAAATTCAGATATCAGTATTCTATACTCTTAATGAACTTTTATTGTTGCTCAAAAACTATTCAAACACGTTACTTGGCCTCGCAGTGACACTGGAAGGCATGTTGAACACAGTCACTGCAGTCAGTAGGTGCTGTGAGAGAGGACAAGAGGGTGTGCCATCCTCCTTGTTAGCAAAATGACCGGTATATGTCACCCTTGTTAACCTGCCACCCGTCTCCATCCCCTGGGTCTGAACCCATATGCCATCCTATCTGGACCCAGACCTGATGGAGTGTTTCTATTTTAACTGGTGCTTATTTTAGCAACCAAGAAACCTGCAGACCAAGTGTGCGCTATTCACAGCTTTATCTTGCTGTCAGGCAGCTTTTACCAACAGGAGACTGAAGCAGTTATCTCAAAGCCACCAGACTCCGTTGACAAAAACAATAATTTTACATTGGAGTTGTTGGTCTATTGCTGCCTCCATTGGTTAGTGTGTAAAGCAAATATTACAACACTGATATTGATCTTTTTAGGTGGCTAAAATATGTTTTGCTGCAGCCCCTCTCCACAGCAGTATTAGGTTTATCAAAGATGCAAGCAAAATTGCCAGTTAACTACCTGCAAGTGACAGTTGCTGTCAGCGTCACAGTGATTTCCTCTATCTATAAAACTTTTCATGAAACTTGCAGTCACAGTTCTGCTCACTCCTTGTGTCCTAGAAAGTGTGACAATGGGGGGTAAAAGGTTGTCTGGTCTAAAAAATATTGGAGAAAATAAAAGCAAATGCCCGTCTTTGGCCCTGATTACACAGAAAGCTTTTGAGCAGCTGGACGCAGCTTTTTGTAATCGTTTTTACTGAGAATGAATTTTTGCTCGCTGTTTTTGCATCGCGATGCGCCTCACGTTTCTGTGCGCTAGGTGCCTGGCGATTTTGCCGGAGTGCTCTGAATTACTCCAGTTGAAAGAACTTTAACTTCAACTTCACATCATCTTTTTTTCCCATTGTTCAATCAGATGATTTGAGAGGCGGGCCTTCTGTGGTGGTCATAACAACAAGGTTACAGTTGGTAAACAATGAAGGAGAAACTTGTCTGATGATATACAGCAGGATGTCAAACTGCCCCTGAGTCATCTGAAAATATGCCTGAAAATGGCCATCATCTGGGAGAAGCTCCTGGACCAACTGGTGGTGCTCCCCGTGACCCACCCTCTTTTTTAAGGTCTCATGTACCCACAAAGATCTCCGGTTTCCTGTGCCCAACAAACAATTTGCTGACAGCGTCTCACCCTCAACCAGAGCTACAGCAATACCCTCTGCCTCAACATATTAGGAACTAGAATTCATGTGATTAAAAAATTGTGTGGTGCGCTTCGCATTTTGCAACCTGTGTGATCGAGGCCTTAAGTTGCCGGAGCCCAAAGGTAATGAGTTCGTAATCATATGAGACTGAGAAAAGTTCCAGATATTCACACTGGAGCGGAGTGGGTTAACTCCTTTTACTCTGTTTATTTTCCTATAGGTAGTTGGGGAAACCCATCCATCCCACATTGTCTGAGATATCTTGTCTCACATACTGCACCAGCTTGTTCCAGCTCTTCACTGAAGCCATACAGTGCCGACACTGAGAGAAATATTTCAAATTCCATTGAACGGAAGTGTTCTAGACGTCTTTTGCATCATTTTAAAAACTTCAGCCTGACATTTCAGGTTTATTTGAGAACCTTGAGATCTCCACTCGAGCTTAGAATCAAGTGCAGTGGGTCTGAAAATGTTTAGCTGCACAGCATGAATTTGTAAGGACTGACGCAACAGCCAGCAAGTAAGGTTTAAAAGGTTAAATCTCTAATCGTTTCATTGTTATACCAAGCGTTGATTGTTGATGTCTGCTTTCCGGCAGTATTTAACTTGCTGAAAATCAATGACAGGTGGTAGTTAGCTGTCTGCTACCTGCCTCCACCTGAATGTTAAACAGGAGGAATTTATTTCACCCTTTTGAAGTGGTATCATCATGCCTGCTGGGGCAGTTTATTTCAAAAACTGCATTTTATTCAAAACCCTACATGGCGCTCCAGCAAATTCAAATAGCCGTTGGAAAGGTCAATAGGTTGAATTTCTCTTCAGGCAGCTTCATGCAAAATAAAAAATGACTCTGACAAAGGGAAGATCTGAGCCACCCAGACATGCTTTCCTTTTGTCCACACTAGTCCCATTGTTTGTGACTTTAAAGGATAACAGGAGCTACACAAAGGTATTCCTGGTCCATTGAGGATCTTTTTCCCCACAGACTCTCTTTGTTCTTGGAGCTGTGGGCAGAAAGTGCACAATGGATGATGATGCAACTCGAGAGTCTTAGCTCCTTTAAAAGTAGCTCCCGCTGTGGCTGGTTGGAAAGGCCATGAAGGCGTGGTACTGAATACTCTCTGGGATCCAGATACTGGTTACATTCTTTCAGTGGGAGAAAATAAAGTACGTCATAACCACCCTCATTGTAACTTTTTTCAGTGCTCCTCAATTCTGTGGGCTATTGATTGTGGCTACATGTTTTGTCCCCGTTTCCCTTTTTGGTTTACAATAAAATCTAAGACCCAAACACATATTAAAGCACAACTTTTAAAACACACACAGACTGCAATAAGACCTTCATCTGAATTTCTAGCAATACATTTCCTGAATTACATATACGGTGGCATTAATGCCTGTAATTCTTATTATTGTGGCAACATAGGTTTATTTTCGCTACAACAGTAATGGTGACTTTAATTTATATTGGATGTTTAAACAAGACCAATATCATTTTTCCACTAAAATGAGCATTTACATGCTGTTTTTTAAACATGGGAAACTCCCTATAAATAGGCGATGGATTTCTTTCCCATTGCCAGCAGATCAGAGCCGTGTACACAGCTCTGTGGTAGATAAGTATGCCTTTCTGTGTTTTTGCTTTTACTGGGGATGCACGAATTATATCGGCCGATAATGGGACGTTTTTGTAATTTTGCATTATCCCGATAATAAAAATTACAGCAGATACATAGCGCAATGATATGAAGCCAGACACGCACCCTGATGGTACATGTACCTCTAAACATGGTTTGCAAGCTGCCAGTAAACACGGAGAAGAAGAACAACCACAACTGCAGCACACTGTCTAGTGGTCAAAACTTGTCACGGTGTGGACGTCTTTCACAGTTCCGGAGGAAGACAAAAGTTTTGCACCGAGGGTCTAATCTCCGACCGAATACAAAAATGTGAAATTATCGGTTATCGGTATTGGCTGAAAAATCCATATCGGTGCATTCCTAGTTTTTACTAGTGAGTCAGATTTAGTGTCACAAATGTGCCTGAAAACAGGGTTACTAAACAGCAGAAAGCAGCGTTTTTATGTTACTTATTCAGTCTCCTTTTTGCTTAAAAAAAAAAAAGGAGCAAAAATTAGCACATCCACCCAGGTGTCATATTTCAAATACTGCAGTCATTTGTCCCAGGATCGAATGCCAATTGTAGCCTTTCCCATTATAAACAAAAGCCAGTTGCTGGTGGGTTTTTGTCCAGTGAAATGTCAAGTCAACAGCCAGGCTAGCAGCTCTCTGAGGTTGCCCCTGGACACAGTGGCGCTTTGAGCTAATTGCTGAGCAACCAACCAGCAAGTATTTGGTCATGAATCCAAACTGACACGACAAAATGAAATTTATTTTGACCTCTCGATGCCAAAAGACGAGACAAATTGTCATGGTAAGCCATCCAGTTGTTATTGATACTTTTCAGTCTAGACCAAAGTGTCGGACTGAGCGACCAACATCGCCATCCATAGCCTCTAATGAGCCCTGCGTCTAACATGGCTGAGATTACTATCAGCTGCGTGCTTGTAACTGCATGTCATCTTTGTGACATTTGTAGGTCCACAGTAGCTCTGCAGTGTTCTCTGTAGTCTATGTTTCATTCATAAATATCAGTGCTTGCTTTTTTAAACATGTGAAGACTTGTAAATAGGGAAATATCTACAACACTATGAGCTGGTTATGTATTTTTATAATGATACATTGGCCTTTTTCTTTTACACTATAAACAAACATTCGCCTATGCAGATATATTATTATGATAAGGTAGAATTTGCTAGAAGTATTTGCCATGTTGATGTTTCAATCAGGATCTTCTTGCAAGTTAAAGTGTATAAAATCCCTTTTCTTCACTTTCTTTCGACATGACATAAGCACAAGGATCAAGCTCAGTAAGCAAGTTAGTCTGATAAATAAATCAAATATTATCAAGCCATACCACAGAAAGCTCAGGTTCAAAATAACCAGAATTACATAATATATATTTAGAGCAGACTTGTATATGCAGGCGACATGCTGCTTCAGACAATGACACAAAATTACAGCAATCACAGTCAACAGAAGGGTTGAATTTTCAGCTGGATCAGGTATTGCGATTTATTCTCTGGATGCTCACCTTCATATTGTGGATGGAGGCGAGGTGCGTAGGATCCAAATTTGATCAGGACGGGGATGTCGAGTCCCTGTCGAACCCACTCCACCACATGTAGGGACCGAGGACGCAGCAGGTGGCTCTGACGGAGGAAAACTACACTCCAACTCCACCACGCCTCCGACCTTTCCACGCACCTCGGGCCTCGCACCTTCAGTGGTCACTGTTAGGCGTGTCAGAAGCAGAATAGCAAGTTAAGGTGTACATATATATCATGGAAAAGTTTAGCTGCAAAATTTCTGTCAAATCAAATGATGGAGATACTTACAAAACAGGCAAAAAAGTGCCAGCACAGTGAAAGTCTGCAAATATGATCCCGCTGACCCCATATCTGTCACTCATACAACCTGCAGCATGTTCAATCTGTTGGCAAAAGACACACAATTGTCACAATCACATTACTTCCTTGGCCGCATGCAAGAAGACAGCCATCTGTGACAGATTTCCAAACTAAAAAGGCTACAGCAGGGCTGCCGCTTCTGTCATAATTTTACAGACAGGAGGAGAGGAGCGCTCAGATTTTTATACAGCTTTCCAATAACTGGAATTCATCCCATATCATTACACAAATGGGCAGAGCCGTCTCCGCTGCCAGAAAACTCCCTGGCCCTATATCCTTTTCTGAAAGTAAATGTCATAAATGTCACATAAATCTCTGGGAGTCACGTGTGGAGCGACATCTAAGTGTTTTATTTAGAGCACATCAATGAAGACATTTGGCTGGAGCAGCCAGGAGACTCAGCACTCAAGGACAGAGATAAGTTAAGCTGATGGGAGCGGAGGCTATAGCAAGGCATCAAGGAGTGCAACTTAATGTCAAGATGCTGCGAACGATTCATGCCGCTCAAAACAAGCCCTGCTTCCATTTTTATCAGTAAACCGGAGGGAGGAACATGATAGGTCAGATTTAAGATACACATACACACACACACACACACACACACACACACACTAGAAGGCATCAATCATTTTTACCGCCAAATCACGTCCTACAGTTGAAGCTACCAGCTGTATGAAATTGCTCTCCAAATTAGTTAACGCCACACATGCTGATGGGAGGTCTTGTATCATGCAGGCCGTTTCCAGCAGGCCACAGCTGCTGCTGGTTAAGGTCAGATTTGACAGGAAATGGGCTGATATCAGCTCTACAGCCGCACCGCCGTCCAGCCTCGTTTGCTTTAGCACACAACAGCATCTCATTAAACTGAGTTAATTACAGCACTCCCTTGTAAGGAGCAAAGGTTAGCATGTCTACACACTCACAAAAGCAAACATCGAGAAGTGTGCCAGATAAGAGCCAGATACTGACCCTCTGCTCCATGTACACACAACATTAACACTGCCTTTTCAGCAGTGGTTTAAAGCAACTGAGTACTTTTACTTAAGTACAATTTTAAGGTACTTGTACTCCACTGATGTAGTTTGATTTTCTTGCCACTTGTTTCTACTCCACCACATTTATTTGATAACTTCAGTTACTTCACAGATTCAGAATAATATTATATACTATACATTATTCTAAAATAGACCAGTCTGCATAATAAGTACTTTACTTTTGGTACTTTATGCATATTTTATGGCTGATACTTTTGTACTTTTACTTAAAGAGGTATTTCAATGCTGGAAAGACGTCCTTTTAATAAAAATTAGGTTGTCTATGCAGCAGAAAGATGCAAATAATTTGGAAACTGGAGCCACAGAACCAAAGAAAACTGAGAAAAGGACGCTTTTGCCCAAGAGGGAGAAAACCTACAACTACCAGAATGCACTGCGCCACACCAGACCAATAAACGCTGCCGCTGGTGGGTGATGTAATGCGAACATGCCTGTTTGATGACTGACTGTTCCGAAAACATTTGAAGTGAGAAATAGATAACTCAGTGACAGAATCTTTGTTTAGATTTGATCAGCGCTGCCTAGTTTTTTGGCCTCCATTTTCACTGTGCAGGAAACAGTATGACCCCCACTTCCTGTTCCCAAACTCTCACTATTACGGTGCGTTCGTTTTGTACTCCAAGGCTGGAAATTCCCAGTTCCCAGTCAGGGAAACTCGAACGCACCCTGAGATCAGATTTCCAACTCGGAAACTCGGAGCAACCACATCAACCCCGACTTACGAATTCAAGATGGCTGCCAGTCACATACATTAGTGAGTAAACACTCTGCTAAAGTGCTGTTTACAGCAATTTTATCTTATTTTTTTTGCATTAGGTCAGCCTCATCTGCGGCGTTCATCAGTTGGAGCGCATGATGCTTTTGGAGCTGTCTATACTCCGAAAGTGCAAGGGCAACAAAGGCTTTCTTGCGGGCGTCCGTGTTTTTTTCGGACTTGTCCACCGTTGTCAACTAGAATGCAAAAACTGTTACCATTACAGCTAAACACAGCCCTAAAATATGTTTCTAAAAACACTGTAGGCGAGAACTAAGTAATACATAATCTTGATTAACGTTTGATCGGCACTGCCTGGTTTTACGGTTAGATCTGATTTCGAGTTTGTGAGACAAAAAGAGAAGCAGGCCTCTATTCTCTTTGCATCCTTGATGGCTGCAATATGAAAATGCGGAAGTACAGCCTGTAGTTCAAGCAGCAGCAGAGAGCCATCGAAGCTCCTCTAGGGGCGAGGAGGGATACGTAGGCACTGGTTAGATGGAGGGGAGTTAACCACAGTTCATTTACACATACCACCCACACTGTTTTGATACAGAGCTGGTTGAAAATCGCCAAAGTATCACTTTAAGTAAAACTATGAGTGCAGGACCTTTACCTGCAACATTGTACTTCTACACTGTGGTATTGCTGTAATAACTTAAATGAGAATGACCATTTTCAAAATTCATACATGTTATTTCTATGATCTATATGACCAGCTCTCTCCCAAATCCGAAAACTAGAGTGCTAATGCTCAAATTTGTGATGCCAAAGGGTATAAGGTCTACAACTGCTCCCTAGACAATACACTGAGAAAGATGTTATATATAGATGACACTGAGAGCACCCAGGGGAATGTTCTGAGTATATGGGTACATTTTCTGTTTCAGAGCTGAGAACACTACGATATAATAAAGCTCATTTGGTTATAAAAAAAGATAACGTTTAACTTCAATTCACTGCCTATGGAGCAGCTCCAGACTTTACACCCTTTGACATCACAAGTTTATCTTCTCTGGTTTCTGGCTTTGACAGAGAGCAGCTCATGTTCACAAACACTGACTGAACTTTCCAAGGCCATGGAAATAACATACTGGCTTTCTTAAATTCAGGTGATGTTGCCCTTTAAGAGAAAGATCTGAGTCCTCCTCTGGCACAGTGCTGGAAGTAAGACTACAGCGTTTGCTTCACAACAAACACTGCAACTACAAATGGCAATTACTTGTGAAGCGTTTAGCTGAAATGCTAAGCTTCTGTAACAGTAGCAGCACTGGAGGTGAGTCACCTCCACTGGGCGAGAGGCGGGGCACATCCTGGTCAGGTCACCAGACTATCACAGGGCTGACACATAGAGACAGATAACCATTCACGCTCACATTCACATGTTAGAGTCACCAATTAACCTGCATGTCTTTGGACTGTGGGAGGAAGCCGGAGTAACTGGAGGAAACTTACGCTGACATGGGAAGAACATGAAGGGCCATACAGAAGGGCTCCCTCACCCCTACCATAATAATTCAAACAATAAATGTAAGAAACACAACATTCCTCTTTAAACTGGGTTAGACTGGAGGTGTAAAATACCATCGATGTGAAGTTACATGTCCTCAACAACAATACTTGTTTGAAAGTACTTGGTAACCTGCCACCACTGTCAGTGTATTGGTGGAAAGCAGTTCTGATGAAATAAAGCACTCTTCACATTGCCAATTGTTTAAGTCTTGATTGAGGTATTGCGGCTTGCCTTTGTTCCTCAATGCAAGGCACAACAGAAATGAAGGCGCTGCTCACAGCAGGGAGGAAATGAATTGTTGGCGGAGGAGCACCAGCTCCGATGACAGCTCATAAAACAAGAACCGACAAAGGAACAAAAAAAAAAAAGACACAAATCCGTGAGGGGAAAAAATAACTCACTATTAGTGGAGATTTCTCTTACTAAATTGGAAGACAGAATTTGACTGACAGCACCTGGCTGGTATCAACGGCAGCATACATTTATTTCTTGAATGCTACCTGCCACTAAGTGCAATGTCAACATGAGCACATAGAGTACAATACAGTGCATCCTTATTGTCCATTTGCTGGAAATGTAATCTTGACAACACTCAAGCAGTATAAAGGACTGCAACATTACGACATACATTACAGGCACCAGAGTCTAAGCAATAACAACATGACCTGAGGCATGAATGAGATCACATCTCATGTACAGGCAGACATGTACTGATACACAAACTAAACAGTGCTTTATATGTTATACTCACAGTACTGCATACTGTAATTGTTACTTAAAAAGCAGTTGCATGTGTGAACTACTTGCTCTCTACCAAACTTCACCCACCAACTGTATCATTGTGCAGAAAGAAGTGTGCATCTACTCATGATGAGTAGATGCACGTGCTCATGACAGGATGAAATGTGAACTAGACATGTCACAACTATTTTTTCCTTCCAAAAACAATTCCAATACCTGAACTTGTGTAACCAATATACAATAGTAATAGGTTTATATTTCACCAAATCCCTATGCAACTAATTGGCAAATCTTATTCAGGGCTCTCTATTTAGGACGCATTCACACTGGCGCAATTTGGTCCACTTTAAACGAACCCTGGTCTGCTTACACAGATAGTTCGGTTTGTTTGGAGTGGTGTGAACACTCATTTGAACTCTGGTGCAGACCAAACAAGCGAACCCTGGTCCGCTTGGAAACTGGGGGTCTCGGTTCACTTGCAAGTGAACCCTGCTGCGGTTCGCTTACAGTGGGAAATGCAAACCGACTATCCAGCAAATCAAAGAGAGGAAGTGACGTAGAGGGGATCAATTTCCATTTTCGGTCGTGGCCAATCGATGAGCAGGGTTTTCTTCTTCCTCATGCTTTTTTTCTTCCTGGTCGGTGGTCGTTTCGGGCAATACCACCCCTAAACGAGCAGCTGTTGTAACTGCGTGACGTTGTCCAGGCGGTTTGGTCCGCTTTAAAATGTGCAGTGTTAAAGTGAACCGAACCAAATGAAGAGGTTGAAATTTTTTGGTATTCCCCTCCCAATCGAACCGAGTCCCCCGGACTATCCTGGTGTGAATGCGCCCTTAAATTGCTCTGGCCTGCCTACTGTTGCCGCTTTCTCTGCAAGCCGCTTCACAACCCGCCTCAAATCACATATAATACTGCAAATAGAAATAAAGTTTTCTTTGACTCAAGTGTTCCTGACTGAAATATATTTTTTGGCACTTTGAGCAGCACAAGCAGAGTGCCATAGCTCCATTATACTTAAGAGAAGGCAGACCTCTCTATGGCCTATATCTCCAACACTGGACAACTCACACCAAAACAATCCAGAGTGATAAACAGCACTACAGGCATGAGTAAAAATATCTATTTTTGGTTTCGGAGTGCACTGTTCCTTGAAGTGTCATACATCTGTCAATGGTTACATGTGCTGATAAGTGTTTAAAACCTTCTACATACAGGACAAGAGGTCCATTATAAGTTGTCTTTAATGGATCTTTTATGCTCAAATGGTGATGCCCTTGTCATCATTCACGATCTCTATACTTTCTAGAGTACCAACAGTGAACAAACCCATGTCCCTGCAACCGCACAAGCCACATCAGCCCTCCCTAACCATAAGGCTTTTATGGGCTTTTTCATTTCATGGCTGGGGCAAAGTCTGAACCAGTGAAAAACAATTACGCAGGCTGTCAACAGCTGCAGTGCTCTCCTATGCTTCAGCAAACAGCACAGCATACACAGATTTTCCACAAAATCAAAGTGAAAGTCAAAAAAAATCCCCAATCTGCGGCGCGTCTGCTGAATCTATCCGAACGCCAACAGACTTCCATCCCTTGCCCTTCACCCCACGCCGCTTCATGCAAAGCAGCCAGACAGAGAGTTCATCCAGAACTTATTACATTTGAATCAGGCAGTGAGTGTTTGCTTAGACTGAGTCAGGCAGGAAAAGGTAAAGCTATGACATTATGATTCTGTTGTTTCTCATCCCTGCACAGTGGGTGGGGACGAAAGAGCAGCACACACACACACATGCACAAATTAAGACAGCCTGTTGCCATGACTAAGCAGCGACAACTCTTCCCTGTTTGGCACATAATGAACAGATGCTCGGCATCTTCTCCTTGCTCCTCATCGACTGCCTCTTATTAACTAGGAAAATGGAGATGATCAGGATTGAATACCCTGTAATGGCATTTATCATGTCACTGATTAAAGAAGTATAACCAGACACTTCGGCTCTGCATTTGGCAACAGCCACAGATGAATAAAAATGTTGTTTATAGTTTTATTGCGCTGACAAGGTAAGACTTACTTGTGTGTCTGGCAAAATAGCAAGGCACTAAAATGGAACAACGGCGATAAAATAAAAAAAAATCTTTTGTGGAGAAAAAGAGAGCAGGGAAAGTGTGGCAAACACAGCATGAAGAAAGATGAGAGGCAAAAAAAAAAAAAAATCTCGTTAAGCTGCAGGACATTTTATGTCATTAAATCTGAACCGAAAGCTCTCAGAGCTGCCAAACAAAGCGGCCTGCACAGGTGAAACGCCCAACCATGGCAACACACATGGTCTGTAGACCATCAGATTCCCCACTGATACATTCTTCCTTCCTGACATGCAGACACACACAAAAAAAAAAACGGTGACAGCGCAGCACTCTGGAAAATGTTTAAAACCTATAATAAATGAGCCAGTAGCTCACAAAAGAAAGCGCCCTGTCTCACGCAGATTTATCAGCTGACAGAAATAGAAATGTCAGTGACAGGCATGCTGTTGAAATTCTGTGTTGTTGCCATTTTAATCTACACGAGGAGAGAAATGGGGACCAGCTGATTAATCGCGACCGAGGCACAGTAACAGATTTATCAACAGTTCTGCCTCTTCTCACCCCACAACACTTGAAAGCAAAAGATAAAGGGACTCCTACACATTTATTCTCGGATCAAATTCCATTTCTTTGACATCAGAATTGCCGAGGTCCTTGTTTGTTTGTGTACATGCTCAAAAAACATGTCACTTATAATGTCCTAGGTATTGATTCAGACAGCGACAGGTACTATAGCCGTCAGGGAATGTGAAAAACAGGATGTGTTCAGTGGATCAGGATGGTTTCACGGCTGTTTGTATCTGCCAGCAAGCTAAATTGGACATTAACCTCTGACCAGAGGGAGAGTAAAGGGATAAAGAGTCAAATGCCTCATGTGCTGCGAAAAAGGACAGACAAAAAGTCCACTGAACAGAATGTGGTGTTTATCTCCAGGGCTGAAAAATTAAGCGTGAAATGTCAAAACTGCAGTTCTTTAAATGGCCACTTGAGGCCGGCTCAAAGAGCGAGTCAATCCCCAAAGACCCCCACGGTCACATGTCAAACTTAACAGAAGAAATATATATAGCCTGATGCAAAGATAAACAAATGTGGCCTAAATAGCTCACATACCTGATGAAACAGAAATCCTTGTAATTGGGTCACATATCACGAAACAAATACTGCCATCTACTGGTCACCTGTCACAACATATGAGGCCAGTTGCAAGAAATCTTGGTGTGATGTAATAGTAGTAGTAATTTATGTTTTTGAACAGAATGTCAGTAAGCGTGTCCAATCATGTTTTTATCACCTCAGAAACATTGCTAAAATAAGATCTATTTTAACGTTTAAGCAGGATTTCTATGTGGCTTACGCTGTTGTGAGCATTTGTACTTCTGTCACTCTGCAGTGACACCTCCAAAATACTAGTTAGCGGTGGGGTTTCTGTGTTGTGCTGTAAAGTTTAGTTGATTCAAAACACACATTAAACACACATTAAACATGGCTTAATAGTGATAATTTCAAACACAAGTACACAAATCAACTTCTCTATAACTCGCAGCATTCATAGATGAAGCATTTGTCTTTTGCTGGACACATTTTCCCAAAAAATACAACATGCTAACGTTATTAGCACAAGCCTACGGCATTTACATTGTATAAATTAGCCCCGCGGCTAGCGGACTTTTCCTCTACTCACATAAAACGAGGGACGACAGCAACATTTGACAAAGGTAACGTTATAAATTTGGCTCCATTACAACTCACAAAGTTCTCAACAACAACTGTCTTATACTAAACACGTTTTCTAAACAAATATATCATGCTAATGTTATTAGCACAAGCCTATGGCATTTTACATTGTATAAATTAGCCTAGCGGCTAGTGGACTTTTACTCTACTCATATAAAACCAGGGAAAATAGCAACATTTAACAAAGGTGACGGTCTTATACTAAATGCGTTTTCCAAACTAATAGAACATGCTAACTAGCGGAGCATTCCTCTACTATGAAGCCAGGACACCTAAAATTCTATTTTGAGGAAGCTTTACTGTTTTCACAATTTATTGTTTCTTATCTGTGAAATTAAAGTAAATAAAAGCTTTGTTTCCACTGAGGGAAATGGTTTCAGCTTACAAAAATAGACAGGAGGTCTGTGTTGCCGCAATGTGTAGTTACATTTTTGGGGAGGTGCACGTCGGGCTACAGCGTAGGGTTGGCGTCAATTTGACAGATAAGTATAAATCCCACATTAGAGATACAGAAACTGTTGTACATGCTTTATCTCTTTGTGTTTTGATCAATGTTAGAGCCTTTTTTGCTGTTTTAATCAAAAAACCTTGCAACCACTACAGATTGTACAGAACTCAGTCTTTAGGCTTTTAACCAAAACCAAGAAGTATGATTATGTCACACCGACTTTAGCCTCTTTACATTGGCTCTGTGTTTTAGGATTTTCTTTAATTAACTTTTAAGCCTCTTCATGTCTTGGCTCCAGATTACATATCCGACCTTTTAGTCCCTGATGAACCTTTGCATAGTTTGAGATCCTCAGGCAGATGCTTCTTCTTCTTGAGTCCAGGGGCTAAAGGCTAAAAGGGACAGAGCATTTGCAACCAGGGCCCCGAGGCTCTGGAACAACCTGCCTGAGGATATAAAGCTGTCTGAGTCACTGGCTTGGTTTAAGTCTCTCCTAAAAACAAACTCCTATCAGAAAGCATATCTGACTTTATCTGAGCTGTTTGTTTGTGTTATTACTATCTGACTGATTTTATTATCTGGATTTTAGTTTGGGCCTTTTTGTTTTATCTTTTACTTTGGTGACATTTTGCTTGTTTCATTCTTCTTGTGTTTCAAATGTGTTTTTTATTGTAAAGCACTTTGTAGCTGTATTTTGATAGTGCTGTAAAAATAAAGTTTATTATAAAAGTTAATGAAACTGTACGAGGGGAAAATTTTTGAAGAACTCCCCTATTTAAATGTTATCAAAAGATATGCTTAGATAACTAACAAAATCATAATAGCAAACCTGCCTCCAAAGGTGTAGCATTCTCCACAGATTTATATCAATAATAATAAAACTGATATAGCATCTTTACAAACACACTTACAAGTGCTTAACTATATTACAAAAACACATAGAGAATAACATGAACTAAGAGTCATACACTACACATATATTACTGAAAAGCAATTCTAAAAAGTAGGTTTTTAAAATTGACTTCAAGACGAGGCAGAGTTTGCAGCCCTGACATCCTCAGGTAGGTCATCCAAAGTCAAGGAGCTCTGACTGCAAAGGCTCTATCACCTTTCTGAATTAATCTGGACCTGGACCTTTAGCTAAAACACTGACTGACAGTTTTTTCATTAAACAAGAGCACAACTGATGTGCCTACACTTCCCACAATGCAACTCAACCTGAGATGTGGCCAGAAATGTGGGTGTGTTGTGCCAGTAGCCTCCAGCCTCAAGCAGACTGGCATGGCATGGCAGCCTCTGCCATCAGTGTGTGTGTTTGGGTGAATGGATTAATGTGGCACTTAGAGTGGTCAGAGCACTACAGGGTTGCTTTTAGAATTGTAAAACCGTCATCCATCCACCAACAGCCCACTCAAAGAAAATTTTTCTGTCAAAAGATTAGAGCCAAATTTTCACAGTGAGTGACTCTAAGTGCCCATATACATAAACACATACAGTATAAATCACATCAGCAGGTGTATAGTAGGGGTAGAGGGAAAAGTGATACAGCATATTATGGCGATTTTTTGTAAAGCAATATTGTATCGATACTTGGACACCAAGAATTTTTTTTTTTTTAATAAAAATGCACAACTTTTGGTAGCCTCCTAGAATGATAAAAATAATTTTGTTTAAACATCTTGCTGCAATAAATACGACTTTAAAAATATATTAAATAAAACAGATGCTAAATTTTTTCTCCATGAGGTAAATAATTTACAGTTGAAAAGGGTAATAAATCACAAAATATCGCAATATGTTATCGCAATACTCAGCATATTGTAAAATGTTTAAAATCCCAATGATAACGTATTGTGATGAAAGTATCGTGATAATATCCAACCATTAGTATATAGCAGCTTATTACGACACATACCTACATTTATTGTAGGACGGCTGCTGTAAGTATTATGGGAGCAAAACAAACACAGGACTTTCACCCAGGAGAACACTCCTTTACCAAAGATATTCACTTTAGAAACACATATTTACTTTGGACTTGAAGATGTGACTTGAGACTTAAAATCAAAAATATCATGTCAGAAGTGAGGAGGTTTGACCTGTTATAAATAAACAACAAAAAAGAAGCAAGGTAGTAACATCAGGCCTCTGACAGCTTAAATATTTAATAACTAAGCCTCTGCAGGACTTCATATTAACTAAGTTTTAAAAAAAAAATAGTACGAACACAGCTAGTTATCTCAAAGACTTGTGACTGACTTAAAATTTGCTCATGAGACTCTAACACACACAGTTTCTCTTTGCCCATGTCCTTTCATTGAGATGTTTGAGTGTTCTTCTCGCCATAGTAAACACGTTTCTGTAGTCTGTACTTTGGAGCTCTGTTAGCGTTTGTCTGCCCCCTGTAAGTGAGCATTCTATTTTCATAGCTCGCACGTGGCTTAAAGAGCCCATTTTCAAATTCTAACACCAGCCTCCCATCACAATAGGAACCCTCTGCGTTGCTCAGTTTGATGTGCACTTAAGAGAAAAATAGGACAGACTGAAAAGGGGAGAGAAAAAGGGAAAAATAAAGAGGTTTCCACTGTGAGGGTATTGCATCTCTATGCTCAGAGTACAAACATTAGGTATCTTTTCAATGAATCACAAAGCGGGCAGGCAAATCCAGATGAAAGCCACGGTTTATTTGTTGATCTTATCTATGAAACATACTTCAGTCGTATGCAGAAAAGAAAGGGCGTCAGGGGTTAAAGGCACAGATGATGCAAAGCCACTGTTTTGCAAAACAGGAATACAAAGTCACAGCTATAAAGTCCTCAGTCAAGACAATAAGTTCCAAGGAGAGTCCTAAACAAGCCTTCAACAAGTCATTGAACACCCTTCAACCATTTCTATTTTTTTAAACATACTAAATCCATTTTTTTAACCATGTTTATCATTTGTCCTTAAATTATCAATAATACTTCTGTGCAATTATCCCTAATTTCTGAGCCGACTGTTTTGCGTGTAACCGTCTGTTATTTGTTGACGCCGGCAGAGTCTTTACATCTCAGTCTGATAATCCGAGGTATCATCTGCTGTCTGTCTGCTGCTCTTCACAGCCAAACGCACCTTTCCCCAAAGCTGGTGCCATGTGATAGGCTGCTGTCAAATTGATTCAAAGCGTATCTGTTGTCAGGAAAACGAAGAGATTTTAAACATCATTCTAAAATATCAGGTCTTGGAGAGGATGTTAGATCATTGCAACTCAAACAGCTGAATGATGCGGACTTGAGTCCACACCTCTGGTTAAAAGTTGCCATTTCCAAGACAAGAGACAAACCTGACTGGCCAAAAACAGCTGAGACTTAATATTAGGATTAGGAGGAGTGCATCTCTGGAAGTGTCCAGTGTAAACACTTAAAAGCAACAGTCTTTTAGTAAAGAACAGCTACATGTGATTATTTATCTTAGAGGCCCTGAAAACCTTCTGACATGGAAACATTTGTTGTTTCACATGAGAGATTTTCATTCTTGCTGGCTTGAAGTGGGTGGGGCTCAGCTGGAAAAAGGGGCATGTGCACCAATCAGCATCTAGCAACATTTGAAACAGAACCTGATGACGGTTGCTCTGCTCAAACCGCACCCACACAGTCCTAAAGTAGCAGCTTAAAGCCCAGATAAAACAGCTTTTCAAGAGTATCGAGCTTCAGTATTGTGACAGGTTATCAAGTGAAACACGATAGGCAGGCGTGATTTGACCGTTGAAAAGAGGTTGTTTGTCATAACAGGTGTCAACTGTGTCACACTGATGGGACAGCAGGGTCTGTCAGGGAGAGAAACTCAAAGCCCATTGTATGTTCCATGTCAGGTAGGAGCAGTCCACTAGCAAAATGACTCGCACATAATCTCGATTTTTCGCAGATACCACTTTCCTCAACGCGCATAAATTCTAGCCTTGCAGGCCTGTAACCATGGTATGCTGGGGTCCTGATGTGCCATCCTGTAGCTAGTCAGCTAACTTAACTGTAGCTCTGTTTGACTAAATGTTGCAGATTGATTGATGGCTAAATGGCGCAATATTATTGGTTGAAATTGGTTGGTATTTCTTGTACGCTAACATAGTTTTTCGGTTTACAGGAAGTGTATTTTTTTGTACATATTGATAAATAGGAGCAGGATCTCGTACCTAAACGACAGAATAGGTCGATTTCAACTTACACGACCAATCCCAAAACAGTCACAGTTTTAAACACGTCTTTAACCTCATGAAACGGTCGCAATCCCGCTCCAAAACTACTTGCATGATAATATCGGCATGTCATTGGTATCAGCTGATATCAGCCTTAAAATGAATTATAAGAATCAGCCAACATGTTTTTTTTCTTATTTTGCACAATGAATAAATATTACGTACATTGAAAATGAGGGTATTTCATGTCTCCATCTGCTGGTGGGCCACCATGATTGAGTGAGAGTATAATATGATGTGAATTCCACTATAGAGGAGACTTTATGGTCACTAAAATTAAGTAGGGGATAGTGGATATATTGATAGCGGTATCAGTTACCGGCCAAAAACGTTATATATCAGCATGACAACATATCAGATATCGGCAAAAATCCAGTAGCGTGCATTTCTACTACTTGGTTAGGTTTAGGTAACAAAACTACGTGGCTAGGTTTAAGAAAAGCATCAAGGTTTGCCACTGATTCAGTACTTTTTTTTGTTTTTACTAATGTAACGAGACGTATGTCACGTGCCACATATCACATAAGACACTTCAGATGTGTCACTAGCGTAGTGTGCTACACATACTATACTGGCAAACTAGTCCACGTTGTAATCAAAAAAAGTCAGCGTTGACTTTGGCAAGCAACATGTTGGGTTTGAAAGTCCCGTGTTTGTTTTGTTTCTTTTTGCAGCTGCTGCAGCAAAGGCCGCAGCCTTTGTACATGAGGTGCCTGCTCTACCAGGTGAGGTAGTGGGCGCCACATGCATTAATGAAAAATGCCTAAGGATAATTTTGTTAACACAATTTTTGCTCATTAATTTGTGACTATCAGTGTTACAAATAAATTCTTGAACTTTTGAAGCCAAGTTTTCAGGTACCGTAAAGGAAAATACTGCCTGGTTTTCCATTACAGCCCTTTTTTTCCCCATTCAAGCCATTACAGTTTTGCAGAGACTTTCTAGACATGGATAATTCATCAAAGTGACCATAACGTCACCTTTAATCCTTGTAAAAGTTATATTATTGTCAAGTGAACAATTTCCAAATTAATGTCCTCTCATAAACTACATTCAAATCTAACACTACAGCAGGCATCTGAGTCATTAATGCACTGGGATACAACATGCAAAAACACTGGCGATGGGCTCGATAGTGCTTTGCAGGTAATAATTTGCATCTACTTCAGTCTGCTTTTAGCGTCACATTTGAAGTGTTTACTGCATCCATATAATTCAGGCAGTGTCAGGCAAGTTCCTCTCCTTCACAATAAAGGCCACATGCCTCCCCTCTGATGATGTAAACTTTATGGAAAATGTTATATTGTGGGAAACGGCACCCATCTGGCACCTTAACAGACTCAATCAAAGCAGAAATGGAATTTGAAATGATTAAATGAACCTTGTCTGGAGGAAGTTATGAGAATATTTCTCCCATAAACTGTGAAATAAAGAAAGACTCCAGTCTCAATACAAAGCCAGCAGCACAAAGAGATGAGATTTCACATTGTGTATGTGGCTCTACAGGTTGTAAGTTATAGATGTATCCATGTACGAAATGATTTCCACGTCTTCATTCAATGCACTGAATAGAATAAAGATAAAGACTTATCAGTTTGGACTCTGCTCCTCTTTGAACCATTAAAAGTATTCATATGAATGTAAAATTCTCCACACAGTACATTTTGTATGAATTTAATGAAATTACATAAACCTGTAGTCTGTAGTCTTGCATTGTTAAAGCCCAGCAGTCTGTCTGGCAGCTTTTTGAAGCAACATTTCCTGATATCCACTATCTTAACCCAAGTTTAAAGAGTTCAAAATCTGTCCTACAAGCCAGTCACACCTCTATGACCCAATCAAAACAACAAATGCCAGGGGAGAGAACAACATACAGCAGATCTAGTTGGTATTTGGAGGTTTAAAAAGACCAACAACCCTGTTTAATACATTCAAATTACTTCTTTTAAAAAATGAACACTGGCAGTTAATTGGGACTAGGCTTTTAATTGAATTTAACGTTTTACGAGTAGTTTAAAAAGTGCCAACATGTAGCGGTCATTGTTGATTTTGTGGCCACCACGAATAAATTAATGTTGGGAAACATTGTAACATCTTGCACACTGGCTGACAAAAAACTAAAAAGTTGAGCTGTCGGCTAGAGAAGTATTGGTAGATGATTCAACTCATCAGCTTTCACGGGACAGCCCTAGTATGTAGGCATTTGTATTTACTGTGAAACTAAACTGTCATGAGTAGAGCAGGTCCAGACACATGAACCTTCAGGTTGTAGTCTTGCATTGTTAAAGCCCAGTACTATTTCTGGCAGTTTTTGGAGCAACATTTCCTGATATCCACTGTCTTAACCCTGTGTCACCAAGTTTTAAAGGTTCAATATCTAGTCACACCTCTATGACCCAATCAAAACAACAAATGCCAGAGGAAAGAACAACATACGGCAGATCTAGTTGGTATTTGGAGGTTCGAACTGCTTGTAAGCAGCGTTCAAGCTCTGTCTTTATTCAATGTGTTGAATAGGATAAAGAAATAAAAGACTTATCAGGTTAGACTCTGCTCCTCTTTGAACCATCAAAAGTATTCATATGAATGTAAAATTCTTTCATTCAATCTTTTTTTTATGAATTTACTGAAATTACATGATCCTGCAGCAACATTTCCATTATTTTGACCTAAGTTTTAAATATTCAAAATCTGTCTGAAAAGGCAGTCACACCTCTATGAACCAATTAAAACAACAAATGCCACAGGAAAGAACAACATACAGCAGATTTAGTTGGCATTTGGAGGTTCGAACTGCTTGTAAGCAGCGTTCAAGCTCCACGGACTGTCTTTATTCAATGTGCTGAATAGGATAAAGAAAGAAAAGACTTGTCAGTTTGGACTCTGCTCCTCTTTGAACCAATAAAAGTATCCATATAAATGTAAAATTCTTTCATACTGTACCTTTTTTATGACGTTAAAGAAATTACATGAACCTGTAGTTGTAATCTTGCATTGTTAAAGCCCAGCAGTATTTCTAGCAGCTCTTTGGAGGCAACATTTCTAGCGACCACTGTTTTAACCCTATTTCACCTAGTTTTAAGGGTTCAAAATCTGTCATAAAAGGTAGTCACACCTCTATGACCCAATTAAAACATCAAATGCCAGAGATCTAGTTGGTATTTGGAGGTTGAACTGCTTGTAAGCAGCGTTCAAGCTCCACAAACTGTCTTTATTCAATGTGTTGAATAGGATAAAGAAATACAAGACTTATCAGGTCAGACTCTGCTCCCTTTTGAACCAATAAAAGTATTCATATGAATGTAAAATTTTTTCATTCAATCTTTTTTTTTTATGAATTTACTGAAATTACATGATCCTGGAGCAACATTTCCAGACATCCACTATTTTGAGTTTTAAGGGTTTAAAATCTTTCTGAAAAGGTAGTCACATCTCCATGAACCAATCAAAACAACAAATGCCAGAGGAAAGAAGAACATACAGCAGATTTAGTTGGTATTTGGAGGTTTGAACTGCTTGTGAGCAGCGTTCAAGCTCCACGAAGGTTTCTGCTCCTCTTTGAACCATTAACAGCATTCATATAAATGTAAAATTCTGTCACACTGTACCTTTTTTTTTTATGGCGTCAACGAAATTACATGAACCTGTAGCAGCCCAGCAGTATTTCTAGCAGCTTTTCTGTCCTTAAAGGTAGTCACACCGCTATAACCTGATTCAAACAACAAATGTCTGGCTTGAATTGCTTGTAAGCAGCGTTCAAGCTCCACAAACTGTCTTTATTCAACGTGCTGAATAGGATAAGGAAATAAAAGACTTATCAGTTTGGACTCTGCCCTCTTTGAACCATTAAAAGTATTCATATGAATGTAAAAACCTTCACACAGTACCTTTTTAAATGAACTTGAAGTCTGTAGTCTTGCAAAGCCAAGTATTATTATTCCTGGTAGCTTTTTGTAGCAACATTCCCTGATATCCACTATCTTACCCCTGTTTTAAGTTTTAAGGGACACCTCTATGACCCAATTAAAACAACTAGAGCCAGAGGAAA
Organism: Epinephelus cyanopodus; assembly: GCA_026686955.1. Taxonomy (NCBI): domain Eukaryota; kingdom Metazoa; phylum Chordata; class Actinopteri; order Perciformes; family Serranidae; genus Epinephelus; species Epinephelus cyanopodus. Next base: position 29,115,529 of record CM048932.1, on the reverse strand, counting down.
GATCAACACACAGCAGCTCTGGTTTGTATTTGGAGGCTTTTGAGCTGCGTTCAAGCTCCACAAACTTTCAGCCAATTTCACAATTCCCATTATAATGAAAAGCCCCCGTAAAAACTTCATTACTCACGTTTAAATGCATGACACTGTTCAGAGGATTGAGAGGAAATTTCGCACTCGCCAGTGTGGGCTCAGAGCATTAATTTCTCATCCTTTCAAAGCTGCTGGAAGTCAGAAACACTTTCAGAATCATTAACTGCTGTGTGTGTGTTGTCTTGTCAAGCACTCATCCTACCTGTAGCTCGGTTAGTGGCGTGCTGCGGTGATATTTCCCTTTAAAAACACATCCTTGGCATGTTCCTCTCAGTCCAACCTGTGGCTCTGTCACTGTCTGGCAAACTAAAAGCGGGCCTTGATCTTTTGTGGCGTTGCAAACGACCTGAAATATGAGCGAGTCTCTTTTTTTTAAACCCGCAGGCAACAGGTGTTCGTTTCACGTACAGGTGACAGTGAAGCATCGACCCACTTTGCTGCGCCCTCGCTGAGCTCATCACAGCCCAACCTCCCCTCCTCCTCCTCCTCCTCCTCCTGCTGCTGCTGTTTCCTTGTTGTGTTCAAAAGACTGAAACCACATTAAACTCAAGTTGCCACCACAGCCCTTTAAGCCCTTTAATGTTTAAACCAATGCAGATTCAATATAAGAGTTTGTTTGTGCAGGCAGAGGATGAAAAGGCGATTTTTTTTTAGCCTTTAATCCCCTTGATGACACCCAGTTTAGTGGCAACCACAAGAGGGTGTCCTTTACCTGATGTTGGTGGCCAAACCAGGAGGGAAAAAGTTTTACTTTTTGGACCTATGAGTCAAACATCCATGATACACACACACACACACACACACACTCACACACACTAACATTTGTTACTAATAAAGTGACAGCAGTGGCATCCAAGATTATTCATAGATGTCACCTTTTGGAAATGACGGTGCAGTAAACTGCTCCTGGTGTGACTTTCACACTCCTTTGTGATGGTTGTGTTTTTGCACACTGATAGTCTGTTTGGCACCGAGTGAGGCTGTTTATTTGTGAGAATTTATCACCACAAAGAAAAACAAGTTCCCTTTGTTTTTGTAAATGATGTCAGAAATTATGCAGAAGTAATGTTTTTTCGCTCTCTTAGCAGAAACAAAGCTGTTAAAACAGACAGCAGACAACACAGATTTTAAATGATACAAATAATATTTCAAAAAAAGAAGGAATTTATTCAATTGTGTTTTTGCATCTCTCTTTTTCTAACTTCTGGTGTTTTGTGTGTTTCCAATACCTCCTGTCATTTGTTTTATGTAAAGTCTAAGGCAGTTCCCAACTGGTCCACACGGGGTCCAGATTTCTCCTTGGTCATTCAGAATGGACCCAGGACCCACTTTTGCACCACTATCCACCAGTTAGGAACCACTGGTCCAAGTAACACAAATGACGTGTTGTTATGTAAATGCCTTAAAGGCCCAGTTTGGGAAATAAAGAGGTATCTGTTTGCAGAGGTGATACATATTATTCATGACTGTTTTCTGTATGTCTTTCTGTTTCTATGATCTATGTAAGCATGAATAAGATACATAAGTATTTGAATTTTAGCCGCCACTGAATACTTAATTTTGAAAATCACACACGTGGCACAAAGATTCATAGCACTGAAATATTTTACTCAGAAAACAATGTATCTGAATTTATGTTCTAAAGTTACCTCTTTGAAATTAAAATGTGACATTTTGTGATTTGTAATTTGAAAAACTGAATTTGAATATACTTTTTTTTCCATGTTTGCAAATTCAGATCCAAAAATTCAAGCTGAAATTTTTCAAAGAGCAATATCAGGTGCCATCACCCACACATAAAGAACACAAACTATTTTTGGGTTTCAATTTTTGAGCTGCTTTCTTGGGTCAATGACAGACAGACTGTGCTCTGATAGGCCAGAAGTCCGTTGGATTGCCTATGCTGTCCTGGGTAGTCCAGATGTTGGCAGTTGAACTTTTTCAACTTGATTTTTTAGATTTGAATTTGAGCAACCTGAATCTATTTTTTAATCTTTTTTTTTTTTTTTTTTTTAATCTAATCTAAAACTTGAATTTTTGGAAATCAAGAAATTTCATCTTTCAATTTTGAAGAGGTGAATTTAAAGCAAAATAAATTCAGACACATGGATTTGGCAATTAAATATTTCAATGAAATGAATTCAGTGGTGTTTGAATTTCAATATTAAGTATTCAATGGCTTTTAAAAAATAAATAATTGTATTTGTCTGCATAATAACCACTTGAAAATAAAATAAATAAATAAAAATCTCTACATATCTCTACATATCATATCATAAATATCTACATATGGAGTGGGTCCTCTTCCACACAGTCGGCCATATTGTCTCTACAGCGGCCCAGAATGGACAAACCAAACACTGGCTCTAGATAGGGCCATTCACACTGTAGTTCTCCTACAGACATGGCACACAGGAGTAGCTTCAGTTCTACAACCTCACCACTAGATGCCCATCACGCCTCGTTTCCACCAATGCATGTGTACAGAGATGAGGCAACAGGAAGTCCAGTCAGTCCTATGGGAATCTCGTGATATCCGATGTGCCTCTGAAACTCCTCAGGCACGTTCAAAAATTAACTTTTGCAGGGGATTTCATAGAGACTGTGTAACAGTGTGCTGGTTTAGCTAAAAGGCTGCTAACTGGCTAATAAGCCATTTTCTTCAATTCAGTTGCCTGTGTCAAGTGAGTGTGTGTGATTTAAAAGAACTTGTTTTCTGGTTTTAACAAATTGTGAATCTGAATAATAGTATTCTGTTAAAATACGGCTATACATTATAAACAGTCAGATTGTCAGTGTGACTCGTTCATGCCACACTCCTGGCAGAGCTGGTTTCTGTCCTGGTATTGCTCCAAGTGCATCATCCGAACTACTGGATGGCTACAGGTAGTTTCTATCAGGTTTCTATCTATCTGTAAAGATATGTACTTTCTTCCATTGGACACTAGAGTCCTACACACTGGACCTTTAATTCACAATTTATCCCCATTGTAATCATAACCGCATCTGAAAAGACTTTGCAGAGAATGAGCCTGACTGCACTCAAGAATCACACATGAAAACCTGCAGATTTGAAATCAGATTTCTATTTTTATTTCATTTTTCTTAATCAAGCAAATGTATGTAAAAATACATCTTTCTCTGATATTCAAAACCCAAATGAAAATGCACAAACAGCAATACTTCATACAGAAAGTAATACATCTCAGTCAAAAATATACTCTACTTTGACAAGTCATCGATCTTTGGATAGTACTTCAAATATAATCCCTCAGGGGAAATACAGCCACCCAAGCTTTGCATTAAATCATACAGACTATGGTAACAAAATAAATATTTGTTGAGGATACACTATGCAACAGCTCTGCAACTGTGCAAAGAACACAAAGCTTCTCAGGCATCCAGGTCATGGACTTTGGAGCAGTAGTACGTTGAAGGCATCCAGAAATATTTCATCGCTCATCCTCGCTACCCCCCACTCAACATCTCCTCTACTCATTAAGTGTTTGGTTCATTTTTGATAAAACTGAATATAAAAAGTCTCTCAGGATCGTCAAGCTTTTGTGTGGAGGATAATAAAACACAGAGCATTGAATTAACAGAATTATAAAATCCAGCAAAACATTTAAAGTCTCTGAGGCAGAACAGTAGTAAGGTTCGCCTTGTTTGCTACATACATTCAGAAACTCAAAGTAAACAGCAGGCAACAGTCTCAGGATGCACGGTGTGGCAAAAGGAGGGGATTCTCCACCAATCGGCAGCTGTCATTTGGCTCAGTCGCCAAAGTCCGGGATGTCATCGTAGGAGTAACCCCGGTAACCCTTGGCAGCGTAGTAGGCGATTCTTAAATGGTAAAATCCAGGAAGGAAAACAAGTAGCCCGATGATGATGACGGGAATGGTGCGGTCTGGATGCTGAAAAGTAAAGAAGAGCAGGAAATGGATTTAAGGGTCAGAACATGTGATGAGGACTTTTCTTTATATGAGAGTTTTCAAGCCACTGATCTAAACTAAGTATATACATCACACACAGGATTACCGTACTTAGTAATAAGGTGCTGGAAGATCACAGAGTTCTTAATGTACTCATCAGGCTTTAACATGCTTATCACTGATGCCTGCAAGTAATGACTTGAACATGCTGTGAATAAAACGGGTGTGCAGGAGGCAAACAGGTGTGATGACTTCATCCGTCTGGGGTCTGGTTTCATGTATGTTATTAGTCATTTCATATAAAGGCAGGCGAACCACCAGGAGGCACAGGCCGTCCTTATCAACGCCAAGTGAAGTGTTTCATTTCACCACCTGATGGCAGTGTTGTGCACTGAGTCACTGCAGCCTTCTCGAGGTCTCTCTTCTGAAGGATGCACTGCTGCATGAGCCACGGCAATGGGTGTTATCTTAATGCAATGTGTAGTATCTATTGAGATGTATGTCAGGTGGTTTTTAAAGAGTCAATTCATCCAAATCACAAAAACACACAGAAGGAGCTGTGTTTTTGTGGTTTGGCAAAAACAAAGCAGTATCACTTTATGTGCATATACCTGTCCTAAACATGAAGGAGCCTTATGACAATGCATGACTGCTGTGAGTCAGTTATGACATTACGCCAAAAAATACACCATCAGTTGCAGCCTGAGGCTTGCTGCACACAGAAAAATGATGGTGTTTCATCACCAAAGATGATGTGTCAACATTTTCAGGTGTTTCATAGGGACAATGTGACATTGGAGTTACAGGACTCTGGTTACTGAATGGCTGTGGTATAGAGTGGTGCAGGAATGAGTCCTAAAACCCAGAGATGTGTTAGCACTTTAGCACTCCCTGTTCCCTCTTCTCAAAGTCAATGGGTTTTTAAATGGGTTTTTGGTTAGATGCCTGAAATGAAGTTAAGTCAAGAACACTTAGTCAAAGAAAACTTTATTTCCATTTCCATTATTATGTTTGGCGGTATGGCTCTGTTCTTGGGCCTCTCTGCCTTTCCTGGGCCTACGCAGAAAGCCGAAGGCGTAGAGAGCTCACCTCTCTGTCCTTCCATGCGCCTACATGGAAAGCCTAAGGCAGAGAGAGCAGCAGCAAAGACCCCCCAGGAACAGAACAGAGCGGCATCAATGACAAACAGAAATGACATTGATAAGTCACACACAGCATGAAAAGGAGGAGCTGGGGTGGAGGCAGGTTGCAAAGCGGCTTGCAGAGGAAGCAGCAACAGTAGGCAGGCCAGAGAAGTTTAAATAGGGCGCCCTGGATGAGATTCACCAATTGGTTGTGTCTTCTGTAAATATCAGTCTGTGGTAAATATGGAGAAGAAGTTGTATATTTTAGTGCAGAGCTTCCAGAGCTTTTCTTCTGTCACACCGACAAAGGCCACAATTTGCCGCTAAAAGTTAACTTGAAGAAATATTTAGCTTTGTGTTAATATTACACCATCATCATAAGTGATGCAGGTGTTGCGCCAGACCAACATGGTGAAGAAGGAGCTGAGCTGAAAGGCAATACTCTAGATTTGCCGGTCCATCTATGTTTCAACCCTCACCTATGGTCATGAGTTTTGGGCAGTGACCGAAGGATTGCTGATAAAAGCGCTGGACATGACTTTCCTCTGGAGGGTGGCTGCGTTCAGCCTTAGAGACAAGGTGAGGAGCTGAAATATTCAGAGGGAGCTTGGAGTAGAGACGCTGCTCCTTTTTATCAAAAAGCGGTCAGTCGAGGTGGTTTGGGAATCACCTCGAGGTTTTCTAGGCACGTCCAAAAAGTAGGAGACCCCGAGGTAGACCCAGAACACGCTGGGGGGATTTTGTATCTCATCCGGCCTGGGAAAGCCTCGGGATCCCCCAGGAGGAGTTGGAAATGTTGCTCTGGGGAGGGTTGTCAGGAATGTCTTCCACAGACTGCTGCCCCTGCAACCCAGCCCCGGATAAGCGGATGAAAACAGGTGGATGGGTGTCATATGAGGCTCAGCATGAGTTCAATCAGAGCGACTACCTCTATGCTTCATTCATTCACAGCTCCTACTCTCTATCTCAACTTTTGCCATGATCTCTATCAGCCAATCATGTCGCTGCTGTCAGACTGTTCTCCTCTCTACTGCTGTCAGCTGTCATTTTAGGTGAAATTGCTGCCCCCCCTCCACCTTGTTCTTCTTCCAACAGAGGATTCTGACATACTCTCAGCACGTACATCTTGTACTTGGGAAAAAAAGGATTACTTGTTCTTCCTGAGAGGGTACCGGCATATGCTCAGCACCACCCTTTTTAAACTTTGGGCAGAAAAAACAGAATTACTCAAACAGAGGGTTCCAGCATAATGTCACACATACATTTACTTGGGCGAAAAAAAAAAGGATTACTTGTCCTTCCTGAGAGGGTTCTGACATATTCTCAGCTCCGTCCTTTTTGTACTCTTGAGAGGGGGAAAAACAGGATTTCTCAAACGGAGGGTTCCAACATAATGTCCGCACATACATTCTGTACTTAGAGGGGAAAAAAGTGGATTACTTGTTCTTCCTCAAACCGATGGTTCCAATATTTTCTCAGCACGCACATGTTGTACTTTGGGGGAAAAGGGGATTACTTGTTCTTCCTTAAACAGAGGGTTCTGAAGTAGTCAGATTAACTGTCTTGTTTGCTTACCTCTCTCTTTTATAGTTTTTCTTCCAGAGCTTTTAATTGCGTCTCATGCTCTTTATTAGCCTAAGGAAGGTGCTCAGTTGTCACGGAGTTGCCTCAGTTGACACTAGATGACAACAGTGCTGCCTGCTTGTACATGAGAACTGAGCAAATTCCATTCAGTAATAAACACCAGGCGACGCAGATGAAAGCTCTGGAAAAAGGCCTAAGGTAGGACATATGTTAAAGAAACACATGAACCACAAAATGATCATTTGTTTTAGCCTCTCTGCACAGGTTACCTGAGATGTATTTTTTTATTTTTATTTTTGTATAACCCTAACTGTTTTTGTTTGCCTTCAGGGTGGTTAATTGCCAATATTGCTCAACTGTTTCATTGTTGGCATTTATCTTTATTTTCTTTTTTTCCCATCTACTTTCTGTATTACTGAAACTGCCTTATTTTTTATGTGCCTAAATCCTGCAATGTTTAAAATTCCAGTTCACCAGATGAAGCACTTTGTAAATTTGTTTTGAAAAGTGCCTTCTAAATAAAGTTTAGTATTATTATTATTATTAGATTTCTTATTTTAATATTAATTACTCACAGCATGTTACCTTGAATTCATTTAGATTTTATTTTTCTCACCTGCCTCCACGGTAAACAGAGAATCCCAAAAAAGCAAACATTCTTCACGAATTAAAATAAACAGGGACTGAGTGTTAACAAAAGCCAGACTGTTTAAAAACATGGTAGGGGCAGTGGATGAGTCCAAACAGCACAGGACTTTAACCAAGGAAACAATCATAAGTGACATCAACCATGATCTTTTCCTCACCCTAACCAAGTAGTTTTGCTGCCTAAACTATGAAGACCCCCTGTGTCAAGATTTATTTATTTATTTATTTATTTATCAGGGACAGTGCACAGCTACTTAGCTGCACCAGAGTTAGCTATAAGCTAATTTTCATCTGTAGTCCCAAGGCAGGAAACAGAGAATAATTTCCCTGCTAAAAGACAGTATTACATAAAAAACACAATTACAAAATAGAATATATTCATGACACAATGGCTTCAGCAGTAACAACAGCAAGACAAAACTACATCAAATCATGACGGCAATGAAAGTAGCAACAACAATAAAACTACGACATAAAATACAATGCAAATGGCTTCTGCTAAAACGTCAAAAAAATATGAGTAGAGATAACATTTAGCTGTATTTCTTACATTCAAATGCTTTTGTTCAGCTTTTACGATAAAGATGAATTGGGATCTTTTTTAAAGCAGTTATGGCAGAAGGATATAACTGGGTGGCACGTGGTGCAGTGGTTAGCACTGTCGCTTCGCAGCAAGAGGGTTCCTGGTTTAAACCCAGGGTAAGGAGCTCAAACCCTGGGGTCAGGCGCCCTTCTGTGTGGAGTTTGCACACACTTGCGTATGAACTGTGCCTGAGCATAGATCAAACAAATGCATGTGTCCAGGCACGCTACCTAGCTGTGCATGCAGCATTTGTACTGACGTGTTTTAGAAATGTTTTGCAAAAATGCATACATTAAGGACCTACTATGGCCACAACTGGATAAATGGGACTTGGATTATACTGCAGGAGTTGTGTGAGAGTTTGTGAGCAGATGTTTTGATATAGTTTTGCTTTAATTCCTTTAATTCATGAAGAATGTTTGCCTTTATTGGATTCTATGTTCACCGTGTTGAATTCAAGGTAACAAACAGAGAGTAAATAATATGCAGTGTCATCTTGCAGGTGAACTGACCCTTGATTCTTCAAGTTAAAATACAACGGTTTGAAACCTGAATTATTGGTATTATTAAAACTAGGTAAAGTAAAGTAAAGGGTTTAATGTATTCCAGCATGGGCTTCATTTTCCTTTAATTTGACACTGCTACGGTTGACTGTGTATAGAATCTCTTTTTACAGTATTCACTGAACACCTTGACACAGCTTCAGTTCACACCCTCACACACTTAGACAATCTCTATAGCCAAAACCAAAAAAACTATACTATACCACAGTCTTTCAACCTAAACTCCTACAGCGTCTTGCAGTAAAACCTGCCTGTATCCCATTTTTCCTTTCTCCATTGCTTGAATATTAGATATGCTATTTCAACTTGCGTGGGCTGATTGGCAAGTAGACGGCTCAAATACTCTGATGCTGCCTTCATGTCAGATCAAATTTTCTGCAAATACAATCTCCAGACTGGAAAAAACATTCACATTAACCTCCTACTGATAGTTACAAATATAATATGTGCAAGCTCCGTTATCTCCCACATGGAGTCATGATTTCAGGAAGCAGACACCACAGCAGGGATCTACTAAAGTTGGCACTCCGAGGTATAACATATCAAAATCATTAGTTAAATCAAACACACACAAAACCAAACGTGGCCAGGAAAAGCAGGAACGCAGCGGAATACTGGCAGCAAGGCAATAAAACGTCAAGACAACAGTTCAATTTCAGCTATTTAAAAACAAGATTAACTGCAGCGTGAGTGTTTTAATTACTGCATGAGTTGACATTTTGGAGGCTGTATTGGCTCTCAAGATGTGTCAAAACTGAGGCTGGGCTTCTCACTGCAATACTTTTTTTGTACTGACTGAAATGTTTTCATACTGTGGCACCAAGAGTCGAAAACTGTCAAGTACCGAAAGCTGGCACTGAGTGTCTGGTCAGATTAACTGTCTTGTTTACTTATTCTTTGATCAGATAGTTCCTAATTTAACTCAAAATGTTGCAGATTTTAAGGATGTTTGGGCAATTTTTTGTATGATGCTTATCTTCAGACAACATTTCCGATCTAATTTGATACTAAAACTGAAAGAAACTTGCGAAAAACATGTTTATATTTCTCAAATTAGGGCATCAAACAAAGTAATTGGACTGAAACTAGCACTGTATCGACACTAGTATTGATCCAAACGTCACTCATCTCTGGTCAAAAGAGCATCAGTATCTGTGAACTGAGGTAATGCAAACCTTTATCATTATCTTTTGCCTGATAAATATCATTAGTCTTCTTCCTTGATTCAGTGTTTCGCCTACATTATATTAGGGGGACACTGACCTGACCTGACATATTTATTGTTATGGACAGCGTAAATAACCATCGACATTTTTCATTTGTTATTATATGGTTTGTTACAGAGTCCGTGATTTCCCCGTGACACTGACAAATGTTTGCGTAATTGTTTTATGAGGCTCTGGCGGCTTTCAGTTGTCTCTTTGTCTTTAACGTTACATGACTTTTACACAGCACGTCTTTCTGTTTAACGTCGCTGTACCTGAATCCAAAGTATCGGCATGTAATAGACGTTACATTTTTTCCACCACCAACTCAGCCTGTTCTTGGTTGTGCTCATGCTCTTCTTCAGCGTCTGTGTTGGTCACTGCTGCATGCCGACTGGTCACCTGACCACACCTGCTGCACACACCAGGATAGCTTGTGGGCGTAATGTCAACAACCTCCACACACTACAGGAGAGGTAGTCACATTCACAGGCACACACGTTAACATTTATTTACATCAAACCGCAAATCGCAGCCTTTTATGCGGTTATGTAATCGCACCGCCTGACATTGCGATTGCGATTAGATTAATCGTGCAGCACTACCGTAGGATAATTCGTCTTGGACTCAGGTGCTGCACAAGTATTGCTGCCTTACGCCAGATGAGCACAGAATCCGTCGTGTGTGCGATTCAGCAGCGGTGCAGACTCGCTCCGTCCTGTGCTGGGCGTCAGTGTCCAGTGGAACTATTGCAGCGCGCACACGACCGGCTGGAATTGGCGGATCGCGTGATCATAATGTCACACAACAATCTGCGGAAACCCTGAAGGTATAAAGACATCAACAAAAAAAGAAAAGATTTCTCTGCCTGCCGGACATTGACCACTGTCGGCCATTTCATGATTTTTCTCTTGATTTTGCGATGTCAATGTAGCGATGGAAAACTTCCTCTTTGACTCATTAAATCTGTGCAAATTGACGTGCTAGGACGTGGCGCGGCACTTCTGGTGAAGCAGCTTACAGTGACTTGAATGGCCGCAATTAGCTCCGCTAATAGCTCCGCAATTAATCGCGGACCCCTTGTACTTCAATTCATCAAAATTTTTCTCTATTTTTGGATTCTTCATTCAGCAGAGGCATTAAAGTTTTCATCACAAATTGAACGTAACACAGGGTGAGTAATTGATATACAAATGGCCATTTGGGGGATTAACTATTTCTTTAAGTGCCATGTTGAATGTTATTGAAGTCAGATGAGTGATGCCGCAGTGGTATCAATCTTATCATCTCACTCTTAGCAAAAAGAAAACATGCTGAACTCCTTTTTAAATACATCTGAAGGCAGTGTGATTAATCAAACCGCCTTCAGAGGTGCTTGGAGACACATTTTGGACACATAAAAACAGATATAAAAAGCTTGTCTATACATATAGGAGCAACATAAAAAGGGATATATCTTCCAAGCAGGAATTACTCTCAGACCAGACAGGAGGCAGGCAGCTCAGACAGAAACATTCATGTCACTAACGGATTTTCAGGAGAACAAGCCTGACAGGGTACTTACTGTCAGTTTTAAGGGACCCAAACATTATGTGAAAATGTGACACGCTTGACAATGAGCTCTTTGGCAGTGGAGCGAGAAAATGCATTTAAATTTCTATACTGGGGACACATTTCATCTGCAGTTCTGACTCCTATACTATACTGACTCCAGACAAAACCTGGACCTGTCACCCGTCTATGTAATTTGCCATTTGAACAGATTTTATTACATTAAAAGACCAAACTCACCTCAACCTTTATGGTTCCAGACAGAAGAAGAGCCCCGAACACTATCAGTAAGGAGCCAATCAAAAACAGGAATACTGCCAATGCAATCGCTCTGTACGGGACCTTTGGCGGGCTTTTCTTGAACTGTAAGCGTTGAAAATACAAGACATTTAATTTGATGAACTTTTTTTGTTAACAATAGTTGACACAAATCAGAAATTAAAAGTTTAGCAGACTTGTTCTAATGCAGACAGCTCCCCATAGCCCCTCTTGTATAATCAGAGAGGGCTTTGGCACATTCCCAGGAAGTCATTAATTGGGATTTACCTCGAATTAATTGCCTGTGGTAATAAAATGATTACTCATTACCAGGCTCCTGAATAACCCACAGGCCAGCATGAGACAGCAGAGACAATGTTAGTTTTGAGTTGAGAGGAAGAAGTTGCCACTCACCTGTAAGTCTATGTAACCGTCGTCATCAGCAGCCAGCCGTGAATACTTGACCTTGTTGTTGGATGCAGCGGCACCCAACATATTGTTCCTAGTACCCAGCATTATGGCACAGGAGCTGTTTGGAAAGAGACAGGGCAAGGTTATCATTTATAATATCTCAGCCCAGTCACCAGAAGAAAATATCGGCATTGCAAGTTTGCTCAAACCAAGGCTATATTAAATTTGTATATTTCATTGTGAACTGCTGTAGTTCTGATAACATGTATATGCACTGAGCTATATGAACATCAAGAGGTGGAGGGGATGGAGGATGGAGAAAAACCTGGATGACACAGCTGCCCAGCTGCAGACCACTGTTTGAGAACAACAAACAACCGGTTTTGTTTGTTGCATTCCCAGCTGTAATTGTGCGGCCAAAAATTGGTATTTTAAGCCAAAACATATTTTCCTTACCATAACCAAGCAGTTTTTGTGCCTAAATATAACCACATAATAACCACAGCTAATGCTGCAACGATATATCATGAAACCGTGTGTCGTGGTTTTAAAATGGATGGTTGTCATACTATGTACATTTGCTTATCTAGCGCTTTGCAGAAAAAAGTAACTGAATGGACAATCTCGCCTGCACATGAGCATCTCCTTTCCTCCTCAACTGCCTGTCAGACCTTTTACATGTAGTTATATCATAGAAAATGGTTTCAAGTTTCAATTACAACAGAACATCTGTCTCTTTTCATTCCTTTAAGGTAGGGCTGCTCAGTTATGGCCAAAAATGATAATCATAATTATACCAATCAATACTGAAATCGTGATTTTTTTTTTAATCACGATTATTCATTGTTTTTTGGGACAAAATATTTTTTATTGCACTTTCATTTTCATTAATTCATTCATTTTCTGTAGTGACCATGTGGCTATCTTGTTGATGTCAGAATATGTAAACATACTAAGATTCATGCCCCGATAGATGTAGCCAATCAGAGGTTGCCCTACAGTCCCCACTACATGACATATTATGGAGAACGAAGGGTGCTTTCCATTATGTTAACTTACGCTGAGGAGCTAAGAGCTATGGGTGTTCATTCATTCATTTTCCGTTAGGGGTCGCGGGAGGGACTGGAGTCTATCCCAGCTGACCCTGGACAGGTCACCAGACTATCACCGGGCTGACACATAGAGACAGACAACCATTTACGCTCACATTCACACCTATGGACAACTAAGGGTGATTTTGAACCAGGAACCCTCTTGCTGTGAGGCAACAATCCTAACCACTTTATTGCACTTTCACATTTAAATAAACACTACTTTCACTTCCATGTTGTTTTACAATCTAATTAACAAATCTTCAAAGCATCAAAATAAGACTTAAAATAGGGTTCAACTGAATTCAGTACATCTTGCATAGATAGGCCAGGCATCCATCACTGTATTATTAAAAAAGATTATTTATTTCATTTTTTTGCAGTCACGTCATACACTGCAATGTCATGGACAGGGACTCCGTTAGGAACGTTAGCGACATTACCATAAAAATAGAACATTCATTCTATTTCTATGGATGTTATTGTTCCTGTCCTTCATGCATTCATCATTCTGCAGACTGCTGACTTTTTTAGGTGGTTTGGTAAGTTAGTATTACTTTGTAGAGCACAAACAAGTGTCATGAACTCTTTGCATATGATTTGTTCTCTTCTTAATCTGAAACACTTCCCATCAACAGCTGATGATGGTTAATGAACAGATGGTTTTCATTTTGCCCGTCTACAGTTACAACATTCAGGAAAGTTTTTCACAGGCTGCTGCTGCAATGATGGCTTACTGATTTACAAAACATGGCCCAATACATCCACAAATTTCAGGCAGATTAAGATGTAGCTATCACTGAATAAACTCTTTGTTAAAATCTGCCATTGTAGATACTCATCTGATGACATATTGCCATAAAATCCTGCTCTGGTCAAAGCAATTCAAAAAACAAACTACAGTACACCTCTCACACACAGAGGTTAGAGGTCAGAGGACGCTCATCCCCTCTTTTCATTTCCACCCTGTCGCCTCTGTTTGAGAACGTAAACACTGATCTGACCTTTTCATTCACCGTCTGACACAACTTTCCAGCATCTCCAACACTCACTTTCATTGTTAAAACAAGGGCAAGGCCGCAGACTGTCTCTGTTCAAAGTATTAATTAGTAAAATGAGATGTTTGCAGCACGCGTCTGAGCGGTTTGGTAAACTTCTGATCTTCCTGTTTTTCTACAAAACTTGTTTATCTTTAAAACCTGCCCAGAACAGGGATTTAAGGAATAATAAGACAATTTACTGAGATTTAATAGATTATCACAGCTCTATCTTATGTGGCATCATCATGCAAACAGAGAGAGGAACAAGAAAAATACCACAGCACTGATCTGCGCCAGAGGGAGTAGGAGAAGTGTGCGTATACATGTGATCTGATCTTCCTCGAGGCCTAAGTTTTGTTTATTTTGGAGATTTCGGCTCGGTGCGTACTTGCACTTGAGCCCCCCGGCCACAGGAAAATAAATCCACAAATAAAAACCGTTGTTCCTGCTTGAACAGAGGACGGAGGAGCTTTCAGAGGCATTCTGTTATTTTGCTGGCAGCTGTCACATCAACTCGCCACAGAGCTCTGATGAGGAAAGCTCCAGGTTACAGTCTTTTTGTGAAGTTACGGCAGTTGCTGCAAAAAGAGAATACTGTGGATTTTTAAAAAAAAAAATAAGGAGGAAAGTTTTTACAGAACCATTTCTGGATGCCCCTGTTTTGTCAGTGGTTTTTAACACAATATCAGGAACTGAAATGTCCTCTGTTTCAAGCTTGGCTAAATCCTGGAATACCGAACCTCTCGACCTGGTGATTCTTTTTCTATACTGTATACTGATCTGACAGAACAAATCCGGCAAGAAAAAAGCAGTCCCATTCCTGCTTACACTGCACCGCAAAGGATATGGAAGCTCTGGATCACTGCTATACACCACACAGAAGCAGCTACAGAGGGGAATCACTGCTCTTGCTTCAGGAGGAGTGACCATGCAGCTGTCTTGTTGACGTCAGAATAAGCAGACAAACTGTAATGCATGCCCTGATAGAGGGAGCCAATCAGAGGCTGCCTTACAGTCCCCACTACATGATGCAGCATGTCATAAGTCAATGATGTCTCTTTGGACTGATGCAATGGAACTAAGGACTTCTCATTTCGCAGCTTTTGCATCCTTGAGTCTCTTCCTCGCATCTTTCAGTCACATCCTCACTGGGAGGAGCTAAGATGATTCGGCGATTCTCTCGTAAGTCGGCCCGTCCTTCACCGTCCCTGTCATCTGACGGTTAATGGCCTCTTCGTTTGCGAGGACAAGGAGGGCACGCAATTCCTTGTCTCCCCAGTTGCTCATCTTTACAGTGTCTTTCAGGTTTGCGTTTCCCTCTTGCTACTAGCTGCTCATTCCTGCTATCAGCTGTTTCCTGTTTATCCACCGCCAGTGGGTCACACATGCTGCGTCATCAACAGCTCCTCCCACAAGTCATCAACAGCCCATCCCATTGTGGAAGGCCCCTCGTTCTTTTTAAACTAAAAGGGATCCGCCAATATGTCTACCCTACGAGGCGGAAAATTGGGCACCTCGGATCAACTCGCCTATCCGGCTCTGTGTGTCTAAAGGCTTGCAGCTTGCCGGTAAAATGGCCCAACATTTGCAGTGTAAAAGGGGCTTAAGTTTGCAAATCAACTGGACCCAGAACTACAGTTAAATCATTCCACAACAAGAAACCATGGATCACCAGAACCATCCAGGACGCCATGAACACGCAGAGTGCAGCCTACAACTGAAGGCTGCAGTCTGGAAACATGGACATTCATAAAGCAGCATCCTATTATGTAAGAAGCAAAATGTTAGTATACATCTGGATTGGGTTAAGAGGGAGAGACAGAACCTTGTTTGCAAATACTTTTTCACAAGAGCAGCATCCTTCTCTAATTAGTTGTTGATGATGGAGGCGGAGAATGCTGTCTAACACGTCGCTCCAAAATCCGCCATAGGCGTTCAATTAACTTGAAATCTGGTGACATCATATTTATACTCATCAAACCATTCAGTGAGCCATCGTGTCCTGTATAGAAGCATCTGCTTTTCATGTGTTTCTCCATTCATTCATTCAGGTTTTTCCTTTAATTTGTCACCTCCACCTTCTTTACTTTGTAACATTTATAATTTACATGCTTTGTTATGGTTCCCTTTAATCTGACAATTGCACTCACATTAAATGGTGTGTCTTTAAGACTGATGCTTTTATTTTTAGATGAACGTCTTTAAATGTTTTACATCATGAATATAAAATGCAGGGATTTTATTATTTCCACATAATATTTATACTCTTACAACAACATTTTAGGCCATAATAAATGCAGTAAAAATGTTGCAAACCTCTCAGAGGAATGGGGGTGTACTGGGAGAGTTTAGACTTATTAGGCTGAGAGCCAGGTCCAGGCCTCATGATGTATTCGGCTACCTTTTTCATTATTATTTCCTGTCACACTACACCTTGGGCCATCATAAGCTGATAACGAGCACCGCCAATTTGGGGCTGTTTGGTCTCAGGGGGCCCAAACCCTCTTCTTTGGGTCAGGTTTCTGGTGAAATCATATAAATGCAAATATTAAGGCACTACCATGGCATTAACTGTCATGCAAGTATGAAATTTGGCCAGAAGTATCCTGACACAAAGGGGAAAGTAGGAAAATAACATTCTGGGGCTTGCTGCTATTTTATTTCAAAATGTCATACGCAACATCTTCCTGTCTGTTTGACAAATTCTCATCAAAAGTGATCATTTCTCATCACTCTGTGTTTAATATCACTGCTTCTAAAGTTGATAAGCTTCAAGTAGAAAAGTTTTATGTTAGAAATGAATTGGATGGGTCCCCAGCATTTACAAACTGTCAGATGCAAATTTGCATATGTTGGGAAATATGCATAATTAGCACAGATTAACATTATCAACTGTATAGACTATATTTCAGCAACTGCTTGGCCCATTTGGACAGTATTGGAGTGGTCTGGGGGGTTTATTGAGGATGCTGAATCCATATCTGACTGTGAAAATTTGAAAAAGTTGTTTTAACCAGATGTATTCTAAGATTCATTTTAAGTGGATTCAGAAGTTTTAGAGGACGATGCATCAACTGAATTGGACAGGCTTTAAAACACAATATACTCAAAATTATTAGAGTAGAAAACCATATGTGCACTAGTGACACAGCAAGTTACCAGTGAAAAACTTTGATCACGCAAGAGTGTCTTGCACCTCTAATACTCTCCCATAATACTCTGACATACACTCATCAGCCACTTTATTATGTACACCTGTTCAACTGCTGATCTACTGGGATTTTCACCCACAACCATCTCTAGTGTTTACAGAGGATGGTCCAACAAAGAGATTGTTGATGCCAGAGGTCAGGGGAGAATGGCCAGACTGGTTCAAGATGATAGAAAGGCAACAGTAACTCAAATAACCACTGGTTGGTACCAAGATCTGCAGAAGACCATCTCTGAACCAACAACACGTCCAACCTTGAAGCAGATGTGCTACAGCAGCAGCAGACCACACCAGGTGCCACTGCTGTCAGCTAACAACAGGAAACTGAGGCTACAGTTCACACAGGCTCACCAACACTGGACAATAGAAGATTGGAAAAACGTTGCCTGGTTTGATGAGTCTGGTTTTCTGCTGCAACATTCAGATGGTAAGATCAGAATTTGGCGTCATGGATCCATCCTGCCTTGTATCAACGGTTCAGGCTGCTGCTGGTGGTGTAATAGTGTGGGGGAGATTTTCTTAGTCTTTCTTCTGATGGCTACTTCCAGCAGGATAACGCACCATGTCACAAAGCTCAAATCATCTCAAACTGCTTTCTTGAACATGACAATGAGTTCACTGTACTCCAATGGCCTCCACAGTCACCAGATCTCAATCCAATAGAGCAGCTTTGGGATGTGGTGGAACGGGAGATTCACATCATGGATGTGCAGCTGACAAATCTGCAGCAACAGTATCAATATGGACCGAAATCTCTGAGGGATGTTTCCAGCACCTTGTTGAATCTATGACACCAAGAATTAAGGCCGTTTTGAAGGCATAAGGGGTCCAACCTGGTACTAGCATAGTGCCCCTAATAAAGTGGCCGGTGAGTGTATATCTGAAATTCTGGCTACCTTGGTTCAGTTACAACAAATTAATTGCATTGAGGTTTTGCTTTTTACAGGCTCCTGACATGGTACTCGAACATTTTAGCTCACAACTGTATTCTTTGTGAATGACATGTATGAAGTATTAGCATAATGGTGTTACTCTTGTGTAATTGGGTCAAAGACGAATAAGGATTTAAAAAATGAAAAAAAATCAAATTGGCTAAAAATGCCTATTAAGTTACTTTCTATCTTTATTAGAGTGTTCTGTATACCACTCAACAACAGGAATTTGTTGTAAGAATGCAATTAACATTTTTCAGTGAATCATGTGATTTCTCCCATGAAAAATGTCCTTCCTGGGTAACGTAAATGGATTTGAAAATAAATTAAAATGTCTATCATTGTTGGCATTTAAAAGTTTATAGATAACAACAGTTAGAGCCCAACAAATAATTACTGCTCAGAAAACAACATTTTCATCAGAATTAATGTAATGAATTTGGACATTTATAGTGAAATTGCTGCATTCGTTCCTGTTTGTCACACTATAGTTAATGCCAAAAAGAGAAAAATGATAGAAAATGTCTTAAATTTTTTTTTACATTATAAATAAAAGGGTTGTTATTGTATCCTCAACTCAAAAAACATGATACTGTAGTATAATATGAAATTTGGGTTAAATTATTTGACTGTGTCATTGTAATCTTATCATATCTAAGCCTTTTGCAAACAAGTGTAAACCTATTTTTTAAATCCTTTTTAATTGATCCGTATAATCACTTTATTACTAAATCACAATACCTTGCTCTCTTTTTCTCAAGATACTCCGCCCACTCATTTTTGGGCAATAACTTCACAATATCTATGATAATGTCCTGTGTTGCTATCATTGAAAACGATAACAAAAGTTCAAAAATACATAATACTGCTTCTTTTACTTAATTAATCAATTGCTGTTATTAATAATAATAAAAGTTTGACAATACAACATCAAATCAATGCCTAAAAAGCTACAGATACTGATACAAATCTGAATTGATTAACATGTGCATTCTGGATAACAGAGGACATGTCCTGGATAACAGAATATCTTTGTTATCCAGGGAGGACATATCATTATCCAGGAAGGACAAAATAACTATTTTTCCTTTATTATCAGGCACTAACTGGGTCTACTGTGTAAAATATGAGCTTAATCTTCAACACATTAATGTCATATTTCACATGAAATAGGTCATTTTAAAATGTAAAAAAATTATAAATGTTTTTTTAGCGTTATCCAGAAAGACACATCATGGTGGTACATCATGTACCACTGAGCGAAAAGGTCAAATTATCAACATTTTAAGAGACTTACTGATCTTGTGGTATATTTTGGGGGTCCTTCAGAATCCCAGGAAGGACATTTGAGAATCCAAAAATGGGGACAAAAGTATTTCTTTAATAAAAATGCAAATGACCTTAGTGTTATTACTATATTTGTAGGTGTCATGACAAACATCAACACAATTATGCCCCAGTACATCATTTATGCTTTTATTAAGATTTTTGACATTTTTAGCATATTTTTGTGCTTAGATTTTTAGCCCGGACGTTATCCAGGAAGGACAGTTTTGTACTTTTGAGCTAAATAGCTCCTTAAATTTTCATTTCTTATAGTAAATACTCATGTGAGTAAGTAAAGTGACCAGAGTTGAGTAACAAAATGTAGTGTTTTAAATTTTCTATATATTTTTAACATTATAAACATGCCTCGGACACCAGAATTGACATGCCACGTCTTTGACCCAATTACATAAATATAAGGTGCACTGTGATGCTTATTTTACTGTCCTGCAAGTGTGACATGTCACATAAAGTTTTATACTGTAAAATATTACAAGAAAGAGAGAAAACGCAGCATTGAATCACACCCAGACGCTTGCATTCATAATCCTCCACTTGATAACTACATGACTGTTACACATGGCTAATTACTGCAAATCCCTTCTGTGCGTCAATAACATCATACAGCTGGGGTTTTTGTAACGTAACACACCAGCAGACAAGTGTTAATGACGATGTTGACAGCTGAGAGAACTGGACAGTTAACCTGAGCTGGTTGTTTATGTCCAGTAAACACTCGTCCGTAATTAGCTGCAGCATTAGCTTCTTACAAGTTAAGCTACCAAAAGCTAGCTAACGCAACCTGACACGCGCAGATACTTAAATTTAAAGCTCTTTTCTCTTCTCCTCGTCACCGTCTTACCTTCACTTGAGGTTTAGTAACACCGTCAGAGTTGTAACGCAGCGCAAACTGCTCCTGTGTGGTGCCACATCTACGTTGTTTCCATTGATGAAAATCTGAGTCAACTTCCTTATTTTTCTCGCATTGCGCATGAACAGGAAGATCTTACCCTGCTCCTTGTGCTGCCGAGAGTCACCGGCTGCACGTCCAGCATGTGCATGAGCATCCTGGCTGATTACAGTGAGTTAATGACCAGTTGTGTGTTAAAAGAAGAAGCCAGATCTTTTTTTTTCACTCAAACATTCCTCATAGGTCTAAATGAGCATCCATTAATATGTTTTATAATAAAGTAGCTACTCTGCAGTGGGATATTTATGATTATTTGGTACCTAAACTTTGCAGCGTTAGTGGTGAAAGCAAACAAGTCAGTCCACTCATTATGAACTCATCTGTTTTCCTCCACTATGTTTTCTTTTTTTGGATTTTGAATCAATAGCTAGCCTCATCAAGAAGCCATTGCTTTTTTTTATAATTAACATTTTTTATTGTTTTTCAGTGCCACTACAACAACTTATTCATTGCTGACTTCATTACAATTCTCTTTAAATAGATACATGAATGTCCGGGTTTTGCATTTCATGTAAAGAGGGACACTTATAGAGTCTGATGGCAGACAATACTAGTTACAAGAACAGACACAAAAAAGGAAAAAAAAAAAAAAACAGAGGAAAAAATAAAAATAAAAAAATGAAAAGAAAACAACAAAAACAAAACAAACAAAAAAAGATAAAAATAAATAATAATAAAAAAAGCCCTCCAGAAAAAAGAAGCACAAAACATAACATCATCACACAATTTTTACATTACATTTTTTTCCTAACTATACAATGGTACGCAAGGAACTAGATGGAAGTTTGGACGACCCCTCAGAGCACCGGATGTAGGATTCCCATTTATTCCATTTTTGCATGAAGTCAGTTCGGTTCAAAAGTCTGAAGGACAACTTTTCCAGTGCTGCTAAATGTCCAAGTGTGCTAGACCAGAAGTTCAGAGAGGGTGCACTAGGGGCTTTCCATTCACACATAATTAATTTGCGACCCAACATCAGAGCTGACGGTGTCCAGTAGATTCTGTTTAGGATTTTAAATTGAGCCATTGCTTTTGAGATTCAGCAAATTTTAGGAAAAAGGCACCAGGCTGTAGACATTTAACGCACATAGCTGACTAGATCTAATTTTTTTTTTTTTGACTCAGTGTACAGGCTACACATTTATACATTTGGAGAGTGTAAGAACCACTTTAGGTCTAAGACAACGATAAGTGAAAATTAAAATGTTAAAATCTGTCAAGGCCAAAAGGAGCCACTGGAGAAATATTCACTCACAAGTGTCCTTTCTTAAAGAAATGTCACCTGCTTTAAAAAAAAGTGCAGAGGTTATTTCAGCTACATTTACCAGACCGGACTAAAAGATTGTACCTGAATAGCCTCTTCCTGATATTTTGTTATTGTGTTAGAGTGATGTCGGGTCATTTGGAGCACTTTTGGTAGAATGCCAACAAAAAAAAAAACACTTGAAATTGTAAAGACTACTTTAAGTGTTAAGTGATGTTAGAATTTCTTATGTACCTCTACAATATTTCTCTAAAAAAGCAAAGTAAAATAAGAAAGTAAAACACATCAAGAACCCTTACATCACTCTAATGATATGCTCAGGTAAGATGGGAAAGCTAGTGAGGTAGATTTGGACATTGATGCTTTTTTTAAAAAAATACTTAAATCCATTTATGAGTTCAGTCATTAATCCTTTGAAACCTGAGAGAAATCGGCTTGATGTCTTTCAAAAACATGAGAAGAAGGCAGCGAGGAACAGAAGAAGAAATGATCCAAAAAAAAAATCACAGGAAATTAAAAAAAAGAGAAAATTAAAAACAAGAAAATTAAAAGTTTAAAACAAATAAACAAGTAAATGACCTGGAAAATGCATAAAAATTATAATATTTCTGTAGCATAATCTTAAAATGTAATAATAATAATAATCTTTTTCCCTTTTTTTTTTTTTTTTGCATTTTTTTTTTTTATATTTCTCACCAAGTTGCTCATTGTCTTTTCCCCATGTTTTTGAAAGAAGGCGCACTGATCAGTTTAGGGTTCAAAGGGTTAATTCATTAAATCATGTACATATTCATCCAAAAAGACTTTTCTGCTGCCATGTTGTCTATAACAGGGATGTCAAACATACGGCCTGGGGGCCAGAACCAGCCACTAAAGGGTCCAATCTGGCCCACTGGATGACTTTGTACATTTAATGGTGATGCACTTGTGAAGACTGAGAGGTGCTAAGTTTCAGGAGCAAGATAAACAGTGAGTAGCTTCCTTCATGTAATGTGCTGTTTCAGAGGCTTTTCCATCTGGAACAGGATACAGTTCTTTTCTTTCAATTTAGTCTGCGATCAAATCACACTGTATGTGGCCCGTGAGCTAAAATGACTTTGACGCCCCTGGACTACAATGTGTGCTTGAATGTGTTTGACAGTGAGAGCTAACTTATAAGCTATATTTTGCCTTTTTTTGTATTATCTATTAACTTTTATTGAGCAGATGGATTCCACATGTAATCAACATCTACATTTCAGGCCCATTTTCTTGAATTTAACAGTTGTGCACAATGTCCTGAGATCAAAAAGGGACCAAATGCTGTAGTAGACACACTGGTAAAATCAAATAAGGTAGCAAAATTATTGCATAAAATAGTATGATAAATAATGTCCCCAAAGTCGCAGGGCTGCCGTCCCATACCCACATCACTTCTCCACTCCTCCCACAGAGACCTTTCACTCTTCAGTCAGCTCAGTTGTTGTACAGTGTGTACTGGGGCTGCACTTGTGCTAGATTTGCAGTTGATATGAATACGTAAGATATGATATGAGGAGGTTTCCAGGCTTTATTAAATTGTTGAAGTCTATCTTTCAGGGCAAATCATGGAGGTAGGGACAGATGTGTGCTTCCATAGCATGGGAAATAGTTTCTTGTTGTCATCATTTCTGAAGGTCTCAGATATTCCAAGAATAATGAGCAGAGGCGCTGGCTTAATTCTAGTGTTCGTGACCTCAGACATTATGCTGCAGATATCAATCCAAAACGGTTATCTCTGAACATAGAGTGTTGCCACAGAGGACTGACATTTGTTTGTAGGCGACACCTCTGGGTACATACTAAGCAGTTTCTCCTTTGAATAGTGAAGCCTGTGTTTAATCTTAAATTGGATGAGATGATGTTTTGCATTATTTGAGCAAGTACGTATTTTCTCAAGGCTTTTTTCCCATAAATCATCTGAAATTGGTTCGCTGAATTGTTCCCACTTCTGCTTGAAATTTTCAGACGAAGGAGAATGTGTTGATGATAGAATATTGTACATGTGGGAAATCAACGTACTGTTATTTGGTGACAGTTTCAGACAATCATCTATTTTTGATTGTTTCAGTTTCAAAATCTTTTAAATGTTTGCGTATGTAATCCTGAACCTGTGGGTAACAAAAAAAGTTCTTATTCTCCAGCACATCCGTAGCAACAACGCAACATATCTAATCAGTGGCTGCTATTATTAAACCCTTTGAAACCTGGAGTGTCATCACTTTGCTTGTGCTGCTTTCAGATACCTTCCGCAAGTATTTAAAGAGATCAGGAGGTCGTTCGGTCGGTATGGATGGATGGACGGATGGATGGATGGACGGACCCTTTCACTTTGCTTGTGCTGGTTCCAGATACCTTCCGCAAGTATTTAAAGAGATCAGGAGGTTGGTTGGTTGGAGGTAAGTAGGTAGGATGCCTCCAGACTTCAGTATTGAATAAAAGTGCAAAAGTACAAGACAAACACAGAAAAAGTGTCCTACCTGCTGCAATATACAGCCGTGGTAACTCAGTTACATCCATACAACAAAAATAAATTTCAATTATGAGACATGTCTTTCCATCCTGGACATTGTTCCATCATTCAGCACTACTGTTTCCTTCTCTGCTGTCTCCTTGGTCCCATTCCTCACCTGTCATTGTCTTTCAAGGGTGTTTCTGAATGTGTTTTTAAAAAACAGCCATGTCCTCCTCACATGTCCTTCAGTGAACTGAACATATTCTGTGCATTTTGTCTTTACATTCATGTAAGCCACGCAGAGACTGTTTTAAGGCAGACAAAGGGAAACTACACCCTTCACTCTCCACTCAACATTCTGAGCAAGTAGTCCTTAGAGAAAATAAATCATACTTGGGTTTGCCAATGCTGCTTTCCCTTTTGTTACATTTCCATTACACTCCTCTTTATTTGTAGCTTCATGCCTATATTTCTACTCTAAACTCTATTTTATCCCTCAAACTTGTCTCTGTAATCACATTCTAGTCTATTTGCTGATTGGCTCTGCAGCTGCTCTGCAAAGTGGATTGCCTGTCATGACAGTCAGTCACATTATTTGTATTGAATTGATATGGATTTTTGAAAGCAGATACTACTACTAATGTTTTTATTAATAAGTTGCGAAGAGCTGGGACTCTCAAGACGTTTATTCAGTATTCCCCCAGGATTTGTTTTCTTTGTACTGTGGCAACTCAATTTGAGCAAAAGAAAGGACGACTGTCTCGTCAAACCCACACAAACTCTTTGGCGTTTTTAAGCTCTGTGATAGAAAACAGATACGATGCCGCCTTTAAGGAACTGTGAAAACTCCGTCATCTCATAGTAATCTACTTTCTGTCTTGATAAGTGAATGCACTGTGCTGCAGTGGAGACGTCGTTCATTACTCTGTGACATATTATCTGGTGTTTGTGCTTTAAGACCCGACTGTCAGCAGCATTTCATCAATCTCCACTTGAAATTGGTCGCTTGTTAGAGTGTCAGCTGAGTCATCCAGCTTTGTTAGATACAGACATTTAGATTAGAAAGTGCTATAAACATTTATCAATCTGATTTAGAGAAATGCAGCATGTTCCCATCAAATCATACAACTGAGGGAAAATATTACTAATGATTGTTTCTCTGCTAAACTAATCGAAACAGCCTTTGTAGACTATCAGCAGCATTAGCCGCCACCCTGCAGGCGGTGTTTCTTCTTGTATCAGTGGGAGTCAGGATCAGATAGGAAAAGGAGGAGAGTTCATACAGCTCGGGAAATCCTGATACAATTATGAATAAATTCATCTTTTACAGACAAGCCATTATCACAGACACAAGAGCTTCAAGTGTAGCATCATAGCCCATCAGTTGCTGTGTACTTAGGCTATGCTATTAAACAATAATACTAGGTGACTGACAAAGTTTAAATATAATGATAAGACAAAGAGTCTGAACAAATGTTAGCACTTCTCCGAGGCTGCACTTTGGCACAGCCGTACATACACTGTCATAGCTAATGTGCTAACATGCTAACAATGACAATGCCAACATGATGATGTTTAACAGGTTATGTTTATTGTCAGCATGCTAACTTTTGCTTATTAGCACCATGAACGTATAGTTGGGTTTCCATCCAAATTTAGTGCCAATTTTAGCCAAGTTTAGAGAAATTTATCTGCTTTTTCATTCGCTACTGTGAATGAGATAAGCATAGGTGGCGCTAATTCTCCAATCAGAGCTGCAGAAGAAGAGCTGCAGTCATACCTCAAATGAATAACAGAGAGCACACTGGACAATCAAAAAAGGGATTTTTGATCAATTAATATCACAGCTATGACATTACCGGCTCACCCTTTTCCCCCTTTAAGAGCAGTGGCCTTGTGGATAATCTGTGAGGGTGTGACGTGTACTTTATTGTGGAGGGAAGCAGCTCTCTCGGGGTGTCATGGTGAAGACACATGCAGCAAAGAGTGATAATAGCAGTAGAATTAAATGTCTGTCTAGATTATTTCAGGGCTACCTCATGAGAAGGACATGTTCAATGTTACGTGGTGAAGACTGTAATAAAGCCACTGTTGTGAATGGCACCCGAATGCCTCGCAATCCTTCCTTCTGCAGGCTGGTCTGGACTGCTAGAAGCGAGGTACCAGCTTATAACGAGCCAAGCTACATGAATGTAAGTAAGCCAGTGTGTTCCCAACTGCAGTTTGGAGCTGATAAGCTGTCACTGAGAGGTGACAATGAGCTCTTAGAAGAGTTCTGGTAATAGCGCAGCGTGGCGTGTTAAAAAAAAATCCAGAGATAATGAAGAGAACTGTCCTATGCAATGACGGTATGTCATCATGTTTCCCATGAATCTATCTCAATTCCAATTAGTCGCAGTTACATTTTATCAATACACCAACTTTTCCACCTCCCCAAGCACATTTTTTTGGGTGGAATTTAGTGATGTTTTTGAATTTTTGGTGTTTCCACTGAGGTTTTTTTTATCCCCACATTGAAAATGCACATTAAAAAAGGTGGATAGAAACACACTTTGTTAAAAGATCTGGATACCAGACTCCAAAATGGTGCCTGTTTGTTCCAATACGAATTGCTCATCTGGTGCATACGCCACAAAAGTGTATAGCTCTCAGGTTAACTTGTTCAGTCCATAGACTTTACATTTTGATGATGTCACAGATTTAAATCGCTTCTCTTGGCTCAAGGAAGGTTTCACAGTCATAAAACCTCCAAGGATCAGAAATTCGTAATAGAAAGAGTCCTACTCTGCCTTTGACTGGCGAGCACTTGTAGCCTTCGTCTGTTTGGTTGGTTAGATTTTGGGGTGAGGAACGAGATTGGTTAGGGTTAGGGTTAGAACGTTAGAGTAAGACAATCAGAGCAGAGCAAGGCAGAGTAGGGCGGGTCATGCCTTCGCTGTCCCAGGAAATGCAAATTCCCGTCCTGTCAACACTTTTACATGTAACCGGTGGACTCTTGTGGTGTCTGCGCTGTGCTGATATGAAGACGCCCAGACCGTGGATATCTCTGGAGGCGAACTCAATTTATTCCTGACAACCCTGACAGCAAGAGGCCAAAAAAAAAAAAAAAAAATCCTCCAACAATTACGACCATTTAACTTGAGCTCCCCTCCCATGGAGCACAACAGCAAAAGGGCGGCCATGTTACATTCAGTTCAGCAGAATAAAACACAGGAAACATACCTGACAGCAAGAGATAAAAACAAAATCCGCTGTCAATTACGACCATATAACTCGAGCCCTTACACAAATTAAGTGACACAGGAATATGTTAGCATATTATACAATAAGTTTAGGCAGAAAATTGAACTTATAAACAGCTTAACAGTGCTAAAAAATGGAAATTACAATCAGAGTGCAATGTCATTTATCTCTCCCGTGGAGTACAACAGCAAAAGGGGAGCGGCAAGGCAGGAGACACCCCTTTATAGGTGGGGTACCCCCAAAGTTGAACGTAGGGGTAATGAAACTGAGTATCAAACATTCCACATATTGACTATGGAGGCCTAAGAGTGTCAGGTAATTGTCTCTTACTTACAGTCATTGTTTTTAAAATGGTGGTCTATAGAGCTCGTAAGTTGCGTGTTTTCCGTTTCCGGTACATAGGACCTTAGAAATTGATTTCTCATAATGTATTTCAGTGGCTAGATGAAAATTGTGCCATGAATTTTACATATGTTGTTTGTGAATTTTTGATATATTTTTTCGTGCAAAGGAGGCTACAGTTTAGTGGGAAGAAGTTTGATACTGTTAGCGCTTTGTGGACTACAGCTCTTTGCTGCTCTTGACGCGTATGATATACGTCACCATGCGCACTCAGAACATGGCTGTGTCTCTGGTACACTTCTGTAGAAAATCGAAAGACAGCCATTCTTGTTGGAATGGTGACATTCGTGTACGAAACGCACCAGCATCTTGATCGGATGGCTCCGTAGATCGTGGCAGAAGACGCAGCCTTTAACTGAAGAATCATACAATAAACTGTCAAACTCTTAACATGAAAAAATATTATTTAGACCCACACAAAACATTTGTGTAATCCAAGGCATTTAATGACTGGGACCAGAAAATAATAATTTTCTCTACATTGACTCCCCGTCATATTTTGTCCGATGGGGGTCTACTGGAAGGGTCGTGACTTACGAGCTCTACAGGGAAAATGCTTTTTGGGTGATAGGGAGTATTTTTGCTGTAATACCCAAAAGGCGACTGGGAAATATTGAAAGAAAGGCTGAGCAGTGTTCCTTGTGGCCTGTTAGCATGAGACACAAAGTAGAGGCTGGTGGGAAAGTCATTTGCACTGCAGGTATTCAGGTATTAACCAAAGCACTGGACTAATTAAAATTTCAACCTGATGATGGTGTTATACTGAAAATTATGGGATTACCAAAGTGAATACAGTTCTTCCTGAGGAGAACATGAATGTGTGTACCACAGTTTGTACCAATGCATTCAGTAGCTGTCAAAACATTTCACTCAAAGCCATCAATATCAACTTCATGGTGTGTTATGATTCATCTTCTGGGCACCATAAATATCTGCAAATTCCATGGCGATCTATACAACATTTGTTGAGATATTTCAGTTTGGACCAAGCGACTGACAGGCCGATGTTGCCATCTGTAGAGCTCGGCTGCTTACATGGATAAAAGACATGCATCTTTATTAATAATCACATTTGCTTTTGAAATAATTACATATTGCATGTCACAGTCCTCTTTATGAAAATCCAAAACATATTTTAATCAGGCTGAACATCCTTTTTTCACATGAGCAAATCCTATTAACTCTTTCATAACCGCATCCACAGCATTTTAGGAAGCCGCTGGCAGGAATAAGAAAGAAATAGGGGAGAAATAAATCTTTTTCTACTAATGGCAAGAAACCAGGGCCCTTTGTGGAGGACTTACTGCGCTCATATTTGAGCTCTATGCTATCATAAATAAGAAAACACAGTTAAGACTCCACTGTTTTGATCATTATGAGAAACCAATGCAGCCCTGGGAAAGTCTAGTAACAAACTACTGGAAAAAGTTTCATATCATAACTGTCATCCCTCCATTACTAACAGAATGAAGTACAACGTACTCCAAATGACTTATCAGCAACATTTCTTTCTGTATTTCTTCCTATTAAATCAAATAGCGCACCACTAGCTCCAGCATGACTGATAAATTTATGAACAATATTAAAGTAAGGCAGCCAACAAAAATTGAAGCAACTCCTCACCACTCATTAGAGAACTTCAGGAGAAAACTTTTCTCAAAACTTGAGGTTTCCCAGAGTTTTACAAACACCCTTGGTCAACTATATTCGAACTATATGTATAAAAAACTCTCTGACCTAAAACTCTATCCATTATTTAACAGCCAGTCAGGTGCAGTTAATAAAATAGATACAATCAAATGAACAAAAGGTCTCGCAGTGCGTATGCTGTGAACCATCAATTGCCTCGTGGCACTTTAATAACACATAAAAACCTGTTTCAGTCTGCGGTCATCAGAAAGTGCTGAAAAGTTGCTGCTGAAAATAAATACCAGAATTGATGCCAAGGTGCCCCTGCTATCATGGAAAATCTTACATGGTCTGCTCTGTACTGTTCTTTATATTCACAAGATGTTCACTCCTGCTGGTCTAGCAGCCACGAAGGAAAACACCCGGAGATGTACACTGTGCCTCGTCTTCTGTGGCAGGGCTGGCAGGACACCCTGTTCACCTTGGCAGGCCCATCATGTACCTACTGTTGTGCTGTATCTTTCCTGTGCTCAGTTTCATAAACTGTAAAGCGTTGTGTCTTGTTTACACCAAAAAATAATAAAATAGGCATAAGATAGGAGATATATTGCTTATGTTTTACTTCTTTTTTTTTTACGTAAAAATGTGTGCTACTATCTGTGATTTCCAAGTCAACGAGGACAAAATATGAATATTTTGTCCTCGTTGACTTGGAAATCCTGAGATGTGCTACCTTTTCACTTTCTTTAAAAATATGCTTATTGGATTTTGGGTTTGGCGCTTCACTGAGAATCCAAATGTTCAAGTGCAACCTCCTTCTCGACTACAGTTTTACATTTTATATGATGGTCCCGTGGTTGTGCATGTCATTTGGCCAACATTTCCCCCATTTTATGCCTCACACATCATCGCTGCTTTGCTCGAAACTTCTACTTCATTTGAGACGTCTGAGCTGATGTTTCATTCATACAATCCATTTTCGATTTTCCCTTCTCCTCCAAGGCTTTCACATGCGTAAACACAAGCAATCCACCGCATTTACGCCACTGACAGTAGACTAAACATCAGCGGCCCCTCTCAGCATAACACAATATTATTCAAAGCCACAACCAAAATAACCACAACAGAATCAACACCTCTCTATAACAGTTTCAGCAAAGAAATTTGATATTATAATCTTCATGGAAGTAGGATTTATTGCTGGACTGTTGCATCAGGCATTAACTTCAGCTGGGCATGCCTACAGAAGCTTCACTGAGTGTATGTGCTGATTCTGCACATACGGATTTCTATATCTGCATACAAAGTATGTACATGTGACATGTATGCATATGTGTGTGCATGTAAAAGGTCTACATCTGGTTGCATTTCTGCAGACACATTACATTTATGAAAAATGTGTATGCGTGCACATATGGAAATTCCAGTTGGGGCATTCATGCATGAATTTCTGTATATGATGGTTTGTGTCCTGGAATGTACATGTAATGGGAATGTTTGGAAGATGCATATGTACACTGCTCAAAAACATTAAGGGAAGATTTAATGGTCGCAGCATAACACCAAGTCAGTTATACTTCAGGGATATCAGTCTGTGAATTTAGGAAGAACAAGTGATTGTGAATCAGTTTCACCTGCTTTGGTGCAAATGAAAGAAACAACAGGTGCAATAAAGAGGCAAAAGCAAGACAACCTTCAAAAGGGGAATGGCTTTTGGTTGACTCCTTATCCTTCCTGGCTGATTCTTCTATAGTTTTTGTTCTGCTTGTGTCCTTGTCACTACTGGTAGCTTGAGGCTACCTGCAGCCCAATCAGGGTGCACAGGTAGTCCAGCTCCTCCAGGATGGTACATCCATCAGGTTTGCTGTGTCTCCCAGCACAGTCTCAAGAGTATGGAGGAGATACCAGGAGACAGGCTGTTGCACAAGGAGAGCTGGACATGAGTCATAGAAGGGCATCAACCCAGCAGCAGGACCGGTCTGCTTTACACTGGTTTACACTGAGCACATGTGACAGGCATGAAGAGTCTGAGCATTATGCTGCCTGTAACATCAACCACATGACCGGTTTGGTGGTAGGTCAGTGTCAGTTTGGAGAGGGTCACACAGACCTCCATGTCATAGCAAATAGCATCCTGACTGCTGTTACGGTACCAGGATGAAATCCTCAGAGCAATTGTCAGACCTTATGCTGGTGCAGTGGGCCCTGGGTTCCTCCTCATGTGGCCAGAGTGTGTAGGCAGTTCCTGGATGAGAAAGGCATTGATGCCATTGACTGGCCCTGTCGCTCCCCTGACCTAAATCCAATTGAGCAACCTATGGGACGTTGTGTATTGGTGTATGTGACGCTGCCAAGTACCACCACAGACTGTCCAGGAGCTCACTGATGCCCTGATCCAGATCTGGGAGGAGATCCCCCAGGACACCATCCGCAGACTCATCGGGATCATGCCCAGACCTACTTACTTCGGTGTAATTTTGAATCCAGCCCTCAGTGTGTTGATGATTTTGGTTTCTACTGACTGTACATCCGCAAAGCTTTTCGAGCTTTAATTTTTTTGATCAGTGTATTTATATTTTTTTATTGCACACATTTCATTACAACATCTGTTCTTTTAAATTCTGCTGAAAAGGAATCCAAAACTTGTACTCTGTATGGATTTCCTTTACTTCTCTGTCCCTCTCCTCCCTGCTGCCTGCCGGCTTCAGCTCTGCTTTCATCCACAAACACACACCCCTGCTCATAGACACCTTCATCCCTACCCATCTCCTCATCAACTCCACATCCAGAAACAGTGTGTATAAAATCATTAGTTACCCACTAAAAACAAGATTTGAATTATCTGAATATATTCACAGAAAAGTGTTAAAAGAAATAATCACAAATATAAAAATATTGAACTGTTCTGTCAGAAAATACAAACCAGTAGACTTTAAGGATGTTAGATTCCTTAATCAAATGTTGAATCAAGAAATTATCATAATCATTATCACATGTCAAAGATAAACTTCTAATTAATCAAGTAATGTGACAACATGCAAGTGAATCATATCCAGCCCAAGCAAACAGACCAGTTAGATGATTCACAGCAGACACTGGTGGATTGAAAGAACCAGTTAGCTGTTTGCTTATTCAAAGAAGTGTGGCCACCATAGTATTTGAAGTAATTAATAGGACATTCCTCAAGCTGCTTAACCAATTCCCAGCCATTAATTGTCTGCCATGGGCTGCCTTTCCATTTCATTCCCATTTGAGTTTTTTCCCTCCTCTTGCCCAGACTGTTGATGCATTCATCCTGCTTTTTCTGTCAACCCCAGAGGCTTTATAAGTTAATGAAACAAAAGTGCTCATTTCAAATTCCATTTACCCATTTCTAAGTGCATACCATGATTAATTGGACCCACCGTATCGTTTTCCCCAAACAAGTCCCCTGGTATCTGCGGCAGCCACCAGCATCTCTGCAGTGCACAGGAAATCAAATTAGGATTGACATAATTTCTTTGAAACGCATACCTTGCTGTGTCCACACAGGGAGGGAAACAGCGTGTCATACGTTTGATGGATGTAAGTGCACCATCAGTCTCTTGTTAAAAATGAACTGTGGGCTAAGAGGGACAAACAGAGATGTGTGTCAGCTTCCTTGCTCAGATATCAGAGCTCAAGCATCTCCTGCTGGTGCGACAGCATCTCAGGACATTATGCAGGGTGCTGAGCATGCTGGGAAAATGGTAATGCATGCCCGCTAGACCCATAATGGGTGTAAAATGTTGAAAGTGCAGACCATCATATTGTGTGAAGACTTATTTTCTGCTACCCAATACCCGAGGTATTAAAGCTGCATTAACTGAGTCTTGGTTAAAACAAGCCTACGGACAAACAGCCTGACATATTATCACCTTATAAAGTTGTTGTAGTTTGCATTTTTACAAACTTACACAGCCTGCAGGCACAGAGCAACATTAGCATTTATTTGCAGTCGTGTCGTGTTTTTGTCCTCTCATAGTACTAATGATATCTTAATGGCAGCTGACTCTGGGCTTTTAACTATTCTTATTCTTCTTGATCTGAGTGCAGCCTTTGATACCATCTCATCTTCCCAGAAAGGTTAGCTATCATTGGTGTCACTGGCGCTGCTCCAAACTGGTTTAAATCTTATCTCTCTGGCTGCACTCATTTTTCTCAAATCAGAAATTTCAACTTTTTCAATTACTAGTGGCGTTCCCTCAGGGCTCTGTCCTCGGCCCCCTTTTATTTATTATGTACCTTCTACCTCTTGGCCATATCTTCAGAAAATGTGACATCAAATCCCACTGCTATGCTGATGGCACCCAGCTCCCCCCTCTCTCAATCCACTGACAACTTCAAAGTCTGTCTATCACCTCAGGTTAAGAGTCTTGGTGTCATCCTGGGTAGTACACTGTTCTTTTAGGCCACCATCAATAATATTACTCGGTCTGTACACTTTCATCTACGAAATATTAATCGTCTTCACTTACACCTCAGAGCGCTGCTATCCTCGTTCATTCTTTGGTTACATCCTATATTGATTATTGCAATTCTGTCCTCTTTTGTCTCCCTCTCACGTGCCTTCATAAACTACAGTTGGGCCAGAATTCAGCCGCCGTATCATTACCAGAACCCTCTCCATATTTCCATATCATTCCTGTTCTCCAGCAGCTTCACTGGCATCCAGTTAAATATCACATTGATTTCAAGACTCTACTTCTCACCTTTAAGGCCCTTCATAATCAAGCTCCTTCCTACCTGTTTGAACTCCCTCATATCTACACACCCTCCCGTACTCTTAGATCCTCTTCTGCAATCCAATTCATTGTACCATCTAAACCAAGTTTACCAGCTATACACCGTTTATACCAAATATTCCTAATTTTGTCATTCTATTAACTTTTGTCGTATATTTCTGAATTGTTTGATTTTATGATCTACTGTATGGGTACAATGCTGCTTGTTTTTCTAACTGTGTCTTGTGAGGTGTCCTTGAGTGCTTTCAAAGGACATACATACCTCTCCCAGAGATTTTTACCTTTCGTTTGGTCACAATTAACTCCTGAGAAATACTTCTGGCTCTTTAGCTGCTAAATGTTCTGCTTTCTTCACCAGATCAAACTGACCGTTTTCCGTGTAATTCACAACAGAGTGCTAAAAGAAGCTTAAAAGCAAAGTTGGGTGATAATTCTCATTTGATTAGGTGCTCATATTAATGAATCCATTTTCAAAAAAAACACTCAGATGCTTCTTCTCATAGGTGAGCACACATTCTGCAGGCACATTAAGGCAGAATATAATTAGCATATAGAGCAGTAAACTTTATGTTTGAGAGTTGAGTGTGTGCCCAACAAATATCCATCCACTGCAGATAGCAGTGTGACTGCAGCATTGCCCCCCCTCCCCTTCCCTCCCTCCTGTCACTGAGCTTTTCAAGGCTGACTCATAGAAAAAGCCTCGGAGCAGTTAACCAAGAGCTCCGTGTGTGCTTTTCATCAGTTGCAGCCAGCATACCAGTTTTTTATCCTCCGCACAGAAAGTAATAAGTTAAAGTTTATTTATAGACTGAATGAACACAGTGGTGATATTTTTGTGATATTTTAGGCATTGCAGATATTTAGAAATTGTATAACGTTGTGGACAGCAGGGGTTTTTATATGTGTCATGACAGAAAAAAGGCTGAAAAGCACCTTATTACTAATGCATGGTGTTTTTGCTAATGAAGAAATGCACTGGGAAGGCAACATTGCAGAGGAGGATAATAGAATCTTCATGTATGAGCTTGAAAAGAGGCCATTGACACGTTAAGATTTTCCAAAGGTGCATCAGCTACTGATTGGACATGCAGGAGATCTTCATTAGAATTAAAGGGATTCAAAGACTATAAAATTGCTTTAAAGGGATTTTGGGGCTATGAGGTTTGTTTTAAACAGAAAATTAGAAAATAGTTATTTTCTTAAATGTCAATAAAATGTTACGAGGGTAACTCATAGTGAAACTGATGACATCTAAACATCAGCTGCCTATTCCCTTGATGTCTAATTTCCTTTTAATTTTCCTAGCTTGCATAGTTGGAGATTTTTTTTTTTTGGCTTAGCTGAGGACATTAAAAGTTTAAGGAGCTCTGTAAATAGTTTCCAAATGTCTTCTCTCTTTTTCCCATTAATGAAATCATCCAGGATGCTGGTGTTCAGCCAGCGTCGCTCCTGCATTCAAGCAGCAAACGGGATGAACAATTAGGCGCACTAATCTCATGAGGGCAAGCCTTTACCTCCCCATGAATAATTTAGCATTTAACCAGCTGAAGCTGATAACAATGAAAATGTATTTCTCCCTGCCAAGCGGAGGCTGCAGCCACACGCGTTTGCACTCCCCTGGCAGCTAAAGGAGAGTATAGGTTTTTCCCAAAGTGAAATCACTTTCTGATGTCTGAAGTCAGCGAATGTGAGGGAACATCAGTTATGAGAGGATGCCTTGAGCGCTACAGTGCAGTAATGGCTCCCTGAGATGCCTGTCTGGCTGCTCAAGGCGAGGAACCTGACCTTTAAAGTGAAAGAGTTTACTTTACAGGAGCTGAATAGCACAGTCATAAGTACTCCTGCCCATGAGATAAATGACCGAGATCAATCTGTTTCAGGGTAAAAAAGTCAAAACAGTATGTTATTGCACAAGCACCAGTGCGAGTGTCCTCCTGCAAGCAGCATAACGCACAGGTTGGCAAACTGGCTTACCTTTAATAATCGCACAGATCAAGGCAAAGGAGAGTGGGGAATAGAAAGAAGAGGAAGAAAGACTCCTCTTATTGAAGTCTAAAGTGCACTTTGAGTGCATGAGTCATTCGCTAAACTTTGAAAAACAAAAACTGTCAAGCTGTCATTTCAGGGCGCGAACACACAACTCTTCATCGTCTAAATCTGATAGAACTTTATGACCTATGCAAATGAGCGGACGGGTTCAAGAGGAGGATTTAAGACAAATGCTTCTTCCGAAAAGAAAAAAAGAAACTGCCTGAGGCCTCTGTGCGTTTACGCCTTTCAGATCTTAACACAGAGCAACTTGACACATGCCTTGAAGGTGTGTGTCTTGAGACCGAGTTGTCTTAATGATTAGCAGCATTTGTTTTGTCAAAAGTCAAAATTTCTTAAACAGATAGGCCTACAGCAGATATTCAGCGCTTAACTTTTTTCTTTTCTTAGCTCAGAAACTTTGATAAAGTGTCTGGGAAAGGACCTTTATAAAGAATAGGGCCTGTGTGTTTGCACAGCAAAGCAAATCCGTCAAACTCAACAAGTCACACATGACTCCGCTTCACTGGTTTATCCCTCAAACTATTTCCTGTAGTCGGAGTGTTGCATGAGATCACTTCCAATTTCTTTATCCCAGCTTATATTCTGTTTTTTCACAGTTAAATCAAAGTCATACACCATGATTGAATCACTGTTGAATTACGTTTTGATTTAAAAAGAAACTTGAATAAACACTGATTTTGCAATGTTGTTTCATAAACTTTGAAATGTTATTTCAATTTTTTTTTATGTTAAATGGGTCTCTCTGAAATTTTAATGTTGATTTATGGGAATTTGGTTAACCTTTCTACAAGTATCAGAATTAAATATCAACTCATCGATTCATTTTCAGGCTGGTTTTGTGGATTTGGAGCAAAATGTTGTTCCTGGGGCTCGTCATGTATTAATGATACTCGTTACCTGGAGAGGTTGGAAAAAGATATACGTTTCTTCCCTGTTCCAAAAACCAAAATCAAACCCTGAAAAGTTGTAGGGTTAGCTAGCTAGCTACTGAAGATATAGCCTACTGAATGTATACACATGCTGCTTTTGCTTTGTAATGATTATAACAGTGAAACAAAGAGCAACCCTGCTGTACAGGAACCAGTGAAGGGAAGCAGGGAAACTTTGCTGATATTCAACCAGCTGTGTGTCATCACAGTCTGTGCAGATGAACGTTGTTTGACTTCCCCTGGATATTCCCTGCCCGTCCAGTAGCGGAGGTCCGGGTGCGAAGCCAAACACCGTTCATTTGCACACACTGCGATGCCACACAGCTGGTTCAATATCAGCAAAGTCTCCCTTTATATTCATTGTCTTGTGTGGTGATCAGCAGTGATGTGGTGGTTCACTTTTACACTGTAATCTGTAGCCTAAGTTGTCATCTGCTGCTTAGTTCCCTCTGTCTGCTTCTCTCTGGATCACTCTTTCATTTTTCCAAAAATATGATAATATTTCTTGTTGCATATGCTGGAATAGCAACTTTCTGTTAGATTAAAGCACTGAAGTTCTTTTTTTTGTGTAGTCCTATACTAGCTTTCAACCTCGTCTTTCACAGGATATGGACTGCACTTGTGTAGCACCTTTATAGTCTTCCTATCACTCAAAGTGCTTCTTTTTAACGCTTTTTTTTGTCACATTCACACATTGGTGGCCAAGGCTACCATACAAGGTGCCAACCGCCACTCAGTTTTTAACACTCTCACACACAGTGGGAGCAATTTGGGGTTCAATGTCTTGCTCAAGGATACTTCGACATGTGGACTTAAGGAGCTAGGGATCAAACAGCTGATCTTCTGATTAAATATATATGCAAATATCCATCCCATCTCTTTAACATCCCTGGCTCATTTTCATCTTCTAAGAGTCTACAGCCAAGTGAGGCTGCATGCTAAGAAGATCACCAAAGTTTTTACAAATCATGCTCCAGGGAAAACTGTGCAAAACTTTATGGCAAGCAATCCAATAGCTGGTTCAAAATTTAACTCAAAAGCCGTCAAACTCCTGGTGGTGCTGCAAGAAAAGTTCTGGGATCACAGAGGTCACGAGGATACAACATTTGGGAACCATGATTGTTTGTACAAAATGTTGGGCCAGTCCATTCAACAGTGGTTGCTGAGATATTCCAGTCCGGACCTAAGTGGTGGACCGACATAACACTGCCAAACATGCAGTCACATTGCTGGCATGACCGCAAAAAACATGAACATACGCCTGAAGT
Source organism: Epinephelus cyanopodus (assembly GCA_026686955.1). Lineage (NCBI taxonomy): Eukaryota > Metazoa > Chordata > Actinopteri > Perciformes > Serranidae > Epinephelus > Epinephelus cyanopodus. The sequence continues at coordinate 29,076,987 of CM048932.1, read as the reverse complement.
AATGGATTGCAGCTTAAAAGCTTCTGCAGAGCCATTTGTGTTAAAATAAAGTGTATGTTCTTCCTCGGTACAATCAGGCAGAGGTCACAGATGCATTAGCCAGCTCTGTGCGCATCCAATGTATGTTAAATACCAGGTGCGTCACCAGATACTCATATACAAACTGTTAGGCTCTGTCCCAGGGCACACTGTAGGGCGGTGTGACCTGTGCAGTATCCATGAGATGAATTTAAATAAGCAGTTATGTTCACTGTTGTCAAAGCCAGGAACGAACATCAGTTCACTGACTGAAGCCAACACTCTGCAGCATCACGATCCAAGTGTTGATGAGCTCAACATTGTGTGCGACAGCTGGCAAACCAGTCTCTCCCATGTTCATTTAATCAGAGGCCAAAGAACTAATCAAAGAAAATGCAACATTTTTTAGGCTTTTACTTTACTTATTTCCACTCTTTATAATCAGTGTTAACTCCACAGATTCCAAACAATAAACGACTTCTTATGCTGGATGGAGACAAGATGGAGGCCAGCGAAAGGACGATAAAAGGGCAGCCACAAATGAACACAAAGCTGCAATATAAACCCAAAGACTAAGAAGATCCATACACAAGATCAATACACCCGGGGGCAGCAGACTTATGAGACAGCTCTGTCAGTTGAAGATGAATGCATCACCCTGACATTCGAGACACAAGTAAAAAAAGAATCTCAAATTGAGCGCTGCTGCCAGGACCCTCAGCGGCATCTGAGACACCTGTGGTCAGGTCACAGAGTCGTCGCAGAAGCCATAAATAACTCAACCTGAAACAATAACCTGAGAGAAGAAATGGCCAATTTGTCATCCTTGAGGTATTAGTGATGGACTGGACTCTCCCAGCCAATCAGAGTCTGCATCACGACACATGGGATCCCTCTGTAAAATAAAGCCAGGCACCACCAAGGCCGGGCCGGTCCCTTTGGAGCAGCACGTATCCCTCAGCTTGTGACTGACCAAAAGTCCTGCAAACTGTGTGCTTTTAACTTTGTGGCAACTGTTCACTGCACAATGTGTGTGTGAACCTGACTTACCTGTGCAGAGTCCTGACTTCAACCCCATCCACCACATTTGCGATGAACTGGAACGCCGACAGTCAGGCTCCCAACTTAAGTATCGACCTCACTAATGCTCTTGTGGTTGAACAAATCCCCGCAGCAAGGTTCCAACATCTGGTGGAAAGCCTGAAACCAGAAGAGGCTGCTACAGCAGTAAATTAAAGCTCATGGTTTTGGAGGGCATGTTTAACAATTACGTATGGGTGTGAGGTTTATGTGCATGTACTTTTGTTTAATGTTATTACAGCAATTCTTATAACCCTGCCACTAGTCAAGGAAGAAGTAGTTTGTCTTGAGTTGCGCTGCAGCAATATTCATGAGTTTATTCAAATCTAAAAGGGTTTATCCCGATAGAGGCATGAGTGTGGTCTGCAAAATGTATTGCTGTCATCCTATTACATCTTTACAACTCTTGTGTGCACTTCTGCTATTTTTAATGATGTACTCTAAAAAATAACACACTGGTGCAACTTCAAAAAATGAAGGTAACAATTTGCAAGCATCTTTTTAAGCAGTCAATTCAAACTCTGAGTTAATCCTACGAGTTTTTCATAATCTGAAAAACTCAATTAGTTTAGTACAACCAACATGATTTGCTTTGACCTCGAAAAACATCATCAAGTTGAACTAACTTCATATTTATCCATATCTATCCATATTTATTTAGTGGTCAAACTATTTTATTTAAGATGTTCAACTTATTTATTTGAATTCTATCCAACTTAAAAATGTTTTGGATTTTGACCAATTTATTAAAATAAGTTTTCACCTGACTAAAACAACACTTTTTTTTGTCATACTGGGAAAAAAGCCACACAAAGGCAAGAAAAATATGTTGAGAAAAATATAGAGAACAAGAAAGTGACAAACAATACAAAAAATAAATAAATAAAGTGCACATGGAAAGAAGATATAAGAAGATATAATTAGTATGTCTGTATTACTGTCAAACATTCATAACTATCTGTCCATTACATTTAGCTTTATCTCGTGGACAATTAAATTTTGGACCGATGGTAATACTGTGCTATACATGCTGTGAATAATATGGGATTTATCGAAATCCAGCCATTAAGTTTTTTATTCAGTTTGTCCAAGACGTTCTACAGACTAAAAACACCCATATGGTTATTCTCTGCACTCTCTCCTCTGTGGTTATGGTGCGGTCACCTTTGAGAAACCAAAAGTGCTTTGTTAATGCCGGCGAGAGGTCAAAACCATGGTTAAACAATTACAAACATTATTGACTGTTAGTAGAAGACAGATTGTGAACTGCACTCACATGTGTCACAGTCAGACACTTGGCTGACCAACCACAACGTAACCTCTTCCCTTGCAGGTTCTGCACCACTAACAGTCAGACTGCTCTTCTTTAGCTGCAGGCAGACAGACAGCAGTCATTATTCTTTGTGGCCGTGAGAGGTGCTTGACAGGGAAATGTAAACAGAGAGATGATGTCAGTGTTTGAGCTGACGATAAATGCTGGAGTTTCACCTTGTCATGGAGCACATTGTTGAAGAAAAGAAGAAAACGTACTTTTTCTGCACACCGCAGATATGTTACATTCATATGCTTCATACATATCATGTCAAGGTTTCTAAAGCGACATAATGATTACATGAATACAAATTGAGTTTGTCATCTGATGTTGGGGGAGATGATGGATGGCCTGACACATGGACGAGACGGCTACCAAGCTACAGGCTACTGTTTAAAACCATCAATCACCAGAACTGGTTGTTTTTCTTGGCCAGACATCACTTGACATCATTTTTCAACAAGACATCAGCAGCATTTCTAGCTGCAATTTTGCTATCAGAGCGATAGTTTTATAACAAGACATCGGCGGCATTTCTGGCTGCCATTGTGCCACCAAAACTGGCTATTTTTAGTAAGACATTAACAGCATTTCAACTCGTTCTTAATCTGAAGTGGTCAAATATCACCCCTTTGTCAGATATTTCGGTGTCAGACACCTGACACCAAAAGCCACCTTTTGCTGTGGTATCATATGCCACTGGGCAGCGTTAGTTATTAATACATTCAGACAAAACCTTCTGCAGTGTTATTATACGCGCTGGCATTTCCAACACTGATTATGCTACGAAAATTACATATTTTAAAGCCAAAAATGATCTTTTCCTAACCAAAACCAAATATAATCACATATTAACCACATTGCTGTTATAATGCAAAGAAACCTTAAGTTTCAACAACAAATTTTTGCAGAAATGTACAATGCCAACATTTATTCTGGCACAGTGACGGACTCAGGATATTTGAAGGGCAGGGGCGAAAAGGAACACAGGGCACCTACTGCATGACATGGGGACAAGAGGGCAGCCAAAAGGGCACATCGCTCGTTTTCATCCAATAGGGCACATCGTCTTGTTCTGATCACTCAAGAGGGCAGCCAAAAGGGATCATCCTCTCGTTTTTGTTAATCAAGAGGGCAGCCAAAAGGGCACATCCGCTCGTTTTCACCACTGAAGAGGGCAGCCAAAAGGGGCCATCCTCTCATTTTTATTAATCAAGAGGGCAGTCAAGTGGGCACATCCCCTCGTTTTCATCCAATATGGCACATCGTCTTGTTTTATCACTCAAGAGGGCAGGGAGAGAAGAAATGGCCAATTTAACTAAATTTAAACTACAGTGATTTAATCATAACAATGATATCATCAACTAACAATGTCCAACTTCCCTTTCCTGTCTATGGCACTCAAGATTTTTTTTTTTTTATTGAACTCTGAAATCTTAGAAAATAAAAAATACTTCAACAGCCGGGCACCTTAACATCTACAGTCAACCAGGAGAAGTCTTTGTGTCTTTGGAGTATTTGTTGGGGAGTATTTTCAACTGCGGATTAACACTTATTTGATGTGCCGGTGAGTATTTACAGCATGCATGTGCCATCACCTCAAAATAAACTTGTCTATGTGATCATGGAAATAAAGAAGCATGTCACCCAGTGTTACAGTGTGTCTCACCTGTGTGTCTTTAATAGTTTGTGAACTGCCATGAAGTTCTGTAACACAGAGGAATAAAATGTACCAAGCTCTGGCTACCATGACAATGTTAGTTGGGTATATTTTTAGTTTTATTGGGGTATTTTTATTGTGTTTTTGACAATAAAAAAACATGGGCAACTTATCATTTAAAATCCGATAAGGAAATTGTGTGTTAATATGCTGTTTGAAAAGTCAATTATAAGAGTTAAGATATTTTTATTCCTCCAGTTTTTCATGTCAAAAATATTTCCTTCCAATGTATTTGTAATAAACTCCTTAAAATATAAAAGTTTGCTTAAGTTATTGATGATTATTAATGCACAGTAAGAGCGTGATTACAACTCCATTAGCTCCCACACAAAGAATAAATGATCATGGCGTGTGAACAGCAGTTAATTGAGTGTGAGTGGCTCGTGCAGGGGGGCGGGGCCTGCCAGGATCAGGTGGGGTGGTCCACTGTGACTTTCTCTCCCACCAGAGGAGGCAGGAGGATGGCAGAAGGGACGGAGGCTCTGCGCGCTCCGTGGCGGACACAATAACGCATGAGCGCTTCCAGAGAAAATTAACTGTTTCCCTTTATGAACTCGGCGCAGTGAGATGTGTCCGCTCTGAGGAAGGTAAGACTTCTTTCTCTCCTCTCCTCCGTTCATCCCACAGCTTACTTCACGGGCTGAGTGACTTCTAATTTCCATAATGGATCGTTATGATTATTTCTGATTCTTTTCAATCAGGAGGAGGATGTGATGATTGTTTTTTTTAATAGGCCACTGATGAGCACATTGTGAAAATTGCTTTATTTCCACCATCCGTTGCTGATGCTAATTAAGGCTGCCTGATGTTCAGTAATTGTTTATTTCTTGCATATTTCAAAACTAGTCAGGTAAAGTTGCAATGTGTTATATTTATAATGAAAAAAAAATCAACAGGCTGGTTCCCTTCGCAGCCTCATTTATTCTCCCAACATTCCCCTCAACAGGTAGGCCATCTGAATATAAGAACACTGACGGGAAATGGGATGTAAATCTAGATTATTTATGAATACAAACAAATTGATACAGGATTATAGCAAGATGGAGCTTAGTGAAATTAAAACATTGTGTTCCTGTGGGATTGATCTGCCGTTTGGGACTAAGCGCAAAGAACACAACCTCCCCAGATGGATGAAAGCACAAGACAAACCACTTACTGTAACTGTCCTTTCTGAAGGGCAATGTGCAGCCAGTTGTTCAAGGTTGATAAAACATAATGAGTAATGTCATGCAGGTTTTGAGTTATGACCGGCCCCTCTCACGGAGAGTGCAGCTTTTTAGAAATGTGTAGTAATTCATCACAGCAGTGCACTGCTCCAGAGACCTGACACAAACTGTTGTGTTACAGTGTTTGTGAGAATATATGAACTCTTGTGGCCTGCACTGGCAGCAGAATAGATTAGCATGTTGAGGAGATTCATGTGTGTGCTTCACAAGGATGTTGGATTTCTTTTGTTTTATGTGAATTCAAATAGTGATTGTAGCACTCTTGAAAACGTTTTCCGGTTCCAGCTTCTCAAATGTGACGATTTGCTGTTTTTTTCTGTTTTATATCGCAGTGAATTGATCTTGTTGAATTGTTGGCTTAGCAAAGGCAATTTGAAGGTGTCTATATGCCTCTAGGAACTTGTATTGGGCATTTTTTGGATTTACTGGCATTTGTCAACCCATTAATCAAAAGATAAATTGATGCATTTCCCAAGTAATCGATTGATCGATAAATCAATAATGGAATTAACTATTTGTTCCAGCATCGCCTTTAGGCAGAAAAGACAGTAATAAATAAGATGTGTCGCAGGTGAGCTGGTTAGACAAAGTGGTGAAGCTTTAATCTTTGCTGCTACAATCTTGATGGAGAGTGTCTCACAGAATATAATGAATGTGTAGGGATCTGTGTAGCATAATGCAGAGAAGGTCCCGTGACAGAGAGATAGCAAACCCCTGCTGTAAAAAGAAAACAACCTCCTGATGTGCTGCATAGACAAAATGTTTAGGCACAAAAAGAAATAATTTATGTTAAGGAAAAGTGTGGCTTAAAGCACCCACATGTGGTGGCACAAATGCAGCTGGAAACGTGGCATTGGGTCGCTACAAAACACACATGCGTTTAATGGCACAAAAGCCACTGGAGACACAGCTACAGGTCTCACACGTGGTGGCATAATCGCAGCTGGAAACGTTTCATAGGGTCACTGAAAACACACACATGTATAATGGCATAAAAGCTGCTGAAAATACAGCAACCAGTCACTAAAAATCATCCACGTTTGATGGCCAAAACACTGCTGGAAATGCAGCAACAGATCACCAAAAAACACCCATGTTTGGTGGCTCAGATGTCACTGGAAATGCAGCGATGGGTCACAGGAAAAAAAAACATATTTGGTGGTACAAATGTAACTGGAAATGTAGCGATGAGTTGCTAAAAACAGCTACAGGTCTCACACACACGTTTAATGAAATAAAAGCTGCTGGAAATGCAGCATCTGGTCATTACAAGTACACATCGTACACACGATAGCTGCTGGAAATGCAGTGGCCAGTCTCTAAAAATCGCCCACATTTGATGGTAAAAACACTACTGGAAATGCAGCAACAGGTCACCAAAAAACACCCATGTTTGCTGGCTCAAATGCCACTGGAAATGCAGCAATGGGTGACGAAAAAAAAACATCTTGGTGGCTCAAACACTGCTGGAAATGTAGTGACAGGTCGCTAAAAAAGCACACAAATACGATGACATAAAAGCTGCCGGAAATGCAGTGACATTGCTAAAAAAACACATTTGGTGGCTCAAACACTACTGGAAATGTAGCAGTGGGTTTCTACAAAACACACACACAATTGATGACATAAAAGCTGCTGGAAATGCAGCATCTGGTCACAACACATTGTACACACAATTGCCGCTGGAAATGCAGTGACTGGTCACTAAAAAAATCACCCACATTCAACGTCAAAAACACTGCTTGAAATGCAGCAACAGGTCAGTATAGAAAAACACATATTTGGTGGCATAACAGCTGCTGAATTGCAGCGACGGGGCACCAAAGAAAAAGATTTGTTGGTACAAACTTTGCTTGAAACGTAGTTGAGGGTCGTTAAAAAACATCTGACAAAATAGAAAAATAAGTAATCCTCACACCAAGCAGTTTCCATGTAGAGAGATTTTAATGCGGAGTAATGTTTCAAGCCTACGTCTCTTCCTCAGACTTCTGATAAATGACAGAAAGTTGCCCAAATACCTGTGTGAGTGCCTGAATCAGTCATGTGACATACCATATGTTGCCAATATTCACAAAAATATAATTACATATTGTACTCAAATATCATACCAAGGCTACTCTTGATAAATACAGAAGGGGAACACCACAGTTGCTGCAAATTGTGAGTCACCAGCAGCAGAATGCATTACAGTATAAGCATATATATATATATAGATTACACACACAGTCAGGCCACACATAGAAATAAAAGGTACACGATAAAACAGTTCTGAATATACACATATGTACAATAAATCATCATGTCTCCCCAGTAGTTGGTAATGCCAAAAGAACCTGAGCTAAACAGCTGTCATATATCTACACTATCTATTAGAGGCGCCTCTGTCTGTTTATCCAACCTTAAAAAAGTTTTTAGAGACAGATAACACCAGTTAGGAAAACATGGAAAGAATCTAAATACTTTGTGCAGCACGGGTGAAGCTAATGAGGACATGACAGAATACAGAATTACAGAATGTCAAACTCCTTATTAAGACTTTAGAGGCCAGAGTGTCTGATGTTTGCATCCAGAAAAGTTCTGGTGTAGGAGCATTGTATTTGTATCTCCCCCTCTGCGAGGATGATTTATCACCTCATTCCCCTATACCTGAGAGTGGAAATATTGTGCTTCAGCTTTGAGAGGTGTACAGCCACAGGGCTGGATGGTTCATTGTTCCTGATAGTACTGCAGTGCTCAGCAGTACCAGCTCAGATCAGTGTTGGATCAGTGTTGCTTTCCTTCATTACCAGTGCGTCTAAAAAGTTCACTTGGTCATTGCCAACAATCTCATTTCACTCACAAAACTGTCTCAGTCAATCACCACAGCATTAAGGGTATAATTTCATGTGCTCCGACTAAATGCCCATGTGGATTGGCTTATATTGGTAAGACCACCAGACCTTTAAAAACTATTGCTGAGCGCTGCAGAACTAACAGAAATGATTAACATCTTGCACTGTGGCCCATGTTTGGTGGCACAAACACAGCTGGAAAGGCAGCACAGGGTTGCTAAAAAACATCTGGTGCTGTTTTTTTGTTGATCTGGGACAGTGGTCTGCAGCTTGGCAGCCGTCACCCCTCATCACACTGTGCACCATCCCATACACAAGTATTTTACAAACGAAATGAGCAAGCCAAAATCTCAAGGTCCACCTGGGCACAACAGCTTCTATTACGTATGTTATTACTTTTATCAGACAAAACAGTAGAAGAAATAAGACAAGTAGCTTTTGTGATACTCTTTTCTTTCAGCAGCAGGTCGTCTTCGCTGGTGCTTTGTTGTAGTTTGCTCCGTACAATAGCGCAATCCATTGTCCCACTCATGGCTTTCTCATTTTAAATGTTATCATCCCTCACACTTGCTGCCAATCAGGGCACACACTTAGAATTCCCACATGCAAATGGCGACCAATTGGTTCCCAGTGAAGGTTTTTCAAATTAAAGTAAATTAAATTACATTTTTTTTCAGCCAGAGTTTGCCTCTTTATCAGGAAATGGGTGCACACAAGATACCGACACAGTCAATTAAAAATTAATTCACAACTTTTTGTATAGGCCCAGTCGAATATTGCAATAATGTTGTGCAGTTATGTGCAGCTCATGTGCATGTAATCAGAGCTACGTCACTTTAGATACACTGATAAGATACGTATGAAATGTACAAGTGTGACACAGGAACACTCAAAACCGTCAGCACAATAATTGAAATAACTGAGATAGATTCACCTGCATCTCCACGACACAGGATTTACAGCCCAGGTACACTCAATTAAAGCCAACAGCACGTTCGCAAAATACACTCTGAACCCAAAAGAGGAGATATTTTAAAGTCATGTCTAATATTAATAGAAAAAAAAGCTTAAAAAACAACTGACAGGGCGTGTAGTAGCTCACATGGTGGAGCAGGCACCCCATGTACAAAGGCTATGTCCTTGCCGCAGCAGCCATAGGCTTGTTTCCAACCTTTGGCCCTTTACTGCATGTCCTCCACTCTCTCTCCCCCCTCATGCTCATGGTTGCTAATAAAAACAAAAATAAAAATAACAATAAGAAAAACAAGCTATCGCGTCACATACAGCAAACACAGAAAGACTTTATAAGGCTAAATTAGTCATGAAATAGTTTTTCCATATGCAATGCATCTTTCTCGGCACTGCTTCGAGCATAAACACCCACAATATCAAAGTTCAATGCAGCGATTAGTTCTCTCTCAATTGTCATGAGGAAAAAGTGCTCGAGGCGTTTTTGCATCATCTTAGCCCTCGCTTCATTTTTAATCGTGGACAGAAGACGGACTGACCACTTCCATTTGCAATTACTGAGTCAGAAATAGCCACAGCGTGACATTAACATTTAGAAAGCCTTTTGACTGTGCAACAAGAAATGTAAGGTTAATAACAAGACTTCACGCACAGACGCTGGCTTATGGCCCCCCTGAGCACCTGGGCTCCTGGGCCAAGCCTCGTCGGCCTGTTTTGTAATCCACCCGTGTTGTCAGGAGGGCTCATGCTAATATTGTGCACATTTCCCTTGTGATCGTAATGCTGTCCTGTGCTGTGCTGATTGAATATGCCCATGGTCAGGCTACATTAAGCCATTTAATATGCTCACTAATATTCTGTCTCTTAAAACAAAATCCTAATTATGATTCCAATATGAGGTTTAATTGGCTGCCTTGCTTCAATTGTGTAATGGCCACTCAGGCTGAGGCTAACGGGAAAGTTTCTTCAAGGGCAAAGCACCATCTTTGTGTGAGATCCACTAATGCAATAAAATGAGCAGTGCACTTTGGATTTCAGATGTAAATTGGAGTGTAATGATGTCCGCTGATAGCTTTTAATCAAATATCTGCAGGGCAGGGGAGAGGCTGCGGTCCCACTGTTGGGACGCGCTGCTGGTCAGATGAAAGAAAACGCACTCAGGGATGCAACTAGTGATGGATTTCTATTAATCGCCGGGAAATGTTTCAAATTAATTAAATAAACATGTATTTTAAATTCATAAGCATCTCTCAGAGGATAAGGGACTGTGTTCAACTTGTTTCTGCTGAGCAGCAGTGCAAAACCCAGAGATATTCAATTTAGGGACTGTTCATTGTTTAGTAATGGGGGGGGCTAATTTCTGAAGCAAAATGCAAATCCTCCCCACACATCACATCATCACATGAGCTGTGTGTGTGCAGCTCAGCAGAATATGGGTTATTGTTTCGCTGGGAAAAAAGCCCTCTAATGAATGATTAGAGAAAAGTTCAATCAAACGCTGACTGAAAAAAATACTGCAAGGTATTACACCATAAAATCAAATCATGATCTGACCCCTCTGTCAGATGGGCCGCACCATCTCACAGCACCTGCAGGGGGATGGGAGCATCAGATGGTGATAACAATACATTTATTTTTCATGTCAATACATATAACTTATATTGTCAGTGATTAAAGTCACTAAGTAAATTGTAATGATCCACTTTAAAGGTCAACTCTAAACCTTTTGTGGGGCACCCCGTTGCTTTGGGCTGGGGTCATCTAGACCCTTTGATGCCCCCCTGAGGGTGGGCCTGCACACACTCACACATCACAGCACACACACCACCAGCATTAGTAACATGAGCATAAAGCTTAACGACCGTTTTCCCACATTAATTGTATTTTAACACCCAGCAGTGGCAGCGGCAGCCAGAATTGTATCAATAACTAGGCACAGCAGGCGTTGTTAGATTTAAAAACATGAAAAGGAAATCCTGGAGTTGAAAAAAAGCCTTGATCTCTTTTTAAAAAGGATATTTTTAGGGTTTTTTTTTAATGGATAGGACAGTTCTTTTAGTGTGAAGGGGGGATAGAGAGGGAATGACATGCAGCAAAGGGCCGTAGGTTAGGAAGGAACCTGCAGTCGCTGCTGCAAGGACAAAGCTCCACTAGGTGAGCTAATGGGCACCCTTATTTTATGTTTTATTTATTTATTTATTTATTTATTTATTTATTTTACAGAATCTGGTTAGTACAAATGACTTATATCAGGGAAATAATTAACAGCGATGAGATAGCACTATTTTAAGCTTAGATTTGGTTATATTTCCTGATGGGAGTGTTCATGGCATGTGCTCAAAGACTGTCAGAATTTAAAAAATCCAAAGATAATTTCTGTTTTTACAGTTTCTGCCTGTGATAAATGGCGAAGTTTTGGTGTTTTCTGTTAAGATAACATGCCTTTTAAACCCACCAGAAGGTTTTGGGGGTTAAAAGTGTAGAACAAATTCAAAATACACCTTTTAAAGTTTCTTCCTCCCTTTAGCTAGCCTGGAAATCCAGACTCAAATCTAGAAAGATTTTGAGTCTGGCCCTCACCGATACACACTTCCTACCCAAGGGGCGGCACTGTCAGATAGACAGATCCTTGTGCAGAGCAAATTCGAATTTGCTAAGGGCGGGGCATCTGGATTTCCAGGTTACCCCGTAGCCAAAATGAAGAAAAACCCTTGTTGAAAGTCCCTGCTCAGTACTTGCAATTTTTTTGACATGCCTCTCCCATCGTGCAACACCCCCTTCCCTCTCACAGATAACGAACACTCCCTTAGACCAGTGGTCCAGATTTCTCCTTACTCATCAGTTCGAGGCCCCACAGTTTAACACATTCAGTGTCGTACTTGTGTTTGGCCATGTCGTTGAGCTAGTTTGCTCTCTCTGTCAAGTAGGTGTCCATTAGTCACTCACTCTACAGCAGAAAACGGCACTTCAGAATAAAAGCTCTGCGCTGGAATTTTACCCTACTTAAAAGATAAAGTGTGTTTTTCATACACTTGACACATTTGCAAGTCACTTGCCGTCCATTCAGAATGGGCCCACTTTTGCCACCAGATGGGAAGCACTGCCTCGGAATACCATTAAAAAGAGAGACAGTAAATCATATTTAGAGGCTGAAATGAGCAGTATTTGGTATTTTTGCTCGATAAATGATTAACAGTTAATCAATTACAGCTTGAGGAAGGTAGATAGATTAAATGCACTGACATTTTCATGCTCTCTTTCCAGTAGGGCACAGGTCAACGCATCAATTGGTTTTGTGACATTTATTGTTTATTGTTATACAGACGCAGTCCATACTTGTAGGTCAGTTGACTCACTCAAGCATTTCTTTCTCTTCAGTTTCGTCTCTTTTGTTTTGGTACCTCAGGACTGCCCCTGTCCTCTTGACAAAACCCAAGCAGCTCGACAGCATTTCTCTGATAATCCTCCTTTCCTGGAGGGAGAAAATTATGAATAAAAGATGCCAAAAACTCGCAGCACAAGGCTGGAGAGGGCGGGAAGGCAGTCAATAGTGCAACAGACTGAAAAGGTCATTTAACATATCTTAGACCACTTCATCATTTTGTCACAGCCCTGCTATCACCCTGCCCCTTCCATGCTAATACACGCATGAATGAAACATGAAGCGAAAGGATATGCAGAGGAGCCTTTACTCTGAGATTAAGCGATGTCTTCAGCCTCGGGCCAATCAAATATAACGTGTGAGCTGAGCAGCTGCAGCACGTAGATGTGACAGCTGTCCCACACTTGCTGCTCTAGTTTTGAACTTCAGGAAAGACGTGTTTGACTGAATAATGTCGATTCATCTTTGCTGCATTGTTTCTACTGTAACACCTGGGGTCAATGCTAATCTATTTCCTGCCTGACACTTTGCACAGTAGTACTCAAACACAGGTGGGCTGAGGGAATAAACTTTTTAGACGCGGTTAATCTCCTTTGCGCAGGCACTTCACCGCACCGAGAAATCTCATTACAACTGTAAATGTATTCCAAATATCACTGCGTTTATCCACCCTGCCGAAACAATCCGAGATATCCATTCACCGCCTATTTGGTTTCACTTCCCCCTCGGGCTACTGACACTGGAAATCCAAGCATCAAGTGTTTATTTGGGTGAATTTCGTTCCGCCTCGTGGTGGGATGTGCAGCAGGCACAAGCCTTTGATCCTGCACGAACATGTGACAAGCATGACTCTGCTCTCCGAAAGGCTTTATCGCATCCGCTTCTTTCAGTCTTTTTTCCTTGCCGCCGTTTATCTCACTCGGTGACATCCCAGATCTCCGACACGTACGCAGAGAGTGGTACTGAGTGGGACTATCAGTGGGCCTGAGCCTGTGCCTCGCTAATATAGTGCTCTCCTGGAGGTTCAATTCCTGGCTTGTCATCCGGCGTTTGAGTTAGAGCCCAGCTTGCAGACGCGAGGCCTTCAAGGAAGCCATCACAGCCTCCTGCTCAATGTCTGATCTTAAAAGAATATATATCTCGGCTGTCATTTATCTTTGTGGTCCCTGCATGGCTGGCTGGTTTTCTCATAATGCCACAGATGATTTTCACTTTGCCCCCATGGATCCTTATGCTGCTGTGGTGTCCTTGTCTTTCACCCTGTTGTCTTTGATTATCTTTTTCCCTCCCTTCTATTATAATACCAACCAGCCACACTGCACACAGGCTCACGGTAAAGAGGCATTTTCCTTTATATCATGGATACTCAGCTTGCTGTGCCTGAAGGCCACATTTGCAAAATGACCGGCGGCCAGGGGCCAGTTAATGAACAAACAGGGATAATAGCCTATTTATCAGGACAGATAATAAAAACGGTGTTTGCTGTCCTCGCTCATCTCTGACAAGAGGAAAATACACAGCAGCAGCCCCATAAAGGTCAGGTGTACACTGGGGCGTTTCTAGGATTTCAGGATATTTGGGGTTTAGCCTGGATCTCTGTGTTCCAAGCATTTTTTTCTTTTTTTAGAAACATGCTCTATTTTGAGACTTTTCCATGCACTCCAGCACCTTATTGACTTTCAAACTGCATAAAAAAAATCCTCAGTGTGAATCAGCTTATTTAAATTGTGAATTAGACAATGCACAGTGGGCCGTAAAGGTCTAGTGTGTAGGATTTAGGGGGATACAGAGGCTGCTGCTGGTCTTTCAAACAGGGGAAGGAAACACCTGAACTGTACTGCACAAACGGTGAAAATGAGCTATATGGCTTATGGAAATAAGGAACTCCGGACGGCACTCTGCCAGAAGACTCCAGTCACAAATATTCGCATTGGACTGAGCTCGAAATGCGACGATGCCGGTGTGTATTTCCAAAGTGCTGTCAGTCACAAAGGGGTTCAGCCTTTGAGACAGTTCCTCCAATCATCATGCAGACACCGAGCGTCCTCTCCCTCCTACCTCTCCATTAGGTCCCAGGGAAGCAGAGCCTCCCTGGAAGTGACGATTCTGTCGCATTTATCCAATGACCGTCTCGCTTTGCTGCATGAAAAAAAACTGACTCTTGCTTGGAGGAATGCTTGGAGGCTCCGCGTCCACCGTGCTGACACGAGAATGTATGACAGGGAGGTCGCGTTTGAAAACTGGTGATAAACAGGTGACGTTTGAACATCATAGTCATGATGTTAAACGCATCCTAGTGCACGTTTAATGCAATGTAAATTCTTATTTTAATGTAAATTCAATAGTGCATATTTGACTATTTCTTCTATGAAATTTTAGGGGAGGTTCAGCCTCCCTAGTTGTCTCGGAGCAAGCGCCCCTGATATATTGGCAGAAATGGAATATAATATAGTGAGTATGTTTCCTTTAGTGTATAACCACCTGTAAATAAGAATGGTTGTGTTTTCGTTACCTTAGAATGAGCCGTTTATATCTACATAAAGAGCAGGTCCTCATGTACGGAGATCAATTGCACCGTTGTATTTTTACAGTAGTCCAGAACGGACAAACCAAACACTTGCTCTAAAAGGGCCCATTCACGTTTTGCATTGGCTGCCATAGTTAGGAAGTTAGGAAGTTTTTTTTTTTTTTTTTTTTGTTAATGGGAAACTGCTTCAGTCAGAGTTCTTCGGGGTTCAAATCACCTGGTCCATGTGTTTTGGAGAGGAGGAGACTTCTGTGGATAATTGAGCTCCCTGCACAACCCTCTGGAACATCTGGATCCAACCCGGTCTCACTCCCAAGTCGTTGAAATCTGGCGCTTGGGCAGGGACTTGCAGCATTAGACACTGACGAAAAAAGCCATCCTTTAACGTTGGCATGATACACAGCTGGTCGTCGATATAGCTTAATGGCGCTCGGTGGCGTCAAGGGGAAACGGGGCGTGACAGGAACAGAAGTTAGGGCAGCAAAAGTCCAAGTAGGGGCTGACTTTCAGCCGGGAGAGCGGTGTTTGCATCTCGTAGGATTCTAAATCCAAACCCTGTTCTTTTTTCCTAAACCCAACCACATGCATTAGTTGTTGGAGGAAAAAAATTTAAATTTGCGTTGTTGTACTGACGTAGTGCTTTTATTATGAGAGACTGAATGCAAATGTTAAGTATTTTGAAAGAGGAAAATGCATGTAACAGGCAGAACTTGACACGGTGTCCTAGACTATCAACAACCAACGCACCCAGGGTAGCTTTCATGTCATATCTGGACATGGAAAGTCCATGACCAAACCTGGTTATGCGACAAGGTCCGAGTGAGGATGTGTTGCTGGATCTTAAGTTAGAGAAAAAAGCAGAGCACACATTGGCAGATGCTTTGGCCTGCAGCTTGTCTCCAACATGCCAGACAGTGTCAGAGAAACACTGATTTGTAACCAGAAACAGCTTCATTCAGTGTTGTTATCAGCTCAAATCATTTGTTTTTAAGAGGAAGTGACCTGTTTGGATAACGCTGAAAGAAATCTACCTGGGAGAAGTTTCAGCGGGCTGCAATCTACAATCCTAACTATAAACCACTAACCCCCCCCTTAAATCTAAGGTTTAATAAACATCAGATAAAGTAATGGGATGTTTTATGGCAGCTGTTTACTTCCAAAAAGACATGTAGGCTGTCGTGTTTTTTGGATGAAAAGGAAATTGTGAATGCCACTTACGTAGTTCACTCAACCCCCATTTTCTCTAATGCAGCTGTAATGAGGGGAGAAGAATGTGCAAATAGAGCGGCTGTGTGCTGTGGAAAAAAGAAAAGAATACTGAGTGATATTTTTACCCTTTAATCAAAACTGGGAGCTGTGTGGTGATTTATTTTTTTGCAATTTTCCTTTAATGTGTTCTGTGCGTGAAGTTTTGATTAGTTCCCACGCTGTGGAAGAAAGAGCAGCACTTAAGAGGTAATGAGCCTGTTTGTGGGTATTTATAAAAGCCTTGGATTATGAATGTGTTCTTAAATCTACTTTTATCTCTTTTCTTGTTTTTAAAGGTTTCCTGCGATAAAGCCTGTCAGTGCGGCTGAACATGACATTCCAAATCATCAATGGCCGCCACTTAAAACATGAATATTTGTCATTTCTATTAAGCTGCTCCGGACTAAAATGACAAACTGTGGCAGTGGATGACATTCTGCCAAGGGACCCGGGCCAAGGCCACGTGATCAATGGAGCGCTGGCAGTCTACAAATGAACTGGAGGAGCGGTTGATGCAGCAGGAAAAGCTTTTATCCTCTGCATGAGGAGGAGCAGGAAAAGGCGGAGGGTTGAAACTGTAGTAATTGAGGAACAGATGTGGCATGAGTGTCATCAATCTGCAAGCCACTTGCACAATTTAATACACCCAACAGATTACAATGTTTCCTGCTGAGAACATGAGTGTTTTCTCCGCAGCAGATGGCTGTCCCAACTGCAGCTCCTCCGCCCACCCAGAGGTGGATGTAGTCAAGGCGGTGGTTCTGGGGCTGGTGCTGGTGGTGTTTGTAGTGTTTGGGGTCCTTGGCAACATCCTGGTCATCCTGTCAGTGTTGTTCCACAACCACTGGCGCTCCGTGACGCATTACTTCATCGCCAACCTGGCAGCGGCAGACCTGCTGCTCAGCGCCGCAGTCCTGCCCTTCTCCGCCACCTCGGAGGCTCTCGGCAGATGGGTGTTTGGCCGGTCCTTCTGCAGCGTCTGGGCCGCTCTGGACGTCCTCTGCTGCACCGCCTCGATCCTCAGCCTGTGTGTGATCTCCATCGACCGCTACCTGGCTGTCAGCTACCCTCTGCGCTACCCTGCCATGGCTACGGGGCGGCGAGGCCTGACAGCTGTAGCTGCTCTGTGGGGACTCTCTGCAGCGATATCCGTGGGCCCTCTGTTTGGCTGGAAGGAGCCTGACCCAGAAGATGAGACAGTGTGCCGAATCACGGAGGAGCCCGGCTACGCTTTGTTCTCAGCACTGGGATCTTTCTACATACCTCTGGCCATCATCCTGGCCATGTACTGCCGTGTGTATACTGTGGCAAAGAGAGAGACGAAAACCCTCCGGAAGGGCAGCAGGGGAGAAGGAGTTGAGACAGACGGGGTGATGCTGAGGATACACAGAGGGAACTCTGCGCAGACAGGGAAGCAGGAGGAGGACGAGGGGACCCCGACACATAAACACACATCCTTCTCGCTGCCGAAGCTGCTGAAGTTCTCGAGAGAAGAGAAGGCAGCTAAGACGCTCGGCATTGTTGTCGGGTGCTTCATTCTGTGCTGGCTCCCTTTTTTCCTGGTTTTACCCATCGGTAGGTACCTCACTACACATCTGCTTCTTATTATAGTCAAGTCACAAAGGTAAAGCTCTACTTTTAAGATGTTCAACAAACAGTTGCTTGCAGCACTTTGGAGGAATGTTATCACTCATTTGGTGTTGTGGGCCACCTGGCAATGTGAATTCAGTGATCTCTTTAAGCTCTGTTTTTGGTCTCCACCAACTCCTGTCTGTTAACCGAAGAGATGTACAAATTAAAAGATTGACACACACACATATATAGCAATATAAATGTACAAATAATAAAAATCAGTAAGAAGAATTCCATACTTTTCTTTTCTTTTTAAATACTAAAATATTAAAACCACTGCAAACAACCAAAGGCCATTGAAAAAATGTGTGTTTTAAGATTTGTCTTAAAAGTGTCAATGGAGAGGGAGCATTTGACTGAGAGTGGAAGGCTATTTTAACACTCTGGAGCAGCCACTGCAAAGGCAAAATCTCTTTTACCCACCAGCCTCAATTGTGGGGCAGAAGACATTATTCTAAAGGATCTAAGATGTCGGGAGTTGGAGTAAGGGCAGAGAAGTTCAGCATTATACTGGGGTACCAATTGACTTTGAAGCAATTTCACTGTTGCAGAAATTTGGTGCAAGGTGGTCATAGAAATCAGTCCCAGCTGTCTTAATGTCCTCTACACACTGTGCGATTTTAGCAATCTTGTAAGACCATTGCATGACACACTGTGAGACGTGGATCTAATAAACTTTGGCACGACATCAAGTTTGCAGATTGTACGATGGCCGTTTACTACTGAATCGCAGGTTGCGACGTACGTCAATATGCAACATCATCAGCGTGCACCGCATCAGTGACACCGTCATCCATCTGCGCCACCATAAGTAGCTTGCTCACCTGGAAGTTGCAGTCTCTCTGCAATTTCCCTCCATGCAGCGTCTTTTTTCTCGCGGTCATGATAGCAGCTGGAGGAAACATCAAACAAACAAGGCTTCTGCTGCCATAGCTCCACCACACTGTCCTCTTTCTGGGAGTTCCACAGACTTCTTTTTCTTCGTTTTACCTCCATGGCAAGCGATCGTTTGTTTGGGTTTAGCGCCGGTATCGCAGTGACCATTGTGTCATTTCATGCTGCATTTCTATTGGTTGATTAGTAGACGTAGGTCGTAGCAGCTGTCACACTGTGAGATAGTCATCCTAAATTTCTGACTGTCAGAATTTTATCTCAGGTTATCTTTGCTCGCAAGATGTTGACAAAGGCCGTCCTTGAACCTGTCTCACAGTGCGACCACCGTTTTAGAGCCACGACCAAAGATACCGTCACGTTCTCCCACGATGGCTATCTTTCGTCTGGGACAGCCCAAAATCGCACAGTGTATACCGGCCATAAGGCGCTCTCTTTGTCTGCTTGACGTTCCATTAAAATCAAACATGTTTAATATTATTGTAAATTATTAGTCTTTGCTCATGCAAATACTGAGGTTTGTTGACGTGAACATCGTCAACAATAGGTTTGCTCTCTCTAGCACCAAACAAGAAGCAGCAAACAAGGTAGACAATAATCACGATGGGTCAAAAAGGAGGAGAAACTGTTGGAGTTGTGGAGTGAACAAGAGTCTGTGTGTAAATCTTTATTTTTTTAAAATCTCATAGTGCAGCTAACTAACGGAGGCTGTACGCAAATACAGTTTATCTTTATGAATTATACTGATACCTAAGTGATAATAATACTGTTGACACACATTTGTGTTCCTAGAGTTGTGTGTTTTGCTGACATGTAAGAAAAAATTTAAATATCATATTTCTTAAAAGGGAGTTTTGCGTGATATTTTCAACCAGAAGCTGCACAGGGAATCATCTCAAAAGGAATCCAGATGCAAGGCCTTTGCACAGAGTCTGTTTTTTTAATCCCTCACCCGAAGATTCTGATGTGTTTTATTGTTCTGTTCTTTGTGAAAATTAAAAGACACATTTTCTCCTTTGCCTCTCTCCACTGGAGTTACCTATCTGGCTGTCCCCACTCCCTCCCTGTCTTTCATTTGGCAAAGCAGCTGCATGAAGGGGTGAAGCTGTCCTTCCTTTCTGTCCTCCACATTCTTTGTGCAGTCCACATCCTTCTGCTCGTCAACATAATCCACCTGAGTTTTACCATCTGACCTGCTGAAAGTGAGCTATCTGAGTTATGAAATGATTCTGTGTGACTCTGTTGCTCTGCCATGTCATGGCTGTGTCCTGCTGCCACATTTTCTCTGAAGGCTCTGACAGTGTCTAGGGATGTCAACAGCTCAGATGATGGGCTAGTCCTGACCTGGAGTGTGTCATTGAAGGAAACAAATGGAGGAAAGAACAGAACAGTGGACTGGTTTGCCAGGCTTGAGAAATAATACAGGTAGGCCAGATTACCAGGTCTGCAGGCTGGGTGCATTCAGAGGCTGGTCAGTCAGTCCAGGCACCGCCAGCTCTGGCCGCAGCTCCCGGTGAGCAGCGAGCTCCGTCCTGGCTCTTCCCAATACTTAAGTTTTTTGTAGTTGAAATGATCCGAAAACAAACAAACTGGTTTCGCTCTCAAACAGTCGGCGGCTTGGCTGGGTGCGTGTGGCTGTTGTCCTCTTCAGCAGCACTTTCAAACGGGGCGACTCCTCATGACATGGCAGCAAACGTTTTTACTCTACCGCACTCACGCACCTGAATCTTGTCACCTCATTAACACAGCCTCAACACACACAGCTCAATCATATCTTTATTTCTCAGTCCAAAATGTAAATGAAAGACAAGGAAAAGGAAAAGAAAAGAGGAACTATAATCCCCCTATCACTCCTAACAGACGGATGTGAAAAACACAGAAAATCTAACCTCCTTTGAAATTTTTAATGGACAAACGTTTCAGACTCAGTGTGCAAACATGATTGACAAAACGTGAGGTTATATTATTTTTAGATGTGTGACAATAGTGGACAAAAAAACCTAGACTAGGTATGCAAAGGCCTGTTGTCTTGCAAATAGTGACTCTGCAAGATCCCCAGTCTGCAAAATCTTATAGTTTGTGACTAAAAAGTCAAACTGTCTTTAGATGCAGGAATGTGTCAGACTTCAGTTTGTTAAAAAGCATTTTATACGTCCTCTAGATTATGGGAGGCATTAGCTTCTAAATGCTCCACCTGCTAGCCTCTAACCGTGTCCATCTGCTGTCTGGTGCTGAGCAGGTAGTGCACAGTCACTGAGAGCAGCTGCCTGCTGGAACGACCCCGTGAGAGATCAGAACAGTTGAGCAGCAGAGCAGACAGCGAAGCAACGAGCTGTAACTCACTGTAAATCCACAGAGAGCTGCAGAGTCTGTAGGTTCATCACTATAGTATGAGCGACAGCTTTCACATCCACACACTGTTTTCACAGTCATTAAATACAGTGTTATTAAAATGATTACAGCAGGTTGTATTACAGTTTAATTATTTGGTACATATATATGTAATTATGTTATTTTCTATTATTTGCTTTAATACACAACAAAAAGTAATGCCATTCTCCTGCAGTGATATAGAGGAGCACGCCAGGGTGTGTCAGTACACCATGACATCACTGGTAGGTGTATTTATAGACAGTGGTGCCCCAGAAACCTTTCAAAAACTATGTCAATAAATGGCATACTTTGGATTCTTATTTTACAGTTAATATTACTGATTATCTGATGTGCATGGACTAACAAGGGCACAGATAGTATTTTGAGTTTCACAAAAATGCTGTTTTAATGTGTTATGTATCTGTATATACGTGTGTCAAGCCAGGCACGCACAAAGTCCAGCCTGGTAGCCAATTGTGGCACACGAACCAATTTCAAAATATACTATATGACTAACACAATACTGGTTAATCAAGCAAGATCACTTAGCATTTTTTCCGGTCATTTCAAGACGGCAGGACAATGACACACTTTGTAGACGTGCGCCAAGTTGAAACTACGTAAGAGGAACTAATGAGTTTTCTTAAACAGATGGTAAACAAGCAACTGAACAGTTACGTAACAGCAGATATTTGCTGTTAGGGAGCAGACATGGCCACAGCTACGAAGCATAAAGTGAAGGCTGCAGCTTTCAGGAGTTAAATGCTTTTTCACTAAAAAAGCATCTGGCCTCCTGGTTTTTTCACATTATCTCATCTGGTCCTCATTCAAAAAAGTCTATACACCCCTGTGTTTGGTGATTCATTGTTCTAATAGGCTGGTTGTTATTTGTCTTAAAAAAATATAAACATTTACTGGGAACAAGCATTCTCAATGTTTAGGGGACCCATTTTCATTCAGATAACTTGAGGTGAGAGTTTAACGGACCGCTTTGAAAACCGCCATGAATGGAACAACTGGTGAAGCAGGTGAGACTAGACACACAAGACTCTGGAGACAGCTCAGGTAAAAAGGTAGGTTTGGTACACGGAAGTACCATCAGTGGAGGCAAACAAATCCAACAGGTATGAGGCAGAGGCAGAGTCAATAAATAGGCTAAATCCAAAAAAAGAAGAGGACACAGGGAAACAAAAGGCTGGATGCTAGACACACAAGGAGCTAAGACGAACTGGCGCTGAGAGAGAACAAGACACACACTAAATACTCTGGCGAGGGAGAGAGGAGACACAGGTGAGGCTAATCAGGGCGGGACAGGCACAGGTAAAGTCATCAGAAGGGAGGGAGAACACACAGGGCAGGAGGTGAAGTGTTTCCAAGTAAAACAGGAAACAACATGAATGAATAAAATGAAAAAATCCATATGGCGGTTAGGCCTAGATAAGAAATGAGCTCTCTAGCGCCCCCATTTTGTTTGATGGGGTCAATAATGGAGGGGTCCCCTCAGATTATGTGTGGTCATATGCCTACAAAGTTGCGTGGTGATGGGTGAAACCCTTGAGATGTTATACACCTTTATGTGATGAGCCACGCCCTCCGCAATATTCATTGCCTTATAGAAGCTCAGTTTTAGTAAGTTTTCCAACTTTTGCCAAGAGGGAACTTTAGATATTGGTCCCTAGATTATGTTCACCCAGTTTCATGCAGATCGCTCAAACTTCCTAGGAAGAGATCGATTTGAAGTGTTTTTCAAAAAATTCAAAATGGCGGAAAATCTATATAACCGAAAGTTATGGGTTCTTGAGGCAAATGTGTTCCTCATGAGGAGAGGCATCTCTGTGCAAAGTTTCATGTCTCTACGACATACGGGGCATGAGATATGCCCATTCAAAGTTTGCAATTTCAATCGGTTGCTATAGCGCCCCCCTTTGGCCAACTGATGTAATATTGCTTCATTAGCATCCTCCCATGATCCTCTACCACTGTGCCAAATTTCACATGGATTGACCAAGTCAGTGAGGAGAAAAACGTGGAACAGACACACCCACACAGAGTTTTCGTCATCATATAGTAAGATATAGTAAGATAAGATATCATACAATCGATCAAGGAGTCATATCACTTTCAGCCATCATCTTTGTGTGGCTTAGGAGCTGCAATTTAGGAGATGATTTCAAAATCTTTTACAGGGTGTATTGGCTGCAAGATGGACAAAAGGGTCCTGTAGGATTCTGGAAATGCTTAAAAGTAGCAGTAAGTGTTGTGAAACAACCCTCTGTGCTGTTGAGAGGCTGCCACAGATTTACCGTATCTTAGAGAAAAACAAGTCTTTACAGGAGCTGTGTGAGTTGGGTGCAGTGGAAACGTAATGAGAGGCATAAAATGGGGCGTAAAATGACAACAAAAAAAAAAAGATTGATCTGCTGCACACTTTGAGGAAATAATGTATTCACTCAATCCAAAAAGGGATTTAAATGATTCAGAAATTAATTGATGTCGTAATGAGAGTTTTAATGATTTATTATAGAGGCCTGCTTTATACCGAAAAATATATAAAATGTTAATTAAAATTTTAGCAGAGGAAAACCTGAATAGAAATGAACTAATTAAAGATTAGTCCACCGTTCTAGTCAAGCACACAAGCTTCACTTAGCAATATCAGGAGCTCGGGGAAAAGGTAAATGTCCACAAAGCCAAATATTCTCAACTTTATCTTCAATAAATTACACCTACATTTTGTCAGTCTGTCAAAGAAGGTGATAAGAGCGATGGTATCGGAGCTGAAGAGAGGACAGAACCCAACGGTTGTGAAGCACAATCTAAAATCTTAATTGCTTCTGAAATAACTCTTATGGCTTGACTGAGATAAGTGATTGTCGGTGTGAACCAGTGTGTATTTAAGGGTAATAGTCTGTCAGCAGTTACCTCCCGGGTCACAGATGGCGAGATTATTTCTGAAATGTGTTTTGTTACACACACACTGTAATCTTATTGAAGGAAAGGACAATCTATTATACGGGATGGAGGAGACGTGGATGAAACACATCCTCTGGACAAATAATATGCATTATCTTTTCCCTTCTCTTTTTATTTGTCAGTGTGTACATTCATAACCGGCCATATTAAAGGCCCCGGGTGTAATCCAAAGGTAAACAGCGGGGTCGCTTTACCTGAAACTGGGAGCTGGTGTTTGCCTTTAATTGATTAACAGGTCTTTTAATACAGGGATTAAGATGACACGGCAACTGAAGCCAAGTTATTAAAGTCTGACTTTGGTTTAACTTTCATGGTTATGTTATTATTTATCACAGGTGAAATAATAAAGTAAGTGACGGCTTAATTCCATTTAGCTGCTTCAGTTTCAGTGTCCAAAAAAAGGCCGAGAAATTTATCATCTGTTTGATAGAAAGCTTTTCAAATGTGACGGTTTTCTGCTTTGTACTGTTGTAAATCATTGTATACTGAATATTTCGTGTGTTTTGGTCTGTTGGTTTGACAAAACAAACAATTTAAAGATGTTCCCTGGTGCCCTGCACAGTTATGATGAGTATTTCTTCTGTCTTCTGACATTTTATTGACTTCAACCTGACATGCAACCTTGAAGTCCAGTATTTTGCACTTTGAGCCCCATTTCTAGGTTGTTTATGATGAAATAGAGTCGCCTTTTTATGTCAGAACATCAGCGAACACCACTGACCACTCGGTGAGTTTCATGGCTTTGAAAACGAACGTTTAGGGTGGTTTTAGGACAGGTTCACACATGGCCATAGGCAGCAGTGTTAAGCCAGGCAGAGGGAAGCCAAATTGTCTGAAAATGAGCAATCGTCATAACGTTGGTCTTAACCACTCTCTTTCTCTTTCTCATAAACAACCCAGAAATGGGGCTCAAAGTACAAAATACCAGACTTCTCCTTCTAATATTACATTAGTTATATCACTGAACACAGGAGAGAAAAAGGTCAAACTCAAATTACACATTACCAAATTTGATACTGGTCATGTTAACTGCATAATGTGTTGGGATTTTCCAAATTACATTCTTTTTTTTTTTCCATAGTAGTTCTTTGGAAGTATAAAACCAGGTGGTTGTCTACCTTAAATCATGTGTCTATTCCATAGTTACCCTGTAACTTATTCATATTCCTTTAGTCCGTAAGGGTCCTCGGATCAAAAGAATCCAAAGGGTTTTATGTCATAAAAAATCCGAAATCCTTGAGTGCCGTAACTCTCTCTCTCTCTGATGCGCTGTCTGTCGGAGCTCTATCAAATGAATGATTCATAATTGATATACTATCTGAAGCTGTTGTAGCATAAACAAGACTTAAAAAAGGAGAGGCTCAGACATGGAGTTGCGCCTTTGAAGGTTTACTTCCGAGAAAGCCAAAGAATTAGTGCCTCATGACAGCTAATAATGTCTGACAACCGAGCAGTGTCGGTTGACACACGTTCAGCTTTCCAGTACACATTAAAAAGGTGCTTCCTGTCACTTAAGCTACTGTTTTCCTGTTATTCAGGCAACCAGCTCCGAGAACAATTGCTTCTCCTCACATAACCAAATTTGGCCTGAATCAACGCCAGATCATTTAGCTGACGTCACAGCAGGATAATAAGTTTATGTTAGGGTCATGTTCACTATAAAGCCTAATTTTTAAACAAGTAACAATCATACTGGTTTCAATAAAAAAAAAAAAATGTATAGGCCTGTTGAGTTCAGTGATTTAAGCAAGTTTTTCACATGACCTCTTACCGTTTACAGTCAACTCTATGTATTGTCATGAATACAACTAGCCAACAGTTTACAAGGCTGCGGGGTAAAAATTCATGCCCAAAAGAAAAGCGGACATTTCTGTTCATGAGGAGAGACACACCTACTTTTAAACATTATAAAAGACTTGGATATCAGCAGGTTTTTGGATATATGCAAATATTGCAAGGCTGATATCTTCAAAAAAGAAAGTCTGTCTCTTGTTGAAAACTTGGGAAATGTCCTATTTTGATGCAAGTCACTCTAGCCCTTTCGTTTTTTTATATTTTTACATGATAAATGACATGTTGGGGCACTTAACTCAGAGTGTGCAGGGCTGCATGTGAAGGGTAGTATTAGGGGAGTATTCATTTTCATTAGCCATGTAAAGAGCTTAGTAGAAATATTTCTTATAATAGGAGCAAAAAGTTGAATATTTTGTGCATGTTACGCAGTCAGTGCCAAGAATTTTCATGGCAGTCCATTTGATAGTTATTAAGATGATTCACTCAGCTCCACAGATGTCTAACTCTTGGTAGCACTATATAAAAAGTCGACAGGTCAAAGTCATTTGGATTTATCATCCAGGGACTATGTTATATCAATCCATTTAGTTGATAGAGATATTTCAAGCAATATGTGAAAACTCAAACCTGCTTGTGGCACTATAGGAACTTGTCAGAGGGTTACCAAAGCAATCAGGATACATCCTCTGGCCACCGTGAATATCTGTACCAAATTTCACGGCAACCCATCCGATAGTTGTTGAGTTATTTCAGTCTGGACCAAAGTGGTGGACAGTCAGCCCACCAGCTTTGCTATTCATACAGTTGAGCTGCTATCATGGCTACTAGCATTTACTGAGCCTTTATTATGTAGATCTAACAGCAACCCTTCTGTAGCTATTGTCATACACAAAGCTATTGAGGCCTGAATCATTTGTGTAATGTTGTTGGATATGTTTTGCTCTATGAACACATCAGGCAGGACCTTCCTCTTTCCCCACCGTCCCTCGACTCCACTGTTTGACTTTCTCAGAAGGGACATCAAGAAATTCAATTACAAGCAACCAAATAGACCAAATAAAACACCACACTGGAGCAGAATGGGCTTCTACTGTGAGATGAAATGGAATGAACCAAACTATTGCTCCCCTCCTATGAAAGCTATTATAGATAACAAGCACAAGGCTTAATGGGCTGTAATGCTAGGAGGCATCCTCAGTCACCCTGTAGCCTCCCAAGGCAGCCAGTCATCGGAGAATAGTTATGCATTTCAATTGAGACAGACCTTCACGGCTCACAGCGCAGTGCTCATTCAAGCTCTGAGGCAATGATAGGCTGAGATTTCCAGACAGAGGGCTTGAAAAAAGCCCCTGAATTTTTTATTTTGTATTTTTTCCGAGCTCTTCAGATGGAAAGTCTGTTTTGTGCTGAAAGCCCCCCCCCCCCCCCCCGCCTTTCACTGCAGCTGCAACCATGCTGGCGTTACTTGTACAGTGTGCTTATTAAACTGTTCTTCAGTGGCATCATATACAGTACAAGGCCGCTGTGAAGCCTTGCTTTTGTTTTCATTCATGCGGAACGTGTTGGAGGGGGTCAAGGCTCTGCAGGCCAATCAAGTTCTTGAACAAAAAAACTCTGAAAACCGAATGCACCTGGCTTTGTGCACGGGGGTATTGTAATGTCAAAACAGGAAATGGCAAAACACAAACTGGATCACAATAGACGGAAACACACCAAACTAAAAATATTGCATGTTGCAGCAAGATTTCTCTTCACTGGAACTAAAGGTGCTGAAATCATGAAAGAGAGACCCAGGTCAAGTATGTCCAGTTACTTTTGGTCATATACCGTAGCTCAGTGGCCAACTTGAAATGTTATACACTTCTCTTTACAAATGCTAAAAAGTTACTTTTAGCTGCTGTCCAAACCTCAAGAGTTTAAAGTTTATTTTTTATTATGAATGTCACAACCCAGGAAACGCAGGATTGAACCCAAACACAGACAGAGCAGGAAGGCAGGATAAGTTCAGTGATTTAATGCCATAGTAAAAAATATGTAGGCTTACAGGCAGAGACAGGTTCCAGAGGGGTGAACTCGAGTCACATGACTTGGACTTCAGCACTAATGACTTGTGACTTCACTTAGACTTGAGCCTTTTGGCTTTAAATTACTTGATACCTTCTCCCAGGCCCAAAGATATGAAAAAAAGTATGTTTTTTCAAAAGTGTGGCATGAATCAATCCATTTTCTGAACTAACTAACATTATTGCTATTCACACTCAAGAAGTCAACACGTATTTCAACACATCCACTATGTTTGAACCAATCAAGCATCCAGTCAAGTTGCAAGAGAGAACCATGGAGAGCTAACCTTACGTTACTGAGCGCCAGTTTGAAAAAATGATACCATGGATATAGTTTCGTTCAGGTACATAAACAACATGGAAGTCAACAACAAAATAAATTGCTGTATGCAAAAGGTGCAGGTCAAATATTAAAAAGACGCAACAACTTTCAGCTTTGCAAGCTGCAGGATGAACAGTTTAGGGCAAACATTAACATAGTTAGCGAGCTCATGGTTAGCGAATGTTAGCTTAACTGCGAAGGACGTTTTTAACAAACTGGTTTTTAACAAATAAATGCCAAATTTTAAAAGCATCCATGATTTGTTGTTTGCTGTGTTGTTGGCATTACTTTGTGAAAGAGCACGTTTTGACATGTTTAGGACTCAAAACTGAAAGTTTAGAACTTGGGACTTGAGACTTACCTGTGGTTTGGTCTCATCTCTGTCAAGTTCCAGAAGCTCAAAACTATTACTATTCATATTTTGATTTGTGCATGTTTGTGTGTTCTCCAGGATCCATCTTCCCGTCCTGTAAGCCCTCTGAAACCATCTTTAAAATAACCTTCTGGCTGGGTTACCTCAACAGCTGCATCAACCCCATCATCTACCCGTGCTTCAGCCAGGAGTTCAAGAAAGCCTTCCACAACGTGCTCCATGGTCACTGCCTGAGAACCAGTACGCCGGCTGCCAAACCACAAGGACACATCCCCACCCACTCCTCCGGTCCTTGCCCCACGTCTAATACCTCTGCTCTCTCAGCCCAGAACCGCATCAGTGTTAACTCGTGGGGCTGCTGCAGGGCGCTGTCGACCTCCTCGTCATCTGTCTGCGGTCCGGATCAGGCTCAAAGCGCACAAATCCAGAGCAAGACTCTGCTGAAGGCGTGGTGTCTCTCAGCGAGTCGAACGTCGGTACCACAGAACCCCAACAGTCAAAGATCAACCAAAGTGTTATGCCTGTCTCTCGGCGTCACAGGAGAGGCTGTTTGATTGGCATGTTGAGGCAACGGTGGAATTTTGAGCGTCTGATCTTGTGTTTTTTTGGGTTTGCCTCGTGGAAATGCTTATGTACAACTTTTGCATGTATAAATATATTCCTCAGAGTGCAGGGCCAGACGATAGCGGGACTTAAAAAGATAACTCTGTTGCCTTAAGGCTTTATACTAGTGTAAAGGCGAGTGTCAAATAAAATATGATTTTGGAAAGTGAATGAATAATATTTTGCCTGCACTCTGCAGCTGCTACCGACCTGCTCTTGAACGGAGCATAACATGTCAAAACATCCGATAAGAGCAACTTAGTGGTCAACAAGAAGACGACTGGAGTGCAAATGCACAGCACGAGACTTTTGGAAAATGCAACTCTACCTTTGGCTTAAAAATGCAAGCCAAAAGCCATTTTTGCAAGTATGAACATCAGGTTAGTGGGGATCACGATAAGCACTTGAGAAGGAATAAAACAGAAAGTAGAATCTTATTAAAATGACATAGTGAAAGAACTCCAGAGACAGTATTTCCTACAACATTAGTGGTATTTCTACAGATTGCACAAAAGCCCTTAAGGGCGCGATACTCATAAATCCTGGCGTAATTAGTACTCACTGACAGCTCTGAGAAAGTGGAAGCTGGTGTAGGAGTGCGTGTATTACATGTGTGACCTCCTCTTTAAAAGGGGCTAAACTCTTGCAGGCTTTGATTTTGAAATACCTGTCATGGGCAAAAAAAAAAGTTTGGCGCTGTTGGAGGGAAGAGAAATATCAGTTGATATTTGTGGGAAAACCTTACAACACACCGCAGTGTGAAACAACAGCCCTTGATGCTACCCCTCTGAAGCTTTCAATGTTCGGTTTTTTGTTTTTGTTGAGGCTGTATCAAAGATGTCTTGAATCAACTTTTAATGTTTGACATCATAGCTTGTGGTGGTGTTAAATAAATGAAAAGGTGTCAGATGGATTTCTCTGTGTTTCAGAGTACTGGTTTCCTGCCAGTGTAGATCTCCAGAGTTGTGTTTTCCCCATGCAAACACTGGAAAATTACATAATTTCCTGGTGTCTGAAATGGATTCATGAGTAATTTAGGCAGCTCCTTTCTTTTGTTCTTTTGTAACTGGCATCTGTATGTTTTTTTTTTTTTTGGCCTCTAGGAGGAGGAAAAACTCCAAATCATGCTGACAGACACACAACCCTGACACTATATCACCTCATAAAGCTGTTATCTAACATGTAAGCAAACAAGTGTCTGCTTATAGGCATAGTTTGGATCTTTAGAAATGGTAAAGTCAGTGTATCTGATACAGTAGATGTCAGCTGAGGTGCTCCCAGTTTAGACATCGAAACTAAGAAATGTACTGCTATGGAGGAGTCAGAAACAAAACGTATTTAATTAAGTTGCCTTAAAAAAAGTCCCACCAAAAAAAATCAATGTCAGTTTAAGTATATTTTATATTTAAAATACTTTCACCACTTCAGCTTGACGTCAGATGTTTTTTTGGACTTTCCACATCCAGATATGACATGCAAGGTACCCTGGGTGTGTTGGTTGTTGATGTTCTGGTTCGCCATGTCAAGTTCTGCCTGTTACATGCATTGTCTTCTTTGAAAATACACAACCATTTTCACAGGAAATGCACCGATCTCTTTCAAATTAAAAGCACTACGCCGGTACAACACCACAAAATTGACGTTTTTTCCGTCAGCAACAAACGCACATGGTTACATTTTGCCAAAACGTTTCTGCGTCAATCAGTTATTTTGTTTGTGTTACTGAGGGATCTTCAATTTTAAAACGGTTAGTTCAGATTCACCAGATTCACAAAATGACACAAACCAACTAACTGATTGAAGCAGCAGTAGACCAGCAGCTCCTGTGTTCATCGAGCCAAAATTACCGTTTTTGTCAATGGAGTCTGGTGGCTGTGAGAAGGGTATAAGTGGGGAACTGAAGCTGTTAACGGCTTTGTCACTGCAACTGACGGAGGTAAAGTAGTGAATATTCTAAATGTGGTGTAGCTTTTAGGCGGCTTAAGTATGTTTTGCTGTTGCCACCTTCCACATCAGTACATTGTTCAGCTTCTGTGTCAGAAATCCTGCTGCTTCTTCCAACTGAAGGGTTGCCGACTGACATCTTCTGTAGGTAATAAACTGACGGTTGGAAAGTACATTATACAACCCCACTTTGAAAAAATCCAAATTATCCTTTAAAACATCCCGTAGGCACAGAACAAAATTATAAACCCATGTGAGTCTTGTTTGCATCCTCCCAATGAACATAAGTGCACATTGACACCAGGATAGTTCAGGGGAGCTGGTTCGATTGGGCGAGGAATGCTGAAAAATTTCACACCTTCATTTGGTTCGGTTCACTTTCACACTGCACTTTTTAAAGCGGATCAAACCGCCTGAGCAACGTCGTGCTTTGACTCCTGAGGGAAATATCAGTCTTTTTAGCTGCTAGTTTTTACACTTCACTAGTTGTTGCTAGTTGTTTTCGTCTTTTATTTTGGGCAGGTAGTGTGCAGTTTGTTAAAACAAAACACAGTTAAAAGAGGACAAAAATCACTGTAGCATTGCGAAGTTGATGGATTCATCACTAAGAGCAACTGCTTTCACATTATGTTCATTTTAATTATTGCCGATTTAGTAAATGTTGATTAATGCAGCTCTGAATCTTACATTTATAGTATGCGAGGCCAGAAATATATTTCCATTCCTTGCCTCATGATGGAGGGACATTGTTATGGGGTTATTGGTATTCAGCTCACATTATGAAAGTAAAAAGGTAATTAACTTTGAATAAGCTAAATTACTGCTCAATAGAAGCCACAAAAATGAATCACAGTTACCTTCAATAAAAGGGTGGAAGATTATCTTGACATATGCCAACGCAGAACTAGACCCTTTCAATTAATTAAAAAGCTGACCAGTCAACAAAAAGTGAAAGCTTTATAAAGGGTAGTTTTATTCCATGGTGATTATATTGGATTGCGTTATACTTTATTAATGCTCCAGTGTGCCAACACACTCTTTTAAAGTGATTTAATTAATTAGAACAACAAAGCCCACCATATCACACAAATACATAAACAAACATTATGTGGTCCGGTGTCAAGACAATGTGAGCGCTTCCTTGAGAAACATGTCGTGATTAATAGCTTGAAAAAACATGTTTTGGTTGTCTGATCTCTTTTAAGAAGTTGTCACACGTTTCTTCTTAGCTATTAATCCTTTGCTTATTCCCGTTACAAACAGAGTTGTTTTCCTCTGCTGTGCTCGGATTAAAGGCTTTTTTTTTTTTTTCCTGCCCTACAGACATCATAACAGTGATGAATACCTGAGAATGCTTATCTGGGAAACGCAGGGTGTTTAAAGAATTTATAGAAAACAAATGATTTGTCATTTCACAGTCACCTAAGGTAAAGACCCGAGAAGAAGGGTTACCTTCTTTCTGCATTGCTGTATTTAAACAGTGGCATTATGGAGCCAATCAGGGGGATAATGTCTCTGTTTAAACTCTTGTAAACTGCCACACTTTACATTGTTGTAACTGTCCCAGACAGCTAATAAACATGCAGCTCTCGTTTTCTGAGATTATGCAGCCGAGGACTCAATGTTACACTGCATTAGGCAGCAAGTGGCAGAAGGAGATGTGTTGACTCATCATTAGAGAGGCATGACTGAATTTAATAAATATTCTATATTAGCAAATGCAATGAAATTTCATGCTTCGACTTATAACACTTATTTTCATATATTCCCTTAAAGGGTAAGTTTAATATTTTTCAGCCTGGACACTATTGTCCTATGTTTTTGTGTCTAAGTGACTAATGGGAGCAAAGCGTTTTCAATTAGGTGCAGAATTGAGCGAGACAGCTGAGGTGAGTGGCGGCAAAACAGTTTCAGTGATGTAACTGCTTGGGGCATGTTTGCACCATTAATTTACATCCGCAATAAGTGCTAATTTTTGCCACTGACAGGCCCAAAACCCGTCATTATTCCAAGTGATCCCTACAGAGATAGACCTTTTTGTTAAAGACTAAGACTCTTTTGGTTTAACCAGGAACAGCCTCGAAGTCGCTATCGCCAAACAACTTGGCCTCACTCCGAGTTCTTCGAAATCCGGTGCTTGGGCAGTGACTTGCTGCATCAGACACTGTAGAAAAAAGCTTTTCTTTAACGTCGGCATGATATGCGACCGGTTACTTATATAGTTTAACGGCGCCCGGTCTTGACTTTCACCCGGGAGAGCAGTGTTTGCATCCCCGTAAGATTATAAAGCCAAGCCCTGTTCTTTTTTCCTAAACCCAACCACGTACGTTTCTTGTACCGAAGGAGTGTGTTTATTAGAAATTTAGGACAGACTGGACAATGTATACTCAAGTTATAACAACTTCCTGTATTATGGCAAATCGGACAAAATGGCCGCGTATGGCAATGCAGTTAGGCGAAATATTACAATCTTCACAATAAAGCATCATCAAGGTCTTGAGCTTTTCAGAACACATTTGAAGTGGATCTGGCCGGCTTGTTAGGAGCAGGAGGCTACATAAAAGTATAAAACATGTAATTTCCTGTTGCCAGTACGTGGCACTATAACTATTACTGAACATTGGCATCTTCAGGCCAGGACGTGATTGGACCATGTAGCTTACACTGAATCTACAAACCACCCAGCCAGCATTTGTATGAGGGGCTCATGTGAGAAATAAACGGGTTAACTGGCTCCTGCGTGGCCAGTTGGCTTGGGCTCAATATGGAACCCATGGACAATCCTATATAGAGCCCATTAAAACTCAAGCTTTCAACAGCTTCTCATCTTGAGGGTCTTTAGATGGCACAGACAAAATTTAAAGCCGATGGAGTTAAATCTCTAGAAATAGTTAATTAAAGTATGACCCCTGTAAATGGCAAAAAATACACTGAAATCGCACAATTAATTCAAAATGGCCTCTTGGGTGTAGGGTATGGCTCAATGAGACTTTCCTTAGCATGTTACATGTGCCTCCCAATTTTCATACATCTAGGTGAAACGAACTGCAGGGGCTTCTTTATTGGTGTTTTTTTAGGGGGCGCCACTGAACCAATTTGTTACACTCGAGCATGAGACCCATAAAATATCAAATGTTTCACCACTTCTAAAGCATGTGCAAAGTTTAATGAGTTTTCAAGCACCTTTAGCCCTGTATTCCCATAATGTGACAGACACTTTAAGCAGTAAGTGGCAAAAAGAAGTAATTCAGTAGACGTAAACTGACAGTGTGAACATGTCCTGAGTGGTTACATTGAAGCCTGTTTTGCCTGCTGATGGCTGCAGCGCTTTTGCCAAATACCGGACCAATTTCAAAAATTGTTGTAGTCTCTTAGACACAAAAATGGGATCCAGATTGCTAAAAATCAAATGCACCCTTTGATTTTCATACCATCCTTTTCACTCTGAAAGTATAAATATATAAAATATATTCTCATCTCCAGTGATCATTTCTTATGTTTGAATGTCAAACCACTTGAAGGCATTCATCCCAGCTTTACACAGCAGACGTTACCTCCTCTTGGCCTCCAAAGAGAAAAGACACCTTGAAAACTACTGATACTTAACACAAAAATGGTAATAAAAGGGACACAGAGAGAATCACTGAAACACTGCTTGCTCCGTGTGTGTGTGTGTGACTGTCTGTGCCAAGTGGACAAGTGTCCATCCCTTTGTGTATACACCTGTATTTGTTTGAGTGTGGTTCGAGTTGTTTTTTATGTGTGTGTGAAGAGCAGTCGAGCGTCGTCGTGTCTGCTTCCACCAGCTCTGGCATTATGTATGGAAATAAATGCATCAGATTCCTGTTAAACATGCAGCTCTCATTTCCAAAAAGCAGCACAGCATTCAAACAATGTTGCAGCAGCTGTAAGGCAAACACTGTTGTGATAAATGGATCCAGGCTCCCATTACTGGAGAGACAAGCGGGTGCAGTTTAACCTAATCAGTTGACTTAGCAAAGTGATGTTTCATTACAAAATGGTGATCATGATTAATAATGATGTCGAGCAGCGAGCAAAGCAGACGATGAGAATTGTATCTGCATCAGGAAGTCAAAGAGGCCTCATTATTTGCAATGAGAAAAGTATGGCTTGTGTTACGAGTCAAACTTTCCTGAGTCTTCTTCTGACAGTCCTCTCTTCTTGAGTCGGTACTTTTCCAAGTGACTGAGCATACATTTGAAATTTTATTGACACCTTCAGAGGCATTCCCATTCATAGCTTGTAAGAGTATGTGGGGAAAGTAATGACACCAAATCCACCCACTGCTTAAGTACGTTATGAAACTCTCATATGCACAATGTCCTCAGGTGTAACACTAGAACACAGGTGTCTGCACTGATGTATGTGCAAATGTGCTAAAATGAAAAGCCTACTTGCAAATGCAACTCCTGGCATTAGTGCTCCTGTTAAAAGTTGCCAAAATCCCCCGCTGTGTTGTTTACTTTTACAATTTTCTGTGCCATTGAACATTTAGATGATATGTTGTAACACGAGGGGTGACGAATGCTCGTCTGCCAGGAGAAATTAAATTGGACAAAGTTGGGTTTTTTTCACGGTTCCTGATTTATCTGTTCAAGTTCAAGTTATTTATTCATCAAATGCACAACAAACACAGACACAGTCTCAGAGTCACTCCAACAATGCTAATTAAATATGCATAAAAACAAAAGCACACAAGTAAGAATAAAATGAGAATCTGAAACATAAAATAGTGAAGTTAAAACATCGGGATAAACGATATCATAAATAAAATATGAATGGTTCACCTGTAGAAGCTGCAGAGTATCCTGGAGTCCATGTAAAAGTGGAAGAAGAGTTCTTCAGTCTTTGTGACGATGCGTGTGTGGTGAGACCAGGTCAGGTCGTCACTGACGTGAACCCCAAAGAACCTGAAGCTGCTGACTCTCTCCATCTTTGTCCCAGTGATTATGATGAGGGCTTGTCCTTCTCCCCGTCACTTCCTGTAATCCACAGTCAACTCCTTAGTTTTGCTGATGTTGAGGTTCAAAGTGCTCATTAAGTTTTGGGCAAAGGTCAAATGACTTTTCCTCCATTTAATATTTACTTATTTAGTTGGGTGGATTGGGCAGCAGCTGCAATGAAAATTGTAATATGACAAAAATGAGTAAGAAGAAATGCAGCTCTATTTGTTGAGTCATAAACAATCTAATATCCTTTAATCAAAGGTGGATTACTGAATAGGTTAGAGGCCCTCCTGGTTTTTACCTGCAAAATGTCACTGAAATTAACATGTAGCCACCTGGGAAATACTAAAACAGACCACAAAGGGATGCAAAGAACTACAATGAGACACAAAACAACCATAATAAGACATAAGTATACCTCAAAGAGACACAAACTGACCTATAAAGAAACACAAAACAGCTACAAAGACATGTAAAGAGACACAGAACAACCACAGGGAGATACAAAATAACCAAAAAGACACAAATATGCCCTAAGACACACAAACTGACCTTTAAAGAGACACAAAACAACCACAAAGAGACAAAAAAAATAACCAAAAAGACACAAATGTCCCCCAACTAGACACAAAACAACTACACAAACTAACACACAATAAGAGGCAAAACCACCACAAACTGTATGTCTTATGGTGCGTTCGTTTTGTACTCGGAGGTCGGAAATTCCCAGTTCCCAGTCAGAAGTTTAAACTCGAACGCACCCTGAGATCGGATTCCCAACTCGGAAACTCGGAGCAACCGCATCAACCCCAACTTACGAGTTCAAGATGGCAGCCAGTCACATACTTAGTGAGCAAACACTCTGCTAAAGTGGTGTTTACAGTAGTTTTGTCTTATTTGTTTTACATTAGGTCAGCCTCATCTGCGGCTTTCATCAGTTGGAGTGCATGATGGTTTTGATACTCCGTGAATGCAGGGGTAACAAAGGCTTTCTTGCGGGTGTCCATGTTTTTCCGACTTGTCCACCATCGTCAACTAGAATGCAAAAACTGTTGTCAACTTGGAGGTGCAACATTCCCACTTCCGACTTCCGACCTCCGAGTACAAAACAGACGCAGCATTACTCCTATAAGAGGTGGTTGGGGCCTTTTGCAAGTCTGTGCCCAGGGGCCCATTGTCTCATGCTGTGCCCATGACTTTAATCTTCAGCAGCTGTAGGAACATTATAGGCATTTTAGCCATGAAATCTAAAAGCAGCAGCATTTAATGACACAAACAATTGAATGTAATGTCAAAAAGGACACTTAATAATGACCCCGGAGAGAATTACCATTAACTCTGCAGCTTTTAGTTCATTGTTTACAGTACTAGCAGCTGTTTTCAGTGAAGCATCTCAGGACCTACTGCGCACTACCTGCCCAGTACCAAACACACAGACTGTTAGCGACCAGCTAAGTGGAACACTGAGCAGCTAATGAGACAGAAATTTTTCTCAGGAGTTGAGAAAGATTACAGAGTCCCTAAAGTACCATATGGTGATTTTTTTTTTTTTTTATCTTGTGTGCAGAAGATAAAAAAAGCATCAAATTATCCTGTGCACACAAGATTATATCGGGCAGTGCTGGCAGCTAGCAGAGAAAGGAGCCAAAAGCACGATTCCCAGGCACAAGCAAATGTTAAAGTCTTTACTTGACAAATACCAAAGTTGAGTGCCCAGTGAAGAGCCCGAAAACAACATTCATGTGGTGTCAAAATAATGAGAAAAATTAGTTTTCCCCTTCAAGTCAAGGCTACAACTCAGAAAGTTGGCGAAAATTTTGGTAACTTTTCGAGTTGATGTCATGTTGTGCAGAAACGTGGCAGAAGAAAGTACATTTTTTGCTCATTGTATTTTGTAATATTGTACTGGTTGTAACTATTAGTTGTCGTCCATGTGGAGTGATTTAGATTAGTTTAAAAAAAAAAGGTATATATTCACATTAACCCTGACAACAAAGGTGAGGACATGTAGGCTCCTGATGCAGCAACAAGTCTGGGACAAATTAATATAAAGTTTCAAACTGGTTCTACATGATTAGATAGCAGCATGAGTCATCACTGGCACATTAATGTTTAACACTCTGAGCAATAAAATACAGCATGTTCCTTGGAGCCTTCATGTTGTTTCCACATTACGACCTACAAGCTCACAAACACACCGAAGCTCGAGGACAGACTTGGAGCGTGTGAGTGCAGCATCAGATACAGAACAAATGGTCAAATATCAGCAGGAGGAAACTCAGGGAATAAAAGGCTGCAACACTTACTAACAAGGTGGAGATGAAATGGCACAGACAAAGCGAATCACACAGAGTGAATATACAGGGGAGGAAGATTAATTAGGGACAGGTGAAACTAATCAGGGCGGGGTGGGTAATCACACAGGCAGGAAACAAACAAGGGCAGGAAGTGAGTAGCAAATGTGAGTACCAAAATAAAACAGAAAATGTGAAGTAAGTAACGCTGAAATCAGGCTGTAACAGAACTTGATCCCACAAAATAACTTAGTTTTGTGCACAAGATGACAAAAATATATCGTATTTTCTGACTTAAGGGGCTCCGGAGAAGAAGAGCAGAGCTGAAAAGAGAAATAATGTTCACTTGTGGGGTGTTGGAGTCATGAGCGTTACTAATTTCTTGCAGTGTGGTAAATTCATGGTGGAAATGTCTTTATTTTTATTAAAAAAAAAATTTAAAAGATATTTTTTGGGCATTTTTAAGCCTTTAATTGATAGGACAGACAAGTGTGAAAGGGGGAGAGAGAGAGAGACATGCAGCAAGGGGCCACAGGCTGGATTTGAACCCGTGCCGCTGCAGCAACAGCCTTGTACATGGCACGCCTGCTCTACCACTAAGCCACCGACACCCCGGAAATGTCTTCATTTATGTAAAGGAAAGCACAAGATCCAAGCAACAGATAAAAATTCCAAATATGAGATATAAGATATATTGGAATATAATGTTGTAAAGCTTTAGTTATCTCTGCTGAGTCAGCATATTTCGCCTCTTGTTCAAAACTTTCTGCACTTTCAGAACATATCCCACATATCTGTTTTCTCTGAGAGCCTGAAAATTGAGTTGTAATTTAATTAAAATAAAATCATAATTCTATACTGTCCTATAGTCCGCTGTGCATTACATTATTGCTCTGCGCCCTGCTGATATGAAAGTACCCCCCTCAGGGTGTCTGACAAATACATAACCCCATTTGAGACTCTCTGGATGGTACAAAGTTATAGGAAGCGTGATGCGCTGCTCTGCATTAAAGGTGAAGACGATTATAATCCCCGGTCTGTAGAGAGTTAGCCGGCCTAAGACAGCTGTGTCTTCCATATTACTGAACAATCAGCGTGTTTAATTGGATAGCAGTGCCATAACGCTGTGATCACAGAAGGCAAAGCATCTGCAAAACAACAGCCTGGATGGTCTTGTGCTCAGGAATGGAGATCTTTTCTCTGACTAAGCGCACTGTGCTGTTTCTGATTCATGCGAAATGTACTCCGGCAATCACGTCATGCATGTAAAGGAGGCAGGAACGAAGCAAGAAAACACCAGTAGAGTACAGTAAGACTTTGTAAATCCAAGAATTTATATTTGATTTAAATGCATATGTAATCAATTCAGTGGTGGGAACATCCATCCATTTGCATCCGTGGCCTTATCCGTGGCCAGCAGGACAAGCAAAGAACCCCAGATGTCCCTCTGCCCAGCAACACTTTCCAGCTCCTCCTGGGGGACCCCAAGGTGTTCCCAGGCCAGACGAGATGTGTAATCCCTCCAACGTGTTCTGGGTCTGCCCCGGGGCCTCCTACCAGTGGGACGTGCCCAGAACACCTCTAACAGGAGGCATCCTGATTAGATGCCCGAACCACCTCAACTGACCCCTTTCACCACGAAGGAGCAGCGGCTCTACTCCGAGCTCCCTCCAGATGTCCGAGCTCCTTTCACCCTGTGGGCCAACAGGAGTCAGGGCTCGGTGCATTGTAGGCAAGCGTCCTGGGCATGATGATTCCTGGTAAGGACATATCCCTCCATCCCTACCATAAATTATGCCCATGGTGAAAGGAATGTCGAGAGGTCACGCCCATAATTCACACGAGCAATGATCAGGCTAGGAACCATGTGAACATATACTGACACTCTGCAAAAAGTAGCATGTACACAGGTGTTTCCCCTCATTTCACTGATTACAGACTGCGTGTACAGACTTAATACAGACCCACATCTTTATCATTCTTGACTTTGGTTATTCCAAACTCAACACAGCCGGAACACTCCTCCAAAAATCCAACCTGAGCAGAGGTCTAATGAGCCAGAATAAGTAAAACACCTGTGTGGGGTGCAGGTTGTTGCAGATCTTAAAGAGGAACAAATCCTGCAGCTGTTCCGTTGATAGAGAAGCAGACACTGCATCTGCACGCTCAGTGCTGCGAACATACAGTGACAGAGCAGGGAAACAAGTTCTCTGATCAGCATATTTCAGCGTTGCAATGAAATGACTTTATTGCAGAAGCTTGAGAAAATCAGGCTGTTGCTTTCTCTCGTTTGAGCAAATTAAAGCAGACTATAAAAGCAAAACACACAATAAATATTTGAATGAGCATTCACTGCTTAAATGATTGAAATAATTTACCTCTTCCTAACACCTTTTCAGCGCTGGCATTTGGGATTATTAAAGCTCATTGTGTGCGCGAGCGCCTGGACTTGAAATAACTGATTTGAATGTCGACAGCCATGAATGAAAATTAATTAGAAAAGACGCAAAGCCCCTGCATGTGAGAGGGAGCTAATACCATGTAAGATGCATTTAATGGTCTCCTCATGTCACTGAACATTTGTTTTAATTGCAGTCAGCTGCCATCTGGCACATTGAGTTCTCTCCCCGTGTGCATTCAAGTTCCTCACGATTTGGTGACAAAAACACCTTTTACATTTCAGCAACTCACATTGTGGACGTAAAATATTTTCTTTTTGCCTCAGATTTTGCGGCTGTCAAATTTCAAATAACATTATTTCACGGTCAGCTAAGCTGAGTGATGGACTTACAGGTCTTGAGTTTCCTCTGCAGCAATGCGGTGCTGCTGTAATAAAAGTTTATGGAGGTAAAAATACTGCTGCGGTGTGTTTTGTAGCCACAGTTTGACTGCAGGCAGCAAACAAGCAGACGCTATGTTCAGACTCATTTCTAAAAGCCAGACTAAGCTTGAAAAGGTCAGCACGGCTGTCCGGTCAGTGGTCCCGTCTCGTCTGATACTGTGCACAGAATCAGGACAGCTTAAGTGCTGCAGTTAAATAAACTCGGAGCTAACGGCATGGCAGCAGGTTTGGGTGTAAAGTTCAAGTCAACCTTGACATTGTGCGGAAGTAATTAGCGCTTCATGCAGATCTTTTCACTCCTCAGAAAATCAAAAGAAAATATTGCCAAAAAACAAACCCTGACTAACAGTGGGATACTCTGCATAAATAAAACAATGTTCAGGACCCACGAAATCTTAAGGTTAAGGACGATGTGGGAGGCTTGGATTGAATAGAAGAAACTTTCCTCAGGCACATCAGTTATCAGGTCTGTAGGTATTTAAAAGCTTAACCTTGATTTTTTTTTTTTTCATTTATTAATCTATTCAAAATCAGAAAATCCCTAATTAATTCAGTAAACACTGTAAAGCAGTTTGTTTGATCCACTGTGCCCCACAAAGTCAAAGAGCAGTAATTGACTTCACAGTTTATTTATTTATTTACTTTTTGTCCTGGCGAAATTAGCTGCGGTACAGCAAAGGCAAAGGAGACCATTTAATTTGAGGGCTTTAGTCAACGTAATCCTTACTGTCCTACAGTCGTGACAGTGGAGACAAAAGCAGTGTATTTAATGTGAGGGAAATTACACAAGACTTAGTTTGGCTATTCTGTACAGGCACCAGGGAAGAGCAGGCTCCACTCTGATCATTCACTGTCACTGAATTCACCGGGAACCACCCACACGTGTATGAAAAACACTCATACTCACCCCTTGAGAAAACCGCATGCCATAACTATGTTTTATACTTTTTGTTTTGGATATCTAGCTCAGTCTGGTCAGGGACATCTGGGTTGAGGCACCCTTAGTGCCGCATCAGTTGGGAAACGTAATATTAAAAGGAGAGTTCGCAGATTTTCAACCAGCGCCTTTGTGCTGTTTAGTGGGAGTAAGACCACAACACACTAATCTATGTAAAAACAAGATGGCAGCCGTCTCTGCCAAGTCAGTCTGCAGCTGAAAGTGGACAAGGATTATGGACATTGGGACTATTATTACTGAGCCTCCTATGTGTCACAAGAGTCCTCTGTTTTACATCTGAATTCAGACCTGAGCTTGCCGGCTCAAATCTTTCTTTGTCCAATAATCCCAGGACAGTAGCTCAGGGAAATCGACTTTAAATCCTCCATAGCTGCGAATGTGAGCATTAACACTTGGCTGTCTTTATGTGCTTGGATGGATTGCAGGAGAAAGGGCCTACCTTGCAAAGTGTGAACAACTCTCCTGGCCTCCACCTGCAAAATGTCATTCAAAATAATGTATACCGACCAGGAATAGGCTCAAAATGACCACAAAGAGACACAAAATGACCACAAAGAGACATGAAACAACTACAAAGAGATGCAAAACAGCTACTAAGAGTCAAGAAGAGACTCACAGTGACTAAGAAAAGGGGCAAAGCAATCACAAAGAGATTTAAAATGACTAAAAAGAGACCAAAACGTGACAACAAAGACAGACAACTACAAAAAAGACACAAAATGACCACAGTGTGACACAAAACAACTACAAACAAGACACAAAATGACCACAACAGACACAAAATGACTACAAAAAGACACAAATAGACACAAAATGACTGCAGAGACACAGAATGACCACAAAAAGACACAAAATGACCACAAGAGACACAAAATGACAACAAATAGACACAAAATGACCACAAAGAGATACAAAATGACCGCAAAGAGACACAGAATGACCACAAAAAGA
The DNA here is from genome assembly GCA_026686955.1 of Epinephelus cyanopodus. Taxonomy (NCBI): domain Eukaryota; kingdom Metazoa; phylum Chordata; class Actinopteri; order Perciformes; family Serranidae; genus Epinephelus; species Epinephelus cyanopodus. Next base: position 29,033,694 of record CM048932.1, on the reverse strand, counting down.
CACAAAATGACCACTAGAGACACAAAATGACTACAAAAAGACACAAAATGACCACAGAGACACAAAATGACTACAAAGACACACAAAATGACCACAACGAGACACAAAATGACCACAAAGAGACACAAAATGACCACAACAGACACAAAATGACCACAAAGAGACACAAAATGACAACAAATAGACACAAAATGACCACAAAGAGATACAAAATGACCGCAAAGAGACACAGAATGACCACAAAAAGACACAAAATGACCACAGAGACACAAAATGACTACAAAGACACACAAAATGACCACAACGAGACACAAAATGACCACAAAGAGACACAAAATGACTACAAAAAGACACAAAATGACTACAAAATGACCACAAAGAGACACAAAATGACTACAAAAAGACACAAAATGACTACAAAATGACTACAAAGAGACACAAAATGACCACAAACAGACACAAAAAAACACAAAATGACCACAGGGGCACAAAATGACGGCAAAGAGACGAACAATGACGCACAAATCACCACAAAGAGACATAAAGCAATTAAAGATACTCAAATGTCCACAGTGTGACACAAAATTGACATCAAAGAGACAGAAACCAACTACAAAGACTCAAAACTTTCACAAAAAGGACTACAGCAACCACAGACACAAAACACTACAGACACAAATCCACAGAGACATGTATATTGTCTCCAACAAGATGCAAAACAACAACAACTATAAACAACTATAAAATCTCTCTGTCTTGCTCCTGTGTGTGAGAAGTGATGGGGCCTTTTGCCTGTCAGTGTCCAGGGGCCCATTGTGTCATGATCCAGATGCAGATTTTCAGCACCTCATGACCCTGCACAGGATAAGTGGGTATAGAAAATGGATGTGCGGTAGCCATTCAGATGACAGTGGGATGACAGAAACAGTGAATGTGGAAAAAACAGAGTTGACTGGCCTTCATCAAGACCCCTGACTTGGCAGAAAGTCGCCACTAGAGGGCTCTGCACGGCATCACTGCACACAAGCAGGACCACTATGGTGGCATCTACAGTAGCCTCTGTGTGACACAAGCACGCATACAGATAGTGTGGATCATCGTTGTAATGCTGAGCAGGTACACACCTGATGAATATCACAGTGTACAGTCAATTTAATGACTCTATGGATGAGACAGAAGGCTCATCTCCTGAAGAAAATACTGGTGAACTTTCCTTTTGAATTGCAAGCCAGGATTAAAGACAAACACAACATCCTTGCCGAGAGAGAAAACACAAATTAAACTTTTCATTTGAATCTCAAACAGTTTATTTACTCTGCGTTTATTTTGTCATCTTCTCTCAGTTTTCCTTGTGCCTGTGAGGACGGCACATGAAAGTGCCTCTGAAGTCAAAGAAAGCTTTTATGTTGGAAACAGTTTTAATTCTCAGCCGTGCAGGGAACAGGGGAGGGGGATTTTCAATTTAAGTCTCTTGGGAGCAGACCTGACAGGTTGATAGCTGGTTACCACTTACTATTCCATTTATTTTAATCACAGCTAATGTGGTATCTATCCAACATGAATATCACTGTAATTGGATTGTAATTGTTGGATTGTAATTTTAACCCTCTAACCGCTGATATCATTTTATTCTTTATTCAGGAGCTGAAAAAAAGGAAACCCCTCAACACAGTGGCAGATAGAGGAGTAGTGAGTGAACAGGATGACAGCACTGCCACCTAGTGGAGAAATACATAGTGCATCCTCCTGGTAGTGATTTACTGCATGCAGTATGCAGAAGTTTATGTGACGTTAACACCCTGCCCAAGTGTTCTTGAGGCAGTAGGCCAGTGGGTTCAATTCGTTTTTTGTGACCTGGTTATCCCGTCCAGCAGGAGAAGGTCGGTGTAAGGTGGGGTGTAAACCAGGCTAGCAGCCGGAAAGGCAAACACGTTCACACCTACGTGCAGTCTAGCCTTTCCAGGTCACCTCACCTTCATGTCTTAAGCTGTCAAAGGAAACAGAAAGTCTCAGTTGGCTGTTTTGAGGTCAAGACAGGATGCTGTGACTCTGAGACGACTATCACGCTGCTCCGAAGATTTGCTGTTAGTGAACGAGTTTGTTGTTGTGTCTGAAAACGCCTCTCCGAATGCTTAAAACAGCAGCTGGCCAGGTGTGCGGAGGAGTGAAAGAAAGAAAGAAGGCAGGGTTTGAATTGGAAGCTATTTTTGTCGCTTTTAACGCATTCAACCGAGTGCAGCGTCAAGAATCCTTTCAAAGAGAGACTCTACGAAAGTGAGCACAGCTTTTGGCACTTGTACAAGTCACTGTGTCAAGACTGTGAGAGTTTCTGGAGAGAGATCAGATAGGCAGTGTGATGCAGCCGGGAGGATGTAAAGGTGCTTTTACAGCATGTTCGAGGAATGGCAGGTGTGTCTGCTGCTCTCGGAGTAGAGCAATATTAAATCAGAGGCGACCTCAGAATTTAGGTTCAAGGTATACCGGAGCGCATGCATGATGGATTACTGAACGGGCCTACCAGGCACAGGCACAGGGAACCAAGTGTTAAGGGGGCGCTGCGGCCTTCACCTGCAAAATGCCACTCGAATTTATATGTACCGATCTTCCTTGTCAGACTCAAGAGACACAAAAAGCTTAATCCATAGGGTCTTAGGTCAGGAACCGGAGGGTCACTGGTTTAAGTCTGTTTGTCCATGTGTGTGTATTTTCCCCTCAGGGATTAATCAAGTATACTTGATGAGAGGCAACAAACTTTGAAGATGCATCTTGAGTCTTCAGCAAAGTTTGCTGCCTCTCGTCCGTGCACTCCAGTGTACTTTCAACCTTCTCTGCAGTCTCTCCTGATAAAAATGTTTTGCAGTCGTCCGTCTCAGACCGGATAATCAGACGCCGATGTTGCTCGCAGGCAGTTTCTCCTCATTATTATGTTTACTCTCTGCAGTTGAAGAGGTGTATTATTCAGGAAACTCGGATTCCAGTAAAATCAGCTCCTGTTTTGTTTCCCTGTCTGGTTTCTGCAGTTGCCATGGTCACTCGACGAGCAGCAAGCAAGCTTTTAGCCCTGCCCTCGAGTGTAGCCATTCGAGACAAGTGTTAGTAGTTGTGCCTTTACCAATGTGCAGGCGTCATGTTTGTTTGAAGCATACTGAAGCGTTAAGTCTATGTAAGCACCATTCCTAAGCTTTGCAGTCACCTTTCTGCCGTAGTTATCCTATCATGACTGTTTCTGCTGTTTTCATGGTCTTTTAGCCGTGAAGTAAAATTCTGCTTCAGTCACCAGAAAGTGGAGCTCCACCACTGCTCTACTGATTCAGTTACAGAAAGTGATGAGTCAGTTACACACAGCTCAGATTGAGAGCTTGGTGCTGAAAGATCTGTTTCTACATGTACTCAACTAAGTGGTCCAAACTGGTTGTAACACGGTTGTATCATGTAACTGGAACCTTGGGGCCCAAAGCCTTTGCCAAATGTCATTCCAGTGATGTTGGCTGTTTCTTCTTTGATACCATTGACAAAAAAACCTGTCATGTTTTTGTGTACGTTTCCTTTGTCGTGTCTACATAAACCACGAAAGTCCAAGACAAAAGAAACAGAGATTTGATTCCTTTTTTTCTCATTTTTTAATTCTTTGAAGTCCTTGTTGTTTTGTTTACATCACCATCCACGGGATTTGACACTTTTTCCATAGTGAGCAAGCATCCCAGAAACCCCACAGCCACCAAGACAAATACCATCACACAGTTTCACTTTCACAAGGGGGGGTGGGGGGAAGGCTTACAGAGGGGGTGGGGGACGAAAAGGTTCAGGGAGCGAGGTGTTCAACAGCATCGACGACCTCCGAACGGAAGGAAGCTCCTCTCAGCCTGCAGCACGTTGCGTACATACATATCACTCATATATCATTAGCATAATATGGCATAGAAAAAGCATCCAAGCTGACAGAGCATTAAAGGAGTATATGTGTGTGTTTTAGTGTGTGTGCGTCGAGGAGGCATGGGACACGGCGAGGGTGCCAGCGCTGACAGCTGGTTTTTTAATGTCCGAGTCAATTCTTCAGGCATGGGTGCTGCATCACAGCAACGGCTGTTTGGTGTGTGTGTGTGTGTGTGTGTGTGTGTGTTTCTTCTGTAGTCTGTAGTGCGCTTTCAACTCTAATAGATTCTTTTTAAGCAGCGGGGGATTCAGGACTCCATGCAACTCAGCACAGGATTATGTAGAAATGCTGCAGGGCTGTCACAGAATAATTATAAAAACCTGTCTGTGTGTGTGTTTGTGTGTGTGTGTGTGTGTGTGTGTGTGTGTGCAGGCGCAAAGCTGTACTCATAGCACCAGGTCAGGACGGGTTGCTAACGGCAACCTCCGATCTGACAAGCGTTGCCATGACAAACAAAAAGCAGAACCCCGCGAGAGTGGTGGGGTCTGTCGCCTCGGCAACAGCCAGAAACAACGAAGGAGCCAGAGAGGGAGGGAGGGGAGGAATGAAAGAAAAGAAGGGGGATGAAAGGCAAAGAGGGAGGGATAAAGACAAACTGAAAGGAAGGAGTGACATGGAAAATACAAAAATACAAGGAGCATGCTATTACTCTCACCAGAGCTACGCCTGCTGCCAAAATGTGTCAGTGTTTAGGGACTTTAACTACCATCTTTTCCCGCCACATACTCTCCCGCCTAAAGTTTATTTGGAAGGATTAATATCATGTAGACTGGGTCTAGGAGAGAGTTGGCATTGTATGTTTCAGCAGACCACGTTTTATACCTATATCAAAATGTCTAAAGTGACGTAGTAAGCTATTTGGGCTGACTTTGTCAGTGGGAGATGGAGGAGCTGCAAACCACTGTTCGTACCAACAACAGAGGTTTTTTTAGTAAGCCATCACTGCATCTTTCAGAGGCTTTTAAGCAATCTTTCACTGTGTTTCCACCAAGCGGCACCTCCAACTGAAAAATGAAGCCAACGCAAGAGCAAAAAACTGCAGTTCCTTGAATGGCCACTTGGGACTGGCTCCAAAAGTGAGTCAATCCCCACTGACGCCAACTTTACAGCTGAAAGAAACTTATTTACAACCTGGTATGAAGTTTGTTTTGGTCTTTGCAGCTAATTTCAACATTCATGAGAGCTGTACGACAACTGAGTTTGTTAACTCACCCGTTTACATTTTATAAGGGCCTAAAATTAAGGGTGGGGGCGACACAGCTGTCAGTGACGCAAAAATGCAGAACTCAAGGAGCCCAGGAACCAATGGGCGCTGTCACGATCGCTACGTCGAAGTGATTGTTTTTCTGCGTTTCCAAAATCAGGTATTTTAAGCCACACGTGATCTTTTCCTAACCGTAACCAAGGGGGTTTTTGTGTCTCAACCTAAACACACAATAACCACAGCTTCATTCGCGACATAACGTACAAATTTAACATATCTGTGATTTGCAGAAACGCACAATGCCGTCACTTATTCTGGGAATTTCTTGGGGTAATTAGAGTGACAAACAATCAGGGAAAAGAGGCAGCAGTGGAGCTCTATGTCAGACAGACGGGGTCAAATTCCCCACTCCTGACTAACAAAAACCTTGTCGTGTGATGCGTAAGGTGCCGTGGAGATCAGGTTTCCATTTCCCATTCCTGTCTTGTCTCAGACATGTTTCATTCCCCCCTGCTGTGGATCTTTTACACATATACCATGCACAGCACTGACAGACTTTGCCTTCTATAGGCTCCCAGTTAGATCAGAGGGGAGGGAGTGTGAAACAACTGGGGTTGAAAGCACAAACAGAGGTGGTGTCGTCTGTATCTACATTATATATGTATGTATGTGTGAATGTATATGTGTGAGTAAGCCTGTTGTTTAAGTCTAATGTCTTACTCTAGACTGAAGTAACTGGCCCCTGTGTCCGTGTCAGGGTGAGCTCGTTGCTCCGTGTTGAGTCATGGGGAAGAAAAAGGCTGCAGAGGGATGGTGAGTAGTGGCCAAGACCTCATTGACATAAGAACTAACACAGGAAATCAGTTGCTTGGCTTAATGAAAACCAGATCATGCACAAAAAAAAAGAGTGTATGAGCGCTCAGCACGGCCCTGAGCGATGTCACATCCACAACAGTTCAGAGTGCTGTACAGGAGCCTGCTGCTGCGCGTGTCCCATCCCTCACACATCAACACTGCACACTATTCAGAAGTACATTAGCTCATGTCTACTTTCAAGCGTAAATCAATAGTGCTCAGCCCTTAGGCACCTAGTTACAGAATGACACTAAAAAGCAGTTTGACAACAAGTTAAAAACTCTAAAACATTAGAACATTTCAAGATATCGAGCATTTTTTCGTCTTTACAGGGGCTCTACCGGCAGAATAGGCCCTACGAAAGCGCAAAGTCTGGCACCTTTGAATCGGTTAATCCTGGCTATTTTACATCTTTTCTTTTTTTTATCTTACATCCTTCACTTACCTCAATAAGAATAACAAAACAAGAAACATTTTTTAAAACTATCAGTACAACTTCTGTGGGTTCAGGCACATAAAGAGTAGAAAAGAAAGAGGGATTTCGATGAGTATAAAACAGTCACATTTGGAGGAGGAGAAACATTCTGTATGTAAATGCACTGGTTGGTGATGATGGCTGCGTCAACAGCGTTTAATTAACAAACAAAAAAAAGAAAAGTGGACCTTTGTGATTCACAGGAATGCAAACAAACCGGAAAGTATGTAGCTGCGTGGTGAAGTTTTCTAAAAGGACGGCATTAAGAGTCAATAAGGCAAGGAAAGGTTGAGTTTCAAATGACAGCAAGTACAACTTTCCTTTCCTCCCTAAATCCTTCCATCAATTCTCCCTCTCCACACTCAGATGAGGCATAAAGCTCTATTTACTACCTGCCAAAACTCCTTCTGCTCCACAAGACTCACAAGCTCTAAGGCAGCTGCCAAAATACGGAGTATGGTTTTTTACTTATGTACCTTAGCAAAGCCACAGGTGGGAAAACATGAGATGAGAGCCAGTGCAGCCAGAGTCAATAACTCTAATAAAAGATCGCTGGACTGTTCAACTTTTTAAACCTTTAAGGCCGTCATCCTGGCGAATTATCAATTGGGTATTGACTGCAGGAGTGTGTGACAGATGGCGATGCACTGGAAAGTGAAGCAACTGAAATGCAACATGATACAAATCACAGACAGCTTGAAATAAGTGTTTGATTCTTTTCGGCTGAATTAACTATAAGACTGTTAGATTTAAAGCAGCCTAGTGTTCGGCCTATTCAGGAGAAACAAGAAAAGAAGACGACAATATTGGTTTAATAACCGTACGTCATTTAAACTGCTTCAAAAATGACAAGACAGAATGGAAATATTATGGACATCCTGCATGAAAATGTTCCTCTTCTCTTAACTGTGTTAATTCAGTTTAGTCTCACTGGATCCCTCTATTAAAACAACAGTAAAACAAACATCAGAAGGAAATATGGCAGGGAGAGAAGACGGTATAAAAAAAACAAAATAACGCAGTCAAAAGTGCTCAAATAAGGAGTGTTTCATTTTTTTCTCTTTTTTTTAATCATATGAGGCAGACCTTTTTTTTTTTTGTTTCTAACTGTGTCCTCTAGGGTTGGGTTTTTGGGGAGGAGGAGAGTGGGTACGTGAAAAGCGGCGAAGGAGGAGGTGAAAGATCGAGGCTGACGGATGGCCCGGTCGGGTGCTGCGAAGGGGTTCGGCTCCTGGTGTCGTGACGTGGGTTTTCTTGACCCCTCAGCTCCTGTTGGCCGTCCTTCCTCAGACCTTTGTTTCCTCCTCAGCGGCCGAGGGGCGGACGACTAACCCAGGCTGGTGATGTTGGCCCTGCCGCCTGGTGGCGCCACGATGCGCTGGGTGTTCCGGCGAGGAATGTTGTCGTCAATCTGGGCACCTGTCAGATCAAAAAGAGGGTTGGCTGTTCAAAGTTGTGTTCAGACTCTGTTGTTTAAACTGATGTTTCAGTATTTGGGGACTTTCTCTTTATTTTAATTTTCCAACTGACTCCCTGGACCTTGTGCTGAATGCTGAGCGCAGCTGAAGTTATGGATGTCTATGGCATCGAGTAGCAGCACTGCTCAAAAGCAGGGGTATAAGGAAGTAGTGATACACTCGAGAATTGTGATATTACGTTAGATGATACTGTATCGATCTTCAACAACAGTATTATTGATTGTAAGTATTGATTTTTAATTAGTAGTTTACAGGCAAAGATGTACTTGTAAATATGGCTGGACGATATGGCCAATAACAAAATGATAAATATTTTTAGGCTGTATCGGGCATATATTTTGATATTTTACAAATCTCTAAATCACTGTAGGTTACAAAAATAATAAACTACTAAATGAACTTATGTTACAAAAAGTTATTTTTATAATAATGATAAAGTACTTATATTAAAAAACTAAATAAAGTCCTGTTAAAATAAAGTAAAATAAAATACTGTTTGAATTAACTTAAATAAATTACTGTTACAATAAAATTAAAGTAATATCATAAAGGTAAATAAAGTACTGTTACAATAAACGATAGTTATAATGAAGTTAAAGGAAACACTGTTTTAGTCAAGAACTGTTAAAAGGTTCTAGCAGTTAGCAGAAGTTTAAACTGTTACAGCGGCACCATTAAACGGATTTATTCACTTTGAGGGGGAAACAAGTTAACAGTGATTATGGACTAATGTTTGCACTGACCAGATAGACTGAAACCAGACTGGTGCAGATTACGGACGGGCTGGTTGGGCTGCTTGGCAGGTGAGGTCTTAGCAGAGGAGGCAGGAGTCATAGTTTTAGGTGTGACTGACACCTCGCAGACCGGACCGTCGTACAGTCCTCTGGGTACGCCCCTCAGCTCAGCCAGCTGCATTTTAAAAAGGAAACAGACACAACACTCAAAGCAATGAAAACAGACAAGGAAATATTCCAAGTTTGGGGCCAATCTGTAACGAGCTGCATCATCCCTCCAGCTTTCAACAAAACAATCAATCATAATAAAAAAAGCTGGGTGTGGAACCTCCCTGTCAACAGTCACAACTTCACTGGACAAACTTTGCACAAGCGGCTGTTTAATGAGTTGCCAGTATTGAATCAGCTAAAATAATTAAACACAGATACTAGCAGAGCAAAAAGAATCAGCACTGTACCCTGCTGCGAGCCTTTATCCTCTTGTAGACGTGGTCAGGAAAGGTTTGCGGGCTACGAAGCGTCCCGAGCCCTCGGTGGTGTGGAGGTTCCCTTCCTCCAAGACGATCTTGCCCTGGCTGATGACCACCAGAGGCCCGCCGCGCACCTCTGTGCCCTCGAAGATGTTGTACTCCACAGTCTGTAGAGGCGAAGGTAAAGGTAAACATTGTATTAAAAGTGTTTCCAGCATAAAAATATCAGTTTGTTGCAGCGACTCAAGCTCAGGATACGACAGTTTCAGAGTAATGGGTGTTTCGGCTTAATTAGTGGCTGTGTTAACTAGTGACCCAGCGTATTGTTGTGGTTACTCATAGTGACAACAGCTGTCGGAACACCAACAGAAAGCCTTCAATTTTATTTTAATCAATTTTAAATACACACTCATCTGTGTTTATTATCGATGCCAACCATTTACGAGCTACACGGATGCATTCAGCTGAAAGTCACAAGTTAACACAGTCCCTCGTTAAACTGAGACCCCAGCGACGTCTATGACTGCAGCCTCTTTAATGTGTTGACACAACTGAGGACACAATCAATAATTCTCCTGTTACAGTGAAACAGAAGCAGAATTCATGTTTGCCTAACAACTGTATCGCCGAGCTCTGAACCTTTCTGTTTGAAACAAGCTTCGCACATTGTGGTCTAGTGTCCTTTTTGGCCTGGGAAGATTTTTGATTTCAAGATACACAACTCTGAGTCTGTGTCATGGAATCTGACGTTCTGTACATGACCACAGATTACACAGGCATAAGCATCTTGTGACTTGTATGCTTGTATTGTCTTGCTGATGTACACGCTACACATCTCCACCACATGTATGTATATATCTGGCCACTGATTGTTGGGCGACTTGCTGGTGTCATCCACACTCTTGCTCACAGCACACAGATCTGGAAGTTGGACTATTTGTCAATATGCTTTGGTAGCATTCGCAGTCTTAGGTGCTTCATGCCCCTGCTTGACAAGATATTGTGCTCTACCACTCTTCCGTTACCATCCTGCATGCCCAGCCTTTGGTACGTCATCGTTAGCCCTTTTTTTATTTTTTTTTTATACTTTAATGTTAATTGACTTTTAGTTTGTGTATTCGAGCTTGTGACATCCCCAAAAAATATGTGTGTGGTTTGCCTCTCTTCTCCCACAAAGTCCCTTCTTAATACCACCTTTGCATTTTTACACAGATCAAACGACACCATTCGCTCCAGTGTGTGATTATACAGTGCATGGCGGCTTTGCAAAATCAAAAGAGGCGTGACAGGAGTGACATACACAACAGCGTCTGCCTCTAGTGTGACACAAACATACGCTTTGGCAGTGCCATCTGAACAACATTTACTGTCCCTGTTATATGAACAGCTGATCTCCATCCTCAGAGGGTAAAGAGCTGCCTAATCTCATTGTTTCCCCAATTTGCAGACATTTACAGCCATTGTTCTTCTTCTTTGAGTTAGCCGCTAACTGCTAACAGCAACTTTTTACATCTCCCACTGTGCAAAATGTAAAAGCTGTGCCACCCATGATCCCGTCTGGCAGGCTGTCCTGTTTATACAGACATCATTTCGGCACTGTCACTACCTCCTGTGGCGGCTTAATGGTGAGACCGCTCTTCCCCCCCATTCCACAATCGTACCTTATACAAAAAAATGGCGTGAAAGTGGCTATTGTTTACAGACTGTAAAATGGTCTATACATTCAAAGAAATTACACCAAGACTCTACTCTTACTCTTAAAAAAACGTGAATAAATTCAGTTTACATGAGTTTATGATTCATTTCAGGTTAGACGTTTCTGTTTCTGATCTCCATCCTCAGCTGTAAATGAACTCACTTCACTCACACACTAGATTCACAGGACTGATTAAAAACCTGTTCACACAACCCCCTCATGACAAGTCTGTTCACACATCACACTTCATGTAGCTCTCTTGATACACGTTTTATATATCACCAGTTGGAAGAGGAGGACGACACAGAATAGGAGTGTTTTGAATTCTCACTGAGGCTGCCTCAATTATTGATTTTAAAAATTCGTTTTAAAGATGAAAGGAAGTTTATTCTCTCGGACAAATTTGTGTGAAAATGCCAAAAATGATGTCATTTGACCATATTAGTCCCAGTGGTGGGATAAACTGATTTATGTATCTAACCCTCAGACAACATACGCGTAGCTCTGGTTCTTACAAGCAAAATAAGCTGTCATGTTTAGCTGTAACCCCTCTTTGAGTTATTTTGTGTTACGGAGTCCAAGAAGTTTGGATGTGTCCCATTCTACTGTACTTAATGGTACTTTATCAATGTTAATTTGTCTGATATATTGCTTGGTTGATAATCAGCTGTGAGCCAAACACAGTTGTCACCTTCAAAATGTGATTTTCTGAGGGTGAACCTAAAGTCATACATGACCAGAAATCTTGAATGCAATTATTCACATTAATTGTGTTATTGCTCTGAAGTTTTTATATATATATGTAAGTAGTTATTTGACTTTACACGTTTAATTAGGGGCTCAAACAAGAAGGGCTGAAACCTTATCAAAAGCTTGTTGATGTCTCATTGGATTTTAAAAACACTGACCGTCTTCAGAGGCGGTGTGCACAAAATGGCTGTGGTATGTCACAAATCAGACTATAAATCAGAATTTTTTTGTTCATTTATTACAAAAGTTGCAGAAAATGTTGAACCACGTGTTTTAAATAAATGTGAAATTGCTCCATAGGGGGCGCCACCAGTTTGGCTTTTCGCAAAATTTGGCCATAAATCAATGATAGTTTGTCCAAACTGAACTCTGTGGATATTGTAACCTAAGCCAATGAAGAATGTCCCCAAAATGTTTCTGATATTGACCAATAGGAAGCAACAGTTTTGTCAGAGAAGAGCGTTGCCTGGTGGAGATTTGGATGTAAATCCATGAGCATCTGTCTGACCATCATAAAACCTGTTGGTAAAGGTGTTGTGAAAAGTCGCCTGTCTTGATCCTGCCCAGCTTTCAAGTTTTAAAGGTCTGCCCTGGATTAAACCCCAAAGTTGATATACTGATGTCATCAATTTTGCAGTGTCTTGGCTTTCTGCACTGAAGATATAGCATGTCATAAAGAGTGTTTTTAAAATCTAAGGCAGGTTGAGGCTCTCGTCTGCCAACCGACAGCTGTGCTCCAGTGATGTTTTATCGCAGCTGCTTGTACCTCAAACAACCGATGCAGATATATCAAATCATCGCAGAAAGACCTTCAAAGCAGAGATGCAATGATTCATCTTCTCCAGCTGATTTCCCCCCATCATGAGATGATGTAACCTCCCTGTAGCGCACGCTGTATGTGGGAATGTTGCCGCTTTGATTCGCAGATTTATGAAAATCTCACTCGGTCTGTCTCTGGAAATTTGCCAGAGCGGTGTTGACGGACTTCCAGTTTGTGTTCACACATGATGCCGCCGTGTAAAACTGCCAGAATATTTATGGATTAAAGTGCACTTGTGGAAGGAGCTTAACTGATTTCGAGTTGAAAGTGCTCCCTCTGGCTGCTAACGCTAATAAAGAGAGCAAAGCTAATCGTCGGGCAAATACAAGTGATGTGGCACAGAGGCCTCAGTTCTCAGGCCAGAGGAGGAAGAAGAGGAAGAAGCGGGGTCGTACGAGTGGTTTGGGTGTTTGGGTGTGTGTGAGTGTGTGGACAGGGAGGGTGGGGAAGGCGCTGTGTGACGAATTTGGGAGCTGTATGCTGCTCTCCTAAAAGCTACTGGAGCTAAAGCTGAGGTCATGGCAATCTGGTGGACTGTGAGAGTCTGAAATGAGATCACCAGGGGGTTGGGCTACACACACACACACACACACACACACACACACACACACACACACACACACACACACACACACACACACTCCACATGAGCAGTTTCTCCCATGAACGTTAGTCCGTCGTTATTCTGACCAAGCGGAATAAAAAGAAACCAAAGAACATGACAGGCTTAAGCAAACAGACTTCAGGAACATACATAGCAATGGTCTCTGTGTCTCTCTTACACACACACACACACACACACACACACAGATACATACATACTCAGTGATCCGCCTGCTAACAATCAGAAACGATGTGTTCCAGTTCTCTGGCAGATTTTAAGGATGACATCACTCCCTTGACGCTGTGTGAGGCCCACACCCTGTTCAACAGTCACACAACGGCCTCACAACAAAAATGCACTAATAAACCTGCTGCTCTGGCTGTCATCAAGCACATTAACTTTATTCTTATTATTAATCATTATCCGATACTAGAATACATTTTTATCTAATTCATAAATTGGGTTTTTTTTTTATGAATTTAAGATGTATTTTATGTAGAATCACTTACTTGCTTGGTATTTTTAAAAAAACTGAAAAGGGGTTTTTTACTTTCTTAACACTGCATCATACAGTAATGGTAAATGGACTGCACTTGTATAGCACCTTTCTAGTCTTCTGACCACTCAAATGTCTTTTACACTACGTCACATTCACCTATTCTCACACGCAGGTGGCTGAAGCCGATTGTGTGATTCCAACTTCACGGCGGCAGTTTGAGGTAGATCCTCCCCTGTGTTAACTTGACAAGTTTTTTTCCCCAAGAAGTCACTATCTTTTTTGTTTTAAGATATTCTTAAGTCTTTTTTGCCTTTAATCGAGCAGATAATTGTTTGGGCGTGAAGGGCCATAGGATGGAATCAAACCTGTGACCGCTGTGGCAAGGAAAAAGCCTTTGTACATGCTGCTTCTGCTCTATCAGGTGAGCTAACGAGCCCCAACAGTCTCTTTCTTACCTTTTGTAAGACAGACATTTCTAGAAAGTTCCTGAAATAGTTTTTTTTTCAGGAGTTTAAATAGTTTCTGGGACAGAAATGATTTGACATGATGGATATTTTCACTTTATTGTCTGAACTGTTCAAAGATTTGTTGATTATTGTTCTACTGCTTTACTTAACCTTGTTTCCTCATTTAAATCCTGTGTTATGAAGCACTCTGAGCTGTATCTCCGCTTCAAGGGTGATGTATAAATGAAGTTTTATTATTTTCATTTCGGCTATTTCAGTAGAGTTACTGTCTTCATTTACAACACCAGTAACCTGAAGCAATCTCTGAACCCATCCACTATCATCTGCCAATGATGAAGCTTCTGGGGGCAACAGCTAATATTCCAGGAGATCCGGTGTAACCAGCGGATATCTGGGCCAAGACTTCCTCTTCTGTGCACTGCTCATCGATTACAGTTTGATTAGCAACTTGAGACAGGTCTGGACAACAGTTCAGCTGATTTCAATATCAGATGTCCTCATATCAATGCAGATGAATTCGAAAAAAATAACTAAATCGTCATCAGACTATAGCTGGATAAATACTCAGGCTGCAAACAAAAAACAAAATGCTTTCAATATCAAGATCTTGTACCTCTGCCTATAGATTCTGCATACATATGCAGATATGTTGATACAGATTATCCACTAGCCTTGATGGGGCAGTTGCCTGGCAACAATAAAAAGGTGCAGCAAGCTTTGTTTTTACTAGCGGCATTGAATTAAGAAAGCCACAGTGCGCCTGCATTTCGCAACCTACAAAACGCTTCCTGTGTGATCAGGGCCTCACTAATGTGTAAATATTATCAGTTATGAAGTTATGAGTGAAGTTGGTACCGAGTTGTGGCTCTTGGCAGAGATATCTTCGTGATGTCTGGATCCCACAGCACCAGGTCGGCGTCTGAACCCACGGCGATACGACCCTTGCGGGGGTACAGGTTGAAGATCTTGGCGGCGTTGGTGCTGGTCACCGCCACAAACTGGTTTTCGTCCATCTTACCCGTCACCTGAAATTAATCAGAGTTCAGAGTGAGAACAGGTTTTGCTCTTCAACTTTTATCTGGTCTCGCTTGTTCTGCCGATCCTCTCCATGCCATTCTTCTTCGTGCATTTTTTATTAAGTCAGCCTTGCTCAGTGTGGACTATTGTATGTTTTAGTATTACATAACCTTGGATATGTTGATTGTTTTGGAGCGATGTACACTTTAATGTGTGCATGGTTTTTGTTTCTTGGTTATATATTATGCACACAGTCTTTTTTAATTTCTTTTTCATTTGAAAAATGAAAGTATAAATCTACGTACCACACACTTGTCCCAGATGATAGACATCCTCTCCTCAGTTCCATTGACGCCTTCAGGAATCAAGCTGAAGTCGTCTTTGCCCACGGCACGCTGGGCAGTGTTAAAAGGACAGTGTGCACTTCCTGTCACCTGCAGGTCACCACTACACAGAAGGTCAAGGTGGAGAAAGAGAAAAGAGGTTTTCATTGTAGAGACAATTAAGTTGTGACACCAAATCCAATTATATAATTTCACTATATCCAGTTTGACTGGTTGCATCATCCCCTTACCAGGAGAGCAGGGAGTTGAGATAGTCTGGTGTGGTTGGGTCGGGGCTCAGAGGAGGGGAGGTGACGTAGGCAGCAGCCTTGGCCCAGTTCTTGCTCCAATAGTGAGAACCGTCTGTTCCCAAGCTAGCGGTAATTGGCTCTCCGTAGACCACAGTGCCTGAAAGTCAGATCCCATTATAACACCAGATACTACGCTCCTGGAGTTTGTTTCACGCTCGTTAAATGGGCTGTTGCAATGTTTCCTGTTTGTTCTTGTTTGTGTCGGTTTTACTGTCTCTGTTTTCTGTAAAGATCTACTGTGTGAGCACAGCACTACACGTCTGATTAGAGCTGAGCAGCTAGAGTAATTGTGAGTAAGTAGGGGTTTACTGGTCCAAACCCTAAACAGACTTGTGGGTCTCCACAAATGAAGTATTTATGTCAGTGTTAGTGGGGTAGACTGAGGTTTTGTTTCAAGTCGCATCTCTGTGGTTTCTGGTTTGGGGAAAGGGGATACTAAAATAGAGACAACTGTGCAGCA
Organism: Epinephelus cyanopodus; assembly: GCA_026686955.1. Taxonomy (NCBI): domain Eukaryota; kingdom Metazoa; phylum Chordata; class Actinopteri; order Perciformes; family Serranidae; genus Epinephelus; species Epinephelus cyanopodus. The sequence goes on along the minus strand of CM048932.1, from coordinate 29,017,597 downwards.
AATTTTGATTTAAGAGACAGTTCACCCCAAAAATACATATTTTTTCTCTTACCTATAGTGCTTTTAGTCAATTCAGATTGTTGCCGAGTGTTGAGAAATTGTCTTTCTCTTCAATACAATGTAACCGCATGTCACTAGGCTTGTGGTGCTCAAGCGCAAAAACGTACAATTGAAAAACTCAACAGTAACGTCTCTTTACAGAAATCCTGACCCGTTTGCTCAAGATAATCCTCAGACCTATATTAAAATCCTTTCACTGGCTCCCTGTTGAGTAGGATCCAGTTCAAAATTCTCATTCTTACCTACAGAGCATCACACGCTCAGGCTCCCATTTATGTTTTGTCTGTCGCTCGCACTCGCCTTAACACTCGTGGTGATTTTGAAACGCTCTGCCTGCTTCTTTTCGATCTGCTGACTCTGTGGTTTCTTTTACAAGCCAGCTAAAGACACCTGTTCAGGTAGCGTGTCTGCATCAGAGCTGATATCTCCAACACTATGCAACTCGCACCAAAACAATCTAAACTGATAAATAACGCTACAGGTATGAGCAAAAATATGTGTTTTTGATTTTGGGTGAAATGTCCCTTTACAGTTAGCAAGAGTAGATGTATGTTCTTTTTTTTTTTAGGTCTCACCCTTCTTCCTGGCCTGGGCGATGACATCAGCAGCACTCTTGCTCATCACCTTGGTGACATACAGAGGGCAGTTGGTCTGATTGGCCACAGTCACAGAGCGGTTTACGGCCTCCGCCTCCACCTGGAGAAGAGAAGGAACAATGGAAAGTGGAGGAATGGCATTAGTTTGACACTCTCCCTTCTCTCACCCTCCCTTGCTTCATGCTGTAAGAAGGGGTTTTGAGTGATGACATTAAAGCTAATGGTCTGTCAGACTTATACATAGGCTTATACTACACACAGATAAAATGAGTTAAAGACTTTCAAAGTGAGCTGAAAATGAGTTTAATAAATCAGCTTACACACAGCCTTTGGGAAATCATTTCAACACAGCAGGTGTATGGTGACAGAGTTCTTCATCATTCTGGGCTGTGTGCGTATTTGCTTTCTTCGCAAGAAGTAAATGACAAAATGAGAACCACTCTCATGTTCGTGATGCAGATATAAAGCCATCAATTAGCTGCGTAGCTTAGCATAAAGACTGGAAACAGAGGAAAACAGCTGGAGGAAGTGACTGCCTGCATATAACTCCACATGTTATTTTTACACTTTGGTTTTTGTACAGATTAAAAGCATGTTTATAACATAGATTTTGTGACTTCTGGACACAGCCAGGCTAGCTTTTTCCCCCGGATTCAAGTCTTTGTGCTAAGCTAAGCTAAGCTAAGCTAAGCTAAGCAGCTGCTGGTAGAAGCATCATATTTGCTGTACAGACATGAGAGCGGTATCAATCTTCTCTTTTAGCTTGTGGCAGGAAAGCGAGGAAGCAAAAATGTCAACACCAGTAACCAAAATGTCAAACTATTCCTTAAAGTTTGTTGATGTTTTAAAGGGAAGTTGTGGTATTTTTCAAGCTGGACCCTGTTATCCAATGTTTTAGTATTTTAGTGACTAATGGAGACAACTGTTGTTGAATACAATTCAATAGAACTTTATTTATCCCGAAGGAAATTCTTGTGCCAGAGAATGCTACAAATTACAGTAACATGTCACTCATTGGGCCCAGTTTTAGAACAGTATAATATTAAACATCTGACAAAATATACAAGATAAGAAGTGTTTCTCAGGAGCAAAAGCAAAAGCAGTGCCTAAAAGAATAACAATCGGAGTAAGGTAAGTATAAGAGTTACTGCACATGATGGAGTAACTGACAAGTGATCATGATATTGAAAAGTGATATTGCACACGATGTCGTGAAAAATGTTGCACGAGATTGGTCACACAAACTGGTTTCGAGTGAAGCAGGAGCGCTGCAGCTGATAGCCATGAGACAGGCTGCAGCGTAACCACTTGGGGCATTAGGCACCATCAATTTACGTCCACTAACTGCTTGTTTTTTGCCACTGACCGGATCGGATTGTAATGTGTGACAATATTATGGCCAGGCCCTACAGAAAAATGTAGAGAGGAGTGCTGGGAAGAATTTGCTGTGCCGGAGTACAGAAAGCGTATCTCAGTGTTATCTAAAAGATTTTCTATATCACGGCTGAATATTTAGCTGAGTTTGATCATGTGTAAAAGTCTGCAAGGTTTCAGAACGAGACTTCTCCTCTCTAGCTGCTGCTGGCTGCAGAACTCTCGCTCAATACTGGACCGATTTCAAAACTTGTTGTTCCCGTTAGTCACTTAGAAACAAATACATGAGAAAATAGGGTCCAGGTTGGATCGTTTTCCTTTAATGTGCTTACAATCTGTTTTCCATCCATAGCAACAAAAATAAGGTAAAACGCTTAAGAGCAACTTGGCTATTTATTTTGAAAAGTGAGATGACAGGATTGTGACAGTAAAATGACTAACATTAAAAGAGTGTTCCAAGACGAGAGAACACTGTGTGTCTTGTCTGTAATTTATTTGTAATGATGATTTAGTCCTTGCAGTAAAGATAATAAAAACAGTAATAATAATAATTGGGATTGATTTAATAAGAAGAATAGAAGATTTCGTCATAAACACAGCTGCTGTAAGTCATAACTTTAAATTACTTTACTTAGTCGCCACATCTGGATGTTCTTGAGTAACAGCCATGATTTATGTAAAGGATGTGCTTTTATTTGTGATGCGTCTGCGTCTCCCAGCAGGGATATTCACATGAAACATGCGAAGGTGAATCTGAAGACGATGTTAACGTATTTGCCGAGGCAGCGAGACACCCGCGGCTTCAACGTAAAACTGTCAAACAACGCAACACCAACAGCTGTGAATGTTGGAAAGGTCCAGGACTTCTGCAAATATAACTCAGAGATGATTCCTCACTCCCCAAAGTCAAACCAGCTTTTCACCCCAAACCCAGACAGGTCAGTTTACGTCCACAAGGCTGAAACTCTGTCTCACCTCCTCAGGGTGGCTCAACACGTGTCCCTCAGGCCCAGTGATCCCCTGCTCCAGGATCCTGTGCTGCTCCTGAATAAACACACACATAGACACAGACTAAAACTGACCACTGTGGGAAGAGGAGACGTTGAGTCATGTAAAGGTGCACGCAAGTTCCACATGACCAGATGACCACATGGACACTCGAAGCTCAGGGCTGCATTTTTGCTTTTGATGACAATATTGAAGGCAGCAGGAAGTCATGTCGCTATCTATTGTAGATCCCGGAGTGAGCCGTCATACCTCAGCCACAATGTCTCCGTTCTCAGCGTGCACTTGGGCGATAGCTCCCAGATCGCGGATCACACTGAACACCTCGTACACCTGCAGCAAGGAGGAAGGCACAGTTATGATCTCTGATGCATGACTGCAACTTTTTGTCTGTCAATTCAAACCTTGAATTTAATCTTTACTGTACATCCTCTACTATACCAGACTGATGAAACCCTGTGAGTTCTGTGTTTCTTTAGGGAGACCGTTTCCTCGCATCCATTTTCTTTAAAAAGTTTTATTTTACCAATGCATTTTCTCAATGACAAATACTTTAGTTTGGTGGTAAAGCTGTCTTTGATCTAAAAGGTAAAAAGAAAAGAAAAATGTCAGACACCAATGAAAATACCATTGGTAAAAATACTCTTTTAATACTGAGGATACAAGGTTTCACAAACGCATACACCTTGGTTTTTAATCACAAGAAAATATTCCCACATGTTGGCCTAAGTTGCTGCGCTTCTGACCAGATGCTGTTTTTCTCTTTGTGTGTTTTTAGCCATGCTGAGGATGGCAATCCCAGAGTGGCATTTGTGGTTTAAAGTGAAATGTCTTGACAACTGTTGGATGGATAGCCGTGAAATTTGGTGCAGACATTTATGTCCCCCTCATGATTAATTGTAATGTCTTTGGTAAGCTCTTCATCTCTCCGTCAGCACCAATATTTCGGTTTATGACTAAATATCTGCAGAACTAATGATGTTCCAATGAGCCTCAGCTGCACTTTGTGCTTAGTGACAGTTAGCATGCTAACAGACAAAACTAAAATGGCCAACCTGGATACACTGTTTAAGGTGGGACATCAAGTTGCTCAGTGGTATGTGAAGCCAAATATGTTCAACTGCCACATATAAAGTTACCCCAATGATCAGCGCTGTTTCCTCATCACTGGGCCCATACAGCAGGCGGACTAGAGACTTCCACAGGCCAAGCCAGTTACTTCCTGTTTCGTGCTTCACTAACTCGAATAGGGATTAAATTATTTAAGCGTGCAACTCTTGCAAACTTTCCCATTTTTTATGGACCAAATAGATCAAGTCGGGAGAGTGGAAGTCCTTTCACAGGGGTTGTGACACTCAAAAAAATTAATCCACTGATTTACAGTAATTCAATTGGCTTTGAAACCCAGCTCACTTCCTGGGGTCCTGGTTTGCATGCGAATGTTAGCATTTAGCTTAACTGTACAGCCACACAGAGCTACTAGCATTGACACATTAACACTGTAACATGCTCATGTTTAACCCAAACAATGTGTCATGTGACTGCAGTTGGTTCAGATACACGTTCTCAACACTAATGAACCGCACCAGAGTTCATTTATAACCGGACCGAGACCACCTCTTCAAGAAGGTCTCTGTCTGGTTGTTTCGGTGCACACCTGAGTGTGATCGCTGTGTTCACACCTGCCCAAATGAACCGCACTTAGGGGGCAAACCTGAGTTTGACTTAATCGAACCAAACAGGGCAGGTGTGAAAGCATCCTTCGTCTACCCTGCTGAAATTCTACTGACTTATCTCATTTTTAAGCATAATTTATTTGCTTGTTTTGTTCGACCAAGAGTCTAAAACCCATCTAGGTTTTATAGTGATATAAAACAGAGAAAAGAAGCTGGAATCAACGAAGGTTTGGTATTTTGGATAGCAGACACAGTCGTCATAATAAGATATACTATATTTAGTCTACTACTCTAAATATATCACTTTACATCTACTGCAGCAGACGAGACATCAAGTCCCCCAAAAGTATGCAATATTAACCAGAAAATAATCATAACCTCAGTGACTCAGAATACTTCTGTGGTGAAATGAAACATGGATCCTGGTTTTGACACAGTATGTGAGTCTCCCACACCCTGACTGTTTATTAAGCATGGCGGTAACTTCATGGACTGGAGGGAAACTGACATGTTGAGTGAGTCATCACCAGCCGGCTGCCAAACATGCAACAATACAGAGCCGTCAAAGTTTGACACGGGAGAGAAACTCATTCCTCGCACAGGTGCAAAGACCAACACGGATCTGTTTCAAAACAGCTTTCAAGTGGAATTAATTCATTTTAACCATGAGTCAGACGGAGTCTTGGACCGAGATGTGGCTTTCATCATGCTCTCACTATCCCGAGAGAAAAACACAGATGATGAGTAAGAATCGGCGTCTCTCGCCAAGACAAACAGTCTCACACCGTAGCTCTGACTGTAGGATGACGGCAAGAGCCAAATCAAGGCTGTGATATGACTACCGTGATGTTACAATGTCCGACTTATTGTTGGCTACCGATCGTTGCCTGCTTTTCAAGTTACTTTTGCAATAATTGCTATTCTGGCTGAGCTCTCACTCTGAATGACAGTCAACAAGATGTGATTTAGTTGTTATTGTGGCTTCTCCAGTAAACAGCACCATCTTTGTCTGTGGATTGTGTGCTGTCATGTTTAATGTTTCATGCTACAGCGATGACCTTCAAGCTGAATGCAATTTGTACGGATTTGATTTATGTGCAGCAGCAAGTTTCATGTTAAAGGGTTTAATTTGATTTATTGCAGTAGAGGCTGCAGCTCCATGGGGCCAATCAAGGTCATTGTTGACAGCAGTGTCCCAACAAAGGGGCCGCAGTTCTTCAAATGGCCACTTGAGGCTGGCTCCAGAAGCGAGTCAATCCCCATAGACAGCCATGTTTTTAAATGCTAATCAAGCTAGAAGCCTGGTACAAAAAATGGTTTTGGTCTCTATAGCCAATTTCCCCGTTCATGACAACTGTACAGGGGCTGAATATTTATATAATTTACCAATTTAACTGTTAGTAAGACTTATAGTTATGCATAATTAAGGGCGTGGCCGCTTTGAGTGACAGGTGGGTGCTGTCTGTTGACAAGTTTGAATAGGTAAAAATAGCATTAGCATTATCTCGGTGAAGCATTTACTTTAAACGCACCGTGCTAACCATGCTAATATGTGCATACTTCTTCTTTTAACTTTCAGCAAAACGCTATTCACCAAGCTAACCAGAGACAGAGGTCAACCCTGAGAGCATTGGTATCTTAACAGTTGTGTCGTTTTGTTATTAGTTATCTTTACAGTTATTTTGTTCCCTTGATTAATATGCCTGTTATTATATTTTGATAGTCATTAGTCAGTTGAATGTGACGTCGATCATCAGTGCGGCCTCTGACAGCTGTCAACAAGCTGTCATCTGTCTGCGCTCAGATGATGTAAGGAATCTTCCGCTGCGCAGAGGACTGTGAGTCAGAGTAGCCAGAAAAACATGCTGGCGTGCCAACAGCAAAATACGACCGGATGCGGTAGAACACCCTGGTCTTTTTTGGCATACTGTTTTGGAAATTCTATGCATTGGGACATAATAGTATGGTAGTATGGGTAATTAAATGCACAGATGGTCACTAATGGCTCCAAAAATCCAAGTTGTAATGGCCAAAATGCCAAACTTGAGGACACAAACCAATGGGTGTTGGCTTTAAGTGGCTTTGTCCATTATTTTTATACAGTCTATGGTCCTAACGTGCCAAAATCCCTTTAAGTTCCATCCACATCTAAGGTATTATTTGATTTTCATTTGACCTTGAATACAATATTCACCATCCCTATGGAAAATGTGTTCTGTGTATTCTGTTTCTCTGCAATACGTGGTATGACAAAGAATGAAATGACAAGAAGAGACGAAGCCCCACCTGAGCGTCAGTAAGCTGGAAAATATCCTTATAAGCCAGATAGACCAGGAAAGAGTTGACGCCTAGAAACAAAAGATTTCAGTGTGAGAACCATGAGGGCCAGGGAAGGTTGAAACAGGACAAATTAATCCAAAATATTAGACTCTGATCTGAACATGAGATAACATGTGACTTTCACTAATCTAATCAAATATTTAACAATGAGTGCCAAGAGAGGAAAAACTAATATGCATCCAGATTATTACAGGGCATTGAGTACATGATGTCTTGCTCCTCTCTTGTCCTAATGGGACTCTGTCAAACAAATTGTGTTGTTAAACATCAATGTGCTGTTGCGTCATCCGGTTACATGACTGAGAATTGATATATTTAACTAAAGTTGCTTTAGCAGCTTTAAATAAATAAAAAATAATGGGTTTCTGTGTAACATATGGATCTGATGAAATAACATGTGACTTTGCGTTTGGGTGTGGTCGCACCATGATCCTTCACCAGCGTCTCCATCTCTTCCTGGATGCCCTTGTGCCACTCGGTGATGTCGACATGCAGTGAGTAGTCGCAGCAGGACTTGCTGTCGGCCCATTCACGCCACTGCTCGAAGGCCGAGATGAGGCTGACGCCAGGCTCAGGAACCACGTGGTCAACTGGATACGCACAAACACAAGGAAAGTCAAACACACTGACAGAAACCTGTTGTGATGCTTTTATCTGTTATTATGTTGTTATGTCTGGAACAAACTGGGACCAATTGTAGTTCACACCAGCCGGCCAAATATGTTTCAACTTTGTCTCAAGTGACCGCGTTTAATTGATCTTTGAGAATTACCAGATACATAACTCCTGTCTTTGTACAAACCTGAGCCAAGCTCAAAGTACAAACCATCATATGCTCCATCTGCTCATGGTTTCCACCACACAAAGACAAACACTATATGAGCTCAAGATGGTATTGTTGAAGATGTTACTTTTCAGACAAGAATGAGTGAATGTAATGGCTCACATCTGCTGATGTGTGGTCCGTCAGCTCGGTCAGGAAAGAATGTGCGTTCACATTAGGGCTGCAAAAACAATTATTTTCATCCAATTCATCTGTCGACAGGTCTTTCAAATAAATGATTTATTGTTTAGCCTTTAAAACATCCGGAAATAGTTTTAAAAGACCATCACAATTTCCCAGAACCCAAGGTGACGTCTTTAATGTGCTTGAGAGAGCAAAACCAGAGATATTCAATATACCGGCTAATCCTAAAGGTGACAAATGATGTGTTGCTCTCTGCTGACTCTGGGAGGATTGCCATCTTGGTTTTACTAGCTCCTAATGCTGCCTTCAACAGTGCAGATCATGATATACTTTTGACAGTGGGTGGGTATTAACGGTATATAACTAAACTGATTTAAGTCGTCTTAGTCATTGGACATTCTCAGTATTTACAGGTCAGTTTTCCTCCTCCTCTGCCAATGTTGTCATCAATGGGGTCCCCCAGGGTTCCATCCTGGGCCCAGTTGTGTTCTGCCTGTAGATCCTCCCTCTTGGAAACATTAGAAAGTACAGCATCTCCTGTCACTTCTACACTGATGATTCACAGTTTCACCTCCCACTAACATCTAAGGACTGCCAATAGCCTCTCCCGGACTGTCTCGAGGACATTAAAAGCTGGATGCCAAATATTTTCTTTCAGCTAAACAGTACAAAAAAGTAATTATCTTAGGTCCCTACAAATCCAGAAGCCATCTTGCCCGTAAGTTAGCCCTCTTCGCCCCATATGGTCAAGTCACATGCAATAAACCTTGGTGTTATATTTGATAACTGGACTCTGTCTTGACAAACAAATCAGTTCTGGCATCAAAAATAGTTTCTATCAGTTAAGAACTATTTTATAAACTCAAGCCAATTCCCCTATCCTCATTAACTCATCTACAGATGGTCCAAAATGCAGCTGCAAGGATGACGACTGGTACAAAAAAATGCAAGCACATCAACCCTGTAGTATCCTCTCTTCACTGGCTCCCTGTTTACTGTAGAATTCAGTTTTGATCACTTTCAAGGATTCTAACTGTGAGGCCCAATCTGACATCACAGACCTTATTTATTGGCTCTTAGCGCCCTTGGTCTCTCAGATCTGACGATGTATGTCCCACAGTCGTGACTGAAACTAAAGGGTGACAGAGCCCTTGCGGTTGCTGCTCCACAATCATGTAACCGCAGTTGAATCTGATTCTGATTCTGTCTCTTTATGTCCATACTGGAAGCTTGCATCTGATTTCAGACATATCTAGACTGGATTAAGAGCCATTATATCAAACTCCAGACCACATGGAGCATGAGGTCTAATCTTGGTTTTTGCAAAGCAGATTTTAAACATATTCTTCTGCAGTTTGAAACCTCATTCAAATCCAACATTTTAAAGTTGGTCTCTGTCTGGCTTCTCAAATCGCATTTCAAACTGTCTTTGTCACTTTCCATTTTCGGTGCCGTCACATCTGTTCACTTGTGACGTGCACTCCACTGACATTCCAGTCATCGCGCTGCTATGCATTACATCCATGTTCCAGACCTGCCCGACCCTGCAGCAGTCAGCGTTTTCCCGAGGTGACAACGACACACGAGTTGAGTGGGAGTGTTAGTTCAACTGTGAGGGAGAGGAGAGTTCAGCTGCTGAGTCAGCAGAGGGAGGACCAGACCCTAATTAAATTTTATTATCTTTTCACATTAGCTTTTTTATCTTTACAGCCTTGTGTCTCTTTTAAATAACGTGACGATTAAATTAAGCCACCGTTACAGCTGGAGACTGATAGAGTATACAGACAAAATGTAGCCACAAATCTACTTATTGAATCAATATGCAATTCAATTGCAACAAATCTATCTCGATTTCAACTATTCAAAGAGGCATATCTTTGATTCAGAGTGTGAGTCAGGATTGCCTGCAAATGCCTCTCAACATGGAGGTGGCTGGGCCAGTAGCTAGCAGCTAGCAGCTTATAACACAGTGCTAACAATGGCAACAGTGCTGACAGAGTTGACATTGTTAACCTGGGGGAAAGCAGAGGCTGGGCGCTACGATTCTGTGACGCCACTGTTCTGTTTCTGTGGCTCAGGATGGCAATTTCAGCCGCTGTCTGACTGCTGAGCGTGGCCACTTCCTGTGTCTGTCCTTTCAAATAAACTCCCACATGGTCCAGTCATATAGGTTTTGATTTATTTTGACAAGGTGCAGCTCCTAATAAATTATCCTGTTTATTTTTGTTTTTTTCTACGACTAAGAGACCAATGAAATCTTGCAGACGAATGACCTTTATGACCCTAATTAAAGGAATACACCATAAACACGGCACCAGCCAATAGCACTAAGCTAGTAGATATTAAATTATGCACTAATACTAACAATCCTTTGTCTGGAGAATAATTCATACTTTCTCGTTGACCTGAGCAGCATAAGAGGAAACACAAACCAACCCAGGGGGAACAAGCCTGAGATTTATATGAAACATTATGCAAATCAAAACGGAACTCCAAGAATATGAAGTCTAAAATATATGAGGAAACGCATCTATAGTGGGTGTGTAACACAATGTCAAGTCCTCAGAATCTATGTGTCCAGAGGGAAATAAACTGACTTCCTGGCTCAGTCTGAGCAGCAGTCAGCTCCTTGTGGCTCTGAGTCCTCGGAGCAGATGGACGGTTTAATATTTTGGCTCGGTCATGAACAGGCCTGGCACCCTTCCGGCTCTCACCAGGAGATTTTCAATTAAAGCCAATAAGTGAATGAGGAACCTCTGCAGGGCAAGACGCGCAGCGAACACCTCTGTCAGCTGTGATTCACTCACAGAAAGCACTCAGAAAGAACTGATACATCAGGTCATGCATGAAACAGAAGGATCTTTCTGCTCAATAACTTACTGATCATGGTGGTGCCTCCAGCCAGTGAGGCCTTGGTGCCTGGTAGAAGTCATCAGCAGAGGTCATGCCTCGATCGGGCATCTGGAAACGCGTGTGCACATCAATGCCACCTGGCATCAACATGCGGCCGTGGGCATCGATAGTTTTCACCCCGCCGGGCACGATGAGATTTTCCCCGATTTGTCTGAAGAAAAGAACGTCAGAATTTACAAAACAGAGCAAAGAAGAACTAAAAAACAAGAACAAAAAACAAATTTCAACTTTACACCTGTTTTAAATACTGTGTTCTTTAATGAAGCAATCCAGACATCGCAATACTAAAGCAATAATAACGACATCATGTCTATTGAATACAAAAACAACAACAAAGAGGATTTATTGTGTTAAAATTAAATGCCAAACAAAGATATGGGCTTTTACATTACACAACCCTCAGTATAAGCTTTAAATTTGTATTTATGATCATAATTAGGAAAGGTTCCCCATTTCAGGCATTTTTTATATATTTAATTTCACACTTTGTTGACTTTAAAACAGAACTTATCATGTGCAAAATGCAAAATAATTTGAGAGGAATGTTTCTTATTTGTTTTCTGTTTTTTTTCTATGGGCAAGGACAAATGAAAAAGATGATTGTACTTAAGTTAACTTGAATAAGGGAATTCATCGAACAGTTGTAATGAGGAGAAGAAAAAAATGTATTAACCCCTTTTAGACCTAAGCAACTTGGCTTGATTTCTTTCAAAAATATGACGGCAATGAGCAACGAAGAAAGAAATTTCCCCCCAAAATTGCAAGAAATTAGTAAAAAGAGAAAATTAAAAAACAAGAAAATTAGTAAAAATAAAAAATAAAAAAGGGAAGGAAAAGACCTTGAAAAGTGCTTAAAACTATTTTTAAAAAATCTAGGCTAGTTTTCCCCTAGTTTTTTCCCTATATTTTTTAAAAATAATTTTCTGAATCTATTATTTTTTTGCAATTTGTGGGACATTTCTTAAATTACCAGGATGGTCATTGCGTTTTTCCCCATGTTTGTGAAAGAAATAGCAAAAATTTGCTCAGGATTCAAATTAAATACTTGCGAAAGGCATCTGAAAGCAGCCCAAGAAAAGTGTTGATGCTCCAGGTTTCAAAGAGGTTTTTTTTCATATAGAGTTTGAGAGTTTGAACAGGGTTCAGCAGGACAATTTAAGGTGACAGCAGCGTCCAGGTCTAACTGGTGGACACTAGTGTTTTCTGCGTTATGTCAATTACAACCATATTAACTCGAGCCTCTACACAAATCAAGTGACACAGGAATATGTTTGCATAAAATGAACTTATAACCATAGCTTAACAGCACTAAAACACAGAAATTAGACAAAGAGGCACAAGTCACCCCTTTGTAGGTGGGGTACCCTCAAAAAGTGAACATAGGGGTACAGAAACTGGGTATCAAATGTTCCACATACTGACGATGGAGGCGTGTGTCTAAGACTATAGAAGACTGTATCGTATCAAGTTGCTGTGAGCTGTAAATTCATCACTTCTAAGCAGAAAGCAGAAGATAACGTTCTTTCGGAGCACAACAGTGCAAAGCCTCTCAACCTCCAGGCAGCTATCTCTCACTCACACTAAGCTTGGCTCTGGATCCGCAGCTGCCTGTACCGGAGAGAGTAGCGTGGAAGCGATGAGTGCTCAATCTACAGTAACATCTAGGGACAGAACAAATGGCAACCTACAAGGCTGAAAAATGAAGCCAATGCGCAAGTGCCAAAAACCGCAATCCATCAAATGGCCACTTGAGGCTGGCTTTCCTCAATCCCCATAGACCTCTGTGTTAAAATGCCCCACTTTACAGCAGAAATAAACATGTTTACAGCCTGGTATTGAAAACGGTTCTGGTCTCTGTAATTAATTTCAAAATTCATAACAACTGCACAGGGGGTAATTTTTTTTTTACAACTCACATCCACATCCATGATGTGGGCAAACTTGTACTTTCAGTTAAACCCGTTTTTTGTATTTGTCATAAAAGGAGAAAAGATTCAGAGACATGGATCTGTTATTAAAGCTTTGTTAACATGGTACAATCTGGTTTTTACTGGCAACAGTTGGAGAGAAAAAACAATAAACTCACTTGATGACTCCATCCTCCATATAGATGTCAGCACAGAAGGACTGGTCATCGTTCACGATCTTCCCTCCTTTGATCAGGAGACGGTCGCTCTGGAAAACAATAAAGACGATAAGTAGCTGCACATTTCACTACATTTACACACACACATTCGAAAATTTCACCAGGAAAAGCTGATGTAAAGCTGTGGGAACCGGACACTGCAGACCTGAACACGTGAACGCTGCTCTGGGGCTTTAGAGACGCCTATAAAAATACGCTTATGAGGGCGAGTATCCGATTTGGCTCGATTGGAAGCTGGATTAAGTGCATTTGATGAAAGACATTTTGGGAAATGTCACATAAAAGGGCGGATTGGCACTCGCAACACAAGATAAATAAGCCAAACCTGCCGCAGCCTTCGCTTGGCCTTTTTAGGATGCATTCTGATAAGGAACACATGGCCGTGCAATGTCTTTCAACTGATACTGGCTTTCTTCATCTTCACACACATGCACACACACACCCAGAGATACCCATAAACACAGTGTACACACTCTTACTAATAATGTGATGCATGGATGGAGGGGGAAACAGGCGACGACGCAGGGAAGACAGCACTGTGATGTTTGGATCAGCACCAGATTTCTGTGTGGATGTTTTAATAATGACGTAGTTTATAATGAAAAAGATGCAGAGAGAGAAGGACAGGAAGGAAAAAATGTTGAATAAAACTTGTGGCTGGATCTGAGGAGGAGTCTAATGATCTGATTTATCTGTTATTTACTCAGTGACATTATTAAATTTAGCATTTTATTGTGTTAAGGGAAGACTTTATCTTCCAAATGGCCATGTGCATATTGGTTACCCTACCCCGCGTTACACTGAATTTGTGAGGAAAATGTTTTTCTTGCAAGCCACAACTGAACGATCGAAAATCTCAGAAAATTCTTCATGAATTCAAATAAGAGGGGTCCGCTTTAAACAACAGCAAAACTTTTCAGCACCTCCCAAACAGACAGCCCTTTCCAACAGGGAACTGAACTGAAAGTGAACCTCATCTGTGTTCTCTTCAATACCAGACTCCACTGACAAAAACAGTAATTTTACCTCGCTGAACACAGGAGCTGCTGGTCTACTGCTGCCTCAAGTGGTAGCTTGTTTGAATTATTGTGTGACTTTGGTGCTTTAAAGGGTTAGTTCAGATTGACCAAAGTCACACAATAACACAGATAAACGACTGATGGAGGCAGCAGCAGACCAGCAGCTCCTGTGTTCAGTGAGGTAAAATTACAGTTTTTGTCAATGGAGTCTGGCTTTGAAGAGAGCATGGCATGCAAGGGTGCTTTCAGACCTAGAGTTGTCTTGCTTTGGTCTGAATCAGGAAGAGATTTCAGAAGAAATAAATAAAATGGTAATAGAAAGAAACAGACCCTTTTCTCTGTGCAACCAGGATGTTACGATAAAACTTTGTGTTGTATAAAACTTCATTTTATGATTGCTGTCTCTGATATAAGCAGAGTTTCATGAAACTAATCAGTGTACAGATGAAACTTATATCTTAATCACAAAGAAGGAAAAAAAAACACGTAGGCGTTCATGAGAGAGGTTTCACAGCAGCAACACAAACAGTAACCATTCATCACTGCTCCTCTTTGCTAATTCCAGCTCTGCTTGAACAACAAAATGAGGGGTAAAGTATTCACTGTCGCAACAATGAAGACAGGAGCCCGCCTCCAGACACACCCCTCCAACCTCCTCATGTGGTCGAGCTGTCACAGCAACCGACACGAGAGAACCAATCAGAGCACAGGCTGTGTAATCAATCATCCATGCCTGCTGCTGTGCCACTTGTCTCTGTGCAGGAAAGAAGGAGGAGAGGAGGGGTGGGGGGGGGGGGGGGGTCTTCACCTCAACAGCCTCCCACCCTGTGCCCCTCACTAACTGCCCCCCCATCCCTCCCTCAAGCCACCCTGTTAGCTTGGGTCCTCTGTCCAAAAAGGGAGTGGCAGCTCTGGTCACAAGGACTCCGGCGTCCCCGGCTAACAAAGGCCGCTCTGTTTGAGCCACTCGCTGCAGCCCGGCCAGCAGCTCTGGCCCCAAACACAACTGCTGCTGCTCTGCAAAGGCTCCCAGTCCGAGCCCCGCCCTGCATCTGAACCGGCACATATACAGCTGAGCACTGCACAACTTTGTCAGATATTACATGTTTTTTTAATCCTTTCAAGACCTCTGGTAATACGCTCTGTATGCACAACCAGCAGCAGGTGGAATTAATTTTTTTGGGACATGATGCAAACTTCTATGTATACGCTGTACAGCTCCCAGGCAAACATATATCTGACGTTATTTTTATTCACATGCACTTTGTGGTTTGATTATTGATTTATAAAGCAAAAATTCTCAGATTTAAGCTTCTCAAATGTGAGGGTTTGCTGCTTTTCTCTGTTTCAATTTACTACATATGTCATATTTTGAGTTTTGCACTGTTGGTCGGACAAAAGACGCAGTTGGAAGACGTCACTTTGGGCTCTAGGAAACTAATTTTTCACTATTTTCTGACCTTATAGACTAGATGCTAAGTCGGTAAAATAACGGACAGATGAATCAATACAGAAAATAACTGAGCTGCAAAGTACTCCACTGATTGCACACCTATAACATTAGCTGCGGTTACATGGACAATATTTCTTCAGTCCGACAGAAATTATTCTGATTAGAGATTCCCTTGGAACTATGTACATGGACGTTAAACGAAGTGACCTGATAGGATGTGCATTTCCATCAGAATAAAACATTTCTGACTTGTGCAAAGTGGTTCTGCCTGCTGTGAAGCATCTAATCTGCTGGAAATTTAACAGAAGAAGAAGAAAAAGCTTTTTGAACCTTACTGAGAAAAGAAGAAGTGGTTCTGTGAATACAATTTCTGTAGTAAGTAACAAAAGTGTAACCCAGGTTGTTTCCTGCAGCTACAAATTACAGATGTCCTCACCTCACATCGGTGAAGACTACAAATTACCAATGTTCCCTGAACATCTCATATGCAGGCTGCTGGACAATTGTTATGTCCGGTGACTTCGCAATTCAGCCTGTAGCAATAATGTTACATAAGGCTACTGTTTCAAATGGGGGGCACGTAGAAGCAGCTGCTGTGGCATGTCCTGTACAGTGCACGCACCAGCTACATCACCTGATGTTACCCCCTCCTCTCCCCCTGTGAGGCAAACATCTGCAGAAAGAATTATTCCAACCAGAGAGAAACAATTACATTGAGCATTGGCATGATTATTATGGTAATGAATTTGTTTCATGTGGGAACAATAAACAAGTGTGCTCAGGTGCTAGTATGCTTGGAGCAAGGTCCAGGTTAACACGTTAGACACATGACGTACAAAACAGATATTTCACTTCAACTATAGCTTGTTTTGTTGCTAATTTTAATGCTTGACAAAATAGCTGGTTTAGAAGGAAGGGTGGCAGAAAAATTGAATTTTAATTAGGGTTATTTTGGCCACTTGGGGGCAGCAAAACAAGCTCTAAACTCAACACTGACATATCATCAGCATATAAAGTTTATGGCAAACAACCATGGACGATTGTTACGTCTGGTGACTCCACAGTTCAGCCTGTAGCAACAACGTTACATAAGGCCACTGTTTCAAATGGGGGGCATGTAGAAGCACTTGTTGTGGCATGTCCTGTACAGCGCACGCACCAGCTACATCACCTGATGTTACTCCCCGTGGGGCAAACATGTGGAGAGGGGATTTCCTTATTCCATCCAGAGACAAACAATCACATTTACACAGTTATCAGGCACCAATACTACTGAACAAATTATTATTAATTATTAAAAATTCTCTCCAACCAGGGCCGTCTTGCGACTGAGTTGGTTACATGGAGCATTTTTATTCTGACTGCACTATTAATCTGATTATTAGTGGGACAGTGTGTCAGAGACGAGGATGCTGTCTAAGATACATGTCATCTTGGACAATGTGTCCCACCCTCTCCACCATGTGCTGGTGAGACATAGGAGCACATTCAGTGACAGACTCATGATCCCAAGATGCACCACAGAGCGCCACAGGAAGTCATTCCTGCCGTGGCCATCACCCTGTACAACTCTGAGTCAATAAACTGGCACCTAGAATTTCTGTTTCTGATACTAGGCCCATGTAAATGCACCTACTGTCAGACACGGTCAGAAATATTATCTTTTCTTCTTCCTTTTTAAAACCTGGCGCCTATAGTGCCCATTATGCACCTTGGTTGCCAACAGTTCAGCCAGTCAGGAGACATCACTCGAGGTAATTTATCAGACTTTGTGCACAAAAGGCTTCAAACAACTTTTTCCACATATGCAGTCGTACTCCCCAAGACGTATAAACAGTCTTTGATGTGTAAAATTGGAGCACTTCCTGTTTGATCCTTTGAAGTCTTGAACTAGGCATTCGTCACTGGAATACTGCAGATATGTAAAGGTCATCTCCATCTGAAGCTCCCAGTATCTGTTTTTGAAACAAAAATAACTCTCAATATATTACAGGAGCCAGTTTGTGTTTAAATTTGGCTGAGTAAGATGAAGTAAGGTTCGTTTTGCCGGTTATTTCTGAAAAGAAATCGTTCTTCCTTTGGGAATAAAGAATAGTTGCAGCGCAATCTGAGTACAGGGCAACAATAAAGTGTCATGTCTTTTGTTCTCGGAGCTGTACAGTAACCAGATGATGGCATACATAAGTCATATCCTCTGCTTTTGGAAAGAGATTTTTTTTAACCTCATTATGCCGCCAGTGACACACTCATAGCTCTACAATGAGGGCAGGAAGACACACACAAACACTTGCAGTACACACACACACACACACACACACACACACTCAGAGACTTCAGCTGACTGCAGCAGGTCTGGAAAAAGCTTTACAGTTGTCATCTGAAAGGTGTGGCAATGCTCTGACAGTGCTGATGGAACTAATGCAAATAGATCATGTGGTAATCTTCGATCTATGCGGAGCAGCCCGCTCTGGTGGAGCGACTGGCCTCGCTCCAGCCCAACGCTGGCCCGCTCTCATCCCGACAACTGCTTTGAAATATGCCGTTACATCATGCGCCTCATCATGACTGTCATTATCACATTACTCAGTCGAGTTCACCAAGAGACTCGGGTTCTCGAGTCGACACTCACAGACCCAAAGCTGCGCGAGCCAGAACTGAGAGGCAAAATTATCTTTTCAGAAACAATTAATCATGTTTGATCCACAAAGAGGAGCTAGTTTTGGGTTTCTCAGTGTGAGACAAGCAGATGGTTTGGAAATTTAAAGGTGTTTTTTTTCTCTTGTTTTTAGCTTCAGCTGCAGAGCGCTAAAAAGACGGGAAATTAGCAGAACAATTACTTGCCCTGAATCCAGACTGTATAATCCTCCGATTGTTTTGGAGCTCACAGGGGTTGGAGAGAGTGTCTGATTGTACTGGCTCCGAGCCAGACTTGACAGTGACCTTTCCTTCATGGGAACCTCTCGCAGCCTCACAAACAGGATATGGACAAAGCTCAATGGGCTCACTGTCAGTGAACTGCTGTGTTTTCATTCCACACCACAATACGTAACCCTGCTCGTGTAAATGTCATACAAACAAAATGACGGTTAGCAATTGAGCAAGAACGCTGTTTTGAAGCCCCCAGCGTCGACCTCACTCGCCTACATTTCCTGGTTCCAATAAAACTAGGGGGCGGACCCCATTTGGGGGGCGTAGAAGCATTGCGGGGGCAGGTCTGTATGACCGTGAGGAAAAATAAGGAGCGGAAGTAGAGCTGGATAATTTTGTTTTATGTGGGAACAATAACAAGTGTGCTCTTATGCTAGCAAGTTAGCATGTTGGAAAGCAAAACGACACGTGAGGTACAAACAGATATTTCACTGCATCAACTTTTGCTTGTTTTGTTGCTTATTTTAATGCTTGAAAAAATAGCTTGTTTAAAGGACGGGTGACGGCAAAAGTTTTGATTTTTTTTGGCCACTTGGGGGCAGCAAAACAAGCTCTAAACAAACACTGACATATTATCACCTTATAAAGTTTATATGGCAAACGTGTTAGCAAATGGCTGCCTATTTACCCATCCGGCAGAAACAAAGCAAGATTAGCTTTCACTTAGAGTTGTGTTTCAGGACACTTGGTGATTATAAGTCAAATATTTACTCTCCTTTTAGCTCTGTTTTACTCTCTTGGCTCTGTTTTTAGCGTACGGTGATCAGACATCTTGGATTGCCTGGGACTGTCCCAGTATCAAGCTGGGTGCCCCGATAACTATCTTTAAATCACTAAAATGCTCCAGTTTTCGATATTCATTACTAAATTGTCTCAGATTTTACCACAATTCAAATATTAACATTAAGTTTTATACTAGTGTTCTGCACTTACGTAGACATTTCTCATGTTCTGTCTCACTCATCTTTACCCAGCCCAATATAAAAACATACACAATAAATAACGTGTCCGTCATGCTACGGCCAAACATTAGCAGCAGCTTACAAAAAATGATAACTGTTTGCTCTGTATAGTCAAATGCACAAAAAAAACTTGTGTCATGGAAGAAGAGGATGCACAGGAAGGCAATCGAGGCACTCCCAAGAATATACAAACAAGGACGGATATATTAAAAAGGCTCTATTCTAGTAGCTAAATCATTAAAAGAGCCAGCATGTTTTGCCCACTGTAGGTCTTCGTCAGGGATTTAAGTGGTGCCTACTAGCAGGAAGTGGCACTGTTACAACCAACTTCAGGGGGGCAAATGCAGGTGACGGCCATTTGAAACAGGCAACTCAGGAGGGGATCCTTGCCCACCATCTGGTGAAACACAACAGGAGCTATCGATCCATGGACTCTTACAGCTGCTCTTGTGTGTTACAGTGTTATTATTATTTCAGATAAACTATATTTTGGTGGATTTCAGGAGGCAAAACATCATTTTTTCCAGCTGAGGTGCTGTCCATGGTGTTAAAGGTAGCTTGGTAGGTGAGGTAAGTGCTTAGACGTCCTCCATCTTCATGATACCGCCAATGGAGTGAGCATAAACGCATACATATGTGCAAGTGATACACTTAAGGGTCCAGATTGGAGGTTTGGAAATATGGTCACCCTGCTTGAGCTGCTTTCTTCACCAGCTGGAAGCCAGTTTCATCTGTCTGCTATTTCCTGCTGTGAAGGCCACCTGCAGTGGGTTAATGAAAGCTCTCGCTGAAAACAGCAGCCTGCTTCATCTAAAAACAACACTGATGGTGACACAGTGGGAATCAATGAAAGCAAAGATGCTAAAATGCTCCATGGGACTGAGGGAAGCTGCGGATTCAGGTGATAATCTGGTCCCTTTAACATTATACATAAAGGGCCGTTCTTAAAATAAAAATACTGATGATAGCAGCTTTAAAATAAGCGTATCTATGGAGTTAATTCTGATGCTAAAGGCTGCTGAGTATAAAATAAACAGACTACTGATGATGGACTCTGGAATATTGATTGTTTCTCTACAGCCAGCCAGATCAATCTGCTGTATCATATGACTCCTGTGAGCTCTGATGATTTAATACATGTTTTGTATAAACAAAAAGCACACAGGTGAAAACTGAAACGCACGACAGAGGGAAAAAGTTTCATGAAATCAGGACATAATCCATTTGGGCGCCGTGAAAACGTCTGCCAGTGTCAGGCGTAACCCGGCAACGTTGTGTGTTGTTGTCCAAATGGAAAATATCCTGGGAACATTTGTGAAGTCAGGTGGAGCACGCTGCCAGGTCAGACTTTCAGCATGGTGATTTATGTGTGTGTGTGTGTGTGTGTGTGTGTGTCCTGTATTATTCAAAAACCAGGCTGCATCAAAATAATCTCTGTACATGTTCAGACAACTGAAACACATGTTCACTGGTTTGTTTTTTTTTAATTTAAAACAGAACACTTGCTCTTTCAAAGTAACCTGCTAAACAGGAATTAAATTCCCAGAGGGACAGATGTGGAACTGAACACCTTGAGTTTGCAAAATACAGCACAAACTGTGCACGAAAAATATATATCAGAAAAGTAATTTTTGTGTTTTCATTAAACAGATAATGGGGGATTTGGATAGATACAGCATGACCGTTATGTTTTGGTTCACATCAAAAGAGAAACCGATAGAGGCTTCAGAGGATGAAGATATGACTGGATTTAACTTAAGTTTTTGTTGCCTCTGAAATATTGACTTAACTTTTGTCTTTGCCTATTAAAAGCTCACTTATATTCTTTTTCTTTTTACTGAAAAAAAATCACTTAAATCTCTTTGGCTACAAACAAGTGCATATTTTCAACAGCAGTGACTTCCATACCAGATTTTAGCCTCTTAGGGCAAAAACTGTGGCCGTCAGAAGGTGGGGAAATTTTTGTGGACCAACTGAGTACGAGCTATAGAGCTGCTAGTCACAGCAACAACAAAAAAATCTCTTTTTTACATTAAAATGTTCCCTTAATTTCTCTCTAAACTATGACATTTTACTTAAGATTCTCTTTATGCTTGGGACAGTTCACCTCAAAATCAAAAACAGATATTTTTTCCTCTTACCTGTAGTGTTATTTAGCAATCTAGTTTGTTTTGGTGTGACCTAAAGAGAGTTGCAGATATCAGCCATAGAGATGTCTGTCGTCTCTTGAATATAATGGAACTAGATGGCACTCGGCTTGTGATGCTCATAGCACCAATAAAATACATTTGAAAAACTCAGCAGCAACGTCTCTTTCCAGAAATCATGACCTGGTTACTCAAGATAATCCACAGACCTTGTTGTGAGCAGTTTCATGTAGGAACTATTTTCTTTCAACTGAACTACACCCACTAACCACATCACCGCACAGAAGGAAGTGTGCATCTACTCATGTCAGTGCGAGATCTAAACATTGATGACGTCCACCATCTACTGCTAGCTCACTAAGCATCACTGAGCTGGCTAACATTACAGCTCAGCCGAGGAGGACTCCATCAATGTTTACATATCATGCTGTCACAAGAACAAACTATTCGTCCGTGAAAAGATGCACCCATCCTTCTGTGCAATGATTCAGCTGGTGGTTGTAGTTCGGTAAGAAGAAAATGTATGAAGCTGCTCACCACAAGGTCTGTGGATTATCTTGAGTAACCAGGTCATCATTTCTGGAAAGAGACACTGCTGTTGAGTTGAGCATTTTGAGCACCACAAGCTGAGTGCCATCTAGTTCCATTATATTCAAGAGAAGGCAGACATCTCCACGGCCGATATCTCCAACACTACAGGTGAGAGGAAAAATATGTGTTTTTGATTCTGAGGTGGACTGTACCTTTAAACACTCTCTTCAGCTTTTTGAAAGAAAAAAAAACTTTTCACTATGAAAACTTTACTCACTGACCTCCCTTTGCAGTTCATTGAGGATATAGTGCACCCAGAGGCATCATGGTCCTGTTACAGATGTTACTCAACAGTCATCTCTTTTGTTCAGGTTCTGATTAATAAAAAAAAGTTCACTCTCTGTTCACAATCAAACACACACATTGCGTATTCTCTCTGACTTCTGGCTTTATGAATGGGGGGAATTCAGGATCATATTGAGCGTGAAAAGGAGGCTGAGCTGGTGGGTGGGTGATTTGGAGAGCAGCGTGCTGTGTGCAATGTGTGAGCAGACTGTGCCCCGGGCTGCTGTGCACTGTGAGATAACAGCGTGAACACACTGAGGCGACCTGAAGGAAAACTACACACACGCTGAGCTGCCACTGGGGACGACGACTGTACTACAGGTACACTAACAGACTGCCTAATGATCTCTCATCCGCTGAGGATTGTAGTCACAGAGACTTTAATCCAGAGCGGTCTTATTATAGCCTCGGACTATTTTTACCTTTTCTTAACGTGGACATTAAAGCTGAATTTACTTTACTGAAATATCAGCTTTGTTTTTTTACTTTGCTTTCATCTGTATTTATATCCTTCGCTGTGCTGCAAAGCAGATCAGGACATGCTGCATGCTGGAGCAACAATAACTGGAGTCTAATGCTGAACTGATCCGCCAACAGTTTTAATAATCTATTAACCATTTAGGTTATTTATCAAGCACCAGATAGTCTCTGATCCCAGCTTCAAAAAAGTGGAAAATTTGCTGCTTTTCTCTGTTTAATATAATTTAAGGCTGCAACTAATCATTATTTTCTTATCTGTTGATTATTTGTTTGATTAATTGGGTAGTTATTTAATCTATTAAATGCAGCCAAATTGTGAAAATGACCATCACAAGTTTACAGAGTCAAATGTGATGTCTTTAAGTCAAGCGCTTTGCCCAACCAACAGTCCAAAACCCAAATATATTAAATTTACAGTGACGTAAAACTAAGAAAAAGCAACTCTGAGAATGTTGTACGGGCTTAAATAACTCATCTGTGATTAAAGTTGTACTGAAAACTGTAAACAAGACAGACAAAATGAATAATCTGAAGATGCTGCCTTGAGCAGTAATTTTATTTTCGTAAACGCACACAGAAACAGAATAAAACTAACAAAAACCATCTTGACCCGTACCTCCACTGTACCAACAATCACCAACTCTAGTTTGGTTAAAATAAACCCTGGGATCCTCTCCATAATTTTTTCAGACACTTATAATAACAATCTGAGCCTGTCAGTGGCAAAAACAAACCCTTTCAGTGGGTGTTAAAGTGACGGTGCACAAATGCCCCTATTGGTTACACTGCAGCCTGTTCAGCTGCTGCTGGCTGAAGCATTCCTGCTCAATCCTGGACCAGTTTCCAAAATTGCTGTCTCCATTTCACTTAGACACTAAAACATGGGACAATACGGTCCACGCTGAAAAATACAGAAGTTACCCTTTAAGTTGAACGTGGTGGATTTTCATTATTGGCATAATTATATTGAATATTGTGTCCAGCAGCACCTAAAGAGACAGCTGGGCAACAAACAATAAAAGAGACTCTGCAAAAACAGAACAGAACACAAAGATCTTAATCAAGCATGAGCATGGTTCATATTGAAAGACATGACGCCATTTAAAAAAGCTGAAAAGCCTGGCCTTTTAAGATTGTTTGTTTTTCACCTCTCTGTGATGCAATAGAAATGTTTGTCTCTTAAAGTGTGTGCAGTGCGTTTTTATTAAGAGTTTTTAGCATATTTTGATGATTATCGGGAAAATCTCGTGAATAGGGTTGGCTACTGAACTCATTACTTTTAAGGGTACTGAACGAATTACGTCATTACTACTGAGTGCTGATTCACATTAAAGCCATCTGTTCCATATTTCAGTACCCGAGAGTGCATCTGGGTGAGAACGCAGAGTTTAGAAAAGAGACAAAAGTGCCATGAACTGGGTTCAACTTCAGACTCGGGTTGGGCAATATGAGGATATTACATCATTATCGACATATAAGACTATATATCGTCTTAGATTTTGAATAAGGTTGTATCGTGATATGGCACTAAAAGTGTTTTTTCCCTCGTTTTGAAGGCTGCATTAAGGGAAAGTGTTGTCACTTCATGTTCTTAGTAGAATTTTTATTTGTTTTAACACTTGCCTTAGTCCTTATTGTGCTAATATTTTCTGAAATAAACAAAAACAAACAATAGTCATCCTTACAACTTTTTTTCCATCAGAGAGGGTATCTGGTCAGAAATATTGTAATGTTCGATTTTGTCTCGAGTGCTTTTGAGGAGATTTAAAAATATCAAGTTATATATCGTGTATCAAAATATAGCTTAAAAATTTTGTGGCATAATTTTCAGCATATATCGCCCAGCCCTATGTCAGACAGGAGGCGGAGCCACCCTAAAGACGGGAGCCCTACCATCAAGCTCCACGGCCACTCCCTTAGCTTCCCTGCAGGCCAACACTATCGCTGCAGTGCCAATTTGCTGCAATACTTTTGGGTTCTGGTCTATTTTCTTATCTATAATATTTCAGAAATAAGAAAGTTTAGTCCACTACATCACCCCTGCAGCTAGTTGAAATATTACATTTTTGTTATTACAGAGAGTGCTGAAAAAAGGGTATTTTGTTGCCTCTATATCCACTTCTATCATGTACCTTTTAACTCAGCTTTGGTTTATGCATCTGAGATTTTGAGAGCAGGCATGAGTCACAGGAGCTCTAAACCAGGTGGTGAACTTGTGGCGGTTCATTCATATTTGATGAGACGTGCCTTAAGTATGTCTCTGCCTGTGCAGCTGACCCGGCCGGCTCCATCTGTCCAAGACAAACCAGTAAGCTCTTCTGTTACATGGACACCACCCCTAATGGCCGGGAGATGGATGGATGTAACATTCAGATTTGGCGTTATGTATGATCTAAACTCTAAATTCAATTAACTTATGCAGAAAGACACGGAACACACAGAGGTTCTTTGTCACTGCTGCAGCCTTTCCTGTTTAGTTTTATTCAATTTAACCTCATTCATTTCCTCTCCAGCCTCTGTTTGGTTTAATAAGCTCATCCACTCTTCACACTGGCGCTCAGTGATGAAGCACAGTGGTTACAGAAGTATGTCTGACCCAGAACCAGCTGGAGAAATGAAACCCACAAAGTCACAGAGAGACTCTCCTGTTCAGCAGCGACAGTGTCGTGTGACACATTTATCGCATCCCATCCTTCAGAAAAAAGCATTTAAATTCAGTCCCTGAGCCTCTTTTCTTTCATGCTCTGTTTAAGAATAGGCAGTGGATCCATTTAGGTCTGACTTAATCACTGTTGGACTACAACCCCTGCTAATCCTCTGATCTCTCTCCACCAACTGGCTGCTGCACCTCAAGCACTCTCCAGGGAGCTGAGGGGGAGTGATTCACCTGAGAGGGTTGCCTGGTTTCACCCGGGACGCCATGATATCAGCACAGCCCAGAATATGTTTTGAATTATCAGCAGTCAAGATATCATAAAGTACTTGATTTAAAATCCTTTGTCTCCGTAACAATTACAATATGCAGTGAATTCAAGCTTAAATTAAACTCTCTCCTCCAGAACTGTTTTCTCCACTTGCAATATGCCACTTTCTTTTGTCTCAGTTTGTGTTTCAACGTCTCTTCTCCTGACAGTATGCACAGTAGAGTCCACGGTGACATCTTCAAATTGCTTGACGTGTCTTAACTAAGAGTCCCAAACACAAAGAAATTCAATTTACAATGGTTGATAACGGAGAAAAATAGCAAATCCTCAAATTTAAAAAAGCACAAAACAGAATTTTTGGACTATTTGCTTGACCATTCTTTGACTCTGCAGGACCCAGAAATAAGTCTGTACTGTCTGATCGGTCACTTTAGCTGCACTTTCTGTATGATGTCCAGCATGTGCAGGCTGGGTCTCGTCCTTTCTAGCAGCCGCCACCCCGCCCACATCATGTCATAGTCCTGATTATTATAGTAAGCAAATTGAAATGTTAAAATCAGTTACTTAATACAGATTCCATATAGCATGAATGTTCAACTTGCATTACCCAGAGGCCACTTTGGCAAAATAACAGAAGGCCATGGGGCCAGCCAATAAACAAACATTAATAAGATTTTCAGCATATATACTAAATAAACTGCCAGTTTTCAAACTGTCAGTGTTTGCTGTCCTCACTCATCTTTGCCAGGAAGGAAATCCAGTGGCAGCAGCCTCATGGAGTCAGCTGCTGCAAGCCCACACAGGTCAGGTGTACTCAGGTGTACTCAGGGGAGTTTCTAGGATCTGAGAACATTTGGTGCTTCGCTTGGACCTCTGTTGGGGGATCCTCCCATTGATAAGCAAGCTCTATTTTGGTGCGTTTTGATGCACTCTGGCAACTTACTTACCAATACTTTAAAGGTAAATCAATTGACCTTTCGCTAAGCCCCGCCCCTTTGAAATGGTCCGACAAGCTGTCAGAGTAAAGATGGAGCCCACACTGTGACTAACTGCACTCCCTGAAGAAATATGATCATATTTTTGGAAAAATGAAAGAGTGATTCCAGAGAGAAGCAGACAGAGGGGTCTACAGTCTGTGTTTGAAGGATATATCCAGGATGTCAAACTGAATCAGCAGCAACAAAAGGTTAAAAGGACAAAGATAGTTAGAAGCTAAAGCCGAACTATAGGCTACAGATCACAGTGTAAAAGTGAACCACCACATCACTGCTGATCACCACACAAGGCAATGAATATAAAGGGAAACTTTGCTGATATTGAACCAGCTGTGTGGCATCACAGTGTGTGCAGGGATCTCTGGGGGAAGCCAAACAATGTTCATCTGCACACACTGCGATGACACACAGCTGGTTGAATATCAGCAAAGTTTCCCTGCTTCCCTTCACTGGTTCCTGTACAGCAGGGTCGCTCTTTGTTTCACTGTTATAATCATTAAAAAGCAAAAGCAGCATGTGTATACATTCAGTAGGCTATATCTTCAGTAGCTAGCGAGCTAACCCTACACTTTCCAGGGTTTGATTTTGGTTTTGGAACAGGGAAGAAACGTATATCTTTTTCCAACCTCTCCATGTAACGAGTATCATTAATACATGACGTGCCCCAGGCACAACATTTAGCTCCACATCCACAAAACCAGCCTGAAAATGAAGGACATCTGAAACAACTGCAGTAGAGTCAATGGAGCACAGCTGGGTTGTTGTCGGACCCTGGTCTGCTACGATATGATTGGCCAGTCTGCGTCCAGGGTTGGGCCTTAGGGAAGGGTCAATTGATTTTTATTGTGAGTTAGAAAATGTTCAACACCACTTGGCTTTCTGTCGTGGTCCAAATTTGGAAAGCTTCGGGGCCTCCTGAGCACTTGGCTATTAGGCCTGTTCGATAAATGAGTATACGCCAATGATTTATTTAGTAATGCATACATCTATCTGCACAAAGCACTGACCCATATCTGTACTGGGAGCCCATAATGAAACACTCACACACACTCCGTCCATACTGTGTGACTCTTGTTCTGCATGCTCTGAGCCATCTCTGACTGTTTAACCCAATTACCTCACTGCACTAACATCAGCATGGAAAGACAGTGACCTCCTTCCTGATCAGTTCTGCCTATATGCATCTTCCCTTCATCACACAACCGAGGGAGAAACATGGAAGGAAATAGGACCCACCGTCCCCTCCCTTCCCCTGGCTCCCCTCCCTTCCCCTCCCTATTCTCTACTTTCCATTGAACCACCACCACCACCAGCACCACCATCCCTGCAGCTCCGCTATGAATTCAGGGAAATAATCTGTAACACCATTAACGTGCCCTTGAATGCT
Source organism: Epinephelus cyanopodus (assembly GCA_026686955.1). Taxonomy (NCBI): domain Eukaryota; kingdom Metazoa; phylum Chordata; class Actinopteri; order Perciformes; family Serranidae; genus Epinephelus; species Epinephelus cyanopodus. Next base: position 28,989,349 of record CM048932.1, on the reverse strand, counting down.
TCTGTGCCTCTAAAAATAAATGAAAAGCCAGTTTTAGCGGAGTGAAAGAAGAGCTTGGATAAAAGAGCCGGGTGCTGAGAGGACGCAGGGAGGCATTTGCCCCAGCAGTTGGTGTGCGGTGATACCCGGCGACCAGACACACCGTGTAACAAAGACCACCGGCGTGAAATCTCCACTGTCATGCATAGTGTGCACAAAGCATGGCAGCCTGGAGTGTGAGCCTGCAGCTGAGATACATACTCTCAGGTTAAGTGCTGGGTTTTATCGGTAGATGAGCACTTGTCGCAAAGATGCTGCAAAAAAAAAAAAATCACATTTTCAGCCACCGGTGTCCACATCGATTAATCGACCCTAATGTGCGGTCAGTGCACATGAGGACTGCACAATAAACCAGCATGCATGTGCAAAGTGCATTAAAGAAGCAGCTTTATGCTACAGCTCCGAGCTCACATTTGTCGGAGGGGCGCAGCGGCGCAGGCACCATGCCGCCCCGGTGACATCCTGCACCCACACCCGCAGGCCCACGCCACCAGACACCGGACCCTCAAGTGGATTTAACCTCATCTGGATCAACTTTTAAACACGCGAGCACTCACTGTGATGCGGGGGATGTTCTTCTTGCCCTGATAGCCAGACATCTTCACCGGTGGTTCGTCTCGCGCTGCGCCGTGGACCGCAATCAATGCGACGGGATGTTCGGGTTACCGCTGCTCGCCGGTACACGAGGATGATGAGGAAGATGAAGAAACACGCAGCTGCTCCTCGGGAGGCCACAAATGTACCCAACCAAACTAACTCTCAACTCCGGATCGCGTCCTGGCAGCCTCCCCGGTCTCCGCCGATGCACCAAACCTCTCCTTCCCAGACGGAGTCAGACAAGAGGGGAGGGAGGGAGGAAAGGAGGGAGGGAAGGAGGGAGGGACCGCCTGCCTGAGAGCCTCTTCCCATAAAAGAACCCCACGGAGCATGCGCAAGAGCCTCGCCCTGCTCCATTGACAGGAAAGAGCCACTAATGCCATCAATTGCTCTCCTCGGATTAGTGGAGGCAGAGAGAGTGCACCAAGTGAACAAATGAAGAAACACCCAGCAGCCATCTTAACTCTACTTCATCTGCTGTGTCTCTAAACCTTTTATTAGAATAAATTAAATATGAGTCAGTGCACAGAGTGAGATCATTTCACCGTCCCCCAGCTCCAATGAGCACTTTTCTTGAATCACTTTTTAATGGTGATTTAAAGAGTGCCAAGATAGTTTCAAGGTGTGACCAGTCACAGGAAGTGACACTTCAGAGAGGACATGGGATTATATTTTCCACTGTTTGAAAACATCAACAAATATAATATCAAATTAAACTGATTTACACTGATTTAAAATTATTTTCATGTGTTGAGTGTGTTGAATGTCAGGATGGATGCCTCATTTTTTTTTATCACAAGAGATAGAATAAAATCAGATAGAGGAAAGTTTAATGGGCTCAATCTCTGCTCCAAATTAGGGATAACTGCAGTTATTTTAAAGCTGGGATGTAGTTTTACTTAGAGTACACTTGTAGGGAAGAATCCTTGCAACAAACTGACTCATGCAGGATTTTTACTTCTGCGTTGAATCGACGCTGTACCCTACGCCGTAGCCTGACATGCACCTCCCCAGAAATGTAACTACACGTTGCGGCGACGCAGGCCACCTGTCTATTTTTAAAACCATTTCCCTCAGTGGATACAAAGCTTTAATTTACTTTAATGTCACAGATAAGAAACGATAAATTGTGAAGACAATAAAGCCTCCACTAAATAGCATTTTTAGTCTTGTGTGTGATTTATCCTGGCTTCATATGAGTAGAGGAAATCTCTGCTAGCTGCTAGGCTAATTTATACAATGTAAAATGTCATAGGCTTGTGCTAATAATGTTAGCATGTTATATTTGTTTGGAAAATGTGTTAAATATAAGACAGTTGTTTTGTCAGTGAACCTTGTGAGTTGTAATGGAGCTGACTTTTGTAACATTACCTTTGCTAAATGTTGCTGTTGTCCCTGGTTTTATATGAGTAGAGGAAATAGATAATATAATAGATAAAGACAAATTCTTTGTCTGTGAATGCTGCGAGTTATAGTGAAGCTGATTTGTGTACTTGTGTTTGAAATTGTCTCTATTAAGCCATGTTTAATGTGTGTTTAATGTGTGTTTTGAATCAACTAAACTTTACAGCACTTCACAGAAACCCCGCCGCTGACTAGTGTTTTGGAGGTGTAACTGCAGAGTGACACAGACACACCACCGCACAATGCTCACAACAGCGTAGGCCACATGCATGTCACTGAATCCCGAGTCAGTGATCTTAGTTACAGAGGCATCGAAAGTTTGCTAATATTAGCTAACACCCAGGACGGAGCCAGACGTTGTAAACTTTCAACATTGTCAATGAAAAAAAACATCTTGTAGAGCTCGCATCCTATTTTGTATCTAATTGTTCTCCAGCTGTCTTCATCATTCTTAAACCATCTTTTACTCCTTCCACCCAGGAAGAGGTAAAACTTGTCTGTTGTTACCATTTTCAGTTACATCCTGGCCCATAAAGTGTAGTATGTAGTGTGAACGATGTTAAAAAATCACCTGCTTTGTGCTGCAGGACACTGTGCTGGTCACATCACATAGGTAGGGTAGGAGTCTGGCGTAAACAGCATTACTAAACTTGAAACCTCTTTTTGTTAAACTATGCTGGAGTAAACGATCATTTAGCTATACCATAATAATCTGGGCTGCTCTAATGACACATCAAGTATCCCTAACAATGCCAGGTGAATGTGCTCTGTAATACTCTCAATTTAATATGAGGCCAACAAAAGAAAATGTACTCAGTTATATTAGATTTCCTCAGGAGATAGAATCGATTCAGGGCCTAAGAGAAAACAGTCAGGGCTGGAGCCCCCACACACCACCCTCCCACTCCACCCCTGCTAACCACTAGACCTGATTACTCAGTCACACCAGAAAAAAAAAGCTTTGACTGCAAAACCATTGAGTGTATTCTCATGGATTCAACTTTTCATTTGCACCAAGGTTCAACCTTTAGAGCTTTGCAGTCGGCCAGTGGTGGAAGATCTTTAACTTGAGTGAAAATTGAAATACTACAATGTACAATTCATGCATTTAATATTTTATTGAAGCAAAAATATTAAAGCATGAGTATCAAGATATTCTTAAAGTACCAAAAGGTGCTCATTACGCAGAGTGGTCTTTTTCAGAATAATGTTTTATACTATGGGATGTAATTACAGATACACTAATCTCAACGTGAGTAAAACGCACATTATTTCCCTCTGAAATTTAGTGGAGTAGAAGTATAATGTAGATAAGTACTCGGATAAATTACAGTTGCACTTAAGTACAGTACTTGAGTAGATGTGCTTAGTTACTTTCCACACTGCAGTCTGCAAACATGATGATCGAGCATGATCCTGAGATAAAGGCCAGCCTTCAAACATCCCATTTAATTTGCTCTCTCCTATTATTAATATGCAAGAACAAATCAATTCATGTCCAATGTGTATTATTTTATCAGAGAAGGGAAGGGCAAGCTGCCGCACGCGTAAGACTTAAATAGAGGCGTAAGAGAGAGTAGCTAAAGAGCAGACTGTGTGGCTAATGCTCCCGATCAATATGTAACATGAGGCGTACCACCACTGCACAAAGCTTTTAACAGCATCCTGAGTGCTTAAATATTAAGTAAAGGAAGCACTGGGACTGTCACTTCCTCAGTTTACCACCCAGCTATAAAACCTGGACGATGAAGCAGCGGTGGGGAAAAAGTTGTCAGACTTTCCTGCAAGTCATGCAAGTCAGAGCTGCCATGTCTCATCCATCAGCTCCACACCCTGAATTCTGCTGTTTGAGAGCCCAAACACAGGAGCACAACAATGCAGCAGCAGCAGCAGCAGCATCACATCATCATATGTGCAGAACACGTTCACGTCTCTGCTGTTTATTCTCACGCAGACCTGTTAACACTGAGTAGGCAGATGGTTTTGCTCAAGGACACTGGGTAGGATCAGCTGTTCTGTGCAGCAGAGGGGATAAAATAGTAATGCAAGCTCCAACTAACAGGAGCCACTCCCTCTGGCAGCTCTGCATGGAGGGCCCTCCATCCACACTGTTACATCACACTGCTTTCTGGGAAATGTAGTCAGGGCAAGTTGTCTGGTAGGCTCGAGCAAACTCAAAGCAGTGACAGGGGCTGTAATTGGAGCACTTTTAGATGGAAATGGCGCAGGTTCGTGCAAAAGATCAGAATGATGCATGGCAGAAAGATAGACATGGTCCAAACAGTCCACAATGAGCATGCAAAATTACCCTCTTATCATCCAGGTTCTGTAGAGCCTCCTTCCCTGTGCTCTCCCTTATCTCCACCTTCCTCGGCTGGGAGATGTCGGTCTGCCGGTCAATGACTCGCCCGTCACTCTTGCCCCTGCACGCAGAGAGCGCATCAAAGTCGAGCGTCTTGTTGTCCGAGGAGCCTTCAACCGGGCAGAACATGCCACAGAATTTCTGCCTCGGCCTGGCGGGGCTGTCAGAGCCCATGCTCTTGAAGAAGGCTGGTACTTCCCCGGCGGTCGACATGCCTTGCAGCAGGCTTCTAGGGGAGTAGCTGCACAGATGCTCAGAGTCTCCGATTTTTTTTTTTCAGCTCCGCACGCCGGGCAGCCACCGCCTTTGGTTTCCAAGCGCAGGTGGTCGCACTGTGACAAAAGATCTGTGAGGCTAATGCTGCATGAAAACACTCCCACTGTAGAGAGAGAGGTGCACCATAAATATGCGTGATATTATAAGATATTAGGTAAAGACACAGGCAGATCTGACGCTGTTCTCCTAATCTATGATCCTCCTCCAGATCAGCAAACAGTTTTGATTTGCTTACTCATGAGTCTAAATGAGCTTCGCCTACAGCCAAATATCCTTGTGCGATTTCACGAGTCACCATATGAGGGAGAGACCTCCAAGTCTATGTCAAAATAAAGATCCAATAGCCTTATAGGAGGAGGATGATTCCCGATGAGGGATTACCTGTAGCCTGCGTGAGAGCGCATCAGATCTGAGCGTCCGGAAATGATGGGTCCTTTCTGGTCCGGGGTAAAGACTTGTTGTGTAGAGGTCTAATCCATCAGGGTACAGTGACCTGCCTGTCAGTGCGGCTAAAAGCTGTGTAATGTAATAAGTGAAGCATGTCATGCAGTTGGGTCTCAGAAGGGCGTTTCTCAAAGTTTGAGGTCAAGATCAGCACCATGGAGAGTTCCCTAAAGTCACACCCAGTCCAACATGAAAGGGCGCTGTCCCTTCAGCACCACGGTCAGCTGTCTCTACATGTAGCACACATAGACAGGTAGAGAAAATGCTGAGTCATACATAGATATATCTGGTAGTAACATGGCAAGTGACCAGTCTTCAAAAAGTACAGTTGCTTAGAGTGACATTAAAGAGACAGTTGACCCCAAAATCAAAAACACATATTTTTCCTCTTACCTGTAGTGCTATTTATCAGTCTAGATTGTTTTGGTGTGAGTTGCCAAAATTCAGAGATATCGGTCATACAAGCGTTTGCCTTCCTCCAGTATAATGGAACTAGATGGCGCTCGGCTTGTGGTACTCAAGGTGCCAAAAAAATACATTTTAAAAACTCAACAGCAATGTCTACAGAAATCATGACCCGATTGCTCAAGATAATCTACAAAACTTTATGTAAGAGTTTACAGTCTTGTTACCAAACTAAACCCGCTAACCACGCAGAAGGAATCGTGCATCTACTCATGGACAAGAGCCTTGTGTGAGTGCGAGATGTAAACAGTAATGGCGTCCTCCGAGGCCAAGCTGTAACATTAGCTAGCTCAGTGATGCTAAGTGAGCTAGCAGAAAATGCATGCAGGAAGTATGCATGTTCTGCTAGCTCACCTAGCACCTCCAAGCGAGCTCACTTTACAGCCCAGCCAGGGGGGACGCCATCACTGTTTAGATCTCACGCTGTCATGAGCCTTTTGACCATGAGTAGATGCACATTTCCTTCTACGCAGCGATACGGTTAATGGGTGTAGTTCAGTGGAAGGAAAATAGTTCCTATATGAAACTGCTCCCAATAAGGTCTGTGGATTATCTTGAGTGACCAACACATTCTCACTCCGACCTCGTCACATAGCAATGCTTGGTCATGGACTGTCCATGTCCAGATATGACGTGCAAGGTACCCTGAGTGTGTTGGTTGTTGACGTTCTGGGACGCCGTGTCAAGTTCTGGCTGTTACGTGCATTGTCTTCTTTCAAGGTAGACTTCTGTTTTCGCAGGAAATTTATGTTTACATGCAGTCTCTTTCAAAATAAATGCACTACATCAGTACAACACTGCAAATTGATTTTTTTTTCCTCCAACAACAAAGCACATGGTTGGGTTTAGGAAAAAAGGCTTTATAATCTTATGGGCTGTGAACACCTCTCTCCCAGGTAAAAGCTGGTGTTTATTGGACCCATCCAACGCCCCTCCCACTTGCCCTACTTGGACTTTTGCCGCATTAACTTCTGTTCTTGTCCCGCTGCGTTTCCCCTTCATACTGCTGAGTGCCCTTGAACTATAATGGTGACCGGCTGCGTATCATGCCAATGTTAAAGGACGGCTTTTTTCGTCGGTGTCTGACACCACGAGTCACTGCCCAAGCACCAGATTTTGACACCCTGACAACAGCAATGTTTCTGGATCACTATTTTTTGAGTGCCATTTAGTTCCATTATACTGGAGAGAAGACAGACTCTTCAATGAAAGATATCTCCGACTCTTGGCAACTCACACCAAAACAATCCAAATTGTACTACAGGTAAGTGAAAAATATGTCTTTTTGATTTTAGGGTGAACTGCCCCTTTAAATTGAGATATGTAACATGAACATCTTGTCAAGGTGAAGTTTCTAAACCACGAATAACATCATCAGGGTTATCTATGGTTGAGCTTGGGGATTAAACAAACTGAAGGCCTGCATCAAAGATTTTACCACTGGAAACAACTGCAATCTCTCACTATCCAGCAAAACTGTAAACCTCACTGCTTTCATTTACAGCCTCATATTGATTCTTAACCCTACAGAATCCTGCACTGTAAGCTTCTGCTAGTGTTTTCAGACTTTGCAAACTTGGCACTTTTTCAGCATCACATTCTTTCTTCCATTAAGTTACAATTTAGTTGATGCATTTTACTCTCTGCTGTCGTACTGCTACATGACTGTATACGTCTGCACCCACACAGTATAACACACTGCAGGTACAGTGTCCAGAATGCTAAATGCATTTAGTATGTAAATTTTTGTTACCAGTGGGTTCCACAAACACACTACAATGAGGAAAAGACACATGGCAACTGGCAAATTACTGAACATCGATTGAACTTTGGGCTAGAGTAATTATATATTAATTTTTCAATCAGCTCTTGCTCTGTATCCACGTGGGTAAAAACAAGATCACTGATTTACAGATATGGCTTGATGAAGAGAAACATGCTCACTGCAGAAAACCCTGATTGTTACACAAATGAAAGCAGCCCAGCCGCCTGAAGAAGAGATGCCAGAGATACTTTACATTTGTACCATTCATATCATCCTATCTACGTTTCAAAATGCCATGGCCTATGAGGTAACTTTCTCATCAGGAGGTGCAGGGAATAAAGATGGCCTGTAACCTTGGCAGGTTGTCTCCCAAGCTGCAGACCACTGGGTATTTTTTAGCAACCCGTCGCTGTTTTTTACACTGGGGATAGTGCCAGGTTAAGCAATCATTTTTCCTGAGACATCGCTGCCTTTCTAGCCAGGACTGTGCCACCAAAAGCAGGTGTTTTCCTGACATCACCAAGGGAATCTGTGCCTAAACCTAACAGGTGTAGCCATAAAGAATCATAAAGTTTTTATTTATCTGCTACATAATAAGGTACGAATGTATCATGGTTTGCAGTTAACAAACAATGTCAACATTTACTGTGGCATTTTGGCTGAAATCTTTCATGTTACAGTGTGTGTGGTGTGTTTCCTGTGTTAGTCTTGAGTCCAAATTTTTCTCAAAAGCATGTATGAAAAGAATGCCAGAGGGTAAAATTTCTGCACACATCTTTGTGTTTTCAATGACAAATCAGTCCTAACAGCATTCTCAAGGCTTGTTATTCTTACTGTCACTGCGAGGCTTCTTTAATCGTTGTTTTTAACGACCTTCAAGTCATCAGGCATTGCAAGCACATTATCAATGCAACATAGCATCATTATTCAGTCGTGTGACCTTTACTGGAGTCATATCATTGTATTAGTTTACTTTTAAATATTTCATCAACACATTACATAACATCAAGTGTTTCAATATGCAAAGACAGACAGACAGATATATAGATAAAAGCCCACTAAAATAGGCCATGGATATTATCATACACAGGTCACAGGAGCATAAAATGTTATGAGGTTAAAATTATCTTGTAGTTTTGGCCACTGGGTCCTGCATCAGAAGAAGAAGTACTCACATCTTTTATGCGAGTAAAAATACTAGAACACTGTGAAAATACTCCACTACAAATAAAATTCCTCACTTAACCTGTATGTAGGTATTCTAAGGAAAATGTACACAAAATACTTAAAGTAAAAGTAGTCACTGAGCAGTAAAATGTTCCTTGTCAGTGTCAGTTACAATGTGCGATCCTCACCACTAGATGCCGCTAAATCCCCCTAAATCTTACACACACCTCCTTTAAGCACAGTACTTGAGTAAATGTATCATATAATGTATCTAATATAAATATTACATTTCACAAACAGGATCTATACATGACATCATCATATAGGAATTTAATGTATTATGAGTTGTGCCACAATTTAATGACAACTAGTAATATCCTACAGATTTAGATTTACCTATATCAGTGTAAAATGTTGCTCACAAGAATATGTATCTGCATTAATGATGGTTTGTAACAGACATTATTCCATTTTTGTGTTTAGCCACTCAGACTATATGGCTGTGAGGTATAAATAAATCAGTGCTGCATGGTGATCAATAAGGGGCAGGAACAGCTTACTCTAACACACACTGTTAATTCCTGACTCACATAATAACAGACAAAACCTCGACTGCACAAGTGGCCATGGGAAACATTTGAGCAGAGTCCATGTCTACTCAGTTTCCATAACAACGTGGTGGGCAGCAAATGGCTTTGCCGCTACTATTTCCCCTCCCAGAGGGCTGCGAGGGCCGCTGAGTGTGTGTGTGTGTGTGTGTGTGTGTGTGTGTGTGCGTGCGTGTGCGTGTGCGTGTGTGTGTGTGTGTGTGTGTGTGTGTGTGTGTGTGTGTGTGTGTGTGTGGGTGGTCATCTCTGCAGGAGAGGCCGACACAGTCTGATGTCTGAATGTCACAGGTGGATTCTGAAAAGTGAAAATGTTAAAGGCGCAGCCACACCCAAAGGCTGAGACAGGGCACTATCGTTCCCAAAAAACAAAACAAGCGTCCCCCGCTGAGGCCAGGGACGGAGGGGAGTGTTAGATAATTAGAGGGGAAAGTTGGCAGGGTGCCCGATAAACAGTTGGAAGAGGCAGAGAGAGAGAGAGTCTGGTCTCCGGACAGGAAGGGCACGGTCCTGGCATCCAGGAACAGATGTAGGACATGTAGTGAGATCAGCAGCATGAGTGGTCTCTCTAATGGGCCGCTCCTCGTGGAAACATATTGGTTCTGCTAATTAGACCAGACTATTGGTTCTGTTCAGTTCAGTTTACACAGCACTTTGTCAGTCTGAGTGAAGCCAGTTTAATATTTGCGGGATTTTGCAGCAAATCGAATCCAAACATGAGAAATTGATATTTATCATGAAGCCGGTGGTAATGTTTCAAAAGAGGCCAAAACCAACAATGGGATGGGGCGGGATGGGAATAGAAATAGGAATAAGAATAGGAATAGGAATATGATGGAAAGGAAAGGAAAGGAAAGGAAAGGAAAGGAAAGGAAAGGATGGATTGGGATAGGATGGGGCTGGGTACGAAAGGAAAGGAAAGGAAAATAAAAGGATGGGATGGGATGGGATGGGGATAGAAGCACCATCCATACCAGTCTTCTTCCTTCCTTTACTTTGCTTTCGTGTCCTCCCTGAAGACAGCTGGATGAACCCTCTGGGTGCCATGAGGCCAAAAATAAGTAGTGGGCCCCTGGTGTTATATTGGTCAGGTCTCCCTTATAAAAAAAAGGTTCTTACCTTAATGCAACTACTTAAAACTACTTTAAAAATAGAGGGCCAACTTCTGCCAAGGCCTAATGTTCTATCTCACAGTGTTAAAGAGACTGAAACATAATTTGTGTATCAAAAACCAAACCAAAAAAGGTTTAATAATAAAGGACCTAAAATCGACCCCTGAGGAACACCACAGGTCAAGGACACTGGTGTTAAGGATGTTGCCTTTATCAGTGTCAAGACATTTGCCATTTAAATCCTTAATGAGAACTGTTTCAGTGCTGTGATAAGCATGGACGCCTGATTGAAAGTCATCAAAATATCGGATACAGAAAGCATCTTTGCAAATAGACAGTGATTTTGTTGGAAGTAGTAACATCACCACTGTGTCATTAGCTGAAAATGACTAACAGCCAGACAGAAGCCACAAAAAGCCTCACATTTGACAGCCTACATCTATCAGGCGAAAAGTCCACTAATACATAGCTTATTAGCTTTAGACTTTTATCATTGATTATATACTTGGACCCATATGAGTGCATCTTTATTGCCAAAAACTACTTCCTGTTCAAAGGTACTGCTTAGTTTTTTGTCACGTCCTTAAATTAAAATGTACCAAAACAAAAGCTCGGTCTCAGGAGAAAATATGTTGCATTTAAAGAAATCACTTTGACGCAGATCATTAACTGCAAAAAGTGAAAGAAGTGATTTGACTCAGACTTCAAGCTACATTTCTTTCTTGGAAGACAAGAGGAAGTGAGTGAGGAAATACAAACAGGACAAACAGCTTGCCAACAGATGAAGACATTTCTGTCACACACTGTACGCCACTGACTTGTTTTATAAATAAACAGGAATTACTAGTAACTGCCTTTTCTATATTTCATGGCTTCATGTGTCTGCAGTTTGCTGTTTGATCAGCTGACTCTATAAATAAAGCATGAGCACAGCTGATGTTCCACATTTACATCACACGACAGCTGTTTTGATTTGCACACGCAGCATCTAAACCAGCTAATCAGGCACATGAGCACTCTGACTTATAGCTAATCATTGATGGACAGTCAGGGTTCTGATTCTCTGGCTCACTCCATCACACAGCGTGTCTTTATCTGGCACTGAAAGCTGCTGCAGTGTAGTGCTGCTGAATCTTGAGGAGCTGAGGAGGGAAAGTCTCCTCACCAAAGGGATGGAGACAGGAGCTGGCCACCACCCTGTAACCCATGGTAACGCCATCAGCTGCAGTGGGAGGAGCTACGCGTCTCACTGTGTCTGGATTGGCCGGGAACAGGTGTGCTGAGGTTCCATATAGGGAAGACGGAGGAGGACTGGAGGAGGCATTGTTGAGGAGGAAGCAGGGCTCAAGAGGGGATCACTTTCAGATCAGTTACTGTTCAGCAGATTAAAACTGCTCACAGTGACATCACTCATCCCTGACATATTATTCATAGATTTATCTGCTCTCATTTTTGTCCAGTTTAAATTATTATATCAACTTGACATTTGGACATTTGCTCTGGCATTTTTCTTGAAGCTTGCCATTTTATGTTTTTATGATTTCTTCCATTCATTTAGACCAGTGGTTCCCAACTGGTGGGTCCAGGTCCAAAGGTGGGTCACAGGTTCACACTGAATGGACCACACCTGACTTGCAAAGATGTCAAATTTGCAAATGACACACTTTATTTTGAAGTACAGTGAATTTCTGACCCAGAGCTTTTATTCTGAAGTGTCGTTCCCTGCTGCAGAGTGACTGACCAACAGACTGCTACATGACAGAGGCAGCAAACTACCCTGTTGACATGGCCAAACCCAAGTATGACGCTGCATTAATTTAACTGTATGGACCTTGAACTAGTGAAAACATTGCTCCAGCTTCATTTGGCCTCTTTGTGAGACTAAACATTATAATTCAAAAAAGAAGATTGAAATTATGGGAAATGTTTTGCTTTTTTGCTCAGTTAGATGAGAGGACTCATGTCTGTACGGTGATTATGTAGCTGGAGCCAGCAGCCAATTATGTTAGCTTAGCATAGAGACTGGAAGCAAGGGGGAAAAGGTTAACCTCGTGAAACTCAATACATAAATGCTTAATTTCCATAAATCAACTTTGGACTTTGCGAGTAAAATCCAACTGATATTATTCATTCAGAGAGAGAATCATAGATGGGGTCCTAACAGTACGCCAACAAGCATGAAGGTGGAGGAGCCGAGCAGCTACGCCTGCACAGACAGCAGAGTGATGTGTGTGAGGCAGCTTTAATATCCTTTAGCTGGGATGATCAGTGATTGACAGGAGAGCTTGTGAACAAATCCCAATGAAAGTGTTGAATAATAACACGAGGGAAGCCCCAGTGTGGTGATGAAAGTAGAATTATACTTAAAGCTTTATTTAAGGGGAAGAGTGCATTACCTGAGCAGATGCTCTTCTTTTGAGTGATGGCTGCAGTTTCTGGAGGAATAATGGTGTAAATTGTGCGTCATTGTGTGAAGAAGAAAATGAAATTAAACCCACAGGATGCAGTTCTATCATGTTTAAGGGCCCAATCCAAATGTAGAGTATCACAAGTACTCCTCTTACCTGTAGTGCTATTTATTAGTCTAGATTGTTTTGCTGTGTTGGAGATATCGGCTGTAGAGATGTCTGCCTTCTCTCCAATATAATGGGACTAGATTGCACTCAGCATGTGGTGCTCAAAGCGCCAAAAAATACATTAAGTCGTGACCCAGTTACTGAAGATAATCCACAGACCTTCAGGAAACACAGGAAGGAAACAGTGAAAGCCTTTATTATAGTGGTTAAATCATTAAAAGAGTCAGCGTGTTTCAACCACTGTCAGTCTTCATTAGGGTTTTAGAAAGAGAGGTGTCTGCCCAGGGAAATTAGATATATAGACAGCTTAGACGGAAGATAGAAATCCATAAAGGTTTCTTATAGAGAATGGAGATGAATCAGAGAAAACATGAAGTCTGTGTCCTCACTGAAGTGATGCTGGTGTGAACTGTCCCTTTAAACAATTTAGTAGAGAAGATAGTTTCCTACAGTGCATGACATTTTGGTATCATCAAGATACAGCGTGCAGGCAAATATGAGAATGAAAATCCATGGTAACCGTTGGGAAACCCTCTTCAGGAAATAAGAGAAGGCACCAGTGAGAGGAGCACTGCAGAGTGTCTGCCACTGGAGTGCAGTGTTCCCCACACTCACTGTTGTCTTCTGCCAGAGAGTGAGGGCACGCAGGGTGGGAGACATGGACACTGTGTGTGGCCTCGTCGAGCAGGTTCATGTAGCTTAAGTCAGTGCTGACATGGTGTTGTCCTGCTCTGGTTTCAAGCAGCTAAAACATCCAGGTCAAGGTCAAAGGTTTAAAGGAATTCTGCGAAGAACAACTTGACACTTCCAGTAATGTTATATTTTTACAGGAGGGGCTTTAACAAACACGCTTTTTACAGGAGGGCAGCTGAGGACACAAAACAAGAGACGATAAACAATCTCAAACACAACAGGTGCTTTTAATGTGACTGCTTCTACACTGATTAAAGACAAACCCTGCATCTTCTCACCAGAGCTGCTTTCATCCCAAACTGATCTGAGCTTCTGCGTACTGTAAGTGTCAGGCAGAGCTCATGGGAATACCCAGCGAGTTAGGGAATGATTTCCTGAGAGGCCCAATGCCTCAGGTCTCAGCTATGTGTGCTTACTCACTGTATGAAACCTCTGCTGCTGCTGCTGCTGCTGTGGACTTGAGTCACACCCAGAGCACGGGGTGACGGGTGTGGAACCAAGGAGACGGAGAAAACCACCTAATTCAAGACATGTTTTGACTGCTAACACTTAACATGATGAAGGCACTTGCAAATGACAAAATAACAGAAAATAGAAACCATGCCTGGGCGTTTTATCTCTACTTAAAATTTCCCTCTGCAGATGGAGTTTGCCAGTTGTTATGGATTAGTAAAAGTCAATATTTCCATTTTTCCATCCAATTTATGGACATTGTGGTGATATTTATTAGATAAGTTTGAGATCTGGTTGCTTTTAACAGTTTCATATTGAGGTAAACTGATCAATGATCAAGCAGGTCCAGTTGCCTCAAATATAACACTTAAGAAATCTTTAAGAAATATTTCACAACCTCCAGCTTACAAATCATGCTCCAGTGTAAGGGAACATGCTTGCCGTCACATAGCCTTCAACATTGCTTTTTTCTCAGTTAAAATAAAATGCAAAAAAATACCATTCCCACTAAAATCACGTATCATATCATAAGCTCTTTAAAAAAATGCAGTGTGATATTCTTATGTATTTATTTTGCATATTGTGCAGCCTTGGAAAAAAGTCACATGCAAACAAAAATGCCATTCAACTGAGTTCATTGCAAAAAGTGCCCACTTGTTCACAGGTCATGCACTTCTGCACATTTTTCCACCCTCTGAATAGCCCTTAGATGGAGATAGAAGCATAAAACACTACTGGGAAAATGCAGAGAATGTCAGCTTTTGGATATTATGTCCATCAGACAGACACCTGCGCATGAAACTAGAGTCAAGGGTCTCATATAATCATTGTGTACGCACAAAATGAAGCCTGACAGAGGCGACTTGATGGGAAAAACCTGTGCTTACGAACATTTCGGTCCATATTGACATGACATCACACAGTTGCTGCAGATTTGTCAGCTGAACATCCATGATGTGAATCTCCCGTTCCACCACATCCCAAAGGTGCTCTATTGGACTGAGATCTGGTGACTGTGGAGGCCATTGGAGTACAGTGAACTCACTGTCATGTTCAAGAAAGCAGTTTGAGATGATTTGAGCTTTGTGACATGGTGCGTTATCCTGCTGGAAGTAGCCATCAGAAGATGGTACACTGTGGTCATAAAGGGATGGACACGGTCAGGAGCAATACTCAGGTAGGCTGTGGTGTTTAAACCAGGCTCAGTTGGTACTAAGAAAATCTCCCCCACACCATTACACCACCAGCAGCCGCCTGAACAGTTGATACGAGGCAGGATGGATCCATGACACCAAATTCTGACCCTACCATCTGAATGTGGCAGCAGAAATCCAGACTCATCAGACCAGGCAATGTTTTCCAATCTTCTATTGTCCAGTTTTGGTGAGCCTGTGTGAACTGTAGCCTCAGTTTCCTGTTGTTAGCTGACAGGAGTAGCACCTTGTGCGGTCTTCTGCTGCTGTAGCTTCAAGGTTGGACATGTTGTTGGTTCAGAGATGGTCTTCTGCAGACCTTGGTTGTAAGCAGTGGTTGAGTTACTGTTGCTTTTCTATCATCTTGAACCAGTCTGGCCATTCTCCTCTGACCTCTGGCATCAACAAGGCATTTCCACTGCTGCTTTAGACTGAATAATTAAACAGGCTTACACTGATTTATTAATACCTGTCAAAATGTAAAAAGGCACACTCAGCGAATGTCTTCATTCAGGTAATCTTTAATGACAAAATGTTGATCAATTCTTCCAATGTAGTGGGAAAAAGAAAAATCAAAGCAAATGCATCATTACAATAACTACTGTTAGACCATCGCAGTCTGAGGGAAGTCTCTTTCCACACCTTCAGCTTCCTATTCACATTAGGCCCTGCCATCAACAATAGGGGTTCTCTTTTCTTTCTGTTACACTCCCGCTCTGTGCATTCATAATCTTTCCACGACATCAGGAAAACAAACTTAAAACAGACAAAACAAACCAAACAGGAAAAGAAACAATCCAAAACGCCGCTGTCGAGCGCTGCATGTACAAACACAGGCAGATACACATGTGTCGCACCATACAAAAGTACCTGTGTGGCTGGCATGGGGACAAACCCCCAGTCATCAGTGGTGGTAGATATAGAGATCACATCCTGAGTCGACCTGCTGGGTCAAATAGTATTTGCAGCAAAATTATTTCAAAGAGAGGCTAATTTTACTTCACGAAAAGTTTATGTTTTCAGACTCTTCACATCTACGTCTTCAGGACGAACGCCAAACTCATAACTTCCTAAGACAACAGTCAGAGCTCACAGAAGCTACTTTAAATTTTTTCTCGCTCGATGAAATGTAACACTGAAATGCAGTAATCATAAAAATCATTCGGTATTTGCTAAAAACGCAACAAAGCAACATCAGGTAGTTTAAAGCTCATCGTTAAAACTGAAACTCATTGTATCATCCTGTAAGTTAAATTCTGTAAATGTGTCAACAAAGCAACAAGAAAATAAGCTGAAGAAAAACTGCAAAAAAATGACTTGATTTGCTCCTGACTAACTAAAAAACATGGCATTTGAAGATCTGAACTACTAAATCAAATATTATTTGACCCAGGTCTGGCTCTGAAAGGTCCACTGGGACAAAACTGACCCCAGTGCAGCCTCAGATGCTGCAGTGAAGCCAGCGTCTGATATCAAGCAGTTCGATCATGCTGTGGACCTTACTGTATCTGTGTTTACACATAAAGCAGAGCCTTGTTCAGTGAAAGCTCCCTTCAGTCGTTAGTGTCACTGCGACAAATGGCTGTCTGTACCTTGCAGTCAGTTCCCTTCATCTGCAGCTTGAAGTTTTAGTTTCTGTGGAAGTTTTGGCAAACATGTCGGAGTGTTAGAAAGCAGGGCTGGCTACTACTGGCTATTTTTCACGAACAAAAACTCCTGACCCGACCAATATCTTAAAAATAAAAGTCAATTACTTCAAGTTTAATATTTAGCTTTTATATTTAAATAAAGTTACTCGAACATCTTCAAAACAAATGCCAACAAAGCCTCTCTGTAATTCAAATCTCACATCTTGGTACCGAATCCTTTCAACGTGCACAAAACAAAGAAAACAGTCAGCGCAGTACCATGTAGTATCCGGCCCTACGTGGAGTAAGAGTGGGAACTGAGCAGTCAGGACCAGACCAGCTCTACGATATGTTGCAGACAAACCAGGAAGCTCACTGGAAGGACAACATGGACGCTAACTGTTCGGGCGAACCCTTCTCTGGACCCAAGACCCGACCACAAAATACTGTTAGTGTACACACTGAAAAGGGGACAAGCTGCCCGCCTGCACAACACACACCTTCACCCTGGTTTCCAGTTATTGTCACTTTGCAAAAATATTCATTCAGGCTCAGAATTTAAAATTTCTCGTTTCCATCACGGAAGAAATGTCGCGTAAATCTCTCAGACGGAGCCAGAGACTTCCCCAGTGCAATTCATGAGCGCTTGTGGTTTAAGGATGGCCACTACGGTAACTCCTCTCATCGTTACACCTTCTCAATAAATCACCACTGTTGTAAAATAAATTAAAAAAACAATATTGCCTAGAGAAAATGAACAAAATGGCTACTTTCAAAAAAGGCATGATCACATTTTCAGTTCGCGTTGCCGACTCTGAATTTGGTCGAACCCTTTCAAGATCGAGTGTTGGGCTACTCGTGTAGGTGGCACAATCTGTGGTCAGTTCTAAAAACTGGACAGTCCTCCCTTGTTGTGACATGATCAAGGGGCACTGGGACAGTGTGTGTAGTGGAAGAGTTTGGTTTGATGCTGTAACCCTCCCTGAAAACCCACCCGTTACAAACATGACGCCCAATCGCTGAGGGGGAATATGACCTTATTCATTCTTTGAAAAGCTAATACAAATGAGTGGAGGATATAAGGCGGGGGGGAGGGGATATCTACAGACAGTCAGAACAGCCGATCAAGAAAAAAAGGGTGGGGAAGGAGGAGGATAGAGAGGGGAAAAGGCAGATGCATTTCTCCTGAGAACATGTCATATCTCAGGGGTGGGGAAGGGGAAGCAGGAGGGGGGCAGGCGGGACAGAAGGAGAAGAGACGGGCGTTCTTCTCACGACAGCAAAACTTTCTCCAACAACTCGTGGCCACTTCTCAGGCACTTTTCTTCTGTTTCGGGTTCAGAAAGAGCTGGCAGGTGGCGTGGTCAGCCTCTTTCCAATGTAGACTCTGTTGAGAAGAAGAAGGTACGCAGACAAGGAGCAGGTTACATATCGCCACACGTGTATTTTGACTTGTCCTACACAGATGTGAACATGAATTGGGCACTGGATAATTGCTGGAAGAGGACCGTGATTAATGTTATTAGTTTCCATTCAAATTTTACCTGAATTTCCATAAAATCTGCAAGTAAAAATGAAAATAAATGCGCATTTACATCCACTACTGTCATGTGAATATTATGAGTGATGCTCTACTCAGGTGTCACAACAAGATGACAGCATTAAAAAAGCCCCATTCAAAAATCAAACAAATGAAAACGGGAAAACATGATGAAAATATGCGGTTTACGTTGATTTCGTGTATTATTTGAGGAAGCTTATGGTCTCCAATCCAACTATAATCTGGGTTTATTTAACGTTGACTGCCAGTGTGTGTGTGTGTGTGTGTGTGTGTGTGTGTGTGTGTGTGTGTGTGTGTGTGTTAGTGCTCGATTATTGATCAGTACAATTGAAGTTGCTAAACCTGAGGTCAGCAATAACTTTTAGGGCATCAAAGAACTTTATTCACTATTATTAGAATATTACCAAAGTGTCGCTGTTTAAACACTCACTCCAGATTGCATCCACTTCATGCCCCAAGACACAAACAAGAAAGCCATCACACGAAGATGGCTACAGTTAAGCCCCCCTTCAAAGGATGACTGGATTGCAGTTATTAACGAAATTCACTATAGAGAGAAAAATAATCTTTTGCGACTTAATCAACATATAAAATATCTCTTACCAACCCCTATCCCACTACCCCTTTTTCTCTTCTTTTCCCTTCAACCTGAAAACACCAATAAAAATAAAGTTATAAAAAACAATTGCCTTCACTTTGTTAACCATTGTCGCTTTTAAACAAGCGCTCCAGTATTATTGTATTCCTTTCAGAAGCTTTGTAATCCAGTATGGAACAGCAGTGTATTTTTCAAGACTAAATAAAACAAACAGATCAAACAATGAATGTCTTTTGTGATTATCTACCCATTTATTCATATTGGAAGGAATTATAATATCAATTAATATCAATAATCAGCTGTTTTTCTTCACAAACAACAGCTACAGGTTGGGTGAGGACACCACTGTGAGTCATTGTATAACTGTGTAAACTCCTTAAAGGCCAGCAAACATGTTGTGATGACGGCAGGATTGTAAATGACACCCATTGCACACCACATCACGTAGGAGAGAAGACGACAGTCTGAGGTATCACCGCTGTGACATTATCTGATTGAGGAGCCAGGATTATTATAACGTGTGTTATCAGAGTGCTCCTGGGAGTGTCGGAGCTCACTATGAGACAGCAGGTGTGCAGCCTCTCAGTCAGCAGCTGCTCTGTGAGTTTGTCACACAGATATGAAGGAGGGAGGGAGGGAGGACTCTGCTGACTGGCGTCTGCGGCCGTACAGCTCCCCCTGCTGGGGTTTATGTACAACTGGGAGATATAAAAATGTTCTGATGTTCTAAACGGTGAGGGGAAAAAATGAAATGAACATGAAAAGTCTGACTGTTCACCGATGAAACAAAATGGAAATCAGTTCTACATGTTTCATTAAACTGCTGTCAGGTCTGACGTGCGCTCAGTGACTCTGTGATCTGACAGGTGATCTGCGGTGTGTTTTTCTTACCCCAGCCCCAGAGCGAGGATGTGTGATAGTAGCAGCGAGGGGATGAAGACTTTGAGGAACTCGGCGGAGAAGATTCCTCCTTTCTTCATGGCCCCGGTCTTCCTCATGCTGAGCGTTACTGAGCGTCGAGGGTGACGGAAATGAAACTCCCTGCAAAATATGTCAGTCATTTTAGAGGCGGCACAGCTGAGTGACAACCTGACACCTGTCAGTCACTGAGAATATGCCCCCGAACATCATTTTTTTAAGTCTAAACTGCCAAACATTCTCTAGTTAAAGCTGCCTTCAGTTACTGTACACTGGTGCGGAGGTGCTCTCACGTCCTCAGGCTTTAATTTGAGATCATATTTTAGGAATTATTAGAGGAGCAATGTCTTTCAGCAGTCAGTTATGTTGCTATTTGAACAGATAGAAAAGGAGCAACCTGTTCTTATTTCACTTCTCATCCCGTATGTGTTTGAGCCTTTCGCAGCACAGAGAGATCCAGATGTGATTATGTTGGCAATATTGCTGCCAGGTTTCCTTTACATTTCCCAAATTTCCAGACTTCTCAGCAGATTTTTCAGACCATATTTGACACGAGTACAAACAGCTAGACATTTGTTACGTAAATAAATGGTTTTAAAATCCAACTGTTACCATGTATGTTACATTCTAAGCATTTATGCGATTACATTGCCAAATAGTTCAGTTGTGTTGTTTGTATTCATCTGGACCAACTATTTAATTTTTATGGCATCTGTGCAGCCTTGTTTATTCACTGTTGCCGTGGAAATGACAATGATAAGATAATCTTTATTGTCCCGAACAGGATATTTGTTTTGGGCACATAGTGCGACATAGCTGCATAGCAGATACTACCATCATATGCAATCAAGACACACAGGAGACAACCATGTAGTGCAGCAGTAACAGGTAAGGTTAAAAGAATAAAAGCTCCAAGAGATCAAAATTAAAAGTGCAATAAAAACTGTAGTATAAATAGAGCAAATAAAATACAGTAGTGCAGCCATAGAGGATCCGTCACGTCGAGAAGACAGTCAGTTTACTTTTCTGATGACTGCATCACGGCAAGCTCAATATCTGGTTATTTGTGATGCTATGTATATGTGAGTCAAAGATACTGATGCATTTTCTTTCAAACTACTTTGGACACACATGTCTGGGTTTGGTTCAGTTATGAGACACTGGGGTGGAGCTGCTTTGCAGGCGGACAGTCAGCTCTGTGTAGTAGTGTGCGTTCAGTCACACACTGTACTTTTTGCCTTGCTTTTACATTTTTCCATACTCTTTTCTTTTTTAAATACTTATCCAGACATGGAAATGACTATAATCAAATTCTTTACTTTTCCATACTGTGCAGGAAAACACACATCTAACCCATGTTGGCTGAGACATAATTTTATGGAGTAACATTACTGTGTACATATGTGTGCAGCATAAAAAAGACCCAGGACATACTTAATGACCACATAAGCTGTTTGTCTTTCATGGGAGCATTAAAATGACCAGGAGAAGTCAATCAACAGTTTATATGAACTCTGACTCAGTAACTCTTTTTAAAACACTTTTGAAGACTTTTCTCTTTTGAAGGGTTTCCAATAACGTCTCCTTTCAATGTTTAGGTTTATTTTAATTCTTAACATTTGAGTAACACTTTACCTTACTCTTGATGTCCCCATTGGGTCTTGCTCTGCTCTATTTTAAGTTTAAATTTGTGTAGTTTTACAGTTTTCCTGTGTGTTTTATTTCCGATTTTAATCATCCATTGTTCTCTAGTTTTCCCCCTTTTTTCCTTACACTTGCCTGCTTAGTCAAACATTAACTCTGCATTTCATTGCTGTGTTTTATGTTCAAAGCACTTTGTGACACTTGTTTTGATGAGTGACATACAAACATTATTATTGTCATTATTATTAATTACACTGAATGTTTAAGAAGGGGTGAAAATCAGAGATGTCGACACAAGACAAATTATGAACAGCTCTTCTCTGAAAAAAAAAGGCTTAACCTTGTCGATCAAATGACCTTTAATTTTCTTAAAAGCTGTCAGCATCATAGTTTAATACACACTTTCTGTCAGCTGGTCTTATATTAGTGCCTCGGACCAACTTTATTGCTTGGACAACCGACCACTTTCTCTGGCCACACAAGCAGCTGTGTGTGTTCAGTTGCCATGGAAACGTCACGTAGATGTTTACCGAGTTGAGACTTACTTGGGGGGAATGTTTTCCGGTCGACTAGACCAGTCAGCAACCCAGTCTGCGTCCTTCATCAGGATGTCCATGTCCCTCTCCTTGTCCAAGGCGTCCTCTTCTGACTGGAGACACAAACACACACACACACGTCACTTAGCAACCTCGGCCTTCAGGCTTTAAGTCGACGACAACCTTTTTAAGACAAGACATATTCTGTGTATTTCTACGTGCGAGTGTGTGCGAGTCATGGACACAGAGGGCAGAGGGCCCTGACAGAGATCAAAAGAGAAAAAGGGTGAAGAGGAAGAGTGAGAGCAACGGTGACAACACACGCTGTGCAGCAGAAACCAAAATCCACACTGGGCGCGGCAGCCATCGCCATGGAAACTAAAGGCAGACAGCAGTTGTCATTCTCATGTGCACACGCACCACTTCAGGGCCAGTAGTTGAGGTTGCTATGACAACAGACTGATGGAGAACCTGAGGTGCACGTATGCTCTTACTAGGCTGTCTCTTCTGCCGCTCACGTCCACGTCGAAGATGATCTGTCCGTCATCCTGGGGACTGTGGGGCCGCGGAGGGCTGCGGGCAGACACAGAAACGATAAATCAGAGGCCTCGTTATTAGAAACGTCAGGACTACTTCTTAACTTCACATCATTCAGGAAGTCTACAGGTATCAGACACTTAAATTGAATGCTTTCAAGACCTTTATAAGATCATTTGCAACCCTTTTTTAAAAGACAGTTTTAGGGCATTTTTGCCTTTAATTGATAGGATAGTGAAGTGAAGTTTAATATTTATTTGTTCAAGCATTGCAGGTGAATATAGAGGTAGGTATGTAGTCACATGCAGAGGAAGGTTTTATGTGGGAATATAGTTTTCATAGTGAGTTTGGTTAATCCACATTTTACCAACAGGTGAGATCTTGTATAAAGTACAAAGACAGTACTAGGTTCAGTGGTAGATTTTAAGATTTGTAACATCATGAGCTTAACTCATTGATAAAAATGACTTAAAAAAGGTGGAGAAATGAAATTAGATCATATGTTTTTGGGAATTAGGCCCTCACAAATTCACAAATTTTAAGGCCTAATATCAACCCTTTGAAACTTGATGTGACATCACTTTTCTTGTGTTGCTTTCAGACACCTCTTGCAAGTATTTAAACCTTTGAATCTTGAACAAATTATTATTATTCTTTCAAAAACATGGGGAAAAGGCAATGGGGAACTTGGTAAGAAATGAAAAAAAAAGAAAAAATGAAAAAAGCTGGGGGAAATTACAATTATCATCATTATGTATTTTTAAAAAATGGTACAGAATTATAATATTTTTATGCATTTTTTCCCAGGTCATTTGCTTGTTTGTTGTTTTCTTTTTACTATTTTTCTTGTTTTTTAATTCTCTCCTTTTACTTTATTTTTTGCACATTTTAGGGTCATTTCTTCTTTTGTTACTCATTGCCTTCCTCCCATGTTTTTGAAAGAAATCAAGCCAATTAACTCGGGTTTCAAAGGGTTAATACAACTGAATTTAAGACATTTAAGAACGTTTAAGGCCCCACAGACAGCCTGCTATCACGGAAGATTCTCAGGTGTGAGTTAAGAGGCTTGATACCATGGGAAATTAAAATATCTATTTCTAAATGAGTGTGTTTACATGGATATGAGTAACGCGATTATGAGGCTTATCCCAGTTTTAATCATAGTGGGGACATGATGTTCACATGTGCACAGATAAATTGGGTTATTCATATCCCTGTATACATGATGAATACTAGTATCACCTCACTGATTACTGCAGTCCAACCTAAACTGGTTATCACAGTATATTTTGGACCAAATAGCTTGATATCGATGCTGCAACAATAGTGTAGGGTTGACTATTGGTGATTTTTACTAAATATGTACACAGTAACATTTTAATCACACATTAATAATCATCAGTAATATGAATATGATAACTTAGTGGGTAAAGCAAATGATGGAACAGCTCGAACAGTCTGGTAAGTTCAGAAAATCACATTACTTTACTGTAATGCTGCCTTTAAAACCAGGAAGACAATATGAAACTATGATCGATAATGTAAGACGATATCTAGTCTCATATACTTTGACATACTAACCTTCATCTATAAGATGTGACAGTCATTTTGTATTGTATTTTATTCCTTTTTTCTTTTAGTTTCACTCCTGTTTTGTGACTTCAAGCACATCTGGTTCTTCATTAAAGATTCGGAGCAAGAACACGTCGACGAGGACGGTACAGAATGTTTCACCAGTCCTTTACCCAGCAGTTAAGCGCTGCTGCTCCTGTACTCTGACCTCTCTGGAGAATTGTGCGCTAAAGACGTGTGTGTGATGGCAGAGCAAGTAAAGAAAACATTTTCCTCATTAAAATCTCTGTAACACGACACCTGCGTGGCTCCAAAACCGTTAAGATTACATCATGTTTGTGTTTCAGCTCATTTCACAACAGCTTGTTGATACAGTGTTCTAGTGTTCCCAACTGCTCACAAACATCCTCAGGTGACTCAGTGACAGCTGACTGCCCGGCCTCCCTGATAAGCTCGGCCTTATCGCAGCCTTCCAAGGATTACACACAATGATGTGGCCGAGAGTTGAAGGGTCAGGACTTTTCTAACGTGTTCAATAAAATGGGAGGCATGCTGTGAAAACAGGACGTCATTTTATTTTCAGAAGCCAGCTCAGCTCCTGAGAAGCTGACTCAATATGTTGACAGTGCATTTACGAAAAATAAGAGAAGCAACTCCTGATTTGTGGGCCGATTTCAGTTTCCGACTGGAACATTAAGGAGAGTTGAGCAAAGTGACCAATATTAAACACCTCTTCTAGAAGAAGGCATGTCACTTTTTCCAGTGAGGTTTTATTGTGTGGTTGGCAGATGAACAGCCATCTGGGCATCGAGGCAGAAAGCATTTCACTAAAGTTATATTTCAGTCACGCTCCTCAAGACTGCAGTTTTCTCAACAGTTGAATTATCCTACAATTTTTACACTGATTTTCAGAAGAACTTTCAGCTGCACGAAGACACCTAACTGTTGTTCAGGGGTAAAGGAAAGCTATGAAAACAGAACAAAATGCAGAAGAGCTGCTGATTAAAAACCAGGTTATAAGTAAAAGACGAAGAAATTGTTCCACTGCAGAGTTACTGCTCTTTAACCGAGTGAAAGGCATGAGAAACATTAGACCAAAAATTTACCTCGTGCTCTAAATCTTCCACATCTATAAACACAGACTTCTATGAACCCAAGAACTCGTGACTTTTGTGGTGGGAATTCCTGTGTCTTCATCTGTATTTCATGTTTTCAGGCATTAAGGAAATATGTAACAGCTTTCTGCGCACACATTAACTGCTTTAATTTTTCATTACTTTTAGAGATAATGGAAAATTAGTTTGTTCACTTGTTTGTTAACCATGTTATTTCTGAGGTCTGATTATGAGATACAGTCAAATTCTTCTTGTCAATACCAAGTACAGCTACAAGTAGGGCAGAGGTCGGGTTCAGATACAGAACAGCAGCCATGGAGCCACAGTGTTTTCAAAGGACTCTTGAGCAGGGCAGATCTTGGGATATTTTAAACAACTGCATCAACCACCTTTTACTGATTCTTATATGGGTGCTACAACAATTTAGCACTGCACTCCTATAACATCAATGGATTCATGATGGACTGTTTTTAAACAAAGAAAAGGATCAAAATCTATGAAGCAGAAACACAGATATCGTCTTTTTTTGTTTTACATATTCTTCTTTCTTGTTAAAATCCTGGCACCCACTTTACTCACAATGAAACATGACCGCTGACAGTTCGCTCAGAGATTCCTGGTGGCAGGTATCATGCTTTTCCTTATTTTCTGTCATATATTAAATGTTGCAGTGTCAGAGGTTCATATCAAACATGGCCAAAGGTTTAAATAATTGGATAAACTCATGTAAAAATACTTCCTGTGAGCCGAAATCTCAGGCTGCAGAGCATTCGGGAGAAACTGATGTCCGTGCTTGACAGATTTCTTTACATGGTCATCTGCTCCAGGCATGCTACCGCTAGTGTTTACATTAAGTAGCCTACACTGCTACATGCTAATGTCAGGAAAACGTGTAATCCTGGTTGCTGATGTTGTATTTTTCCCTGATTATTCATGTTATTTCTGCTGGAACATATCTGGTTGTTAAGACATTGGTTTGGAAGCTTTTATTGGTGATTCTTCACAGTAAAAAGTGCCACTATTCTCCGATACAGACATTCCCCAGCTGCAAGTACACTGCTACATGTAGCTAAATGCTAACGCCAAGGAAATACGTAATCTTGGTTGCCAATGTTGTTAATTTCTCTCCAGTTTTGGACCATATTCCTGCAGGAACATGTCCGATTGTTAAGATTTTGGTTTAGAAGCTTTAAATGGTGATTTTTTTTTAGAGTAGAAAGTGCCACTAGTCTCCGTTACAATCATTCCTCCAGCTGCAGACAGTGCAGACACTGAGATATGGAAATCAGAGCAGATTGGGCTTTTCCCAGGAAGGGAGCTTCATGAGACAGATGCTAAAACAAAGCCTTTCAGACAGAGGGTCAACGAACAAACTGTATGAACATTGAGGCATGTAAACATGTTCTAGTAGGAATTCAAAACACAAGTATGAACGTGTAAATGAGGATAATAGGTCCTCTTTAATGCAGCCCCGAGCTTCACAGAGCTCTCCCTGGAGCCACACAAGGCTTTATAGATGCAGTAGTACTCCTCGTGACCTTTAAGCTTTGATGTGTAAATCAGTGGAGTTCCCCTTTAACATTACCTGTCGCAGGAGGAGTTGCTGCGACTCGACTCATGCTGGGCGTCCAGCAGGATCTTCTCCATGTCTCCATTGTGGATCGAGGACGAGGAAGGGACGTGCTCTAGCCCCCCCACCATGGCCTCCTCCTCCTCCACCTGAGGCAGAGGCAGCAGGCCTGGAGACGAGCCGCCTGTAGAGGAGGACTGGGCTGATCCGGCTGCGGCTCTGTTCATCTCCAACTCCACCCAGGACCCTGAGGGAAGAATGTGAGAATGTTTGTTTTGATTTTTAATAATGTTCACCAAGACAAAAGACACTGATTTCTTTAAAAAGGTTAGTTGAAAACATTTTCACCAATTTTTTATGTCCTCACTTGTGCATTTAAAAGTTTTATTTCCTGCTGCAGGACAATACTGACCATGTAGTTTACTACACAAGATCCCTTTGCAGCAAAGTTTTAAAAAGGGTTTTAAAGGATTTCCCCCCTTTATAATTGTAGAGGACCATTATTAGATGATATTGAGGTTAAACTTGATAAAAGGCAAACCACAAAAGAGCTGGACTGCATGATATTACAACATAAATATTAGATATCATAAAAATCTGCATTCCTTTTCAAAGACTTCCTGTGTATAGACATGTCCATATACAAGTGTCACAATCGGCTGATAAGAAGGAGTCAATGTAAAGTCATGTCAATAAATGAATAAACCAATATCCTGCTCTGTGCAAGACCTGATATGCCCCAAGGAGCAGGCTATTTGCTTACACTGGCCGCAAAAATAATAAGTGTGCAAATGACAAGCGTCATTAAACTGTGTCGTTGTTTATTTTGGTGCATTTTACCACCCTTTTGGCAACAGTCCCATAACAATAGGCTGCCTGTGCCTATACAGAAGGGAACAATGCACTGCATACCTAATCTTCTGTTTTGGTGCAGCCACTGATGTTCATTTTTCGCTATGTGCACTTTGGATTGTATATGGACTCCAGTAGCTTTGACGAACAATTTCACTCTGAGCAAGCAAGTAGCTTCCAATATCAGACATTCTGACTTGTCACTGCAAGAAAAGCACAGGTAAAACTAACATCATTGATGATGGTCACATTTAAGTGTCCCAGTAAGCCAGGCCAGTGAGCATACATGCACAATAACTGGAGCCTGAAAGCGACACACCTAAATTAAATATAACCATCATCTTATTAACTGCAACTGAGCTTTGCCTCAGTGACGTGTGTTTTTGTCCGCTGGGAAAAAGACTTGTCCTTTTACTGACGACTCAAAATAAACTTTGACTCATTGTGTTGTCACAGTATTAATCTTATTCACTCATGTCCACAGAGTGATTAATTTCTGACATATTGTCTGGACTATCAGTGAGGGGAGAAAGTTACAGCCTTGAAAGACTTTGTTACAGCTGGACGAGCACAGCTGTAACGAAGAAGATTAATGGTGGCACCTTGCAGGTTTTAGTTTCCTGGTGACCCAGCATGCACAATGCCGAAAACAAACACACCTAAATGGATTTGCAAACATCATTAATGCTGTTAATTGCACCTCTGCTTTTCCTGCTAGGACATGTCAAAATATCTACTTCTTGTAAGTGGAACTCCCACAGAGCACAGCCAAAAGGCTTTCACTCATAAGCCATGGGAAAATAGGGGGGATGAGAAAAAGAGTAGAGATGCCAAAATGATTTCCTAGTCCTAAACTGAGGGTGGTCAACAACACAACGACCAGACTGAGCCTGTCAGTCAGAGAGGTTCAAGAGTAAAGATCTATTTACTGCTGTGTGATGAAAGGGCAGTAAATGCCTGCCTGTGTATGTGCTGCTGTGTCTTGTAGACCTTGGCTGTGATATATGACGCCCTCCCTGTTTGTACGTGAGCTCTAGCATGGACGGGCAGCTGAGGAGGCACAGCATGCCTGAGGTGGGTTGCAGACACAGAGGAGGGAGGGGAGGGCAGGGGAGGGTTAGCCTGGGCAAGAATCTCAAGAATAAGGAAGATATTTCCCAACATCCTCTGTCATGCAGCTTTGAGAACACTTTCTCCTGCTGTCCTCACTGAAATAAAAAAGAGGAAGGCCTCTCGAGCAGGTCACTTGACCCTTTAACAGTAAGTAAACATCATGTTCACATGAGCTTTCAGGGGACTCAGTTTCACAGTACAGGCATCAGGCCAGTTATACCCACCAACCCAAATGATGCACCCCTCCCCCCCTAAACTGGCCTCGACTCAGCACTTGCACTCATCCTGCGGATTACACAGCGGACCGTGAGCCAAGCTGCTGGCGACAGCCCATTGTCTCCGCGCTGTGGACTAAAACCACATCGCCATGGTGCAGAGGCTTCCGAACATTCTGGCCGCAGAGCAGCTATCAGCTGTTGGGTGGCTTTAGAGGAAGCAGACATGATGTGACCTCTGATCTACTGATGCTGAGGGAGGAGGGAGGAGGGCTGACGCTGCTTCTTGCCTGAAGATCCCAGGTATTAGATAAAAACGACACTGCTGGAGGAGCTCCAGGAAATGCCAAAAATAACATGGTGTCAGATAACAGAGCACACTGCTGGCCTTTTTATCTGATCAGCGCGAGGTCTTATTGTCCCTCAATATACGTCTCAGCATGTACTGTCACTGTCCAATATGTCCTGGTGAATGCTACCAATAAAATCTGCTGTGAATTTTATGCCTCTAAAGTTATTCTGACTCAGTCAACACAAAGTTTATCAGCCCCATGTGAAAGTAAGTTAATCAAGAATAGTGCTGAGTTAATGTTGTGGTAGCAAAGGATTATGGGGCCCTGGACAAAGTAAAATACAGCTGATCATTCTGAAAAGTTTGCAGGCCTTCTCCAGGCTTTTGCCTGTTATTGGCAAAACAGGGAATTAAAGTATTTAGACAAAAAGTTAACAGGAATACCAGACTGGAATATAACAAGAAAACACTTGTTGCTTTCTATCTCACACAACAGGGGGAAGATAAAGCCAACACATGCTGTAGGACAGATGCTGGCAACCTGCTTGCTCCACAGTAATGTCCATCTTTAGTTATCTGCTGCCATCTTTAAAAAAAATGAATCCACGTGTCTCCAAAAAAAAAAAGGAAAAAAGGTGGCTGGAAAGTTTGACTGCTGCCCATTGTGGCTTTGGATCAACCAGCCTCAATATTCCTACAGTGTAACTCTTTCCCCCTGTTCCTCACGTCCAAAACGTCTGTCCTGGAGTCACTGGAGCCATAAATAGCATTTCAAGTCACAGCCCCCCATAGTGTGGTAAAACTTAAACCACCTCAGCTCTGCATGTAAGCCCCTGCGTCAGGACGGAAGGGTAATTTAAATGCCTTTGTTTACGTCTGTTATGGCTTATGCAAGCCTTGCATGAGGTCTTGCGTGCAGCTTATCCTCAACAAATGCATCTTCAGGTGAAACAGTAAACACAATGTGGAAAAAAGTGCAATTTGCCAAATGAGATTTCACTTAGTGATCTATTCAGAAATCCTTAAATACTTTTAAAATTGATTATTTTTGCTGAAATCTGAAAACACAGCACATGAAAAGGAATGAAAGCGGCTGTAAATATGTTGTTCCTACATATATTACTTGCTTAAAAAAAGCACAGCTACGTGTAAAACATTCTCTGCCCCATTTTTGCCTGTTCTGACTTCTTCCATCTCGCCTTGTTGACAAAGCTTACACCCGCCTCCAAGCCTCCGCGTGACTCGCTGATTGGCTCAGTCGCCGGTCAGTCAAGCTTGTTGAAACGCCATTGGTTCAACCACTGTCAATAAACACACGGAACATAGCGTTCTCGCGTCTCCCTCTTTAATGTAGCTTCACGGCGAAAGAAAAAAGACAAACGGTTAAATAAACTGTTTAAATGAGCAAGAACCCTCAATAAACTTATCGAGGAAATGTATTTTAATACCACGGTGCGTTCCCCAGTCAGAAAACACACTGACAGGCTGTTTTAGTAGGCAGTTTGCTAGCAGCTAGCTTACCGTTTAGCCCGGAGTCTCCGTTGTTGTCTGTGGAAGTAGCGTTAGCAGCGTCGGACATCGTGGTGCCTGGTGAGCAGGGCGGGTTGCATAAAAAAAGGGGCTCAAGTCAGTGCAAAAACGCGCACTACCTTATCTGCACACATTCAGACGTGCGATAGTACAGCTGACCCGAGTGGCCTTCTACCCAGTTCGGTGTGTTTTCTCGTCCCCCGGCTAGGCTAAGCTACGCTAAGCTAACGCGCCGCTGCAGTTTGTTTATCGCCCGTTAGCTGGTCTGGAAGCAGGAGCCGCGAGCCGCTCAGACCTTCCCGGAGCTGGGTGATGACGTCACGTTGTCCCGTTGATAAAAGAGAGGGAGAGCGAGCCGGATTACATAACCATCGCAGAAAACTCAAAACACCAGCACAGGAGGCGTCATGCATGAACTGGCAGTGTCGATTATTAGTGTGAAGCAAGGATGCAAACTATAAGGCGTGTTGGTGATTGGCGCTGGCTCCGTTTGCCCATTTCCAGGGAAGGCGTGCATGCTCCCACGTACGCAGCACATGCAGATGTGCCCAAGTCTAGTTTATAGCAACCAGACACCACATCAGCTGATTGCAGTAAAGCATAAGTGGTGCCAGGGCGGGTGGTTTTCACTGTCCAGCAGTCAGATCAGGGACAGACTAACAGATGGGGTGCCAGGTGATTTTAATTTTTAACGATTGGACACCAGCAGGTGCCCAAAATAGGGAATCGGTGCAGTTCAGGGTTAAAAGTCATGCCTGTTTTAATGCAAAGGAGCATCACAGACTGTCACTGTGAGGGATCAGCATAGATAACACACACACACACACACACTGCTGAGATCTCAACAATCAGGCAATCACAAGGGTGCAAAAAGTAGTTCCTTTATTATCTTCACCGTCATAGATTAAAATTGTAGTTATACATTACTAGAGGCATCAATATAGTCTGAGCTGTCCATTTTTTAAATACGTGTGGAGACATCAACTGCTGCAAATCTACAAACCATAGACAAACAGTAATAATGTCCGCAGTAGTTTAAACAAACACTTTTAAGTGACTTAATGCCTCAAATAATGTTTTTCTTTTTAGACTTACAACACATCCAAGTACTTTAGTTGGTGCAGTAAGAGTCCAGTGTCAAATCAAACAAACAAAAAGAAAAGGTTTTCCCTGTTGTGAAGTACTGCTTCAGAGCTGTGGTTACACCCCATGGGAAGACAATACTTAAAGATCACTAAAAAAAAAAAAAAAAGATGTGTGAGGTCCAGCTTTGTTTCACAAAATCGGACGGAACAAATCTGGTGATACTTTTTTTTTTTTAAATATAAATATGACAATCATAATAATTATCTTTGAATAGGCTATCTCTTATACCTGACTATTGTTGAACACAAACAAAAGGAGGAAGAGGAACCGATAACGTGATGATGTCAAGACACAGAGCCAATCCAAAAGAAAATCGTTGCAGGAGTTTGGACCTATTTGACCACCCAGAGCCTGAGGCACAGCAACAGTGAGCGGGACAACTCCTCCGTCAATCTGTGAAAACACACTGTCCTTCTCAGACTCCTGTTGCTGTCCGATACAAGCAGCAAGTTTGTGAAGAAAACCGTGGGCATACATTTGTGACTGTTGGGTATGTATGGTTTAATGAACGAGGGGAGACGTGAAGAGACTCAAAGAATACTATGACAGTATAACGGATGAATTAATAAAAGGTGTATACACACACACGCACACACACAACAAAAAAAAAAGACTGGCAAATTTTTTCTTAGAAAAATAAACACTACCATGGCACAGAACAATAAGGGGAAATACTAAATAAGTGTTTTTCGTTTTCTACCACAGAGCCATTTGGGGGAAAGTTATAAAAATAAGTGTGTCTGTATTCAGAATTTTAAGGAAATTAAACTAATTTACCCATGATACCCCTGGGGAAGAAAAAGGGCAGGTGGGCTGGCAAAAAAAAAAAAAAAAAAAAAAAAAAAAAAAAAAAAAAAGCCATACGAAAGGAAAAAAAAATAAAAATTGGCACAACATCACTTAAACAACAAGGCAGATGTTACTCCGCCACAGACAGGCTGATGATGGGCAAGAGCGAGGCGTCCTCTGTCCACATCTAGAACAAAGTGGCAAAGTCTGGTCACCCAGTAGCGACGGACAGGGATGCTGGTTGTCGGCGTTACCGCAGATCACCCTGGATGAGGCGGTGGGTGGTGCACGTGGCGTCACCCGCGCCAGATCTCAAGTAAGCTCACCCCGCTGTTAGTTTACTTTATCCTGGAATATGTAGAGGTTGTTGGTCGTCGCCACTGCGATGATGTTGTCCTGGGGGTGCCAGGCAGTGTGAAGGATCTTCTTGTTGAAGTCCAAACTGTCCACGCTGATTTCGTCCTTCTTGCGTTTTCCGCCCGCGCACACTTTGCGAGGCTTTAGGACCTGCATGGGCTTGCTGTTTTCTCGGGAGCCTCCAGGGTTACGTCCCGCCTTTGGCCACGGTCGAACATCCGGAAGAAGTTGTTGTATGAGCCAGTCATCACCACACTGATGGGGGAGGTTGAGAAAAGAATGAGCGTTTAACACAAGTCAGTCCTGGAATAATGTCCATTAGTAAAAGATCGAAATGAAACTCAGAGTACTAGGTTTAACGGTACACTCACCACTGGCATGCAGCTGATATTAAAATGAATTTAAAGTCATTTAAAGATGCTCTCCTCACCTGTCATTGCCATTCCAGCAGCATTCAAACTTGTCAAAGATGCAGTCGTTCTCATACAAGGAGCACAGCTTGCTCCTCAGGTACTCATGAACCTGTAATGATGAGACACAGATATGAAGGGGCGACATAAAGGCTCACACACCCACTGTAAGAATCATACATGTCAGCCATCTCTGTGCTGATCATACTGTGTGGAAGCTTGTCACAGTGGAGCAAACGCCAGTGCACAGCAAGATCATGCATTTATGGTGCTCTCATGTGGCCACTATTTGGAACTGCAAGACAGACTGAAAAAAGGTGTGGCCATTGTTTAGAGATTTGGTTCTTTAACTAGCAGCATATCGACAGCACAGTGTCTCCATTAAGAATAAATGCATGTTGGCCATTGAATTAAATTTGAAATGAGAATAAAATTATATTTAATGTTCTATTAAAAGGCAAGGTATGGGCGCTCGTAATTTGTTCACAACTTGAGTTTAACAGTCAATCAAACAAGCCATCAAATAAAAACACCGCTTCAAAAGGCCACTATCGGTGCTCTGCAGTATAGCAGTAGCATCCCATGTTCCTATCCTGCCAGTCTGCACTGTTGTTAGAAGAGCGGTAACAAATACAGCAATGTCACCGCTGGACATAAGGTAAATTTCGTGTGTCATATGCCATCAAAGTGGGGGAATGAGACATGGAAACTCCTCAAAATGCAGGACTGTTGCGCACAAATCAGCAATAACAATGTTGTGTTAGCGAACTAGCTACCAAGACATCAGCATAAAACGCTGAAACAACGTTAAATTAAGGTTATACTGTGATTATTGTAAAATCGAAAATCCATTTGTGGGTTTCTTTTGTTGCTTGCACAGCCATCTTGCCAACGATTTCTCACAACACTCTGTTTAGAGCTTGCCTCTGGAAAAACCTCCATTTGAAGGGTCATGTAGCCCTGACACTTTCCCCTGCCCCTCTATCCTAACAAGAATCAGGACACCCTGCCCTTAGCTGTGAATGCCCAAAACAGGGTGAGGGCGAAGTGGTAGGGGCAAGGTGTGTGTTGGGATGGAGCCTTAGAGACAAGTGAAATCTTGTTTACTTTCAATAAGGTGGTGGGATCTATGAGGCTGGCTTCAAAGCCACATCTTTGCAGCACTAAAAAGAAATTACCAGACTAATGCTGATATTACAACATCGCTAACAAGAGACATGCAGACAAAGTTAAAACAGAGACTGCTGCTCTACACTCCAGAGCAACAGGCCCTCCAAACGGTGTCAGTGATTATGAAAAGTCACTCATAATCAGTTTACACTTCAGTCACAAGCCCGACACTTTGTTACTGTGCATGTGTTTGTGGGTCTTACCTGATAAGTCTCCACTGGCCTGTTCTCCATGTTCAGATCCCAAATCTTAACAGACAAGTAGTCTCTAGTCATCATGTAGCGGCCATTGTGGCTGAACTTAACATCTGAGATTGAAGATATGATCTCCGAGAAGAAGGAGCGATTACTGGGGTCTTCAGGCTCCTCAAACACTGGACAAGAGAGGAAGATGATACAGACATACAGAAGATGAAGAATAGTCAGACTACAGCATAGACAAGTCTGAGTGCATGAGGGGGGTTAAAACAAACGAGAGTGATTATGAAATGAATGAAAATTGTTGTTACTGTTTTAAATGTGGTGAAACGTTATTTATAAACAGACAACAGCCTAAATGAGGTATCGGTAAATCTTTTTGCACCTTGGCCACATTGAGAACACCTGGTCTCGGTTAATGTTATCACTGCTACTTAGAGCTGCCACCTAACAGTAACCAAACATTAGTCGACCAGAAAGGCCATTAGTCGGCAAGATTTCCTTGGTTGCTTAGATGCAGAATAAAAAAAATTAGAAACTCTGTTAGGAGCTGCAAATTGTCAAAATTGATCAAAACCTATGTGACTGGACCATGTGGGAATTTAATTTGAAAGGACAGACACAGGAAGAGGCCACGCTCAGCATTCAGACAGGAGTCAGGTTACAAACCAATCACAGCCGACAGATATCTTTCCCTTCTTCTGTAAATATTCAGTGTGAGAAATACGGAAAAGTTGATCATGTTAGTGCAGGGCTATCCAGAGTTTTACATCTGTCCCACAGACGACAGGCCTACACACTTAGAAACAGCTCCTGGAAGAAGATCGGCTCTAATTTCCAGGGCTGGTACCTGCAGTTATTCCACAGGCTAGTTAATAACATGTCGGGCAGGAAATCCAAAGTGTGGGATCATTTTGAGAAGGTGAAGGACGAACCCAAGGTGATATGTAAACTCATCTTCATTGGTCGACTACAAACATGACGTATCATCTGAAACATGGAAGTAGCTACATGCCCATTAGCCCACAGCGTCATTAACAGGCGGCTCGCTCAGTGTGTGACGTGCATTTGTAGATAAAATATAGGCCTATATTAATGAAGGTTTATTAGTACGGTTTTGTATTTCTCTGTAATGTAGGACAGTGTTAACAATGTTACTGCCCCACCCAAGATATATCATTTAATATTTATATTAATATCGTTAGATAATGGCCCTAGACTAATGGCCCTAAATGATGACTATTGGTCGAAAGGAAAATCCTTAGTCGGGGGCAGCCCTAGATAAAGAATAGTTCACTGACAAACAGGATGCTAAGCTACATAACGCCAGTCCTTAAACCACCTGTCAAAGAATGGTGATTAAAAATGATCAAAGCAGGTACTCACATTTGGAGTGCTTGTCACACAGCGCCGAAGCCCTCATGTCACACAGACGGATGGTTCCTTTGCTGCTGCTGTAGACGAAGGTGTTACACTGATGAGGATGGAACTCTGCTGCTGTGATCACCTCCGTTAGCTCCTCCATGTTGGCCGGTTTGATGTCAACAATATCTGAAGAGCACGGGGTTAAGGAATAAAGCTTCCAGCTCACACGAAAGTATCTCCACAATCACGCTCTGAAAAATCGTCACAATTTTCTTTGGTAAGTGTCAAAGTGGGGGATAGCGCTTGCTGAATAGAGCATTCACACAGGGGACAAAAAACTAAACAAAGGCATCATTAGACTGATAATGGACCAGTGTGTGGAGGCAAAATAAACATCAGGGATGGCATTCATTAGCAGGACATGAAAGACACAGCTTTGTCTTGTGTGACAGCCTTATTTTGACCCCAATATCAATTCTTCTAAAATCTTTTCCTTGTCTCTTCTCCATATCAAATGTTATTTTAGGTGATGGAAAAATATATAATTTTTGTTCACAAAAATACAGCTGATCCCGGTGTTAAACAACATTGTTTCTTATAATTGACAATCTTATATTCAAATGAGCGTTTTATGGATTTGGCAGGTGCACAGGCAAATTTAAGGATACTGAAGCTGCGGTCGGTGATCTCTAGGTGCCAGAGGTTGATGCGGAGGTCGTCTGCAGACAGGTAAGTCTCATTGTCACTGTTGACGGAGATAGAGTTGATATGGTAGGTGTGAGCGTTGGCAAACACCCTCCGTGGACTGGCCTCCACCATGAGGTCCATGGGTATTAAAACTGGTACCTGCGATTAAAAACACACAGGATATGATATTAAAACTTAACATTACACAGGCAGGGATGAATTCTGACGCTCTTAAAAGTTCCTTGTGGCACATTTCTAGTCCGCCACAAAGCTCTCAATGGACTTTTATTACCACAGCATTTAGCCAGTGATGAAATAAAAGCACTGGCACTGTCTCTGTACAGGAAGAATTCCGGCCACTTTTTTTTAGTCATCAATCTAATGTAAGTCTAACAAACAGATTTGCTTCTTTGTAATCAATACAGCAGTCTACACAGGCTGTAAGATCCTTTTTAAAATGCACTCATTAAAACCTGAATTGCCTTTCTTTAACTTTTAAGCAATCACGCCAGTGTGAAACACGAGCTTTTTGGCTGAGTGACTTGCCAGCTATACACCCAGAAGGTGCATGATTCTGACAGGAGTCCAAACATTAGCCTGAAGAGCAACTGAAGCAGCACAGATTGCAAGCTGCCGTTATCTTTGCCGTTAGCAACAAAAAGGAAGCCAAAC
The DNA here is from genome assembly GCA_026686955.1 of Epinephelus cyanopodus. NCBI lineage: Eukaryota > Metazoa > Chordata > Actinopteri > Perciformes > Serranidae > Epinephelus > Epinephelus cyanopodus. The sequence goes on along the minus strand of CM048932.1, from coordinate 28,951,724 downwards.
CGGTAGCCCTTCCCGACCTGTCACACACCCATGTTTATTTCTTCTGCATCCAGGTTTGTCAGACCGGAATTTCAAACCATTAGCCTCTCTTTGAATTTAGAGGTACAACTGTGACAGGTAAACAGTGCCCACAGTTAAAGCCACCACACATTACGTTACACCCACAGAAGTGTTTCAGTTGTTCTGGTTGTTGAGACATCTCCTGTCTGTGTTAGCTTAGTCAGTGCTTGACGACATTTCACTTGTCCTGTTAGATGACTCACTTCTGTTACACCTGTTCCTGTTTGGGAAGGATAACCTGCTCCTATATAATTCTATTAAATATACCTCTGGGAGTGACCTCAGCAAACTCCCAGCATAGTTTCACCCAAGTCTGTGACAGCTGTGGCCACATAACCTGTGTGGATTTTCAGGGCAACTCGAACATTTGAACAACCATAACAATCTGAATAACTACAGGTAATCTAAGAATGTTGGCTTTACATCAGGAAACAAACCCACAAAACTCTCTTAATAAATCAAGAATAAAATACATGTGTAGAGATAACTTTCAGCTAGAGGAAGAAGCTCCAGTGTGGCAGAATAATCCAACTGTTTAAAATAAAACTCAGGTTGTGTGTGATTCAAGGACTGACCCGCAGTGCCGTGATAGTGTTGGGGTTTTTGTAGCGTCCATCCTCCTCTTTCAGATTATAGCCCTCTGGTCTCTTGTCTCGTTCACTGATTTTCCACAACTTGATTGTCTTATCTTTCAAAGAGAAAAATAACAATGACAATAACAGCAGCACCAAAGACAAATGCACACACTTAGCATACAGTGGAAGTTTAAACTGCAGATTTTATTGAGGGTTTGATCCCCAATAAAAATGGCCTCGTACAGGATGCAGGGTTTCCCCACACTTAGACTTTTCAAAGTATATTTGCTGACCCATTTCAGCATTTTTTATTTTTGTTTCAGCCCAAGAGAACGTTGCCATCTGCAGTCTTTTGACTAGTGGACAATCGCCTGTCATTCTATCCCTCCCGCACCTGTTCGTTCTGCTACTGTGACTAAAGCGGAGGCGCCCCGAAACGCAGGCGTTTCAAAGTCTGTTCCCCCGTTGAATGAATAGCGTTTCCCTCCTGTCAGAATGACACATCTAATGGGGACAACCTCAGTGTCTTATCGATGGGAAAGAATATATATGATGTGATTCTGATAATTGTTAAAATCTGCATCCCATGCTTGCCAGCCATTTTGATTTTCCTGCCCCACTCCCTGCGTTTCTCCTGGAGTTTCATTTCCTCCAATTTTACTACCATGGAATGTGCCCTCATGATAATACAGGTATAATTTTTAATAACATGTAAAAAATTCATGCCTAAAAGCAAAATTATTACTGACTATGTGCAGTGGTTCCTGAAAGAGGAGCAGCTTCAGTAGTGTGGAATAAACTGTGGCGCCCTGGATGCTACCGAGAGTTACCCTCACTGCAGAGGGAACTCATTGAGCGACGCCGCAGCACAGCGTCTCTCCCTCTCCTCTCTCGCTGTGCGCACGTGAGTTGTTATCGTCTTTGGTAATGTAAACCTACGTGACACTCGACAAAAAACTCCATATATGTTGGTGCCTCCACTACATGTCACTTCTATTTGCTTTTTTAAAACTAATTTGTCATATCGTCAAGAATATCGTTAACGCAAAAATACCCTTTAATATTGTGATATTATTTTAGGGTCATACCGCCCACCCCCATTACTCCCCACGATGAAATTTGTGACTGTGATTGTGTTTTTTATAACACACAGCCTACTTATTGCACATATGTCTTAACAGAGAGCGAGAGAGACAAGCAAACCCAAACATACACGCACAAGCAGACAGAAAGAGAAATGATAAACATTAGCTTTATGTGTTATTAGAAAAGAACACAATGATGTTATGTGTATGAAATTAAAAGAAATATTCAATTAATCAAAATATTGTCACACGTGTTTGATGTTTGTCGCATGCACCATTTGTGTGCTGGCAGGTAATGCCGTTCTAAGTGTATGTCATAGCTGTGGGAAACACTGCATGATATGATGTTTAAAGAAATGTGAGGAGAACCTGGATGTTCTGTTTGAGATAGAAAGCACAAAACATTACTTGCAATCATATTCAAATTATCAGGAATTTTGCAGTCTTGCAGAGGAAACTGCGATTACATTTTCATAAACTTTCATTCCAGTTCTGGCTCACATTTGATTGTGAAGTATGAGCAGGGCTGTATTAAGTTTCCTCGTTAAAATGGTTTAATTTCACGACAGACTGCTGTTAAATATCTGAAGATGTGCTCAATAAAAATGACAAACTCACCGTTAGTAGACAACAGGAACTGAGCAGCATTCTTCTGAGGAAGCCAGCGAATCTTGTTGATCTTCTCTTCTATTTCCAAACTCTTCAAGTAGTCGAACTCGGGCTCATGGCTCTGGAAAGTGCTGTAAACATTGTATTCACTCCGGAACTGAGGCTGATTCTTATTCTGCAGGGAGCCGGGCGAAATATCAGACAGAGATGAAAAGAACAAATGTTAGATTTTGTTTGAAAGATGTTTGTTTTGTTTGAATTAGTAGTGACAGCTACTTTTGGACATAAAGCATATCACCAGCTAAAATTTTAAACTCTTACTCGAGTTCAGAGTTGACTTTTTTTTCTGTAATGGATAATGCGTGGGAATAAAACTCAACAGAAGATGGACTTGCAGCTGTACCTCTATTTCCTGCTGGAAAATAACTACGCGGCCACCCTTGTCTCCTGTGGCTAGCAGCTCCCCTGTGTGGTTAAACTCAACTGTGGATATGATGTCCGCTGCAAAAAGACACAAACATGAGAGACATTTAATGTTATTTTTAAATTAGTGAACAGACATATAATGACATATTGCCAAAAGACAATAAGGAAGCACTCAGTTAATCCTAGCTAACCCTTGATTAATCTGTAGTGGGACCTGAGTGCACTAGAGGGACGAGGGTGGAGGCACGAGATGCAGAAAGATGTCAGAGGATGTAGAGCAGGCGGAAAATGATCAGTAACCTAGTTTTTGCCACATTCTGACAGCAACGCATGTTTCCCCCCAGCAGTAGTATGTTGCTTTATCAACTGAAACTCACTCAGATGCACAGACACACTTATTTAACCCTTTGTTGCCCACTGGAGCAGAAAGACAATGCTGCCAAAGGTGGTAGTAGGAGGGCTTTGTGTATGTTGTGCTCCCTGAGGCTCAAAATAGGGGCTAATATATTTGAACTAGCAGCAAGGCTATTTGAGAAGACATACTTTAAACTGCTGTCTGTCATTACCTATAAAATGTATAACATAAAAAAACTCTTGGCAACAGCAATGCAATTACCTGCATTATTTATTAATGGCTTGTGGAAGTCACTGACTATATGAGGATGTTACATAAATCAATAACAGTGAGAGTAAGAATGTGGGTGGACGATAACGTAACATCTCTCTGTCACTCCACTGTTGGAATGTGTTAAAGGGCCGAAACATGCTGCAGAGCATCATCAAGTGAACATGACTGTTTAACAGTCAAGCATACTGTCTTTATTTAAATTCCATCTACACGGCCGTCGTCCTTTGGGGGTTCGTAACAGCAGATTCGGATCGCTGACTCAATGCGACTTCCAATAAAATATAATCAAGAGAAACCATATATGCTTAGATACATGCATCAGGCATGACGGAAATACTGTATGTTGCATCTCTTGGGTGCAGCCATCAGCCACAATTTGACGGGAAGACCAACAACAGCACAGTGTTTTAGAGGCTGTAGTTTGTGGTGCTACTGAATTGTATTGCATTGTTTTATCCTGACAGGTGTTTCGATTATTTTGTCGACTATAGTTATATTAAGAAGGGTAGGCAAAAACAGAAACACCTCTCACCTCCCTTAGCTACCGATGGAAAACAAATTAACCCTTTGAAACCTGGAGCAACGTCACCTTTCTTGTGCTGCTCTTAGACACCTTTTGCAAGTTTTTCAGTGCAAATTAGTGTCATTTCTTTCCAAAACATGGGGGAAAAAGCAATGAGCAACTTGGCAAGAAAAGAATAAAAAATAAAAGAAATAATGGATTTAGATAATTATTTTTTAAAAATATGGAAAACTATATTTATTCTGATAATTATCATTACATTTAAAAATTATGTTTAAGGATTATTATCATTTTAGCACTATTCCCAGGTCATTTTCTTTTTCGTTTGTTTTTAACTTTCTTTCTTAAATAATTTACTTGTTTTTAATTTTTTCTTTTTACCAATTTCTTGTTATTTTTGGGTCATTTCTTCTTGCATTGCTCATTGCCTTCTCCCCATGTCTTTAAAAGACATCAAACCAATTTGCTCAGGTTTCAAAGAGTTAAAGGAAAAACCTGAATGAAAGGGCGAGGAAACACAGATGCAGATGCTACAGTGCACCAGGGCTCACTGAATGGATGGTGAGTTTGAAAATAACATGAATAAAATCTGTTTAGTGATGTCTGTGATCATGCTATATGTCCTTTTGTTATGACAGACTGGGCAAGGGGCGGTGAAGCTGTTCTCGAAGCTCATGGTGGCCTGACTCCTACTATGATGTTCGTTTTTCCTTTAATCTGTCACCTGTCTGTAGGTACACTTAAAATAAACTGACCACTGAATGCAGTGCAACTTAATTGTGCAATGTGCAACACTGGCTGGTAAAATACACTTGCAGACCACCTATACCACAAAGGGTGTATAGCACAAGTGCTAATTCCTCTGTAAACCTTGCACTGAGACAGAAGTGGAAATTACTGCTACTGCGATAACTCTCCAGAAAGCCTGTCAAACAGGAGTATAAACTACTGCACAGTGTCTGATAAGCCTTCACAATCATGGATATATTATTCAGCATTTCTGAACTTCTGTCCATTATCAGCCATCTGGCCTGCTGAAGGCTCTGTTGCCATGTCCCTATAGTTGGGACACCTGCACCAAAACATGAGCAACTGAAATCAGAGTCCATCATGTGGGCAAAGCCCAAGTGGCATCTGTCATCTGAGGATCTTCATCTACCAAGCTCACTGTGGCTGTTTTTCCTTTTACCGTTCCTTTCTGAAATACTAAAAACTGCTCCAAAAACTAAGTGCTTTAAAAAAGTCTTTATTTTGCTGTCTGATTCAAAATTGATCTACAGAGAGACTTACTAGCCAGTCCCTAACCTCAGTGACAAATAAGGCCGCACTTCCTGTAAATATAAGAGACTTCCTGAGGCTTGCCAGTGGAAAGCTTTAAATGTGAAGCAACGAGAGGAAGAAGTGTTTGGTTTGCATTAGCGTCGCCTTACAACACAGCTCCAATATAGCCAATAATTCAGAAAACAGGCTGCTGCATGCTACAAGTAAAAGCATAATGTAGGAGTGTGGCAACACAAATTTGTTTAACATAGTGAGACTTTCAAAAATGTCGCTTTCTCTCTAGTCATCTACACAAAGACCACACATGGTGAGCCTGTCAACTAACAGCTAGGGTTAAGTTAAGATCCATTATAGTGTATTGTTGTGCAGTTCATAGTTGAAATGCGTACCATCACGGCTCATCACACCACGGCACAGCTTAACTGTGCTATATCTAGCCGGTGGGAATGGAACAAATGAGGACAACACTGAGCTGCTATCTGCTTACTGACTGAAAGCTGTTGTATATTACTCAATACCTATTACATTTTTTCCCATATGTGTGTTACGCTCACAGATACTAGCTCTTGGCAGAGCTCATACCTTCAGCTACGTCGTCATCAATGGCTCCTTTCACCTGAGAGAAGCACCACTGCATGTCACCTCCAGGTCCTGCAGAGATAAAGCAAAAAATAAACATTCATGTACAATTCTGGCAGGTTTGATACATATATTTCAATGGCAAACTGTTTCCCAGATCTTAACTGCATTGTCCCGGGCATCGACTGTGATGTACAAGTGGTTGAGATAACCTAAGATAGCCAAGTTTCACAGTTTCGGGCAATAATGAAAAAGAATGCTTCAGCAATAATGTGCATTCTTGAGCATTTAGACTTTCCTTGATAGTATATGCAAATAATTGCACCTCTATAAGGAAAGGTTTTGTTTCAGCACAGTCACTCTCAGGCAGCGTGGGATCACTGACAGTATATTGGCACTACTGTCGACGGATGGCTGACCTGTTGCATAAATATGTGGTCACACATGTGCACATATCCTCCCACAACTTCTCCAAGTCTAGTCTCAAACGACAAATGACACTGGCTCCAAACAAGACCTTTTAATCTCTCAAACATTAAACAAGATATAGGCAAGATATCACTAAACTGTTCAAGGCATGGTACCTGCAAAACCAGTTATTCTATGGGCATATTAAGAAGCCACATACTGTGAAGAAATACAGGCCACTTGGACGGCAAGGATCTTTAATATTTAATGAGTGTAACTGCATGCACTGAATCAAAAATCATATTTGAGCCTTGGTTGGTTCAGAGGTTTTCCCACCTTGAGAAAAACTTTGACTGCAGATCGTGTGCATAATTACTGAACTCCATATTATAGTACAGTAGGTGAATACCATCTTGAAACATATTTTATTTTAAGACTGGGCAACTGATATACCAGCAGGAGATGCTCTCACGCCCGGCTCCTACTGTATGATAAAAATACATCAACAAGAAAAAACATGCTGGCTCATTTGATTACAACCTCCATCACTAGCCTCAACAGGTTCGTCCCTCAACATAGCTCATTGCACAACATAGCTAGTAAGATTCCGCATACTTCTACATGTGATCATCTCTGTCATTGCAGGATGGATATTGCTCTGATTTGCTGATAGCATGTAGTGGAACAGCTCTGCAGAATAATCAAGGACATTTATGAGTCACCCTGGCTCCATCATACACGTATTCTGCGATGAATCATGATTTAAAACAAACAGCCAGGACAGGATTGGTACTGGTCAGGACAAAATGTAGCTCTCTCACAAGCTGCCTTCATTCCTTGCAGAGGAAAATGACATAGCAAACAGGTGTTTTAATGTTCAAATCATCCCAGTCAGTGAGGTCCGACAAAAGGATGATGTGCAAAGCCTCTGCCCAAAGACCTGTGTCATTTCCCCGCCCAAATGGACCAAATGCATATGACCTTTTTTTTTTGCTTTATGAATAAACAGACACCAATCTCAATCGGACACAAGGGACTGAAGTCGCATATAATTATTAATAACTCTACATTCACTGCACAAGCATCAGCTGATGAATGAAATGCGAAATGCTACGTTAGGCTACAAAAAAGCAGGACTATGTGGGGCTGATTTAAGATGAGAATATTTGCATTTAAACATATACATGTCCCTACTGGCTCTTTTGACTCTTCGATCCGTTTGGTCAGAAACTGCACAGAATATTTTGAAGCTTGTTCGGGTTGCAGCAGGCCTGGAGTAACGTTACTAGCCTGCATGTGGGCAATGTCAAAGTTTGCGCTAACGTTAGCTAGCCTGGCTTGTCAAGCCAGTCATGGCATGTTTAAGATATGTGTGCACTGGAGTGAAAACCACCAGTTTTCCCTTAAGCTATTCATTTTATGTTTCAACATCAACAGCAGATTAGATAACTGAATGTAGCAGTGTGTAAATCCGGTGCATAAGTGTGAGAAGCAGCGGTTACGGCTACAAGAAGTTAGCGTTATGGGTTAGTGTCGCCGATAGCTATGTTTGGCTAGCATGGTATGCAGCGTTAGCTTGCCAGACTGGTCCCGGGCCGGTGATAATGGTAAACAGCTACCGTTTGCTAGCAGCAGCTGGCTAGCTAATGTTAGCTTTAGCCGGCGAAGGCAGGCCAGAGGGGCGATGACACTCGAGTTTGCTCGCTAGCTAACGTTAGCACTAGCTGGCTAAGTTTTGTTAGCTAGCGACGGTTAGCTTGAATGACACTGGGCTGGGTTAGCGAAACCCTGCAGCCGTCGGCACGGAGAGCTCGTCGGTTTGGAGTCCGGGTGTAAAAACACCGGCGTGTTCGTGTATGTGTGTGATGTTAAACTGAATTACCTGCCATGACGAGACAGACAGTGGAGCTTGCCTCAGTCAGTCACGATCCTGCTTCCCACTCCCACGCGCTGGTTCGTGGGATCTGAACTTTTTCTTCCGCTGTCTGTCCGTGTGTGTGTGTGTGTGTGTGTCTGCGCAAACCTGAATGTCAGGCGCTAAATTAACCGTAACACCGGTTGTTTTATTGCTCCCCTCCGTTTCCTTCCCGCTCGTCTCGCTGTTGTTCCACTCTGTGTGTCAGTCACTCTCTCCCTCCGTCTCTCCTGCCGCATCCCACAAGTCACTTCTTCCCCACCCTCCACGGTCCCTTCCCGCACGTGAACCAAAAGGGTTTTTATAATGCGCGCACACACCGAGTGGCAGATGCAAAGGCACGCGCGTGCACGTAGATGAAGAAACACAGCGGAGGATGGAGAGAAGCGTGTAGGCCTGTCCTCAAACAGGAAGTGAATAGCATAGTATCACATTTGCACAAACTTTATTTAACTGTTAATATTTCGTGCGTTGAAAAGCGCTCAAGAAAAATACAATGTAGTCCTGGTTCTTGTTTAACATCTGGCATCTTGAAGTATCCATTTAAATAAGGGTGTTTTCACATTTAGTCCTTTTTAAAATGAACCGAACTCAGTCCTTTTAAAGTGAACCAAAAAGTGGACCTACAGAGGAGGGACTCGGCTCTTTTTGTGTTCATGTCGTCAGTTCATTTGAAAGAGGACTCGGTTCTCTTTCTGTTCACCCTGTATATAATACTGACATTAGGGATGTGAATCTTTGGGTGTCTCACGATTTGATTCGATTCCGATTCTTAGGGTCACGATTCGATTCAAAATTGATTCTCGATACAATGCAGTGTGTTAAGGCAATTGTTAATGCAGTGTGTTAAGGAGATAATAAAACCCAAAATGAGTCCAAACTCCTGCCTTCACCGAAAATGGGACTGGCTCCTGCCCCTCTTCACAGTAGAGTTGTGCCGCGTCTTTTTTTTTTCCAAGCTTGCTGCAATGCTGTGTATGGAAGCCCGTGGAGGCGCGCAGAGAGACGGGGGAACGTTAATAAAAAAATCGATTTTTGAAGTTTATGAATCGATTCAGAATTGTGGATGATTAGAATTGCGATTCTTACGTGAATCAATTTTTTCCCCCACCCCTAATTGACATAGTTTTGATTTTACTTTGATGTGGCACTGCAGTGTGGGTATGAAACCCCTCGCTTTCGGGTGCACTTATAATTATTGTATTCAACATTCCACATCTGGAGACGTGCAGTGTCTTCTGTGGACCAAACTACTCCTTGTCCTGCGTCCTTGCGAGCCTTGCAGGTCAACGTGGTTTTGTCTGTTTTTTCAAGCATCCCAGTGCAACAGCGTGTGATCTAGAGGGCTAAATACCATGGCAAAGAGCAAAGTGGACCTGGAGCGCTTTGAGGGTTTTTTCACACTTGGTCCTTTTCAGAAATTCTAAGTGGACTCAGAGCGGTGACTCAATTTTTTGCACATATGTGAACACTCCAAGAGAACTCAGACCCCTCTGAAGCGAACCGAACTCAGACCACCTCGTCGCTTCAAGTCCGTGGTGCGGTTCACTTTACCTGCGCCTTGTGAACACAAAGCACTCCGGGCCTGCTTTGCCTTTTGCTATTTTATTATAGCCCCTCAATCTTGCCATGGACAGATCACACGCTATTTCAATAAACACAACAGAACCATGGCCACAGGTAACGACAGCACGACCAGTGGACGAGGAGTACTTTGGTCTGACGATGAAACAGCTGCACTCCTCCAGATATGGAACGAGGAAAACATCAAACCATAACTGTCCCCAAAGCACAGAAATGCTAAGGTTTTCCTCCAATTTTAAGTTCATAACCACACGGCAGTGCCACATCAAAGTAAAAACAAAACTACATCAAAGTATATTATATATAGGCTATAGTGTGAACAGGAAGAGGATTGAGGCCCCATCAGAGCTGAAGTTGACCAGATCGAGAACTGAGTCATCTTTCAAATGAACTGAAAATGTGAACACAAAAAGAACTGAGTCCCTTTTTTGTCGGTCCACCTTTTGGTGTATTTTAAGAGGACTGAGTTTGGTTTATTTTAAAAGGACCAAGTGTGAAAACCCCCAGAGTTTACAATACACAGATTAAGCCCAAAAAGCCCAAATTATTTCCTCAGAAGCAGGAAGAGTACAATAAATAGACAAATAAATAAATAAAAAGCTTCCTGACTAACTGAAGAACATTTAATAATCAGTGTAACTCTCGGCCTTCCAGAGGTAGCTGAAAAGTGCTTAATTTAAAAAATAAGGAAACAAGTTGCACCATTACCTTCTTCTTAACCTCTCCTAATAAAAAGACACTGCTGAGCTATATTACAATTTGCATAAAGAAGACCTTACAGTACAAGGAAAATAATCATTTCAGTTTCTTGGAGAAAGGGCAAAAAGAGATTCAGTTGGGTGAAACATTTTGTCTACTCACAGTTAAACACATAAAGTATGAACTGCTACAGTGGCATATCTGAAATAAAAAGTTCTTCCTGTTTCTCTTCGTAGTGGCTTCATGCTTTTCCCCAAAAGTGAAATCCAGCTCATTAATTTGCATCTTGGCAACAACAGCTGCCAGTGTTGCAAGAATCATGTACGTTCAAGACAGTCACAGCAGTTATGGACGTTATGGATTCTCTGACTTTGTGGTGGTGAGCTGATATAGACGGCTAGAAAAAGAGGTGAAATTAATTACACATTGCAAGCGAAGACATGCATATTGAATCTGCAAGAAGGCTGTTGCTACACAGTTCATGATAAAGCTATCCAATGCATCACTTATATCAGATTGCCAGTGAAAAAAACTGCAAAGTCCTTGTCTGTCATATAGCAGCAAATTAAAAAGCCCATTAACACTGTAATTCATAATGGACGTCTGCTGTGTCTTTTAATGCCTGACAGAATTTCTGAAGACGATTATCGCTCTTCTTGTCGCATTACTTTCAATAAGTTCTTCACACTGTAAAGGAACCTCAGTCTGTTGGTGGACTCTGGAGGGTACTGCAGAGCCTGTAAGATGTCTCAGCACCACAAACACGGAGGCCTTCAGATGTGTAAGTGATAGTTTCACCACCCACATGGACACTTCAGATCATCTCTCTCTTTCAGGAGAAGAATGCCCACTGAAGAAAACAGAAATACAGCATTCTCGCTAAGAAACTTAACAATGTGAGGAGCACCATCAAACGGCGAGCCCACGAGAAAAGGAGCTAAGATGAATAGCCTGTGTCCTTGCCAGGAGCTTGTTCAGTTGGAGAGGAGCCATCAAAACTGCCAACTGCAACATCTTATTAGAGAGTCAGTGAAGCTGTCAGTCCACTCACAGGCACTGCTTTCTGACCCGCTTCACCTGTCAGTGATTTCAAACCCTTTAATTGACGTTTTCCAAAGGCGAGATTCTCCTCAATCTTCCTCAGACAGTCAGCAGCAGTGGGCCCCTCTGCTGGCCCAGCACCTGCCCCGCATCACACAGACAGACAGCACAAAAACTTCCAGCAAAGACATAAAAGGGAAAGCAGAGTGGGGTAATGGGCACCCCCACTAAAAGCCTCAGATTTTGTGATGACCAGCTGGCAGCCTGAGTTTCATGAATCCATCCTTCAGGATACGCCACAAACATCGCTGTCAGCTGTTTTCACCGGGACTGCTGCATGTCTTTGTCAGTGTCTGATGACAGTTGTTAACAGTGAGGTCTGTGGATTATCCACAGTAACAAGGGCATTGTTTCCAGAGAGACATTCTTTTTTAAAACACTTTTAGAGTCACAAATCAAATTCCCTTCAGTCGACACAGTGTTGCTTTGAGCTAAATGCTAACAACAGCATCCTAACATCCACATAATGGTGCTAGCATGCTGATGTTTAGCATTTAGTATAATGTTCACCATCTTAGATAAGCTTTGTATCATGCAAACATTGCTACGTAGCAGTGGGGGAGTGTAACTACATGTACTCAAGTACTGTATTTTAGTACAAGTTTGAGGTACTTTTACTTTACTTTCTACTTCTACTCCACTACACTTCCTTCACTGCAATTATTAGATACTTTTAGTTACAGTTACTTTACAAATTAAGGTGAGAATATGCAAGTTTGGCTGTAAAAATTAGTTGATTGATTATAAAATTAATTGGCAACTATTTTAATAATGTATTGTCATTTTTTCACGCAAAACCATTTCAGCTTCTCAAATACAAAGACTGCTTTTCCATTATTTTTTTATGCATTGTGTATCTTTACTTTTAATATTTAAGATATAATACCATACAATATGATGTGATAAAATAAGATAATCCGTTATTCGTCCCATGGCGGGGAAATTAGCAACATTACAGCAGCAGAGGGACAGTGCAAACAGGCATCAGTAGAAAAAAATGCAAAGCAATATAATAAGGAAGCATCAGAAAGAAGCAAAATATAATAAAGACACAACCTGAGTGACTGATTTTACATTACTGACCGACAGAAGGATAGACATTGCACAGTTTCGAATACTGATATTGCCCCTGAGTTACTGATCATAAGCAGTAAAAAATAATAAGTAATATTAATAAATAGACAGGCTGAGTGGCAGAATTTACATGATTGCACATATCAAGTGTAGATATTTCACAGTTTGTATACAGATACAGATATTGCAAGAGAATAAATATAAAACTTAAAATACATTTTCTCGATACATACTTTCACATACGTTTTTTTTTCAGTGCAGGACTTTTACAAGTAACAAACCTACCTCACTGATCAGTGGAGCTGCTGGTCTGCTACTCCCTTGACTGGTAGTTTGTTTGTGTGAATCTGAACTAACCCTTTAAAACATCAAAGTCACACATGACACAAACAAACTAGCAGTCGAGGCAATGCTACACCAGCAGCTCCTGTGTTGTGCGAGGGTTTGTGCTCCAATGTGTTGACAACGTTTAACTATTACTGAATGTTGCTGCCTCTGGCTTCAGTTCACAAAACTTTTTTCTCGGTTTTTGGATTCTTTGCCTTGAAGATATTTATTTATTTTAAGATAAGTGAAAACTCTGATCTGCTCAAATCTAAACATGTCAACCAGCTAAAAAGTCAACTGATCACCTCCTCAATCAATACTTCACAGTACTACCATCTGGTCAGAGATACGGGACTTGAAAATGGTGAAGGGCTCACTTCTGTGGGTGTTTTGTCCCTTCTGCCAAGCGGCCATCAACAAACTGCCTCACTGACACTGTTGTGAGCTGGGATACTGAAAAGAGCATGATTGTATTTCTTCATTCTTTGGATGGTGGGAGGATGGTGGTCTATATCTGTAAGTTTCTGTGTTGTACCGGCCGTGAAAACAAATCTCCCTCTGTGACAATAAATCCACATCATCACAGTCAGTAAGATTCATCCTCTGGGGACCATGAGTGTCCGTACAAAATGATATTTTAGGCTGGATCAAAGTCGTGGACCAACTGACTGACACTGCCGTCTCCACAAGCCTGGTTAGAAACAAATAAGAAAGCATCAGTTATTAGGAAAAACACAACACACTGTTGCAATTCCTATGAACTACTTTACACACTGCTGCAAGCTACCACATAAAGTTAAATCTATCTGCATGGCTACCAGCAGGGATTCGTGGGAAAATATGTTTTTGTGATTAGGGCGAGCTATTTAACTCAATCTCAAGTGTACAGCTCTGCCTGTTGAGGGTTACTGGACTTCCTGTCGGGCTGAATGTAGCTTGTGTTGCAGTCTGAAACAGCAAAACACCAAAACAAGACTTTCTTGTTGGGATGTTTTCATCCATGACTGAAGCCTTTTACCAACGTGTGCATAAATTACAGCTCTTACTTTTAGAAACAGGCTGACGTGGACAATGTGCATCACTGAGACTAATCTGATGTGCAGCATTTGTCGGCACAACAAGGCAACGTGTGATTTCCACAAATCTATTGTCAACATTTTGTCTTCGAGGAGAGCAAAAATATTTTCCTGCTGGCTCAATGCAACACGTTGTTATCATGCACCATCATAAGATACTGTCACACGCTCTGCTTTCTTCACAACTGCTCATTATTACACTGTGCATTCATAATAATAACACAGAGGAAATAGAAGAGGAAAAGTTGACTGCAGCTTTTCTACATCAAATTTCCTGTGAAGTTACATCAGCAACCAGCTTATAATGCTGCCTTGGTATTACCTATCATGTCTCATACAGTTTTATTTTAGTCTAGTAAGTTTGATAGCAGCAAGATGAACACAAGGATGAACGGTAGTGTTGTAGTTTGTCCACTAGAGGGGCCCCAAGATTTGGAAGTGTGGCTTCACAGGAAAGTAAAGGGCCAGCACGACAATTAATTTCTCTCCCCATTATATTTTATATGCATACTACATACAGTTTTTCCAAAAAGATGAAAAGAAAATGATTTTAAAAAGACAATATAATGCCTGAATTTTTGATCTGATCGATAAATGCAACAGGTGTTTGTCTTTTAATATTGCAATCATGAATAAAATACTATTGAATTTTCAATTCAATTTACTAAAAAAGATATAAAAAAAAGAAAGAAGTTGCTTTAAAGGACGAAAGCCCAAGACTTACTGGCATCCAGTGGTGAGGGTGCAGCACTGAAATGTCTCCCATGTGCCAAGAGTGTAGGAGAAACTATGGCGGACGATGCAAAAACTCAAAAACTTTAATGGCCCCATCTAGAGCAAGTGTTTCCTTTGTCCATTCTGGGCTTTCAATTTCATTTCAAAACACAGTTACAAAGTGTCGTACAATAAAACTTAACACAATTTAAAAAACAAGAGGACTAAAACAAATGACATGTCATAAAATGTCAACTAGTAAAAGATAAAATAAGGAAGTCCAAAGCTAAAATCAAGATAATAAATGGGAAACAAAATCAATAAGATAGCAATAAAATAGCTGAGATAAACTCAGGATATGCTTTCCGATCTAAGAGACTTAAATGAGGCAGACAGCCTTATATCATCGGGCAGGTCATTCCAGAGCCTCTAGGCCCTGATTGCAAAAGCTCTGTCCCCTTTGGTCTTCAGTCCGGGCTTTTGGACGAGCAGAAGACCTCTGCCAGAGGATCTCAAACTATGCAGAGGTTCATATGGGACTAACAGGTCTGAAATGTAATCTGCAGTCTGGAGCAAGGCCATGAAGAGCCTTAAAAATAATCCTTAAGACTTTAAAGTCAATCCTTGAGCCGAGGGCAACACTGTATCTGACTCTCTCAATGTGTAACAAGTTGGTGATTTCTGACAACCAGGTCTTAAAAGAAGGTGTTTCCAAAGAGTTAAAATATTCCTTGTTGCCGGATTGTATTGTCTTTTGTTGCAAGTGGGACAAAGCTGATAGGTGAAGGGTTCAACCCAAGATGGCAGCACATGGGTCTGGTGTTATGTCACAGTTAAATACTTCTGAGAAGCACTTAAAAATATCTGACCAAGACCAAAAGAGGTGGCCCAAGGTGCCCTCTGCTGATTTACATTTTGGGCAAGTTGGAGACACAGAGGAATAAAGGGAGTGCAGTTTAGCTCAGGAGTAGTGCAGCTGGTGAAGCACTTTAAGATTTCTTTTTTGGGTGTTTTGCCTTTAATGACAGGACAGGACAGTGTGAGAAATTGGGGAGAGAGACAGAGTAGGGGGACGACATGCAGCAAAGGGTTGCAAGCCGGAGTCGAACTTGCAACCGCTGCAGCGAGACGTCACCTCTATACATGGAGCGCTGGCAAGAATAAGTTGGTGTCTGGAATTTATGGAGCATCTGTGAATGTCTTTACAGTAACTGTCCCAGGTTTGATCATGAATCGAGATGCCAAGGTCTTTCTTTTAAATGCTGTGCGGAGACCAAATCATGCTGTAAAAAGTCAGAGGTCTGATTCATAATGAAAACATAGTTGTGAATACTATGCACTATTTCTGCCAGTAGATGTCCCTAAATCCTGCATACTGGACCTCCAGCCTGCGAGATCAGTGGGCACACTGGTTTCTGTTGATGGATATACAGATGATGCAGGCAGTGTCAGCGAAAGACACTATAAATCCACTTAACAATATTTATATGAGACTTTTCTCACCTTGTAAAGGGCTAAAAATAATATGTTACACGACAGCAAACCTTTATCACTAGTTGAAAAAAGTACATTTAATTGTGTGACTTTTATAGTCAATATCTGGGGCGCCGTTTTCAGACAACTTGACACAATTAAACACTATAAACGCTACAAAATATGTGTACCTATTAATAGCTCTGTTACTATTATTTGTAATGATAGTGGTAATAGTGTCAGAGTATTGCTAGCAGCAAGACAGAAAGACAAACACTGATGATAGTCTGGCAGTTGTGCACCACAGCATCTGTTTTCCCTCTTATCCTGCATGTGTATTAACAGCATTTACAATATAAACAATTAAACTACTCTGTTATGACAGCTGACGATATTAAAAGTTGAAAAATGCTAATAAAGTGAATCTTTTCTGCGTCAGTTGAGGATATAAATGGACAATGACACTATTATTATTTCTTTTCCTAAGCCTCCTTCTACATTGTCCAGCGATATATCCACTGGGACTGCTCAGTGACTTCCAAAAGGCATGTTGCTGGTTTACACTGCTACAGGTGGCTGCATGCTCTTATTATCCAGCTTTGGACAATACTTTGTGAAACATAAACATGCTATCTGTGCCAATTCATGCCTAATTATTGGATGTACCTAAAACCTAGTGTGTTGAAATACGCTGTCAGACTCAGTTTTAGCGCCTTTCTCTCTAAGCCCCCCTCCTGGCAAAGCTGATTGGTCAGTGTTTCTGGGTCATTCACATCTGCACTTTCATGTTCTCTGCACCATCAGTGCAGCCGGGGAAATGATCATAACACAACTGTAGCAGCACTTTCTAGTTTTACAGCCTGTTTCACTGGAGTTGCATTGCTAGGCAACAGCGTGGGTCCATGTTTACATCCTGTCAGCTGATGTCATTACACTGATGTCATACACTGCCAAACATTTTAACAGGAAATACAAAGGGAGTGTTTATGTTTCAAGTTAAACAGGTAAACACTGTGGTTTGACCAATCTAACGTTTCTGCTGCTGCTTAGTTTATGTACTGTGTTGCTTTGCCAGCATCTTTGATGAACCTAATCTAGCAGCACAGATGCTAAGCAATGTACTGCCGTGGACGGGGCTACAGCAAAATGTATTTTAGCCACCGAAAAAAGTAAATATCAAAGTGTACACTATATCTGACTATTTGCTCCACTTAACTTTATACACTAACCAACTGAGGCCAGAGGAGACCAGCAACTCAGCGTTCTCCCAAGTTAAATTACTGTTTTTGTCAATAGAGTCTTGTGACTTTGATATCATGGCTTCAGTGCCCTGATGGAAAAGGCTGTCTGATGTCAAGGTAAAGCAGTGAAAAGATTCTAAATATAGCGCACAGTGAAACTGATACAGATTTTTTATTTTTGTGGTGGGCCTGTTTAAGATGTCTGAAAACTAACTGAGGCAGAGTTTGCGCAGCACCATTTGATTTTATGTGCATGTTGCGAGGATTTTCTACCTGGACATTTTTTGTAAATTAACATTGTGCTTCAGTCTATAGAGCAAATTTGTGTCATCACAACTTCACAGAAGTCCTGACGACTCGTTTACAGTGACAGTTTCTGAATGCGGACTGTGTGCACTGAGCATTTTAAAACTTTCACAGTACTTAAACAGGCAGCACCTTTACCTGCTTTATAGTAAAACAGACACGGCAATCTGTCTTTTTACAATATGGGACCTTTAACACATAATCACAGGCTTAATAATTGTGATTTCTTTGCACAGAGTCATGGAGCCAAGATGCCACACTGAATGCATTTCGTATAACAGGGTAATATTTGGAGAGTTAATTTGCAAAAACAGATAAGAGCCACTCCTAAAATGGATAAACCACCAGTTGACTTATTTTCATTTTGTTGCACAAAAGCATAACATTATAATAATAATAACATGATTTAGGAAAATAAATCAAAAAGATATCTGTTTTGGCAAATGAACCCTTCGTTTGCAAAAGTACACTGTAGCTTTTGATTTGTCTGCTTGTTTAACAGTGTTAAATTTAACACACTGAGAAAGATTATGAATTTGCACACTCAATTTCTCATGCATGTGCATGGTGAAGGGGCTTATGTAACATCTCAAAACATTATTATGATGTAATTAGTATGATGTAATCCATAAATAACTTAATTGCAACAACCATTTCTCATCTTCTTGTCTTATTAAAGCTTTGAATCTCACACACTTTTCCAAATAAAAAGGACCGCCAGCCTCTGACCCTCTGTGAGCACATGGGATAAACATGCACACTCCTGCACAACAAGGTGTGTCTGTGAACACAGTGGTACACTAGGACCAGGCAGGGGCAGTGTTGGTCGACATGCACGCTCTGTTGGAGACCGGAAGTGTACAGTCAGTCCTGGCTGAGCTTCATTTTACAGCCCCTGCAGGGAAAACACCCATTGGATAAGTCTTTGTTGGGACTGCAACAGCAGGGGTTTGATTAAAATGTTTACCTCTAACTTTCCAGGCAGTAAATGTTCATTATTATTATTAAATGTACACATGACGTGAACACTTTGGAAATCAGTGCAATACAAAGATTAGACTGCCCACCTTTATGATACTGACTTAAACATGATCATTGCAGCAAAAACTTAACACAGATTAATGTTAGAGATTAGACAGATTAATATAGACATCAGGGTGCGTGTGCGCGCCCGTGTGTCGGCCGGCCCTCTGCAGGCGGTGCAGCAGGCTCGCCAGGAGGGAGTGTCATAACGGGGAGTGTCCCGGGCCACGAACATAAACAGCGGCTCTGCGCTCCGCCGCCCCGCCGACTCGACGCCTCTCTGCTCCCGCTGCAGCTAGAAGCGCTCACCGCGGCTCACTCAGGTCCACACCCGTCCGTCCGCCTGTCCCTCACCGATCACAACCTAACGCCTTCAGGTACGTTGAAACCTCTTTAATGAAACAGCGCAGTCTGTAGCACAGATTGCAGGACGGTAATTTGATGCTCTAATTAGCGCACAAAAGAAATGAACCGTTACTTTCTACGCAGGCTGAGACAAAGGCTTGATTTGCAGGGAGGAAAGTGAAATACCTGTGTCCCCTGAGAATGTGCAAATGGTTTGCTTGAGCCTAAGTTCTTTCTTCTCATTCAAAGAAGCCTGCTTTTGTTGTCAAAAGTGCTGTGCAGCTGCTGCCTTATATGGCCAAGCAGTGGAAACCCTGGATGATGACTAAAATCATGCTGTGTGGTGCCTCTTAAACTGGCAGCTGCAGGCATATTGTTCCCAGACTGTTTCAAAGTGACTTCAGGTTGCCATGATGTGAATCCCAAAGCAACACTTAACATAGCTGTGTTTTGCTGCATTACAGCATTACAACACAAGCAGCTGCATATGCTCATCTCTATAGACAGACATCTGTGGTTTCCATAGAAACACACAACCAAATAGTTGAGTTGTTCACTGAGGAAGTTAGTCACAACATCCTGCGCGGCTGTAAGTTAGAGAAACTGTGGTGTGAGTTTGTCAGACAATGTGTGACTGCAAGAGATAAAGACAGACCTTTGTTAGCCAATCAGAAAGCGCTGTGTCAGATCCACACTCAGCGGACAGCCGGACAGAGATTATAGGATGCCTGAACCCACCGACTGTCCGACACCCCACCTCAGATTTAGAGTTAAGCCTCAAACAGCTGTGTGCATGCTTTCTGTCCGAGAGGGCCGCAGAGCTGAGCTGCTGTGGATGTTTGCATGTGAACATATGCTTCATGTTTACGTTTAGATCCCAAAATGCCTCGTCTAGGCTCAAAAGAGAGAATAAAAACTAAGCCACAGTGTCCATGATGTAACCAAAAGTTCTCTAAGGGGAAATTATAAAGCCTGAAGTTTGCAGCTGCTGGAGCCAGAGATCCAAATTTAGGAGGCTGTCCTCACGAAAAATGACAGCATGGGTCTTTAAACTATTTAATTGTAAACATAAGTTATATTTACATCTCCTGACATGCACCCGGTTGCGGTTATGCAGTCATGGGACGACTGCCTTCCACGTCCTCACTCTGTAAAAGCAGAGGTGGCGTGATAAAGAGTGTTAGGGAGGAGCTTGGGTGGATGGTTTGACTTACACGCCCAGTATACATTGATCTGCAGGTGAGAGCATGTCTGGTTTAGACTCAGGGTTAATTATTGATCCAGCATCTAAATCACTGTATTTCAAGTCCTAACTACATATTGGCTAACTCTGACAGCGGTGGTTTCTTCTAGCAATGACGACAGTCTCTCCCTAAACTTACCAACACAGTTTCATTTCACTAAACTCAACCAGACCTTAACCAGCAAGGTGGCAAATCAGGAAACACTCATATGAGTCATGTTTTAGACAGCTACTTGGGTTGTTGCTGGGTGGGGCACACAGAAGACCTCAACATACACTTCTTTAAAGTTTAATATCTTCCACACGCACAGTCGCCAGATTGACTTGGTTTTGTACATACTGGAAACCAGGGATTGGTAACATTAACATTTGTTGAAACTTTATGTTTCTTTACGTTTCAACAACACTATGGTTGATAGGTGGTTATGTATAGGATCATGTTTTGGCTTAAAACCCAGTTTTGGGGCACAATCAGCTGGAAACGCTGCAGATGTCTCGCTAAAAACACCTAGTTTTGTTGTTTGTTGGCCCCAAACTGTGGCCTGCAGTGGTTTGCAGCCTGGCAGCCATCTTGCCTGGTGTCTTACCATGAACCATCTCCTCCACCTCCACATAACAAAGTCAATTCATTTACATAATCAGAAGGACGTCCCTTTAGAATCGTTGACATGATACGCATATAATGTACAAATGTAACGTAACGTATCCAAACGTACAGTGCCAACATTTTTTTCTGGTGACTGGATGGCAAAATCTCTACCAAGACAAACATTCTAAGAGATAAAGTTAGCAACTAAGACCAAAATTGGTTGCAGAAAATATTTACAGACACTATCTCAGGGGGGAAATAGTGGGTTTTCCCATTAACTTCAATATAGTCGACATTTTTTCCAGTTGAGAAGCTAAAGGCCACGCCTCTCACTCAGTACACATGGAGTCTTATAGCTGCTTTGCATTTAGTGCAGGTTAATGGTTTAGAAGTTAAATCACATCTGATTTCTGTATATAAAATAATATTGCATCGTCAGTGTCAATCAAACAAGACGCCATTTTGATTGATTCAGCAACAGAACTGGTTTTAGCTGGATTGTTGCTGAAACAACCCTCTCATATCCCTTAATAACCATCCATATATCAGAGGGGTTATTTACCAAGTCATAAACAGCCATTTTGATTGTCTTTGCCTTACACTGTGTAAACACATGAAAAGGAAGCAGAGCAGCTATTAAAGAGCGTCGGGTCTGTGCAGATTGTAATCTGTCCTGCGCATGCTGGAGGACAGCTGCTCGGCCCTCGAGAGGCTGAGAGCGCCATGTAACTCAATGGAGAAAATGAGTCATCAAGAATCTGCCTTCCTGGAGGAGGAATCTCTTTTTTGGGGGGGAGAAGAACTCAGCACAGAGGGCCGTGAATCGAGATTTCACAGATATGACTATTAAGGGCTTGTTTTTTGAAGTGGGACACCAGCAGACAAATCACAAGGGTTTTAAAAATATGCTCATCATATGATCCCACTGTTGCTATCGGCACGGTGGATCAAGTTTTGAGGCCTCAAGTGAGGGCAGACACAAAAGAGAGGCTGGTGAGATGTGGGGGAGGGGAGCAAATAGCTGAGGCTGGAATGACGGACTCACTCTGTGTGTATTTGGGGGCGAGGGGGGCAAAGAGCCTGTAATGAGGGGGCAGAAACTCTGCAGAGGTTTGGGGAGGCCTGCAGACACCATATGCTTTTCCCAACATGCCTGAGAAGAAGAAGCAGTAACCAATAATCATGTGACCTGTTCTATTTAAGCTCACAGCTGTGTGTGTGTGTGTGTGTGTGTGTGTGTGTGTGTGTGTGTTGAGTCAAACAGACTACCTCTCTCTGAGTCACCTTATCCAACCCGGGGCTGCCAGAAACATTCAATGGTTAATGCCTGTTTTAGTCAGCTGCTGCCGTTCATTTAATAAAACTTTGCGCGCAAATATTCGAGATCTAATTCTCTAACCTTCTCCCTCGCTCCTGTTTTGTTATCTACTTTTTGTCAGAGACATTTTTTAATACCGGCTTTGATTTTTCGTAAGCGTGAGGTGATTCCGATGCTGTGTATCCCCTCTGATGTTTGCTTTATCAAGTCAGCGCAAGAATCTAACTGTGGCAGGAAACAGCTTTGATGTGCAGAGACAGACAGAGCGATTCTCTCCATCAGAGGCGAGGATCACAGTCAAAGGCAGTCATATTTATTTAGTACCACAGAAACAAAGGCCTGCAGAATAACAAGCGATACTTTCAAGGTGTGAAATGTTTCAGAGTGAATGTACTCGGCTGCTGTTGGATGAGAAGACTTCTTGAGCAAGTTAACTTCTCAGGATTTTCTTATTTTTAAAAGCAGCTGTGTTTTCAGGCAACTAGAGTATTCAGTGATATTGAACGTTTCTCGCGAGGACTGAATGTGTACACTGCTACTTTTGTCATGAAACTTACTCTAGACGCAACGATAAAACTTTACATCAAGTCACAAAGTGAAACTGCAGTGGCAAGTTTCTGTACTTGCGTTCTGTTTCATGACCACAGATTTAGCTGTTAATATCCTGTGTTGCGTTCAGGGACTTGGTTTCAAATTAAAGTAAATGTCTCTGTGTTAATAAGCGTCCCTGTGCTCATCTCAGATCTCTGCATGCAAGCTGTTTTCACATCTCTGGGTGTGTCAGTGTAAGATAATGAACGGCTGTGTATCAACTCAAGCAGAAGTTACTGATTTATTACCAGTTGTTTGGGAACATGATGTTATTGTATTCTCTCACCGCTGTTGTTTTAGATGCTTCCCTCAGATATTTAGGAAGTAGCAGTTTGGAGGAAGCGGTGGTCTACCACATTTAGATTCATTTTATTTTAGATGTTCAAACCATCTTTATGCTAAGCTAGGCTTATCGCTTCGTGGCTCCAGCTCCACATTTAACAAACTGACATGAGAGGAGTATAAATCTGCTCATCTGACTTTGCAGCCCAGTCGCCAAAAGAAAATACTAGCATTGTAAGTTTCTACAAACCATGAAGGTGTTATATCTGCACTTATCATACACAGCATATCAGGGTGTCGTTAGTGATGTAATATATGAGCTGACTTTGTCATTAAGAGGGGGAGGAGATGGTGGATGTTGTGACATCAAAGCGAGACGCCTACCAAGCCGCAGACCACTGTTCAAGGCCAACAAACAACAAAAGTGGTTTTGATTTAGCGAGTAACTGCTGTGTTTCCAGCGGCTTTTCAGGCACCAAACGTGGCTTTTGTAGTGACCTGTTGCTGCTTTTCCAGTTGAGATTGTGCCATGACAGCGGTTGTTTTACTGAGACATTGATGCGTTTCCTGCAAGGATAGTGGTACAAAAAGTGGTTGTTTGTTACAGAGACATCTCAACTTTTCCAGCAGGGATTGTAGCATGAAAAGCACTGTTTTTTTTAACCAAGACTCAGCTGCATTTCCTTCCAGAATAGTGGCACAGAAAGGTTTGCTTTTAACGAGACATCTCTGCATTTCGTGCCGGAATAGTGGCACAAACAGCGTTTGTTTTTACTAAGACATTGCTGCATTTCCTGCGAGGATAATGGCATGAAGAGTGGTTGCGTTTTACAGAGACATCTCTGCTTTTCCAGCAGCAATAGTTGTACAAAAAGCGCTTGTTTTTTTACCCACACACTGTTGCATTTCCTGCCAGGATTGTGACATAAAAAGCAGTTGTTTTTACTGAGACATTGCTGCGTTTCTTGCAAGCACAGTGGTTTCTTTTCAGTGTCATGTCTGCTTTTCCAGCAGGTATTATGGCACGAAAAGAATTTGTTTGTTTTTTACTGAGACATATCTGCATTTCCTGCTGGAATGGTGACAAGAAAAGTGGTTGTTTTTTTACAGAGACAATGTTGCACCTCCTGCCAGGATTATATTCCCCAAATCGGGAATTTCAAGACAAATCTTGGTCTTTGACAAACCATAACGAAGTGGTTTTTGTGCCTAAAGCCAACCAACATTTAACCACAGTGCTGTTTTCTGCTACGTGATAAAAGGCAAATGTAACATATCCGTGGTTTGCTAAAACCTACGATCCAACATGTTTTCTGGCGAATAGGTTGAACTATAGGAAAAGAACACAGTATACAGTATATAATGCTACCGATTTACATTCAACATTCTATGATGAAGTGAACTGGTGTGACGTTATGTACTTTACATTAAACAAACAAATTGGGCCGAACCTGCTGGACTGGTATCGGCAGCGGATCGCAAATACGACACATCAAAGACTGTTTCTTAGTCACTGTTTTAAATGAAAATAAAAATCTCTAAAGCATATGGCCTCCAACCTTAGACACTTGAAAACAGTAAGTGCCAGTAATCAAAGTTTCCGTATTTAATAATTTCCACATCTCAAAATATGAGTGCTCAGTGTTTCCTTGTGAAAACCCTTTTACTTCATCAGTGTAAACCTATTACATAAACTGGTATTTATCTATAGTATTATTGTTTTCAAGCTCAGTCAGGGTTCACACATTGCTAATACTCGTCTAACGGCTCAGTTAAACCTTCCTGTGTGGTCACAGATGCTGCAGATTTGCTGTCTGACTTTTGTAGTATTTAAGCTTCCCCAGTCTGGAAACTCCACTAGACTACTTTAGAGCCACTGTAGGAAAATTCAGCTTTCCACATGCTCCGTCAAGCTATAATGGTCCCAGAGGAATCGCCCAGCAGCCCCTGTTTTTCTTTTTCTGGCCAAACCCTGGACGTAGGAACTGCAGTGTCATGGAAGTTCAGACGGTGCAAGACCTTATATGACTCCAGGATACCCAGCTGTTTAGGCTACATTTTCATTGTTTTGACTGCATCCATTTCACGTGTAGACTTAAGTAGCTGCAAATCAGCTAAGTCTCTATGATCTGACACCTGAATATGTATGTTTCCGTCTCTTACAGCGTCAAATATCTATCCAAATAATTCATCTCAGAGCGATCCCGCAGCCAGCCGGCCACGTGTCGACATGCGCCCCATTCAAAAATCAGGAAAGTTGGCTGTGAACACGGTTCTTTCCAAAATGATCTGCTCACTTTTCCGTGCTGAAAATTCCGTAACTACAAAATACTGTGCAGCGGGGTCTGGCTGTTACATAAGAGGAGAGCAGAAATGGGGGAAAAAGGAACCCCACATTCGTTGGCCTGGTTACGTGAATTCGGAGCCACTTCCCTCTTTCAGGGTCAGGAGCAGATTCCTGCCATGTTTGTGGGCAGACGGCCGCGTAGAAGAATGGCCGATTCTTGCTCCAGTGTGGAAGTTAGTCATGCAAATTGAAAGGCAGCTGGTCCAAACAACATTCCTGTGGAAAACTGGATTCTGTGTTCATTTTGAACTACATGACCTCCAGTTTGTGGATTTTTTTTTGTCATACCTGAACTCTGGTTCTTGCAGCTAAGAAGGCTGGTATAGTTGAGGGTTTGAAGGTTGTATGGGGACACAATCATTTAAATAAGTGGGTAAAATGAAGAAGAAATGCACCATGAAAGCTCACAGAAGCCCTTTTCAGAGAGGTCAGCTTCTAATTTGAGAACACGGCTTCACTTCAGAGAAACTGTTTGAGCTCTCTGCTGTTTTCAGTGCAAGTCATTAATGTGGAGTCAGTGTGGGTCAGACTCTGCTGCAGAAATCTCAGAGGACACATCTGTTCACCTTTGCATATTTTATGAAGATGGCTGCGTTACGATGCGGACCGTGTTACTTGACTTTGCAAACATTTAGGTCGAAACCACACGACAGCTGACAGAGGTGGGAGATATTTTCACATCATTTACTGAAATGAAAGCTGCAAAACCACAATGTAGAAATAATACAAGTGAAAGTCCTGCATTGAAGTTTTTACTGAAGTAAAATTACAGAAGTGATAGCAACAAAATGTATTTAAGTAGTTAGTATTAGTATTAAAGACCTCTTGTATTCACTCTCTTTTACCTTTGTTTTGGTCTCCACCACTTTCAGACTGTTTTATGTATTGTGTAATTACTGATTTATTAGCATGTAAGCCGATTTTTATTGTGGCTGGTGAGGTGGAGCTAACTTTAACCATTTTATATACAGTTGTGTAGTTTAATGTATAATAATTCATCATATTTATAACATTTTTTGGATGCATAAACCTTAAACTGATCGGTAACTAGCAACAAAAGCTGTGTATCAAACTTAGAGAGTCAAAAGTACATTATTTGCAACGTAGATGGAGTTGAGTGAAAGTGTAATGTAGCAACTGAAGTGCATTTTAAACATTTTACCTCAATAATAACACTATTAATTTCCTTTTTAAAAGTGAAATTTTCTTTGTAATGTTGTCTTAAACAGACGCTGAGCAAATCTGAAGCGTAACACAAATTTTGAAACATGTGTGCAGCAGATAAACCATACACATAATCGCATCTTTGAAATTATCTTACACAGACATCTTTAACATGTCCAAACCAACAGTCTCGGCTGATTGCCTCGCTGTTAATTCATTCTGCAAACCGCTCCCAGACGCCCATAACAAACATTTTAACAGGATGCTCAACTCCCATCTTAAAAATCTCAAACTTCCACACATGCTGCTGAGAGGCCTGCGGGTTGTAATCCAACGCAGCACAGACACCCACTTGAAACTCTTGAATGGGCGCCACATGTCTTTATGCTCTGGGATATGGCTGAAGTGTATGGTATGTGTGTGCATCTGTGTCTGTGAATCTGCCTGTGAGTGGACCAGTGTCTGACTGCTGATGTGTCCATTGGGGCTGTGCAGGCTGTGATGTACTGTAAGACGTTAGATATTTGTAAACTGGTATAGATTTTGCTGTATTGTTATTTTGCTATGTTTCTATGCCTTTAAAGGGGAACTGCAATATTTTTCCAACCAGGACCCTCTTCCTCATTTTTTTGTATGTGTCAAGGAAATGACATCATTAAGTAAAGGATCCCTACAGAGATAGACATTTGTGTAAAAGATAAGATCCTTTTTGTCTGATTACAAACAGCCCTGAAATCACCATCGTCAAACCCACCAGACTCCTTTTAAAAAAACTGTGATTTTATAATCATAAAACACACTTCATTCGCAGTCGACAGAAACAAAGTAAAACTCATAAAACACATCTTAGTTCCTCTCTGCACTGTTCAGCAAACACCAACTCTGGTTTGGTTGAAATAAACTTTTAATTCACTACGTTAGAAGTGAAAACATGCTGCCTCTATACACGCTTAAATTACTATTTATTTAAATGGAGTCTGGTGGGTGTGGCAACAGGGATTTCAGGGCTGTTTCTGGTTTAACAAAAAGCATCTTTGTCTTAAAAGAAAAGGCATATCTCTGTAGGGATCCTTTCCATAATGTTGTCAGACACTTAAATAACAATCTGAGCCCATCAGTGGCAAAAATAAGCACCTCCACTGACTTCATCGCCGCCTGTTTCGCCACGGCTGGCTGCAGACCGCTTGCTCAAGATTGGACCAGTTTCAAAACTTGTTGGCTCCAGTAGTTACTTAAAAACACCAGAGAAAAGGGCCTCTCTACTAGTTTTAAAGTCACAGAGAGAACTACTCAGCCAGTGAAAACAGTTGTATAATGTGTCTGTGGCTTTGACAAAGATTTTCCTTTCTATAATTGTTTTTCCAAAGTCAAAAATTACTATGTAATGGGTGACAAATTTAAGAAGAAACCAAAACAAAAGTAAAATTACATATCTTTTACAATTTCTGAATATCTCTGAAGCCTTGTGCCCAGATATTTCATGGCTGTGTGCAGATACTGTCGTTATGACAGACTGAAAACACACTGTGTCGTTACACGCCAAACTTTTCCTGTATATAACTATTCACAGGGTTGCCAAGTTATGACTGCGTCTGACTCATAACTGCAACAGCTTCCTCTTCCTGCTCTCTGGAGGAAACACCCTGGGCACAGGGCATCAGTGACTCACCCAGCTGTACCATTAATATCTAACTATAACCCTAAACTTTATCTTTGTATCCATGGCAACACCCCAGCCTTAAAGGGGAGTGGCTTTCCAGAGCAAACGTCTCACAAGTAGGGAGCCACAGTCTGACACTGAAACAACTCTTATCTCTGCGGTATTTGACCGCTGAAGCACAAAGTATATTTAAGTCTGAGTAGAGAAGCACTAAATCTCAGGTGTGTGATTTTTCTGCAGGATGGCAGCGCAACACCCAGAGTTCCAGCGGGCCGGAAAGGAGCCAGGCCTCCAGGTGTGGAGGGTGGAGAACTTTGACCTAGTGCCCGTCCCTAAAAATCTGTATGGGGGATTTTACAGCGGAGACGCCTACCTCATCCTCAACACCATCAAACAGCGCTCCGGAAACCTGCAGTACGACCTCCACTTTTGGTTGGGTGAGTGCATGAGACGCTATGAGGTGTTATTACAGAGAAATAAGCAGAGGTATACTGAATATCTGCGTTGACATATGTGCACTTTTTAAAAAGGAGGGGAGATTAGAAGACAGTTTTGCAGCATTTTTCCTTCTTTGTGATTATTTTCTTTTGTAAAATCAAATAAAAGCTGTGCACACGTGATCTCTAAAAAGTTAAATTTACTTTCTGTGTGTCAAAATAAACAAGAAATGAACTTAATCATAACATCCAGCATTTCTTGAATATGCAAAAACCTGTAAAAAAAAAAAAAAAAAAAAGTAAGCAGAGACCAACCTCTTTGGATCCCTTTTGCTTTTTGGTGTGCTTGTGACAATTTGCATGTGATGCACTGAATCTGGGAGGACGAGAAGAGAAAAACAAAAAGCCTTCTGTCCTTAAATTTGGAAATTACAGACGACAGTATACGTTTGCAAACAGAGCTGTGTGCACTGCTGCTGCTGCGTTTCATGTTTTCGCTGCATCTCATCCTGCTGACTCAGATCAGTGTCTGATGTTGTGTCAGGCCTTATTTCGTCAGACAGATGTGCTTCGTCGTCAAACTTGAAAGGACACTGTTGAATTTCCTAGCTGACATTTTTTCAATGAACTAAAAGCTCGTAAGGTACATATGCTGTTTTTGTGTCAGTGCAAGGGGTTTTTTTTGTAGCAGATTTTTGAACTAACATCCAGCATACACAAACATTGTGTAGATTATAGAGGTAAAGCTAATTTGACTGCAATATGAAGCATAAAAAATGTATTCAATGTGCTCAAGTACAGTCCAGTCCTTTAAGGAAAGCAGCATAAAACGATTCAAACACCAATTTGGGAACCTCCAACAAAGAAGAAGAAGACGAAGAAGAAGAAATCTTTCAAAGGGGAAACTGACACACATAGTGAGATGACAAGAGGCACAGCTAGAAAGAAAATGGGAGAAACTGACTCTATACAAGACTCAAAAAGACGACTCTGGACCGGATTAATAATCAATAGATACACTGATCCTTGAAGCTGTAAAATGTGTTCACCCAAGCAGTTATTGTTTCGTTAGCTCTTATTATTTTTCAACTATTTTGTTATTTAAATATGCTGTTGTAGCTAACATTTCAATGTCACAAAATTGTTTCAGAAAGATTCAAGCGGGAAAAAAACAGCCTTGTCTTAATCATTCTAGATAATTCAGTGGGATTTTTAAGTTTTTGGGTTTTTTTTAAACCTAAAAGGTACGATAGTTGTCACATCTTATTCCAATAATGTAATCATACCAAGACTATTGTAGTTAACTAAAACTAAAACTGCATGTGATTAAAACATTTTAATTAACTGAAACAGAAATAAAAACTAACTGAACTGAACATAGTTTTCACTGGACACATCAATGTAACATGTCCATGTCACCTTCCAGTGAAAATCCAAATTGATTTCAGAGTCTGTTTAAAGTCAAACTGGTATTCAGATCAGCCAACACCTAAAGATTAGTCCTGCAGATGAGTATTGACAGAAGACTGTCTGACTGGGTCATTTTTTGGGGTTTAGCCTAGAGGCAAACAGGAAAGCCAAAAGCTGAGTTGTTTGCTTTTTTGTATTGACTTCCTGTCCATTTAGTCAGCATCATTGATCATGGAAACAGCATTTACCAATAAACAGGATCTGATGTAACCCACTCACACGCTGCCGATCTAATGTGTGTGTGCCCAGAAGTAGAATAAATGTTGCATGTATAAATGCATCTGCTGCGATCTGACCCACTGCTGCTCCCGCACGTATCGATCTCTTAACTCACCGAGTCCTCAGCGAGGGGATTCGTCAAACACAAAATGTGTCTCTTTGGGTGGATGTGCAGCATGACTGCTGAGATGAAATAAGTAGCAGGATTAACATGGAGCGTATCTGTGGTTTTTCTGGCGCAGGTGAGGCCTGCACCCAGGATGAGAGCGGCTCGGCGGCCATCTTTACAATCCAAATGGACGACTTCCTGGGGGGGAAACCCATCCAGTACCGCGAGGTCCAGGGGTACGAGTCCAAAACCTTTCTTGGGTACTTCAAGTCTGGACTCAAGTACATGGTAAGATGTCATGTTTATAGCTGCAAAGATGTAAATACTCTGAACAAAATTTAAAATGCAACACTTTTGGTTTTGCAACCAGTTTTCACAGTTTTAAGTTTTTATGACCACACTTAGGTTGCTAATTTGTTAAAATCCGTGTTAGTAAGCACTTCTCCTTTTCCGAGATAATAAATCCATATGACAGGTGTGACATATCAATATGCTGATTAAACACCATGATTACTACACAGGTGTGCCTTTAGATGGTCACAAGAAAAGGCCACTCTAAAATGTGCAGCTTTACTGAATGTACATTTCACTACCATAAGCTGTCTCCAGTGTCATTTCTCTGAATTTGGCAGTACATACAACCATCTTTTGTGTGCATGCTTTTGTGTTGGTGCATTTCACACCTGGAATCATTTACAGATAATGTTAAGTGTGATTTTTGCCTGTTTATTGACATTTTTATGGTTCTTTCATGAAATTTTTGTCTTTTTTTGTTTGTTTTTTTATTTATTGTTTATACAGTGGTGGAAAAAAGTTTTCGGACACCCTTAAAATTTTACACAATCTCAAATATTATCATGAAATATTTGTGGAAAAATCTTTTTGTGTTTCAAAAGGTGTGGCTGCATTAGACAGATACAAACAAATACAAATTATATTTTTTTGTTTAATGTTTACAAGAAAAACTAACAAAACTAAATTCTTGACAGTTTCAATATGTCAGTTCTCAACATTGTCGGTATCAAAGTCAACAAATAACAGAGAATGTGTTCAAAACTGAACAAAAAATAATTAAATCATCACATCATCAAATTAATATTTAGTAGTCCTGCCATTGGCACGTAGTAGAGCTCTAATCCTGGTTGCTCCTGTGATGTCATTTGGCGGTTTTGCCTGCACATGCGGATCAGGATGCGGCCATTTCTTGCTGAAGAAACCCTTGGATGCCCATATCTTTGTTTGTCTTCCAAGCTGTTGGTTCGTCTGTATTTCTGCAGAGTGTATCCAACTGCTGAAGGACTGCATCTGCACATGGCTATCTGGCGGCAGCTGTACCCTTCCTGGCTGAGAATCTTTATCTTCAGGCATGTTTCCTGCGTTAGGCTCCTTGTTTTAGCCATTTTTGTGTCTGAAGAACTTTCAAATGTGCTGGCTTTATGTAGACACGAAGCTTGGCAACAAAAAATGTGTCTTTTAATAAAAAGAACGACCTTCATCACTGGTACCAAAATGACCCAATACTCAAAATTTCTTATGTATTTTTATGGAACCAATCAATTTAAGCTTTTAGGATTTATTTAGTATTTTGGCTGTGACTGTACTAAAAGAAATTGCACTTGAAGACCTAAGAGTGACTCTTAATGCAATATTTCACAAATGCATGGGGTGTCCGAAAACTTTTTTCCACCACTGTATTATGGGTGGGAAAGGCAGTGTTGCAGTCACAAATGTGGTAATAATACAAAAAAATAAAAATAAAAAATCAGACATTTCTTAAGCCCTGACAAGGAGAGACCATAGTACGGGAGCTGCAGATACTGGTAGCTATGTTTAGTGAGGCAGATAGTGATTAAAAACTATAACTGTCATCGTAATTATTATCACCATCATTACTATTAGTTGTAGCCCTACAGGACACTGTACATGGACTTAGAACAAGCCCAAACCAAAAACATGCAGAAACATAGAGAAATCAAATATAATAGAATAAAGTAAAATAAAAGCAATATCAATAATAAATATAATGTAATAAGAATAATAATAACTCTTTCCGATTCATTATTCCAGCCCCACCTGTTTGCCAGCCAGGAATCCAATGACCGTTATAGACATAAACTAGGAATTAAATACATAAGCTAATTAACTCCATCATCCATTATGATATCTGCAGATACATAAATTATATTTATACAGGCAAAGTCATCAAAGGAAATCTAGAACACATGCCTTAGCCTAATGTAGACGTGCTGTAGAACATTGTAGCTGTGCAGTGTCTCTATAAGAGGAGAGCCATTCCCTCACCAACAGCGTATGTGGAGATTCCCAGCGGTTATTTCATCATATGTTAAAACATAAATTGCATTTTTTCATTCAGTGTCTGTAAAGTAGAAAGTCTGATCTGTATGACATCTTTATTTTCAACAATCAAGTGTCTAAATTTCCCGATATCCACAAACAAAATCTTTATTTTCTTGACTTTAATTTTGTTCATGTACAAAGGCAGGTTTTTATTTTGAAATCCTACCTTCCAGAAAGGTGGCGTGGCGTCTGGGTTCAAGCACGTCGTCACCAATGAGGTGGTCATGCAGCGGCTGCTCCAGATCAAAGGTCGCCGTGCTGTCCGGGCAACAGAGGTGGCGGTCAGCTGGGACAGCTTCAACCAGGGAGACTGCTTCATCCTGGACCTGGGAGCTGTGAGTCACACCGAGCTGATGAAGCAGATCAATATTATAGATATACATAATAATATGATGTGATAGTGATATGAACAAAAGTACAGATGTAGTCGTTGAGCAACCTGATGCAAAGGATTATGGGAAAAGTGGTGTTACTTTCTGTAAAACACAAAACGTTCCTCTCTATTCACCTTCTTTGTGATCTGCTCTTCTTTTCGCTGTGCAGGAGATTTATCAGTGGTGCGGCTCCCAGAGCAACCGCTTTGAGAAGCTGAAGGCTACGCAGGTCGCCAAGGGTATCCGTGACAACGAGCGCAGTGGGAGGGCAAAGGTTTACGTCTGTGATGAGGGGGTGGAGAGAGAGAAGATGATAGAGGTGAGAGCAGTACATTACGCCAACAAATAAAGTGTCAAATTGCCCTTTGTTGTTGAAACAAAACTGCCTCTGTCCTCAGGTGCTGGGTGAAAAACCAGATCTGCCTGCCGGAGGTTCTGATGACATCACGGCTGACGCTTCAAACAGGAAGAGGGCCAAACTCTACAAGGTGAGAGAAGTGGGAACAGCCCAGACACGCAGGCTGTCTTTCTCTCTTAACTTCAAATAAATCTGTGAATTTATCTGGTTTTATTTAATTCACTTAATTGTCAGAAAAAGTGACACCTACTATTTCTAACCAGCCTCTCTCCTCTGTCGCCCCCTCCTGCAGGTGTCCAATGCCACTGGAGACATGACCATCGCGCTGGTGGCAGCAGAAAACCCGTTCGCCCAGAGCGCCTTGGATTCCGGCGACTGCTTTATTCTGGACCACGGCACAGATGGCAAGATCTTCGTCTGGAAGGGTAAGTGCGGGGTGCTGCAGTGGATTCTCCATGTGTTCATTTAGCTGAGGGTTGCCCTGGTTCCCTCGACAAAAAGCCAATAGTCCATACAGTAAATCCAAGTAGAGCTCAGAACTCAGCATCATTCATGACACGTTCTTTTCACATTTAAGCAGCTAATAAAATTGGATATCGTCGCTCCGTCACACAACTCTAAAAACTAAAAACTGAATTAAAATCCATCACATTTTTCTTTTTAACATGTATTCTCAGTTGATTTAATAACTCTTACCTCTGCTGTCTTTTCTCTCACTTACAGGCAAAGACGCCAACATGGACGAGCGGAAGGAAGCCATGAAAGCAGCCGACGAGTTCATCAAGAAGATGGGTTACCCCAAACACACTCAGGTCCAGATCCTGCCAGAGATGGGCGAGACGCCGCTCTTCAAGCAGTTCTTCAAAAACTGGCGGGACAGAGATCAGACGGAGGGCTTGGGTGTGGCCTACATCGCCAACAGCATCGCCAAGATCGAGAAGGTGCCATTCGACGCCTCCACCCTGCACGACTCCGCCGCTATGGCTGCCCAGCACGGCATGGTGGATGACGGCAGCGGAGAGAAACAGGTGAGAGGACGGAGGCTGGACATTTGTGGTAGCTTATACAACAGTGATGTCCTTTTGCTTTTAGAGGATACTGTGGAAATTATGGACAATAGTTCCGTAACATGTTGTTTCTTGACAGATTTGGCGTATTGAGGGCAACGACAAGGTGCCAGTGGATCCGTCCACATACGGACAGTTCTATGGAGGAGACAGCTACATCATCCTTTATAACTACAGACATGGAGGACGTCAGGGACACATTATCTACATGTGGTGAGAACACGAGAGACGAATAGTTTCATGTTGTAAGTGTCTGAATTACAAAGTTCAGTGGCATCGAATTATAAGAGCAAAATACAAATTGCCTGAACCAGGTGAAAGCCGTCAGTCAGGAATTTTACCTTTTGAATCCACTTAAAATGTGAATATGAGACGGAGGATTTAATGATTGAGATGCTGCTGAGAGGTGACCAAACTCAGTGCTGGAAATGTGTTCCTTATAATCCTGTAACAAAAGCGTAGCATCTATCAGGCATTAAAAACAGTGTCTGAAACAAAATCTGAAAAACACTATGAGCTTTGGCGAGAAACACAAACACATTCTCACCCCCAACTCGAACTGTCAAATACCAATGCTTGGACAGTGACTCTACACGTCAAACTATGACGCTCTAGGTACCTTCCAGCGTCAGTTTGGGATGGTGTGTCAATTCTGCTTGTTACATTCACTGTGTCTTTTCAAGATAAACTTACATTTTCACAGGACATGCACAGTTTCTGCTGATTAAAGAAGCATTTCACTGCTGGACAGATGTTTTTTTTTAATAAAACTAGGATGTCTGTGCAGTTGAAAGATGTAAATATGTTTGAAATTGGTGCTACAGAACCAGAGAAAACAGAGAAGAGGATGCTTTTGCTCAAAGGGGAGAAAAACCTGCAACTAGCAGAATGCACGGTGTCGTACCAGACCAATAAACACAATGGCGGCCGGCTGGCAAGAAACAATCTCGGACTCTCCAGTTAAACCTCACACTAAAACATGTTTCTGAAAACATCTGAGGTGAGAAATAGAAAACTCAGTGACAGAATCATGGTTTATATTCGATCAGCGCTGCCTTGTTTTACAGTCTGATCTCAGTATGGCGCAGAACACTTCCTGTTCACAAATTCTCGCCATAACAGCTCAACACAGCACTAAACTATGTTTCTAAAAATCCAGTAGGTTAGAAATAGGCAATACAGTAACATAATCTTGATATACAGTCGATCAGCACCGCCTGGTTTTACCATTTGATCCGATTTCAGTCCAAGTTTGAGAGAGCAAGAGTTAGGGGCCGGTCTATCTCTCGATCTGCTTGTGTACTCTTTGTGTCCATGGTGGCGGCATTGGGGGCAGGCAACACAAAAAGTACAGCCTGTAGTTTGAGCAACAGCCCGGGAGCCAGTGAAACTCCGCTGGGTGACATAAATTACGTTGTTATGAGTTTGGCTGGGGAGCAAGGAGGGACATCTCGGCGCTGGTTAGATCACAGTTCATTTGAGCACACTGCCCACATTGTTTTGATACAGAGCTGGTTGAAAATCGGCGAAGTTTCCTTTTAAATGCATATAGTGTCCTTTTCAAGATAAACTTATAACGTATATTTACCTCCTTAGGTTTAGGCAGGAAGAGTACGTGGTTAGGTTTAGAAAAAATTATCATGATTTTAAAACAATACGTCTGATACTAAAGTAATGTAATGTCACGTAACATACATCGTGAAAACACTGAACACAAACAGAAACTTTGTTGACAAGAAAACTCCACAGGATTCCTATAAGACGTAATGAAAAGTAAAATACATTTCTTCAAGTGTAATGACTGCGCTCACATTGTCTCCCAGGCTGGGCAGTGACTCCAGTCAGGATGAGATCGGGACCTGTGCGATCCTCAGCTCTCAGCTGGATGACGAGCTCGGCGGTGGTCCTGTGCAGGTGACACATGCTGCTCCTTTAGCGGCTCTTTGTTTGTATTCATCACATCTGTCATGTTATTAAAGTCCCTGCTGCCCTCTGGCTTACTGAGCTCCGTCACCTCCTCTCTGACCTTGACCTCCTCTTACTCTGTCTCCTCTCCCTGACGTTCTCTCGCTGCTGCTTCTGTCCTCCTTGGTTTCCAACTTTTTCTATGTCTTCAGGTTGTTGGTGCTCCTATAACCACTCAGGTATTTTCTCTCCCTTCGCTGCTTCTCATCCTCCCAAAGTGACACATGATTTTGTCCAGAGCCAGAGACAAAAGAAGCTGAATTTTCTTCTTTTCTCACCTTCTAAAATAATATGACTATCTTGATTTTAAGGGCTGTTGTCACATGTTTTTCTGGCTCCTTTAAGACTTAATGAATGTGATAATGAGGCAACACAAACAGGACATTCCAATGTGGATGTTGGTGGGAGGTTCCCTCCTCCTCTGTGGCCAACTCTGTCCGCTACTCATAAATAACAGCCCTGTTTCCAAACTCTGCCCTGACCTGATGTTACAGCAACATCATGGTGTTTGGAGTCCTGGCTCTGAGCTCATGTGTGCCTTCATTCATTTCTGTGTTCTGCAGTCACACTTCACCTCTCATGTGTGTCTCCACTTTGCATGTACAACATTCATGTTTGTGTTGTGTGTGTGTGTGCGTGTGCTGTGGCATGACACTGTGTGTTAGAGCAGTGGTTCCCGACTGGTCCAGCGATTAATTAAAGGTCCACACGGTTATGTATATCGAGCGTCATACTTGTGTTTGGCCACGTTGTCGAGCTAGTTTGCTGTCTCTGTTAAGTAGCTGTTATTCACTCACTCCAAAGCAGGAAACTGCACATCAAAATAAAAAAGCATGTACCGGATATTCACTGTACTTTGAAAATAAATTGTGTTTTTTACAAGCTTGAGACGTTTGCGAGTCACTTGCAGTCCATTCAGAATGGACCACGACCCACCAGTTGGGAACCATTGTGTTAAAGGAAAGAGGAAGACTGGATCTCACTTGATTTGTCGAGCACAGACTGCAAAAGCCTTAAATAAACCTTGGTTAAACTTTTGATATTCCTAAGCGGAATTTATACTTGTGCAGCAGACCCTACGCCGTAGCCTACACACGTGTCCTATGCTGTTGTGAGCATTAATACTTGTGCGGTGGTGTGTCTGTCTCACTCTGCAGTTACACCTCCAAAACACTAGTCAATGTTAGGGTTTCTGTGAAGTGCTGTAAAGTTAAGTTGAATCAAAACACACATTAAACATGGCTTAAAAGTACACTAATCAGCTTCACTCAACTCGCAGCATTCTCAGACAAACACTTGTCTTTATCTGGACACATTTTCCCCACAAATACAACATGCTAAGTTTTTAGCACAAGCCTATGGCATTTTACATTGTATAAATTAGCCTAGCAGCTAGCAGACTTTTCCTCCACTCATATGAAGCCAGGGACAACAGCAACATTTAACAAAGGTAACGGCACAAAGTTCAGCTCCATTACAACTCACAAGGTCACCAACAAAACAACTTATACTAAACATGTTTTCAAAACAAATATAACATGCTATTGTTATTAGCACAAGTCTATGGCATTTTACATTGTATAAATTAGCCTAGCGACGAATGGAGTTTTCCTCTACTCATATGAAGCCACGATAAATTACACACAAGACTTAAAATGCTATTTCTGTGGAGGCTTTATTGTCTTCACAATTTATTGTTTCTTATATGTGAAATTAAAGTAAATAAAAGCTTTGTTTCCACTGAGAAATGGTTTCAGCTTACAGAAACAGACAGGAGGTCTGCGTCACGGCGTCATGTAGCTACATTTCTGGAGAGGTGCACGTCAGGCTACGGCGTAGGCTCGCAGAAGTATTATACAGATACAGAGCCTGTCCTTTACCATCAAGTGAATCCATCCAGTGTGGACACGTCTGCAGATGTCACGTTTAGATTTTGCAGATGTGTCCATAGTCTCACTGTCAAAATAGAAAACAGCTGTCTTGCACACGTCTTGACACTTTTGCATTCACAGTTTGTCAAATTTAACTTGGCTTTAAAAGGATAGTTCAGATTTTTTAAAGTGCATTAGTATGAAGTACTTATTAATAGTCAGTGTATTACTGACAGTAGATGTCGGTCAGCACGCCCCCAGGTTGGAGATGCTGACAGGAGTACTGAAATGGAAGCTGAGGATTTTTTGTGGACGGAGGAAGCAGCAAAACAAATTTTAGCCACCTATAAAAAGTCTTTAAAAGTTTAAATGTTAGCTATACTGAGATTTTTTTTTTACCTTGCTGCAGACAGTTCTTCCAGTTTCCCATCTATGCTCTCATCAAAGCCAGACTCCATTTACAAAAACAGAAATTTTAGCTTGATGAACACGTGAGCTGCTGGTCTGCCTCGATCAATCAGTTAGTTTGTGTTACTGTGTGAGCTCTTGTGATCAGTATGTTAAAGTACTGCTTTTCTAAAAGGAGTCAGGCTTTGAAGAGAGCAATATAATAGTTTCTGTTACCCCTCTGAAATCGCTGTCTGTGGCAAAACAAAGTGGTGAAAATATTTTATATATATAGGGTATATTTGAACTGAAACTGACTTTTTTAGGTGGCTAAAATCTGTTTTGCTGCTGCCCCCTCCACATCAAGACTTTTTAAGACCTTTTTAATACCACCTTAAATTAAATTCAAGACCTGCAATGGAAATACACATCATGTATCTATATATATGGAGACATTATTGCAGTAATGTGACCAAAAATATTTAAGACCCGTCGAATTTGAATTTTAAGACTTTTTAAGGACCTGTAGAAACCCTGACTACATCTCTTTGCTTCGGGGTTAGTACTCCAGCCTGCCTTTTCCAAACTGGGGACATGCCCACCAACATCTACCGTAATAAGCTCTTCACACAACTCCACTTAAAAAGATCTAACTATCCCTTTAATGTACCCCGCTACAGCTGGGTATGGTCTGATTTTTTTGTGATACTAACAGCACCTGAGTTTTGGTGCAGATACCAAAATGACACTATGAGGAATGTCGACAGGTTTTCTACAAAACCCAAATTTAATTTTACAAAATGTCAAAGCACGTGAAATTTGCCTCATAAGATTGTCTTAAAATCACCAACTACCTCAGAATAAGTATACAAGGTGAAGGTTAGGAATCCAAATAAATAGGATGTAAACTTTTTGAATCTGGCTGCTTTGATTGTTTCTGGTATAGCGGAAACTTGGTATTGAGGTTAAACACCCGAATAAAGACCACAACGACGCAGTATTTCCTGGAAATAGAGAGTTATACCATCAACCACAACATGCAACAAGAAAACACTAAAGCATGTCAGTTATGTGTATTCAACGTATTTATTTGTGCTCTCTGTTCTGGTCTGATAGTGTCTTGGGTTAAAAGCTAAATTAAGGGTTTGTTAAGTATATGCAAAAATATTAGCAGCCAAAACAAGGACTCTGACAATTGTAAGTCGATGACAGTGGATGATGCTTCTGTTTTCTCAGGTACACTCAGGATTAAAATAATTAGTTGTGATAACTGATTTGGGAGAAAAACTCACTGCCATAAATATTGATGAGAAAGCTGCAGCCCAAAGAGACTCATAACAGTGTGTTAAAACTTACTTGCGTCATCACTTGTGAAAACGTGGCTCAGCTCTGTGCTGCCATCGTGTGTCTGTAGTTGGGATTGCACAGTAAAGGAGGTCCTGTCTGATGTGATTTGGTTGCATCGTCTCAGGATAAATGCATGACGCATTTCGAGGTACTGTAAAAAACAAATTATCATGCTTGAGTTTTGCTGTTTGTGCACCAGGTGAGGGTGATGCAGGGCAAGGAGCCAGCCCATCTGATGAGTCTGTTTGGAGGGCAGCCCATGGTGGTGTACAAGGGAGGAACGTCCAGAGAAGGAGGTCAGTCCGCTCCCGCAGAGACTCGA
The DNA here is from genome assembly GCA_026686955.1 of Epinephelus cyanopodus. Classification (NCBI taxonomy): domain Eukaryota; kingdom Metazoa; phylum Chordata; class Actinopteri; order Perciformes; family Serranidae; genus Epinephelus; species Epinephelus cyanopodus. The sequence goes on along the minus strand of CM048932.1, from coordinate 28,911,194 downwards.
CTCTTCCAGGTGCGCTCCAACTCTGCAGGACACACCCGAGCCGTGGAGGTAAGAGACCATCATTCACTCTCTAACTTTAACACAGACACAGGTGATTTTAAATGATCAGACTGGTGATGTTCAAAGTTCTCAAAGTCAGCAAATGATGAAAAGACCAAATCCAACAATGAAATGATACTACAAACATGTACTGTGTGTGTGTGTGTGTGTGTGTGTGTGTGTGTGTGTGTGTGTGTGTGTGTGTGTGTGTGCGCGCGCACAAAGCCTGATATATCTGATTCATGTGTGCCATGGTAAGAGAGCATAATGGATTCACGTCAGAGTTAACAAGATCATAAGAATTCTTAGAAAGATTTTTTATGGAAAGAAATTCCGCTCTAGTTTCTCTGACGTAAAGATATAATCTAATTCAGACAAACAGAGCCGATTTTAGTTTTCCACAAACAATTTTCTAAGAATTCTGATATAATAATCTCTTTGATTCAGAAAAGCAGCAGGACAGTTTGTTTTTTCTCAAGTGAATACATAACACTGAAGTACTGTAGATACAGATACAGAAATACTTTATTGATCCCTGGGATGAAATTGATATATTTTATAGTTGCACACATATATATAAATCATAAATATAAAAATAAATGCATTATGCTAAGTATGTAAAAATGGTGAAATATGTGTATTATGCTGTTTGTAAAAAAAAAAACAAAAAAAAAACATATATATATATATATATATATATATATATATAAAAATGTGTTATTCTAAGTATGTAAAAAAAATATGTGCATTATGTTAATAAGTAAAAAATACAAAAATATGTGCATGTTAATAATGTAAAAATATGTCAATTATGCTAAGAATGTAAAAATATAAAATTATGTACATTATGCCTAGACTGTAAAAATATATATATAAAAAAGTGCATTATGTCAGTAAGTAAAAATGTAAAAAAGAGTGCATTATGTAAAAATTTTAAAAAATATGTTAATTATGGTAAGTATGTAAGATTATAAAAATAAGTGTGTCATGCTACTTATGTAAAAAACAAACAAACATGTGCATCATGTTAAGTCTGTAAAATATATAAAAATGATGTTAATTATGGTAAGTATTTAAAAATATAAAAATAAGTGTGTTATGCTAAACATGTAAAAATGAAAAAGTATGTAAAAATATAAAAATATGTGCCTGATGGCAAAAATGTACAGCACAATATAGAAATAGAAAGACAAATAAGTTTAATATGTGCATCATATGTTAAATATACCTGTAAGTTAGAATAAATTAGGATACTGACAAGAGTATTGCAGCAATCCGATTAATGTAATAATTGTTGTGCAGTCAAGACGGTGAGAAAACAAGCAGGTTGGCGTATGTGCAGTACAGAGCTCCACTGTTGTTCAGGAACTATTAAAAACCACACAGTGAGCCACACTGTGACACTGAGAGACCAGAACCAAATGTGTATTAGCTGAAAATAGTCCCCAGCAAATGTGCTATTTACTCCTGTTTGAGCCTTGTTTGCTAAAATCGAGTCATCTCATTCCATTAGTTTATTTCTTTATGCCATTTTATTACATGTATGTTCTGCACATTTTAACCTACAATATCTCTGCTTCTGTGTAGCTCGACGCAGCGTCCTCCAACCTGAACTCCAACGACGCCTTTATTCTGGTGACCCCTGGTGGCTCCTTCATGTGGGTGGGAGTGGGTGCCAGTGACACCGAGAAGCAGGGAGCTCAGCAGCTGTGTGGCATCCTGGGAGTGTCGGCCTCTGAGCTGTCTGAGGGAGGAGAGACCGGTGAGGAAGCACCATGAACACAGAATAACAATTTCTCTTTTTCTTTTGTGCTTCTGAGTCAAACTGAAACCCAAAAACAGTTAGCGTGCTCCTGTGGCGGCTACAAACCGCAGTCAAGCTGCTTTAATGTGAAGCTAAATAGTTTTCATCTTGTATCTCAGCTAAAGCAAGTGCTTGTGTTCATCTATATTAAAACAAAGCAGGCCTGATTGCATCAGCCCTTTAGATGTTATCAGTAATCTTGTGATTTGCTTTCAAGGCTCAAGAAGAAACTGGATTCTCTGCTAACAATTTCAAATAGAATACCTCAGGCTAAAACATAACAGAGTCAATTTTTTATATACACCCTGCTTCTGAGGACTGATCTCAGTCGAGGGCTGCTCCAGACAACAGAGCAGAAATTCAACAGTTTATGTGTGTTGAGATTATAACCTTTCCTATTCAAGATTCATGCAGGATAATGATAATGAAACATGTTGGTTTTGTTTCAGGGAAAGTGGTGTGTAAAACAGTGTGTTACCTCTGACACTATTGTACACATCATGAGTCATACTGATTAAAAAACGGGACATTTTGTACTTCTTTAAAGGGGTTGGGGTAGTCGACCAATAGTCGTCATTTAGTGCCATTAGTCGATTAGTCGCCCACATGTTTACGATATTAATTTAATTATTAAATGATATATTTTGAGAGGGGCAACACAATGGTTTGATGGCTAGCTGTTTCCAGTCTTGATGCTAAGCTAAACTTCAACTATTGCTTGAAGCCCCTCAGATGTTCATGTGCCTTCTCACTGTAACAACTTGTGTGTCTGTCCTTCTCACAGATCAGTTCTGGGAAGCTCTGGGAGGAAAGACAGAATATCGCACCTCCACCAGACTCAAGGACAAGATGGACGCTCACCCACCCAGACTCTTCGCCTGCTCCAACAAGACTGGAAACTTCATCGTAAGTCTTTGGTTTGAGCTTCCTCTGCTGCTGCACTGCTTTAAACGATCACTACACAGCAGTGAACCCGTCTGGTAAACGGCACTGAGACAGTTGGGGTTTGAGATAAACACTGCTGAGTGCTTGAGAATTTGCCTTTCCAGAAATAATGTCCTGGCACTTACTCTGGATAATCTGCAGCACTCACAGCTCCACTAAATCCTTCTCTTCTCTTCAGATTGAGGAGGTACCCGGGGAGATAACCCAGGACGACCTCGCCACTGATGATGTCATGATCCTGGATGCCTGGGAGCAGGTAAAGAGAGACAGAGATTCAGAGTCACTGCGATGAAAGAAACAAATACATACAGTTTAGTTTTCAACATGAAACTTTCCATTTTTAGGTGTTCGTCTGGATCGGAAATGAGGCCCAAGAGGAAGAGAAGACCGAAGCCCTGAAGTCTGGTAAGGACATCTCGGAAAAAGCTCAACATATAATTAAGATATGATATATATGAGAAAAGTCTTGAAGTCACAGGTGACTGCATTTAACAGTAAGTCTCACACAACTAACACAAGCCTCATTTTCCAGCAGTAGGCCAAGTACTTCTTAAACAGACAGACCTTTCTTATGGGGAACTTCAAAGCCAAACTCCAGTGACAAAAACAGTAATTCTGCCTCAAAGGAGCAGCTAATCTACCACTAGCTTAATCAATTAGTTTGTGTGTGTTATCATGTGAATATGAAGAATCTGATCCTTTGAAATGCCAAAGTCACACAAGAAATCAAACACACTAACTGATCAAGGCAGAAGCTGACCAGCAGCTCCTGTGTTCAGTGAGGTAAAATTTAGAATTTTATTTTTAGAAAATTGTGAAAAAGAAAAAAAAGTTAGGGAATATATGACAATAATAATAATAATTTTATTTTAAATATATATTTGTTTGAAAAAAATGTCATTATTAATCAATATTTATTACTTGATAATTAATATTAATACATTTTAAAATTATGTTAAAGCATTTTTATAATTTGTAAGACCTATTTCTGTGTCATTTCCCTAGTTGTGTAATTTTAACTCTCTTTCTTTTTTTAAAATTAATTTTCTTGTTTTTAATTTTCCATTTTTACTAACTTCTTGCTAATTTTTATGGATCATTTCTTCTTTTGTTGTTCATTGCCTTCTTCCAATACTTAAAATAAAATCAAGCCAATTTGCTCACACGTCAAAGGGTTGAAGAACATTCACTGTTTTTTTAACCCATCTAACATGAATAATTTGCTTAAAAGACTTAAGCTTAAAAAGCACCTTATATAATATTAAAATTGTGAATATAAAGACAATACTCACATTGCATGACAAAAAAGTTAAATTAAATCTTATTTTTAGGAGGACAAAATTGGATTTTGTCTTCTAAAGATAATTTTGTCAAACACAATATGTGCATTAGATGATTAAACGTGTTTCGAGGTCACTTACTGAGATAACTCATAAGTTTGCACGTCTTTAAATTCAAGCCTTTCCTTGTCTTCCTCAGCGGTCCGTTACATTGAGACAGATCCCGCCAACAGAGATGCCCGGACGCCCATCGTCAAGATCAAGCAAAGCTTTGAGCCGCCCACCTTCACCGGCTGGTTCCTGGGCTGGGACCACGAGTACTGGACCAGCGACCCCCTGGAGCGCGCTATGGCTGCTCTGGAGATGTGAGATCTCCCCTGACTCTTCCTCTCTTCATCCCTCCCCATCAGCCCTGACCTTTGACCCCGCTGCTCCGCTACAAGCACTGAGCTCCAATCATAAGACTTTTTTAGCTGCCACTATACTCCCCCCAAACTTTTTTTTACTTTGTGTTGTGTTGTGAGGGACACAGGTCGGCGAGGCGGTGTTTTAATTTAGTCTCGGCCAATAGCAATAGAGCTTTAACAGCTACTCAGGCTTCCTGTAGGGTTTGTGCTAAATACACTCTGCTACTTTTATCCAAGTCAATTTTTCACATTTATTTTATATGTTGACAATAAAACCTGTTCACTAGTGAAACGTAACGAGAAGTCTTGGTGTGCTGCACCATTGGAAAACTCACTGCCAAGAAAACACTGCTTACAAACAGCAATACAACCAATGCCTTAATCTTTTTTCCTCTAGTTTACAGTAAACCTGCTGTTTTTTAAAGTTACTGTTCCACTCCAAGGATGCCTTTATAGAGACGTCGTTTGCACCTTCAGTTTAGAAGCCTCATATATTTATTGTTTTATAAGTTCCAGATTCACAGCCAGGAGAGCTTGTGTGACGCCGCAATAGCCAACTTTACATGGGGAGCCAACGCTTTGCCGCTTTACAAACCAGTTACGTCTTCTGTGACACTTTCAAAAGGTTTCCCTAAGCCTTGTTATCATTTCAATAAAACCAAATAAAACCTGGGGTGTTTCCTGTCTCTGCTTTGACGTACTGGCAACACTGATCTGAGAGAATACAAGTCAGATATTGCAGTAGCGCATATAGATGACAAAACACCTCTATCACCCTCTGGTGGCTGGCTGCAGTATAGCTCCATGTTAGCAGATGGAACATGGGCCAAACTAAAAAGTCAAAGTGCACATTATAAATTAAATTTTCCTACAGATGGTTGTGTTTCTTTTTCTGATATGTTTGGTTTTAATTTATTTGAAGCTGTAAAAAAGGGTGTGACATGACTAACAGCTGTCTGTGTGCATGAGATCAGTGGCGCTGCGTTATGGTAAATGGGCCTGCACGTGGACAGCACCCTTCTAGTCTTCCGACCACTCAAAGCACTTACACACTACATGTCACATTCACCCATTCACACACTGGTGGCCGAGGGTACCATGCAAGGTGCCACTTGCAATTCAGTAAGCATTCACACGCACCCAGTGAGGATGCGTCATCCATCTTTATGTACGTCTCTGGCTCCAAAACACCAAGATGGTGATGGTCGAAAATTGAACTGACTGTCAAACTCGAGGTTTGAAAACGGCAGTCCACAAACCAGTGTGTGACGTCACTGTAGCTGCAACCATTATCTTATATAGTCTGTTCACACGCTTGCCACTAGTACAATAAAGCCTCTCTATGACAACAAGTTTGTGACGTATGAAAGGGGACACTGGCAAACTGAAACACGTTTTTGTTTTAGGCCACTCCCACTGAATGTTGAAATTAGTTATGGAGATACTGGCTGCAGAGAGAGTTTTTGTACCAGGCTGTAAACATGTTTCTTTCTTCTGTAAGGTTGGGTATTTCAACACAGAAATCTGTAGGGATGACTTGCTTTTGGAGCTGCCCTCAAGTGGCCATTCAATGAACTACAGTTTTTTGGCACCTCCACACTGGCTTCATTCAAAGCCCTGGAGGTTGCTGCTTGCTTCACACACATATACACACCTCCTAGGGCTGAAACTGAGGTCGCCAAAAGAGTGGGGTAACATTTTGGACTGACAACCAACAGAGCAGTTAAAAAATCCACAGACAAAAATGCTTTCTGATAGCGTCTTTATTTTAGGTTTTGATATATTTGTATTATGTCAAGATAGAGCTATATCAAACATTAGCAAACAGTACAAAAAATATTTGCTGGCTGCAAAAACTAACAACCATAAATTCTGGGAAAAAAAAGAAAAAATAATGTGTGTAACATTTATGTATTACAAAGAAACGTCAGTACCACTTAAAAAGTAGGACCGAAGTTTAGTGAACAGAGTTTTTCTTAAGCAAAGGCTAACAGATGAGAGGAGCGTGTTATAAAAACAATCATTCTCTGATCACAGCTGGCGCCGTGAGAAAGTGGAACATTGCTTGGTCGCTACTTGGTGATCAGCAGCAACCACCTCTCTTCTTTCTGTAACACAGTTCAAACCCAACTTAGCGTAACTTTCCCCGAACTCAAAATAAAACACTCTTTGTTGTAGCGACCCAAATATATAGACAGTAGCTCAAGTCATGTAACAGCTTTTAGATATTTCACAAAAAAATCTATTGTGAACTTGAAACGAGGATTCAGACATTACAAACCTGAAACCACGTCGAGTCACTGCAAAACTATAATAAACTTTACAGGACTACAACTACAGTGTACACATACTGCATATGCTAACAGTGCTACGTCAGACACACACACAACTGTAAATACTGAATTTACCTTTATATGCCAAAAGGAGGGAAAATACAGTCAGTTTAAAGACAGACAGATACAAAGATGTTTAATTATTTGGCTTGTTTATACTGGAAAGCGCATGTGATAAAATACTGTTGCTTAAAAAAACAATTAGGAAAATAAAATCCCTTAGTTGATTTTATTTAGAGTGCATAAAAACGTGAGGTTAAAATGAATCAATGGCAGTAAGTTAAGGCTTTTGGCTAAAAGGTTTGCAATAAGTTTCTTGCTAACAATCCCAGCTTCTCCTGAGCAGTAAAGCCAGAACGAAGGTGGACAAAATAACAGGAACAACTCCCAAATGTGTAGCTTCGTTTTAGACAGTCAACTCCATGGCGATCTGAGGTTTAGCTCATATTTTGTCCTCTTTCTCACATGTAACATATAGATAAAAGCTTACTGTAACTATATACAAGTAACATATTCAAGGTTTGATATCATCTGAGACAAAAGTCATGGCAACAGGAGAAACGGTGTTTGTGATTAACAGAGAGTTGAGTGTGTGTTTCTGTGTTATTACCTTCACTCTGATCCCTACATGCCCAGGAGGTAATTAGAAGTTTACTGCCTACCTCTCTTGATGGTTAGTATTGTGATACAGCAAACCAAACACGGTCTACCGAGATTACAGCACTGCAGCTTTTGCATGGATCCGTCTCGTGCATCTAAAAAAGCTAAGAGGATCGTTATACCAGTATGACAGCATTTCTTTCTCTCACTGTGCCGATAACAAACAGTCGGCAGCAGAGCAGGTGAAGTACAACAGTATACTGTAAGGCAGGGATACTCGGGGGAAGCCAGCAAAATGACAGAAAAAAAGCAAATATCAATATTTTCATATGCTGAATTAATTGTTGGCTCACTCATTTTTGCCAATCCAGTTGCAGCAGCCTCCTCGCAGGTCAGGTGTACAGAGGTGTTTCATAGATTTGAGGACATTCAGGGATTAGCCCAGACCTCTGTTGGAAAGGATTCTCCTTGGCACGCACATTTTTTTTTTTTTTTTGAGTAATGTAGATTTTTATGTTTTTTATGCACTCTAGCACCGTATTAACATTTAAAGTACACAAAAATTCTCAGTGTGGATCTACTCATTGTCATCTTGAATTAAAAAATGGTCGGCAGGCTGCCCGGCTCCCTAACGCAGGTCGCAATTTTAGTATCACTGCTGTACGGTGTACATACAGTGTAAGCTTGGTGCTGAGGCTGGAATGAGATTTGTATTCAAATTCAGTAAAAACTTTAAATGGCACAGCTAACATTTAAAAAAGCAGTACGTTTTTTTTGGATTGGCCAAAAGAGTCATCGTATCAGGAAAACACTTAAATAGAAACTGATCAGAGCACATTAATGGTGGCAGTGGATGCAGTGTTGCCACAATATCAGGAGACATTAGATGTATATGAAAAGAAATGTGTGTGTGTGTGTGTGTGTGTGTGTGTGTGTGTGTGTGTGTGTGTGTGTGTGTTTGTGTGTAGGTGTAAGGCCACATATCCAGCAGGCACTTTCCTTTAACATGTTTGTACAACAGATGATGAGGGCTACAGTCAGGGAACCTCGCCAGATTTCTACATTTGTAGCACAAACAAAGACAGAAATAAAACTGCAGAATAAAAGTTATTTTCTAGATTGTGATTTGCAGACTGCTGCTCCCTCCTGGTGTGGAGTTATTTCCTCTCACGCAGGTGCAGAGTGTTCAGAGCTACATTCTTCGTGGTGTGTTTGAATGCAACAATGGCGAGGCGATAAAAAGCTGTTGTAGTGACTAACACCAACTGTTACTCCTTCGAGGACAGCTTGGTGCATCAGAAGCCACGAGCACTACTTGGCACTGATAGTACAGACAGACATGCTTACTAAACACAGAGGCCTTAATGTCAGTGTGTATGTTAAGATGTTGTGTGATTGTGTACATGCGAATGACGTGTTTAGAGACTCCTTATTATTTGACAAAGCCCTGCATCATCTCCAGCGGCAGTGGGAAAATGATGGTGGAGTTCTTCTCGGCCGCAATGGTGTTGAGGGTCTGGAGGTAACGCAGCTGCAGGGCGGAGGGAGACTCGGCGATCACAAGGGAGGCCTCCTTGAGCGCCCGTGATGCGTTCATCTCACCCTCGGCTGCGATCACCTTGAGAAGAAAACAGGAGAAGGAGGGTGAGGGACGTCTGCGTGAAATCAATACCAATATTCAGAGGTATTCAGTATCTACTCCTTACCTTGGCTCTCGCCTCACGGGTGGCCTCAGCCTCGGCAGCCATCGCTCTCTGGAGCTGAAGGGGCAGCTTGACATCTTTGATCTCCACCCGCTCCACCTTGATCCCCCAGTCATCGGTGGCATCATCCAGAGTGGACTGAAGAGGACAGAGGCAAGTGTCACATGTCATGTCATGACACGGCGAGGCCAAACCCAAAACTCTCTCCTCTTTCAAAGTCAACTGTCTTGCATTTTTCAATGTGTCCAGCAGATGGAGCTCAACCTGAGCACATATTCCTCTCTTACATAAAGAATTACATTAAATTACAGCTGGAAAAAAACCTCAGTAACACACAATCCAAATATTACATACACATCACTGCAACTGCGACAAACATCACAGTACTGCAGCCATTTTATACCTACAGTTATTTTGTGAATAACAAGCACTGATGAGCAAGAAACACATTACTTATTGTCACTTTCATGTATCAAATATTCCATGCAGGATGTTTTCAGATCAACATTATGTAAGCATAAAAACAGATTGGTGTCTGTTCTTAGTACAGTGGTGCTGTTGCAGAAAGGAGCTTTGTTCTTGTTTGAGGTTTGAGGCATTTGAGGCTATGCTCTGTGCTGCACGCTTGTTGGATTTGTCTATAAAGGCGACTGTTTATGTTTATGTCGTCAATGACTTTGCAACTATTATACAATGATTTGATTGAGGCGTTCGATGCTGCAGCAGGGGAAGCACTGTTGGTCCACAGGTCCTGCCATTTAAGAAATTTCCACAGTAGTCTGACAATTGAAACAGAGAGATAATTCCAAACAGATGCTGATGTCCAAATGGCCGATCAGTTCAACCCCACCCTGTGGCTGATAATGCCGGCGATGCACTCTTTGCCATGTGCAAACCTCTGGTGGAAGAAGAGATTTAACTGTTTTAAATTGTGTTTTTATTGTGTTTCAGTGGGGATAGTAAATACTAATTACCACTTCAATGTAAGACCAATTAGTGTTCTCTAACACTGAACACATAGAGTAGATCTGAAATTAAAGAGCTTCCGACTGACGGCTGACAAACCTTGTGACTGTGTGTGCATCACAGATAAATCTCTAATCATTTACAGAAGCCGAGCTTAAACTGGAAGTAAAAGTTTAATGAATAAATAAATAATTGAACTCTACAGCAAAGCAACAGCTGCGCTCTACACGCAACACAAGACTACCTAATGTTTTCCAAATTTACAGCGGATACACACTTTAACTGCAGTTTGTTAGCTTAAGTGACACCGAGTTCAGGCAAAGTGGCTCTGAGCAAGGTGGCACGGTAATCCTGCATTCTGTTTTCTCTGCAGTCAGGCTGTGTTATTGGAGTCTCATATTATTGCCTTCATTTATTTTTACTGACTACATCATTTGTTTACTGCATTTCTCACGACAATGACAAAGAAATTTAGAAAGTGATAACAGTGTGGTGTGAAAACAGGACACTGACAGCACAGGGACAGACAAGACAGAGCAGCACCGTAAAAACCAGACAAGCCAGCCCCGGTGCCGATACTTGCTGTCACGGACTGGTACTCAGAATGACCAAAAAGGACAAAGAAAGTCTCGCATTACAGCAATAATTTAGTACACTGCACACCTAATATGACAAAAAAACTGTACTGTATTGTACAGGGAAGGTCAGCCTAAGTCAGGTCAGTTATTATTACATACCATAGAATTTATATTAATTTTTACAACTAAAATGAAAAATATTTTCTTCATAGGTTAACTGAAATATCCACAAAAACTCCATCCACGCCATTGGTACCATCCACAACTTTTCACAGTGGAAACAGAAAAAAAATGCGTACCGAACTGAACTGAACTTAACTGTACTGCTCAGTGGAAACGGGGCTTAAGGGTCACACCAAACACAAGAGCTGACAGCTGTATTTGAATGTACAAAAAGGGGTAACATGCCTCGTATGACAGATAAGATAATTACTCTTATCAAAACGCCAGCATATCACACAAGAAACTAGATCTGTCATGAAAGACTGGTAGTTCAGGCAAACATGTTAGTGCTAGCATGTTGTATTGAATGACAGTGCCAGCTAACAGTGTGTATAACAGCTACTGTGCTGTACCTGCATACTATGTGCGATTTCCTCACGGTCAGACAGAATCTCTGCCAGGTTCTTGGTGCCCAGGACGTTCCTCAGGGTGGTCTGGGCCAACAGCCGGGTAGCAGCATCTGCATTGGTGATGTTAGCCACAGCCAGGGTAGCATTCTGGACCCGGTAGTACACAACACCATCGACACTCACTGTCACAGAGTCTTTAGTCAAAACCTGTGATGGAACACACATTTTAGGAAATTAAAGCTACAAACTGTTTTGTGATGCGACGGGGAAAATGCTCAAATGATTTTTGTTTCAAAGAGTCTGTCAAAGAGTTTGTTTAATGTAATTGGAAGTGTGCGTGTCATACCTCTTGCGGAGGGATGTCGAAGGTGATGGTGCGCATGTCCACATTAATAAAGCTGTCAGTGCATGGCAAGATGAAGAACAGCCCTGTGGAATCACAAGAATGCAAATAGATTTTAACAAAGACTAAAGCCACTGTAAACACAATAATGAGGAAGCTTCTTCACAAATGTTTGAAAACACCGGGATGAATGAAATTCTGGCAGGAGGCCAAGTCGAGCTCTCTTTATAAGGCTGCAGCTGTGCTGACAGCGAGGCAAAGCTGTGGATATTTGCAGCTTTCATAAGCCCGTTTCAAGTCACAATGATTGAATTAGTGCATTAAACAATACGTGGCATGTGCCTGAGTGAAACAGACATGTGCTAGGTGTGCAACCATTTAGCAAACATTAATGTCACACCAGTGAGAGACTACTGGGCTGCATTTCCTGTCAGGATATTGTGTTTTAAATGGTGAGATCAGAGCCATCTGTTCAGCAGAAAGGGAAACAGCAGCAGTATCTTCATTCAATTTCCTTGACATTTACAGCTTTCTCAATGATTATAGATCCTGTCAGATAAGTAAAGAGACCTCAGTTGCTCTCACACAGACTCTGTGAACCATCACGTGACTGAGCGGAAAATTCCACAGATTAGCATTACGGAAAAGGGTCTGCTTCCAATAAATACCTCTGTTTGTGGCAGAAGTGTATACAGATGCAGAATGTTCCACAAACACAGCTTTTTCATTTTATGACAAACCATCGCCACAAGCCTTTTTCAAACTAAATATACAGTCACTATTGTACAACAGCTGTTGTAGATGGAGAAGGAATCAGATTATGAGTGTGAGTGGCATTACGGGAAACCAAATGCTAAATTCAACTTTGGCATTGACTCCTAAGGAATGTTAAGTTTGCTGTCAGAGAGCTATAATTACTCCACACCGTCATCAATGGAGTCCCCTGGCACTCCGAGGAGTCACATTTCAGCATTTTGAGAGGACACTGCCAGGTTTTTAGATCCCGTAAAACGAGAAATCAAAGATAAAAAGACAGCGAGTTATGAGATGTATGCAAATTATCCCTCGTGGGAGTCTGTATTTTTTACTTAAACAACTCCACTGTCTTTCAAAACAGAAATCACATCACTGAGAATAGAATAATGAAATCATTCAGACCTTGAACAGACACATATGCAGAAGCTCTGCCAGACATATGGCTCTGTGAACTTGTGTATGTGCATGCCACTTGGTAAAAACTTTAAGGTGGGGCATCTTCTCGTCATCATTATTAGGCCATCATAGTTTTCTGTTTTAAACCTTTGTAAAACTTGCTATTTGTCAGCTTGCCCAGCAGGAAGGGGATGGGTGGGAAGCAAGAGTGAGGCCCTTCCCCTTACATGATCCTTCCCATGCTTTCTTTCATTATGCTCCCGCCAAATGTTTTAGCTGGAGGACAATGCCAGACTGAAATATCTCAACAACTGCTACATGGGTTGCCATATAGGCCTGTCATGGTAACAGCAATTGACAAGCCAACCGCAGGAGATAGCAAGCAACCACCACAACTGCTACACTCATGTTTTTTCTGTTTTTCATGGGAGCACCCAGTATTTACACGACGCTGCCAAAGCCAGGAACTGAGCCACTCAGTGTATATTCTGGACTGAACGCTGCACGTTTGCTGTTTTTTCCTGGTTGTCAAGAGCTGAAAGATTTTCAAGTTTGTGTAAAACGCTGCAGCCACTCATCACAGTCACTTTTTACACAGCCGTCCACTCACACTGGAGGTGGGTCGGGGCAGAGACCAACCATCACATCACTGAACAACAACAACAATAGAGAGAAACTGATACTCACACAGACTGGTGGGTCCTAACTCTCCTACTACATCCTTCAGCCTTCCCTTCATCCAGAGAAAGAATTGTACTTTGTACCCACATTCTTACTTGTGTGGATATTCCATATCATTGCAACCAAAGTGTCTTATTGCACTTATTGCCCTTCTGTGTTCTGCATTTAACAACGCGTATTTACCAAGTATTTAATTTGTTTTAAACTGTCATTTAAAAAGCAACAATATACCCAATAATCAATAAAGCTTATATACAGTACACTCAATGAAGTTATTTGCAGAAACAACAAAAACCAGCAGTAATACTGCATTTTGGACTGTTGAGCCACCCTTAATCACCACTGGGGAAATTCCATCACTGCCACAGCCCTACGCCTTTTTTCTTTCTTAAACAGACATTCACAGGGGATAAGGATTAATGCTTTACCATTGCCTCTAGTGCCACCAGCAGGTTGACATTTGTGGTTTTCAGTGGAACATTTTAACTACTACTGGATGGACTGCCATGAAATTTAGCACAGTCAAATACTTTGGTTTAGGACCAAGTACCTGCAAAACTCATAACACTTTCATCAGCCTCAGCTGTGTTTGGAGCTAAGTAACAAATGAATATGCTAATATGTTAAACTAAGATGTAACTATGATCACGACTTGTTGCGATGCTGATGTTCTGAGTACTTCACAGAGCCGCTAGCCTGGTTTTAGACTCTAGTCTTGTTTTAAAGTTTCTCCAAACAGTATTTAAGGCTCACTCTTTCATGGGGGAAAAGATTTCCACACACTCAGATCTACGCAGTGTTTCACTTTATTCTGACCTTTCGCTCTATCAAACTTTCATCAAACCATGCCTCATACCACCAGAAGTGTCCTCTGATAATAGTCTGATAAGCCAGAAGCTCAGAGTAAAATGAAACACGTCATAGTTTCAAGAGTGTAGAAATCTTTTCTGTTAGTTAGGACTCATTAATATTTCCAGCATCTCTTGCCAAACCGGGTGGAGCAGTGATCGTCCCGCAAATTGAAAACACTGATGGCAACAGGATTTGAATTATATACAAACCATATTTGACCCTCTTCCCGAGGAACAAGCCCCCAGCCTCTAATATTATAGGCCCTCTAAAGTGCAGCAGAGCCTTTATGTATTGTGGCACCTTCACTATAGTTTGGCTTTGCACAGTAACACCGAGACTAAATAACTAGTCATATTAAGCACTGACTTTCAGCTCTAATGGTGTTTTAGAATGTCTACAGTCATATTGGGTGGAAAATGTTGGACGTTTTAAGAAAAAAATCCCCCAATTTTAAGACAATGATCCCACACATATTAACAAGGCAGACGCCATAGAGTTTTTAAGGCCAAAGAATGAGACTGTCCAAGTCCATCAAACGACCGCAATCCAACCAATCATGTGCCTCACCACTGAAGACTAAAGGCAAAAAGCCTTCGACGCCAGAGAGAACTGGCCACAGTAAAGGCTTGAAAGCATCTCCAAGGAAAGTACCAAGTGTCTGCTGATGAATCTGCGTAGTAAAGGCTGTCACTGATTGGCCAGAGGGAGCAGTGTGCTAAACTGTGGAGCTGAACGTCCAATTGAATTGACTGCATTTAACACCAAG
The DNA here is from genome assembly GCA_026686955.1 of Epinephelus cyanopodus. Lineage (NCBI taxonomy): Eukaryota > Metazoa > Chordata > Actinopteri > Perciformes > Serranidae > Epinephelus > Epinephelus cyanopodus. The sequence goes on along the minus strand of CM048932.1, from coordinate 28,896,173 downwards.
GACCAATGAGATGTGCAGATTTGTTTCATGTGACCTTTTAGTCCTGATTCCCCACTTAAGTTCTATGGCATCGTCTTCCCATTACAAATGGCTGAACAATGAATAATTAATGCACTAAGATTATGTGGTTGTATCAAAAAACTAATTAATATGATAGAAAAACAGAAGGCCTGCAATCTCCACAACATGGTAGAAAGCAATGCAACTTCACATTTAAGGAAACCACAGAACTTGAACCTGAAGTTGTGAAACAACTGATGATGAGATATTTTACTTTCATAAAGTTGTTTCTCTGTAAAGCAGATGTTACAGCATAAAGAAGTTAGATGTTCAAACCTAACTTTCACGCAATTTACAGCATCTCCTAGACTCTGAACCAAACTGGGCTTGTGTTTGGGCTCACACTGTCTAATGCAACAGCTGGGCTTGTAAATAAACGTCAAGACAACACGTTTTAACTAAGTGATGAAGATGACCGTAAGATAACCCAGAAGGACAAACACACACTGGGACCACATTTGAAGTACATTTCAATAAAAGAACAGAGTGTTGAGGGAGTAAAAAATACATGCTGGTGTATAAAAACATTTCTGACCTGGACCTTTGGCTCCTCCTCGCAAAATACGCCCCAGGCGAAAGATAATGGCTCGCTCGTACTCCTTCACAATCTGTGTACAGAGACAAACCACATAAATGGCTTGTATAGGAGTCTGTTCTTTCTCTTATTTGACATTCTGCAGATGGAAGTGGATACTGAAATGTGCTTCTGGAGGTTAATGTTGAAAAAGCACAGAGCAATGACCCTGCTCACTGAGAATACCTTTTAATTAAGTTTATGCAAAACAATAACGTTAAATAAATACACATGATATAGGGGATGAGCCTACAGTACAAACACTAGATTTTTCAAAACACTGAGTAAACAGAGGAGGCCGTCCTCGGTAATTTACTCTACAATACCAGCTAGCTTTGCTTGTAAGGTGGAAAATAAACACTGGATTTGACCAGTGGCTCACCTTAATGCAACACCATATGGAGAGGGGCAGAGTAAGCAGCATGAGGAGAATGGAGCACGCGACCAACAGCCAGCCACACGCGCCGATGTCAGAGTCTGGCTCCTCCAGAGCTGGGGGAAAGACGACAAATAAATGCACTGAAATAAATTCAACTGGTTCAAATCCTCCGTGAGAATATATTAATACACACTGAATTTAATACATTTGCAAGCAGCTGTTCTAAAAGCAAGTTTCTTTCAAATGCAGCTCTTAATATTCCCTTGCAAAGAACACACATCACAGAAGCTTTCATCCACTTCTGAGCACCCACCTTTTGTTATGTGGATGGTTAGTCAGTTAGGTTTAAAGGTCAAGCGTGTAGAATTTAGGGCGACATATTGGCAGAAATAGATTATAATATAATGTTTTCTGAGCGTATGAACCATCATGTTTTGTTAGCTTACAATGAGCTGTTTATATCTGCATAGGGAGCGGGTCTTTGTCAGCGGAGATCTCCATGTTGCACTTCCATGTTTCTACAGTCGCCTAGAACGGACAGGCCAAACACTGGCTCTAGATTGGAGCATTCGCATTTTCGACCACCATAGTTAGCAACCCCTCTGTGATGAGCAGCTTCAGGAAAACACAGATTTTTTAACTCGAAACACATTCAAACTACGAGCGCTGTTTGTTATGGAGAGAAAACACCTCCTGCTGATAATTCCTGTCCAATTAAAAACCTCCTTAGTGTCTGGATATTAAGTAATAGTAAGACAAAAAGATAACCACACCTCAGCAGGTGCTAGAAATTCCGCCTGTCCAGCATCATAGAGATGCTGATTCGTTGCATGAAAATTCTTTTCAGTGTTTTGTGGGTTAAACCGCTGGGTCATTTTGTTCTGAAGAGGAGGGGACCTCTGCAGATAACTCAGCTCCTGGTAAAAAACATCCTGAACAATTAACACTGAACGGATCCTAACTTGGGAGTTCATGCTCGGCACATGGGAGAAGTTTCTGCAGGGTCACCATTAAATCCTACACATTGTTGCTCTCATGTCACCTCCACTCTTTTATACACACTGTACACAGAGCAGCCACATCATCCGCCCTGCCTGCAGCATTTAGCCCACTTTAAGTTAGACAATAATATGCATCCACCCAGTGAATGAGATCATTACCTTCAACATCATGCAAATAACGTGTGGCTGAACCTACAGACAAAGTTACATGTCAGAAGGCCACTGAAGGACTTAAAGCAACTGTGGAGGAGTTAGTCAGAGCTTGATGGTTAGTAACTAACAGATGCATTGTACACAAACTTAAATAACTTAAAGTTACGGTAGCAATTGGCCTTAATGTCTATAACTGAGCTGAACTGATGCTGCTTTGTTTGACGTCACCCAGATAATCAATACTGGTCGCCACAGGGCTTAACACGCTGATCCCACCCTGTGACTCAGGATAAATCCAGTGGATTTGGGCTGCTTACGAGAATATCTGTCGATTCCCAAACACTAAAAACAAAAGCTAACTTGTTAGTTTAGGTTGTCGACGGATCTCCTCCAAACAGTATTACGCAGCTATCTCACCGGAATAGCGTTATCAATAAACATAACCTCAAACACAAAGCCACTGGCTGCACAGCTATATCACTACGTGTCTAGGTTAATATTAAACACTTTTATAATATTACACCGTTGATGAGTAGTTGCATGTTTCGTGTTGGTAACTGTCCAATAAAACCTGGCACGTTACTGCCAATGGACGTTACCAAACGCCAGCAGTTACTACTATTAGCTTGTAGCATGCTAATTTACATTAGCTTACGTTAGCGATCATGAGCTAACGCTTACTGCCAACAAGGACGTTGGGTATTTTAACAATTCATTTTTTAACAACAGGTTAACCTACATTTCTACGCTGTGTCCCATTAATGAGGGAGTCAAACAACTTAGCAGAAATGTTCACTTTTGCTTTGCTACCGCTGACTGAACACGTTACTAACTAACGTTATGCTCTTTCTGGTAAAGCTGTCCAAAGTTTAATGCAGTAATTTAAGTCTTACCTTGTTGACGCTCTCGTCTCTTGGATTCTCTCATTGCAACCTCTTCGTCGTAGCGATCCATGGTTGGAGGTAAATAAATCGTGTGACGGTGGTGGTGTGTTTACTGGGAGTGATTGGTGTGTTTACTGGGAGTGATTGTGTCCTACACTGCTCCTCCTGTGACACTGCTGGGGTTTGCCCTGCGTTGTGTCTTGTAGGTGCTGTGACGCAGGAGGGAGTCTGACCCAATGCATGAAACTCAGCCCACAAAATTGCACACTGTATTCATACACTAAAGTCATTGCAATGTTCTGCCGTGCAAAAGCCAAAATTAGTTTTTCCAAATGCAGCTTACTTATCTGGATTTTACCAGCCAAAGCGCAACAGTTCCCAACATGTACTCTGGTCTGCCCAAATAAAGAATTGCATTATGATATTTCGATGGCCAATATTTGTGAACATGAGCTACTCTCTGTCAAAGCCAGAAACTAAGGGTTCTCATTAACAAACATTGCACACGCACAAAACTGGATCTGAAACAGACTTGATGGGAGAAACTTTGACCCACACTTCTGATTATAAAAAAATGTCGAATATGTTTTGGCTTTTGTCCATACATACATTCCTAGTATGGATCCTACACAGAGTTTTAAAAATGAGATCCCTAATGAGTAAGGGCCTGTGTGTTTCTTCTCAGTGCTGGCGTCCTTCCTCAATTACGCGGCTGCATGCGACCACCTAGACAGAAGGCGCCATGCCCAGCATCTTTTTCCAGACTGTTCCACCTTTTGAAGTTAAAAATCTCCAAACAAAGCTTGTTGTTGACAGTCGTTAAGCGTCTGTTAATGTAGCGTCATATTAGCTACTTAGCTCATGTTAGTGTCAAGATTACTGTTGTCATACTCCATGCATTGCTCTATTTGGAGTTTTACCAGTGAGCTCATTTACCGCAAGAGGGGTTATTGTGCTAAACAGGAAATCCCCTAACACTCCACGATAGACGCTGGATTAGAGACCTATTAATGTCTTTGAGTTTAGAGAAGATCAGTTCTGTTCCTGTTCTCTAGGATGTGGGAACCCTATAAAGTTTACCTTGTAAACAACTGATTCTGCAAAGTTAAATGCTCGCATGTCTCTATCATAGTACGACAATTATGACCTAGGGACCCTTAAAGTGTTCCTGTGTTAAGTTCTGTAAAAACTGCCAGACCCATGAGAAACAGTTCACAAAAAAAGAAGCTATTGTTGTTCTGAAAAATACCCGCGCAGAGCACGTCATTAAAAAAAGCGTGGGAATGTTTTATTAGGGAGCTGGAACGAAGCACTTCCCAGCTCCCTGCCACTGCCTCTGCTGCTGTGTGGACACACCCTGGTGTCAAACTTGGGATGTGTAAGGGTGTAAAGCCTAGAGCTGCTCCATAGATAATGAATGGGGGCCTGATTCATACACAAATAAGCTGTATCATATTGTAGTGTTCTCAGATCTGGATCAGAAAATGTACCCATGTACTCAGAGCGCTCCCCTGGGTGCTCTCTGTGTCATTGAGAACATCTTTCACCATTCATTTTCTGTGGAGCAGCTCCACACTTAACGCTTGATGACATGACAAATTTGAGTTGTAGCACTCTAGTTTTTGGATTTGGGAGAGTTGTTCATGTTTACTAACATTCTTGGAAATATAAAGTAGCATAAAATGAAAATACGCCACTAAAGTACAAGCACTTAAATAGCTCGTGGACTTTCATTCAACTTTGTTTTGTCACTTTCCTGACATTTATTTCATCAAAGTTTTTACTATGCTAAACACAATAATATACTACTTGGAGACACCCCTCTCCTGCTAATGAAGAAGATGATACCTCAAGAAACATTTATCCAGTGCTTGGAGCTTTATTGATACACTGAAAAAAGTGTTCTCCCATGTTGGGTTTGTGCTGCAGTCTGGATAATCATGTCCAGAATAAATCTGACTGGCAATTCAAGTTGCAAATGAGCTTGACACGAGTGTAGTCTTCATCTGTCTCTGAGCTAATGTCCTGGGTGGAGGTCAGGGCCTCAGAGGTCGATTTTTTAAAGGCGTCCCCAGACACCAACATTGCTGCGCAGTGGGTCTGTCTTCTCTGCGGCAGCTGGTGTCTAAATTAGCCAGAACTTTAAACTAGCCAATCTCAGCTGGCTATTTTCAGCCACGGTGCAGAATTAGTTAACAGCTGAAAGCAGCTTCCATTAAACTTCCAAACTAACAATCTGGGGCCGGGCCTGTTTCTTTACAGCTAATTTGAGAAGAAAAAAAAAAGCCTTTTGGTTTTTTTACTTGACTTGTGGTAAGTGAAGCTTTGAAGATCTGAAGTGGCTCGATAAGAAAGACACCTATGAGGATGGCAGCAGAAGACATGTATTAGACAGCTCTAGATAACTGGTATTTCATTATAGTCGGTAGACAGAAAACAAGAGCAAAGACGTATTTAAAGCATCAATAAATAGCCTTAAGAACTTAACGAGCACCTTAGTAATAGGAGTGACAACAGAATGGTGCAGAAATGAGTCTTGAAACAGTTCCCAACATGTACTCTGGTCCTCCCAAATAAAGAATTGCATTATGATATTTCGATGGCCAATATTTGTGAACATGAGCTACTCTCTGTCAAAGCCAGAAACTAAGGGTTCTCATTAACAAACATTGCACACGCACAAAACTGGATCTGAAACAGACTTGATGGGAGAAACTTTGACCCACACTTCTGATTATAAAAAAATGTCGAATATGTTTTGGCTTTTGTCCATACATACATTCCTAGTATGGATCCTACACAGAGTTTTAAAAATGAGATCCCTAATGAGTAAGGGCCTGTGTGTTTCTTCTCAGTGCTGGCGTCCTTCCTCAATTACGCGGCTGCATGCGACCACCTAGACAGAAGGCGCCATGCCCAGCATCTTTTTCCAGACTGTTCCACCTTTTGAAGTTAAAAATCTCCAAACAAAGCTTGTTGTTGACAGTCGTTAAGCGTCTGTTAATGTAGCGTCATATTAGCTACTTAGCTCATGTTAGTGTCAAGATTACTGTTGTCATACTCCATGCATTGCTCTATTTGGAGTTTTACCAGTGAGCTCATTTACCGCAAGAGGGGTTATTGTGCTAAACAGGAAATCCCCTAACACTCCACGATAGACGCTGGATTAGAGACCTATTAATGTCTTTGAGTTTAGAGAAGATCAGTTCTGTTCCTGTTCTCTAGGATGTGGGAACCCTATAAAGTTTACCTTGTAAACAACTGATTCTGCAAAGTTAAATGAAAGTTTAAACTTTAAACTAGCCAATCTCAGCTGGCTATTTTCAGCCACGGTGCAGAATTAGTTAACAGCTGAAAGCAGCTTCCATTAAACTTCCAAACTAACAATCTGGGGCCGGGCCTGTTTCTTTACAGCTAATTTGAGAAGAAAAAAAAAAAGCCTTTTGGTTTTTTTACTTGACTTGTGGTAAGTGAAGCTTTGAAGATCTGAAGTGGCTCGATAAGAAAGACACCTATGAGGATGGCAGCAGAAGACATGTATTAGACAGCTCTAGATAACTGGTATTTCATTATAGTCGGTAGACAGAAAACAAGAGCAAAGACGTATTTAAAGCATCAATAAATAGCCTTAAGAACTTAACGAGCACCTTAGTAATAGGAGTGACAACAGAATGGTGCAGAAATGAGTCTTGAAACCTGATAAAGTGAGCTAGCATTTAAGCACTCTTGATTACCGTTGTCTTGAAGTCATTACGTTTTTTTAAATGGGTTTTCGGTTAGATGCCTCAAATAAGGTCTGTGGTTACAGGCTTAAGAGATTCTTCCCTTTCATTCTACGACATAAAACACACCAGTAAATACCCCACTTGTGAATTTAGAAGCTTTCATGTGTAAAAATAATAAGTTTTTAGTTGGAAATCCAGCTATAGTGTCTGCAGCTGCCTATAGGGCTGGTCCCACTCAGGCTGCCTGCTGCCTTAAAGTGTGCGAGCAGGGCAAAAAATGCACATGAGCATACCAGCCACGCCTTTTGGTTAACTGAGAGACACATGCTGGCAGGTTGATGCCTGTTTACTCAGTTGTGGTTCAACTTGTGTCGTTTTCTTTAGTTTATATGTTAGTTTACATTTTTATTTATTGAAACAGAAATTGCAGTTTTGTGACGAGTGACATGATCAGACTGTGGAAATGTTACGACCTGGGCACCTTCAAAAATGAAATAAACAGACCACTATAATTTAAATCACTTAAGATACTCCCATGTTATATGCACATTTTATGTTAAAATATGAATATAAAGCCATAATTATTTAACTTATAATTCTTATTTATCACACTCATATCATCTTATTATTCATACATTATGAAACACCATTGAAAGCAAATCTATACATGCTGATACCAGTTTCACCAGTTTGGGAATTGCTACTGTGTTTTGTTGTTTTTTGACCAATCTATATCTGTAAGCCTCTAAAGTCTTAACACCAACTATCTCAGTGACAGACCCGTTGCCGGAGTTCAGGTGGCGGCCTGCACAGAAAATCCAGGCAATTCCAGTAAGTGTGATTATCCCGGGAAAGCGAAGGGACAGTGGTGGCTCTGCATGTTGGAGTGGCCGAGAGCTCCATCCCATCTAATCCTCTTTTAATTAGGGTGAGAGAAAATGCGGGACCCCTCCTGGATTAGTCACAGCACATTGACAAAGCACCAAGCTGGGACCAGTGTACAGCACTGGTGGCCAGTGTGGCCAGTTAGGTACAGCGAGGACCCTCTCAAGCGTGAAAAAATGCCCTCTTGTCTCCCTGCGGCTACCTGGAGCCTGGCCTGCCTGCTTCCATAAACCAAAGTGTCTCTGGTCTCTAGTGAACTGGGAGGATAAGTTACAGCGTATGATTCACTCATCTCCAGTCCTCCCCCCACTTTACACTCTCACTTGATAGGCTACTGTATCTGCGGTCACACTTGCTCCCTATTATCCACCCTTTTTGCTAATCCTACAGGGTACTTTGCCCTGCTCGTTATCTCTCCCCATCCCTAACTATCTCTCTTCACGCTCTATCTGTCCATTTCTCCATCTCTCCTTCTTATCTTGGTCAATAATGGAGGCTCAGCCTCATGCTGATGGGGATTGCAGTGAACAAAAGAATCAATTAAGAGCCAAATAGTCTGTGCTGCCCGCTCAGATCTTTGAGCATGTACAGATACGACTTACACTAGCCGTTTTAATATATCAAAGTAATGCAATAAATACTAGATTACAAGTTATTATTGCTTCAGGTCTACAAGCAAAAGCATCTGGATGCATGTAAATGTAAATGAAGACACACCACTGGAAATATTATGGGTTCACAAATTTGCTTATTAACAATAAATGAGCATTAAAAAAATCAATTCTTTGGTGCTAATCCAAAAACAGACAACAAGTGTAGCTAGCATACATATCCTGATTCTGTTAATATGGAATTTGATGTCACTGTGGGCGCGGTTTTCTGTAAATGCACGCAGATGTTTGATAAGTGATGGGATGAATGACCTCTGGGAGTCACTGAAGTGATTCCAGTGAGTTCTCCGCTTGTAGTGCAACTAGCAGCAGACTTAAAGGGACAGTTCAGTTCCTGAAGTGAGGCTGAATGAGGCGCTTATCCGCAGTACGTGGGGGTCGGCACACCGTTAGTTTGGAGAAGCAGGCGGGAGTGTCGACAAAGAAGCTCACCGATGTACTAGGCTTGGCTGGTATCAAGGGATAATTGCATACTTTGGTATTTAGAAATCTCAAAAGGTATGGCTTATACCGTCAAATATACAGATGTTCCTCTTTCTATTAAACTGATACGGAGACGCTGTATTGAGGTAATGTGTTGTAGCACACAACATGCACCACCAGAGGTCAGTCTGCACTAGTGGAAGAGGCAGCTGAACTGAGAAAGATGGCAACTGCAAGTGTTGGGGTTAACATTACAGGACTAGTAAATAAGTAAATGCCTCTGCCTCTATTTGGGAGTACTGCCACACATCACTTTATCTCGAGATGATTTCTTCCAACTACAAAAGCAGTTTATTAGCCACATGATTTTATTCAACACATCATCTTGTGCCAATATCTGCCACATCAACAGGAGTCACCAGGTCCTCCAGCAAGAAGGGCGATTTTCGATCTATTTTTACTCTATTGGCTATATTTCTTGTCTTTTAAATTGTATGCCCTGCTTTCATTTTGGGTTTTTTGTGTTGTTTTGTTTGTTTTTGTGCTCAGGGAGACTGAACAGGCCAAAAGAGAGAAATGTGTAGGCATATGGAAGTTCTAGGGGTGAGAAAATGCCTAGAAACAATGAGTAAGTAATAGAGCATGTAGCCTATGTCATGGGGACTGTTCTGGGTTTCATTCCACTGTGGTTATCACTCCATTATGGACAGTTGTGAAGATGTGTACATGTAAATAATACTGATAAATCGATGGTGTCAGGAGCTACATAGCTGCAGGTGATGCTGCAAGGTTTGTGAATTGATAACATGACGAGACAGCAGTCAGCATATAAATTCATTCAGTTCATTTCTCCATGAATAATAACAGTCCAAGACAATCCATATAAACTATATCACCTTGTTTCCAGCTGTTTATTTCCCTACAGGGCCAGCAGGTGTCATTCTGAATGTGTGAATGCAGCAGTGAGATGCAGCAGATCCCAGTAGGTGGTCAGTGTTTTTCAGCGGCACATAAATGACTGGACCTTTGACCAGTAAATTTAACATTAAAAACAAGGGATCCAGGTGTAGCAATGATCATTCAGCCAAGTTTTAGGCATATATTTCTCAGCAGCATCATTTAAAATAAACAAAGTGTGATGTACAGAAAATATGACCTGTAGATAATAAGATCAGTGTAGATGTGAAAATATTGGAATAAAGCAGCAGGCAATTTTAAAGTCACTATCATAATGTGTATAAAATAAGTGAACATAGCTACCATGACAACACTTATTGGTTTTCGGACTACCATTTTGAAGCATAGAGGCTGGCATTTTGGCTGTTTTGTTGCAGCCAGAAGTGACCATATTTGGATGAGAGGGTTGAACTGTGAAGGAGCGAGGGGTGGATCTGACTGAGAACCCCAGGACACCGACTTGTCAATCAAACCCCGTAAAACCTACCCTGCGTTATCGTCTATTTTACTTTAAATGGGACCTTTATTTACAATATGAGCATCATGCTGTGTTGTAGATGACTTGAAACTAGCAATTTCAGACCATAAACTCATTAAAAAAATGTTTCTTGAGGTCTTGAGGTTTTTTGAGGTAATAAATACAGTGAGAGAAGAGCGATTCATGCATAGACCTTGCCCCTGCTGGCCATTAGGCAGAACGCAAGCTTCAGGCACTTTCGATTTTGGCTTCACTTTTCAGACTGAAAAATAAAGGCGTGCAAGAAAAACAAAGTTTTCACAAATCCAAAGTGACGTTGTGAGTAATTAATATGCAAATAGTCATTTTGTGAGTGAAGTATTCTTTTAAAAATGTAATAATTTGGTTTCTTATAAGAACAACAGCCTAAGTGGTTCCTAATAGTTGTACCAGATACATATATAACATTATCATCTGCATATATCTTAAAACCTGCTCAGTGGCATGTTTCTGGTAAATTATTTAAATATTATCTAAAAAAGAAGTGGGGCAAAGACAAAACCCTGTGGAGCTCCTGTTTTACTTTTTTTTTTTTTCTAAATAACACACTTTTCATGGTTACAAAGAATAGAGTTCAAAAATCGAGTTTTGTCACAAAAATAAAATTTGGAGAGCTTACGACAAGATTACTATGGATTAAAATGTCGAAGGCCGTTTTATAATGCAGAAAAACTGCCCCCACAACAGTTGCTTCTTTGCTTTCTTGCTGATAATTATATGAAAAGATCAATACCTTGCTCATATCTGCATACTAAATGCAGCTAGAACCAGCAGGAGGTTATCTCAGCGTAAAGACTGGAAATGGGTTAGAAACAACCACCTTTTTTTTTTTTTAAATCAACCTATCAGCACTTCCAAAACTCTCAGATTAACAATTTATATAATATATTTGTTTCATCCGCATCAAATCCAAAATGTAAAAGTTGTTTCAGCTGACACCGAGAGGTCCCTCTGGTCTTTATGCTAAGCTAAGATAATCACCAGCTGAAGTGAGAAATGACTGGTTACCAATTTTCTCATTAAACTCATTAAAAAGTGTATTTCCCCAAATTTTAAAATGTTTCTTTAAGTTGTTCTATTAAAAGTAATTAACACTCCTGTAGAATAATTAGGGCTTTGAAGCCAATTTTTGTAGAGGACAAACTGTGGAATAACAACTTCTGGGTCTGTTACGTGAAGCCATGGGGCCCAAAAGGCTTTTCCCCATAGACTTACATTGTGAAAGAGAGATGTACAAATCAGTGGATAATTTTTTTGAGTGTCACAACCCTCACAAAATGATTAGTTTCACTATCCGTTCCATCCAATGACATTTTGAAAGTCTAAAAGAGCAATATGATGAAATAATTTTTGTCCCATTTAAGTTAGTGGAAGGCTAAACTTGAATTTAGCTGCTTGGCCAGCAAAGCCTGTAGTGCACTTGCTCTGTGGGCCCATGGATGAAGAAGATCTGGGTAATTTCATACACTGGAAGTCAAACTTTTTTGCCCTTGTACGCCACTAAGCAACTGTCATATGAATGAACGCGGCCCTGCCTCAAACAACAATCCAATTATCCATCATCTGGTTCTCTTAATACATCCATTATTTTCTCATGTCATTACAGGTCAACTTCCTCCCCATTTTCATCCCGAGTGCTGCCCACTGTATGATAAAAGGAAATGTGGCAGGCTATAATGCTGTGTATAAGAGCATCACAGGCTGATAGTGATTCTCATGTTGTTTTGGTCTGAAGGTCAAGACAGATAATAACCCTATTATGTGAACTCTTGGCCTGGAGCTTAAATGCCTGTAGTGGAAAAAGTGAGGCTCCCTGAGCAGAGTATTATACTCGGGAGTCTTCCATTTCACTGTGAATGTTTAGCTCACAGTGGTGGATACATCTAAGCATCAGTTTCTCTGGACTACATTAACATCAGACAGCATCATTAATGCCGAGAAGGATGATGTCTGGTATCAGAAATGGACAAACTTCAGTATACTTCAGCTCTTCCTGCCTCTCAGCCTGTAACACTGGGTGGCAGTGTGTCCCTCTAAACCAAAAATCTTTCACCTTCTGTCTCCAGCAGAGGAGCTCAGTCTGTGAGGAGATAGTCTCTGAGGTTCCTTTGGAGGATTTCTCAGCCAGGTCTGACTAGTCTGAATATTAATGGAAGTGAAACATCGTTAAAACAAAAAAAAAGGACTTTACCACTGTGTAAACCACGGGTGAATATTTTTATTCACTGATGTGCATTCAGATAAGAGTTGCACATCAAACTGAGCCCTCTGGATGGACTCAGACAGGTGAAAAATATAAAATTAAGTGTCTATGCATTTTTAAAGAAATGACTGAGACCACATAATTACATAAAAATGAAAATTTAAAGTCAGTCACTATAAAGTTTTGTTTGCTTTAATGTACAAAGAAAGGAAAAATAAATATAAATTCTTTGCTAATTGCTTTGAAATGAAAGTGGTGTACTCACTATATAAATATCCTTTTTGTAAAGCTACAGTGGGTTCTGTTTATTAATTTAAAAACATTTTCAATAGACTTTTGGAGCAAAAAAAATCTGATTATTTGTAGTTTGCCTTCTTTAAAAAATTTCTGAAAGAGTTCATACACTACACTTTGTAGATTTGTAATCTTCATTTAAATCTAAATTATAAATAATGTTGTAAACTCAAAAACCTGACATTTAAACTGCTTAAAAAAGAGTTTTAAACACATTTAACTTTAAATGTTTGACCCTAAAACTAACTGGACAAAATGCTAGGGGCTTCTTTTTTATTTATTTGTTTTTACTGACCCTTGATTAGCATTAGCAGCAAGCTAAAGTATTAACATTACATTTTGTATAGATGGCACATACACTTCTTCATAGTGCAGCTGTTCTTTTCACAGTGTCTTCCATACACGCTGTGTTTTATAATCCAACAGGATGACGGTCTGAAGGATTTATCAACTCTGTATGAAGGACCAAGTAGGGTCAATTATAAAATCACACTATATATTTTTTTTTGTCTTGATCCAAGCGCAGCTCCACAGTAACCAAATGCAACATGAAAAAAAAAATCAATTTCCATTATTATATATAATACCAGATTATCCTGGAAAAGTCTGCAACAACTGCGAATAAGCCTCCAGCATATGATTTTACTCCAAAAGTTGACAGTGAAGATTGAGGTCACGGAGGTCACGGAGAAGATAAGCTGAGAACTTGTAAATCCTGTCAATCTGTTTTCAAATTACTGCAGTAACAGCATGCGAGGTGTTGTTTCCGTGTATTATGGTAATGTAATAGCTGAGGCAGGCCTTGGTCTGCAGCTCCTGTTTGTTCGCAGGTACTGCGCTCGCTGCGTTTGGCATTCTGCTCCACTTCTCCCACTGAAATGAGTTCTCTCTCTCCCTCTAAACTTACAGAGGATGCGGCGCCCACACAGCTGTTCTCCCCTGAGCTGGCGTACATAAAACATAAAAGGCGAGCCTATATGAAAAATGCACAGAGCGCTGGAATATAATGTGCTTGATACCCTGCTGCTGTCGGGCAGGCGAGAGATAAAGAGAGAGGCCTGCCCTGGATAGATTCCTTTTCTGCAGAATTCGTTTGACTGCAGGCTTGGATGGCTGCCTGTGCAAACATTTACTCACCGCGCTCAATCCGTGGATCACATTACAAAGATTGATTGTTCACTTGCCTCTCACCCTCCACTGTTTCATTGGCCAATATGAAATCAAATGGGACTCTTGAAAGAGGAGAATCTGAGGGGTAGAGTTGTTATGCACAGAATAAGTGACTGTGCTTCTCAGGCAGACGTGAACGAGCCGAATGTGTGTGTGTGTGTGTGTGTGTGTGTGTGTGTGTGAGCGAGTGTTTCGAGCAAATTCCTCCCATTGTTCTTGTGTATTCGAGATGAATTGAAATGCTGACTGCCAGGCAGTGAAAACAAATCAAAATGATTGTTACAGTTGAAAGAGTGGCACATTGCGGCGTGTCTCTCTCCCTCATATCGCCATGTAAATTAGCAGAGCTGCCATGTGAACTTGCAAGGCAATTAATTCGCGACACACAGGTGCCTCGCTACCTACCGCCGTGTAATTGCAAAGTTCACAAAAAGCAAAATTAAACAAGGGAAACACTGGATTGCGTGCGCTCTCTTTGGAGAATTTGTAGTCCAATTAAAGTGGTGGGTTTGAATTGTGGTGGCGCAGACACGGCATCCTGTGGTCGTGCCAAACCTTGGCTCATAATCATCATTTCAGCTCGAGCAATTGCCAAATATTTACTCAGTTGTTTTTAGGGCCTCTGGGTACTGTATCTAGAAGCCTAACTAAGAAAACAATTGTTCAGAAGGCAGAGCGAGGAGCGAAAACTCATAACGAAACAATCCCAGTCCCTCGGTGCGCCGCCGAGAGCCAGATCGAAACAGACATTACTCTCAGTTCAAGGTGACCCACAGCTTTTACCCCAGGCTTTTCCGGCCAACTACACCAGCCAAAGCGAATCACATCTGCAACATGTAATTCTTTGCAGCAGGCAGCTCGCGTTTTAATCAATAGGGAAGTGAAAGCAGGTAAAATAAGCACGGACAAGGGCGGGAGATGTTGGTGTTGGTGTGTCGAAACTGCTCAAGTGGAAGTAAAGAGGCAAGATCGGGTGCTTTGACCTCGGGGACGGAGGGTCAGCACACGGGACGCCGGTGCTTTCTCCTCAGCTAACCTGCTTTCAAAATAACCAAACTGCTCCTGGAGACCCCGAGCAACAACAGATTAGCCCCCCTCTGCTGCATCTTGTCCTCTCCTGCCAACACGCTCGCGCTCTCTTTCCCATTTCCCCTCGGTGTCTTCCTCCCATCATCATTTTCCTCCTCTCCTCTCCTCCCCTCCCCTCTCTCGCCCCCTCACATCGTTAGCATTTAGATAGTTGAGAGCAGAGGAGCTTGGGTAATAGGCTTTTCCCTTCCCTCCATCCCTCTCTCCCATCTTGCTCAAATCAGCTGAAGTAAGAGGGATTAAATCAAAAGAACAACAATGATGATGAGAGCGACAGCGAGGGAGAGAAAGGGAGAACCAGGGGGTGGCGGGGGTGCTGGTGCATAACGCTTGATCGGCTGTGAGCTCATTAACCCGGGCCTTGGCAGAATTGATGTTAGAGGTGATTGGAGATTATCACATTTAGGAGATACTTCATCCCCTTATCTCGCTCAGCCCCCCCCCCCACCCCCCCCCTCGTCCTCCTCCTTCTCCTTCTCGCCTTCACTCTTTTTTTTCTCTCTCTCCGCAGTTCTCTCTCTCTTGATTTCATCCAGGTCAGCTGTCCCCCGGTTCGATTCCCCAAGCGCGGGGGGCCTCGCGGATACCATCAGCAGCAGCTCCTGTGTCTGCTTGATCTCCTAATTCTGCTTCATTTAAACTTCATCAACTGTTCCACTGGACCGGAAGCGGAGAAGAATGAAAACAGCTTATGTGGAAACAGCTTTCTCTCCCCCGCTCCTCTTTTGTTGTTCGATCTGATATGATATCCCCAAAGCTGCTGCTGCACCCCAACCAACGCCCACACACACACACACACTCCAACTCCCACTTTTGCACATGTATACACACTTGCACTGCAAAAAATGTCCACTGACATTGAGGTTTTTTTATTTGGCAAAGTCCTAAAAGTTATGTTTTCTTAAAACACGTGAACAAATCTGCCACAGCACATTGACTTATTTCAAGAATGTGCGTGTTGGTCTCATGAAACAAGACAGAATAAGACACTTAGACACAAGACACAAGTCTGACTTTTGAAAGTCTTGGTCTTGTCTCAGATTTGACCACATTTTATCTCGGTCTTGTCCTGGTCTCAGATAAACTCTTGATTTTACTTCAAGACTGGTCAAGAACACAACTGCAGGGATTTCACTAAACTGCCTGTGCAAAAAAGGAGCGTTGAACAAAGATGGTTGAGTTGATTTCAGTTCCTCACTGTTAGTTTTCTTTTTGTTTGTCCAGAGAATACAAAGAAAATTCCCACATATAAAATTCAACTCTGAAATTCCTTCTGATCATTATTTATAAGGAAATTCTCATGGTACAACGACAAATATACACACATACACTCACATATACAGCATGGCAATGAAAGAGGCAAATGATAAGGAATCTTTGTTTTCTGTGTGTGTTTGTATGGGAATGTGAATACTGCAGATCAATTTGAGGAGAGCCTGTGGTTTGCATGTTCCACTTTTCATTATATGTGTCATGCAGTGCAAGACAGCACAGGTCTTGGTCATGACTTGGTCTTGGTTTAGTTCACTGATTTATGAATCAGTCTCTTGAAACAAGACAGAATAAGATACTTAACACTTGATGCAGAGGTTTTCCAATGAAAACATACTATTGAGTTGCATTATGGGAATTGTGGTAGCCAACATTTTTTGGAGTTTGACCCACACTCACAGCTAAAAGTCCGGATACATGGATCGTAATAGTGATTTGCTGAAGTCCTTTATTTGATATCGGTGGTTCTAGCCTCTCATATCTTTGGGTCACTGGGCCATTGGTTGGACAAGACAAGTCAAGACAGGACAATTCGAGACGTCACCTTGGGGTCAAGAAACTTACATTTTTTACAGATGCAATGATTACTGGATTGATTAGGGAAAATCAAAATTAACATATCTATTGGTGTGGAAAGTACCCGAAAGTATTCTGCATGGCCGCATGCAAAACATTTTTATGGAAGGGATGCCCTTTCTTTCACTTGAGCACCTGCCGCACAAAATGTCTGTGCACGGCACTGATCAGGGTATTGTACTGTGCAAAGGTGTAGATTTCAGGGGGGGAAACAAGGGACACTATCTCCTCTGTACTTGCAATAAAAACATGAAAGTGGTAGAGGACTTTAACGTTGATTAAATTAAAAACATTTCCACTATAAATTGATGTAAAAAAAAAAATCATTAAAAAGCCAGAAATTGTGGAAGCAGGAAGTGTCTGACGCTCAAAATTTCCTCAGGTAGGATCCCAAACCCCAGTTTCACGTGTCACCTTAAACGTTGAAAGACAACCTACACCTTCAGGTCTATAAACAGACATTTTGGGCACTAATTAAACTGTTAGCGTTTATTTCCTCTTCCACAGAAGTTTTTTACAACCTGTCTGATTGCCCAGCTGCTTGTGTTTCTTGACCCTTCTGATTTCTTCTTCGTTAAATCACTGCACTTAACCAAACGAATGATGGCCTTAACTATGAAATTAACACCAAAATTGTAATTAACCTTGGTCAAACTTTAAGGAATCATTAGCGACAAAAATACTTGATATAATGGACTTTTTCTTTTTTTTTGCAGTGTGCCACCACTACAACCCAACAAACTCAGACACGCACGCAAGTCACTAATCCTGCATGCCCTGGACGCCATGCACCCCCCTCCCTCCTCCCTCACACTGGGAAATTTAGCATGCCCCCTCGGCTGAGGCAGAAAATGAGATTACTGTATTTAAATGACTATGGTAATGGCGAGCATGCTGCCGGGCCCCTGTAGGATAAGGGATTTCTCCTGTGCTCATTGTTAGCAGTTTTGCAAAGTGCCATCGTCCTGCTCGGGCTCACAATGGGGATGTCATTTAAAAGACATTTCTCTTTCTCTCTCGCTCCCCCCTCGGTTCTTTTTATGCCCCTCTGTTCCCCTGTCAGTCCCGTGTACCAGTCCCCAGGAGGGCCAGTCAGTGTGTGTGAGTGTGTGTGTGTGTGTGTGTGTCAGTCTTCCCAACCCACCAGTCCAGACATAAGGTGAATATTCTTCATTCAAAGCCGCACTAGAGTGATTGGACACGGTCAGTCTGTTTGGGAAGACATAATCCAATCTATGTTTGTAATGAAGTGTACTCTCTGAGGACTGACACCATGTGTCCGCTGTAGAACGCACAGGCCAGGTGGCCAGCAGGTCAAGTGTTTGGCCGTACCTGCACGACTCTGAATGCCAAGGCCAAGAATTGTCTTACACATCCATTATGGTTGCAACAATTACTCTTATTGTCAATTAATTTGTTGATTTTTTTCTTAATCAGTGTTCTCATATGTCTTGGTTTTGTCCTCAACCCAAAGATATTCAGTTTATTGTCACAGAGATGTAAAGACACCAGAAAATATTAACATTTCAGACGCTGGAATCAGAATTATGACTCCTCCTTCTTAACAGATGACTCCAACTGATAAATCAATTATCAAATTAGTTGCCAATTAATTTAAAAGATGAAACAAACTGGGACTGTTCACATTATTTAGCCAAATATGCAAAAACTCGAGTTCAATTTACATTAGTGTTGAAAGAATTAGTCGATAAATCAATTCGTTGATTGAGGGGAAACCATGAAAAGTCATTTGGATGATCACTAAATGGATGTCCAGGTGTGCGCTGTCTCAATGTTTTTTCACTTACCAAACACATTTTTGCTCGCCTCTGACTGTATAGTTTACACAACATCGATACTCAGTGAAGGTCATAAAGTCTGAAATGTGGTATGTAGAACCTTTTATTTTAATCCTTACGTCATTTATCATGCAAACATGCCACTTATTCTCTAGCCTCTGAAATCTGAAGATCTGTTTAACTCTTTGTAAACTTAATATCTTAGAGTTTTTGAACTGTTCGTACACGTGATGGTCACAATTTTACATCTTTCTGACTTTTATGAAATTGTATTTTTATAGGTTTAAGTGCAAAATTCAAATAATATAACTACTTCTCATCTCACAGGCAAATTTAAAAATCTTATTACAAACTGATTTACATTACTGGAGAAGGACATGGGCTCATTTTTATACACATGGTTCACAGTGTCAGTGGATGGCAATTAATTGTTCATTTGTTCATTTTCATCCATATCCATAAAATGTATCAGCCTCACTTTGGTCACATTTCTATAGTGTTAATCAACAAATTTAAAGTTAGCTGTAAAATATAACCTTCAATGTTGACAGACACGCAGAGCTATAACAAGTGGATGAAAGGATAAGGAGCAGGATTGATGGGTGGGTGAGTTGTCTCCAGCAGCTACTTGGTGAACTTGTGTCAGGTCAGTGGCCTCACACCTCCACTGTACAGTTTTACATCAAGCAGCTGACAGCTATTATTATGTAACATGTCCACATCTCTTCATTCCACCACCCTGCATTGTGGCATTTTGCTTTCATTGGTACACCAACCTCTCCACCTCAACCTGGCACAGAATCTGTTTTCCAGTGTCCTGTGTTTTCACTGAGACACACTTCATGTTTTGACCCTTGCTCAGTAACTGCTCAATATGTGTTAACTTAAAAATTTAGCCTGAATATAATAAAGTCTGAAGTTAGAAAAGTATACAGAAAGTTCTGTCTGCAAAAGGACAAAATAAATAATGTATTTTCTGACTATGAGTGTTCTACAGTAATGTAATACTACATGGTACAAGTTTGCCCCCCACTTTAAAGTCAAAACTGCTCAGCCAAATTAAAATCTGCTCAAAGATTGTTGGTCAACCCCTGGAGAAACTCCAAGTATCAGCCTACCATAATAACGTATTAAGACTGGCCAACAGCTTTGTCTCTGACCCCAATCATGTCCTGAACAGTGAATATGAATTGCTGCCATCAAATCAAAGATACAGAGTCCCATATTATGATAAGGTTAGACTGAAGGAGTCAATTCTAAAACTAAATATGGATCTTAATTGCACATTGAAGGGTCTTGAATGTTGTCAGAGGCATCTGTGTTTCTTGTCTTAAATGTTTGTTTTTTGATGATGATGCTGTGAGGCAAGAAAAATTTCTGACTTGATCTTAATCTGTCGATAGTCCAACATGTCCGAATTTCGCTGTTTGTATTTGCCCTCCAGGGTGAAACATAAAACCGTTTTTGTAGTCTTTGTAGTCATCTGACCACTCAAAGCACTTTTTACACTGTCACATTCACCCATTCATACACACATTCACACACTGGTGGCCGAGGCTACCATACAAGATGCCACCTGCTACTTTTTTAACACACTCACACAGTGTTTGGGGTTCAGTATCTTGCTCAAGGATACTTTGACATACGGACTGGCGGAGCTTTTCTTCCGAAAACTGGACGACCCGCTCTACCTCTGAACCACAGCCACCCCAGTAAGACCACTGCACTGCTGCAGACCACTGTACGAGACCAACAAACAACAAAACCAGTTGTGTTTTTCACCGCCTTTCCAGCAGCCCACAAAACGTGGTCGTTTTTAGTGACCTGTTTTTCTACCGGAGATAGTACCATCACTGCTGCCAAGACACTTGCCATGCTCCAGACCACTGTAGGGGACAACAAACAACAAAACCAGCTGTGTTTTAGTGACCAACGCTGCCTTTCCCGTGGCTTTTTAGGCACCAATCACACACGTTTTTCCACTGGGGATAGTGCCACGTACAGCTTTTTATTTTTTTACAGAGACATTGCTGCGTTTACTGTCACGATAGTGCCAAAAGTGGGTATTTTAAGCCAAAGCATTATATTTTCCTGGCCAAAACTAAGTGTTTTTTCTGCCTAAATCCAACCACATGTTCACATCAACAAGGTTAACTGTTGAAAAATAAAGAAACGTCAAGTTTCATCCACTCGATAATAACGTACATGTGTAACTTATCTGTGTATTCTGGCAATACATCAGGATGGTTCAGGTTTGGTCAGGATAGGGGGCAAAAATAACTTGGTCCAGTTAGGAAATGATTGTGTTAGAGGTTAAGAGAACAGAGCTTTCACTGTTGGTAGGAAACAGGAAGTGAATGGTGGTCTACAATGATCCGTGGTTGATGTTTTGCTGACCCACCAAACCACCTCAACTTCTTCCCTCTGTGGCCTTTGTGGCTCTAAAACAATGTCTGACTATGTCGTCCTTTGCTCCCGACAGTCAAGAGCAACTGGGTGGGGAGTTATACTCATGACTTACTTCTGAATTCCTGGCTACAGCCCTGCTCCATTTCAGAGCTCACTGAGGCTGCTGATCCGAGCTAATTGTGGAAATTATCCCTGTGCTAATGTTAAAATCCAGTCCTTCCGGAGTAACAGGGAAGAGCTTTAACAAGAGAAGGGGCTATTCATAAAGAAAAAAGATGAGAGTAACAGAGACACAGAGGAGGACACTGGAGCGAGGGCTGCACAGAGATGGAGTAAAGGAAGAAAGAGGAATGCGCTCAGAGGGACGGCAGGACGCCGACTGCGAGCTGTAATGTTGCTGTTGCTTTTCCTCTGCGTCACAGAGCACTTCATCATAGGTGGGTTTTTCTCCAGGTCCCCTCCCCTCCCATCCGGCTCCCCTACCACCATTCCCATCCCCTGTTCCTCTCTGCCTCCCGGGCCCCCCGCCGCAAGCCTGATCTATTGGTTTTCAGCAGCGCACGGAGTGATAAATCATGGGAATGGGGGCCGGCGATGATTAGGTTGCGGGGTGCAGAGAGAGAGGGAGAAGAGAAAAGAGGGGACGGATGCATCGGAGGAGGAGGGGTGAAGGTGGGCCCAGCAGCCTCGTGTACAGCAGACAGGTTACTGATGGTGTTTGTTTCTCCCAGGCCTGTACCTGTGCAGGGGGCAGATTCTCCTGGGTGTTACATAAAGGAGCTATGGGTCTGCCGGGGCTCGACGCAGCCTGGAGGACACATAAACTGAGCCGGAATTACCCAGGCGCTGAGATATATATACGGGCACGGCAGCATTGCTTATTCTGGCCAAGCCCATTATATCAGCCCTGCTCCTGAGACGAAGAGCAAGAGGAGGAGGAGGAGGAGGAGGAGGGAGGAGGGAGATGCAGAGCGAGATGAGCCCATGGGAGCGAAAAATGTAGATTAATACTGTTGCATATTTTACCACAATTAAAACTTCATTTGTCTAAATGTGTGGACTTTAGCCTCATTTAAGCCTTGGTGGCTCGGTAGTTTTTTAACGGGAGAAATTAAGAGGTTGACCAGAAAACATTTACAGCTCACCAGGAAGAAATACTTCTGTTTTCCTTCTGTGACATTTTAAAAATGGATAGTTACACCTTATTCTGCCCAGCTAGCGGAAATTGAGCTCCCTGTCAATTATTGATACCCCCAACACATCGGATTATATAAATACTGGGAGGAATGTTGATGAGATTTGTCTGGAACCTGAGCAAAACTTGACTTTATTGCCTCATTGACAGAGATTTGCCAGTCAAGCACCCTTTAGCCTGTCACCTTTTCTCAGGTAACAAATCCCCCACAATGCACCCAGCCGCCATGTCTGGGGCTGAGGAGTCAGAGGAACACAAACACGAGCAGGGATGATAATGAACAAGCATCGTGTGTGTGACTGAGAGCGGGATGTGCCACAACAAGCCCCCCTCAACATTGTACAACTCGGTTTCACCGCTCGCCCATTTAATGGCTGTTCTCTGTTACTGTATGTTTCATCAGCGGCGCAGGGTGGCAGGTGGGAGGGATCCTGCCTTTGGAGGAGCGGAGAGGGGCTTTGTTTGCTTTAGTTTACACGTTCGCTCTTTGTTTGTTGCATGTTGGCGCGCCAGCTCTCTGCCGTCAGCCTCGCTATCATCGAGTCTGACAGCTCCGCGGCCATGTTTTGAAGGGAGAGGAGGAATTAAAAGATAGAGATGGGTGGGAGAAAGGAAGAAAGGATCCAGGTGCTCACCTGCTAAGATCTTACAAACTGATTCTCTTTTTAGGACATCTGGTTTGAGGTTCAGGGCGAGGCTACAGAAGGCACCTTTACAGTTAATGTGGGTGATTCTCCTCTTTTTCTTGGGTGCAGGAGGAGAGGAGGGGGGCCCGGGATTACAGAGATGATCCTGCCATTCATCCTAGCTCTAAACAGAGCCCCGTCTTCCCTCCCCAAACCCTGCTAATTCCCTTTTGATGAGGCGTGCTAAATAAATCCTATTTCCACGCCTTTATTCCCCACCGACTCCTGGAGCGTAGATCAGGGACGCAGATTTTAGGGGCTTCTGCCACCGTTTGGGACCCACAATGGAGCCCGTCTGCATGGCGGCCCACTCTGTCCAGTCAGCCTCATTATGCTTTCACCCCAACACATGCCCAGTGGCCCACAAACACACACACACACACACACACACACACACAAACACGGGCAGACTGACACATTTACACATGTAGTTTCACACAAATACGCCATGATGGCTTTGTGCAATTGCTGGGACAAATGCCGGACATCATGTCATGTATCTCAAATTTGTGGTTGGAGTATAAGAGGATACTCCAGGTGACTGTGTGTGTGTGTGTGTGTGTGTGTGTGTGTGTGTGTGTGTGTGTGTGTGTGTGTATGTGTGTGTACTGTACATCTCCCTCCTGTCCTGTCGGCCCTTCCACTCTCACATGCTGAGCCCCTGCGCTCGGCTATGACGCTAACAAGCTCCTCCGTCTCTCCTGCTCTGTCTACACCGGGGCCCTGTTATTAATGGGGACCAGCTGGGAGTGGTGAAGGTACATGCACAGCCAGACAAAGCCCCATATATAATCATAAAGTCATAACAAACGACCTGATGTAAATGAGGATGGGGGTGTTTTGAGGGAGGCTGCGTTTGGAGAGAATAGGGCCACGGATGCTGGGGTGCAGTAAATAAAGAACCGAGGTGTCATCTGCCATCTAAATGGCCAGTGCCCTCTTGGATGGCTGGCAAAGACCTGCCAGCCTGACCTTTGACCTCCCCCTGGACATAGCAGACTTGGGGTCAAGCCTCAAGAGGCAGTGCTGAGTGCCTCTCCGACGTCTCTGCTGATGGGGCAGTTAGCCTGAGAAAAATGCTGCCTCCGTATGTGTCCAGGCAAACAAAAGACAGCTTTCCAGACTCTCTGCGCTGATAGCTCGGCCTCTTTGACATATGGCACCACTATAACACACGCCTTAGGACCCGGCCAGCTTGCACAGTCTTGCAATAATTTTCATTCTGAGATGAAATGATGATTATGACGTTACGTTGCAAGCGGTGGAGAATCCCGGGCCTGTTCATCTGCGGTGTGTCTGCATTGGCGAGGCTTACCCAGACACATGCTTCCAATTAGCTGGGCTTCTTCATGTAAATGCTTCATAAATTATCCCCCCTGCCCCGGGATTAGGTGCTCATAAAGAGAGTTAGCATCTCAATAAACAACAAAGGTTGTGTACGGAGAGCAAATTAGAGGGACAGTGGGAGGGTAAAGAAAGAGGTGGAAAAAAGGAGGGAGGGTGATACTGTGAGCTGGCAGTAGGTGTTGTTGGAGTCAGGGTGGGGGCGAACTCTAAACAGTCCAAACTGTATCTATAAAAACTGCAGGAGGCTGTGCTCCATCACAGCAATTTAAAGGTGTCATGTTACAGAAAAGTATCTCCTGGAGTCCAAACTCCTCACATTGTTTCAAATTTGTGGCAGTGGTTTGGTGCAGCGGGGTGACCTGCTGGTCGAAGATACTTAGACAAAAAGGAAGTCCATCTTTTAATACTGTTAATAATATATATAATTGAATAATATTCAACAATTAAGTCAGCATAAATAAGACGTAGTTAAAGTGCTCAGAAATAAATGGAAATCTGAACATGTCAATGACAAATTACATCTGCTGATGAAGATCACACAAGAGCTACTAAACAGATGTGGTGAGATTCCTGTGTCGATATTCAAATAATATGATTATCATTAATATTCCAAAAGTAATCTAATGAGACTAATTAATGACAATAATTGAATAATCATAAAGACATATTATCAATATTATTTTACACACAATAGCAGTATGTTTTCACCCAGTGTTCGTACTTACACATACAAAAAGTAATGCACTATAATTTGTATACAACACGTGATGATGAGCCGAGACGCTGTGATCATGTGAAGTATGAAGAACGACATAGTCCATGTGAGGAGGGGGTCAGGTTGGATGGATAGGTTAAACAAGCACAGGACTTTGACCCAGGAGATCTCGTCCTGTGTAAAACCAAGAGTCAACGATGAGTTACTAGTTGGTACATAATGTCACGTCGTCACATTATATTAGGTGTATATCATGACGACAGCCAACCGTGATTCTTTTCCTAAACTTTACTTAAGTGGTAGCCAATTTGCTTTACCTAGGATGGCGAAGGCATGACCCACTCTACTTTGCCTCCAAGGCCTCAACCTACCCAGCCCAACCGACAAAGGCAACGAGCACCATCCGGTCAGAGGGAGAATGGGGCGAGTCAGGCCTTCGCCATCCTAGGAAACACAAATTTGTTAATGCAGTAAAGGCACTGATTCATAAGACGTCAAACCATTGTATGAGAATACATTGCATACAAAGGTACATATAAGTATACACTGCATATTTGAATTGGTAATATGAAGAATATATTTGTAATATACTGTACATAACATAATATCTGGCTCCATTTGCTAAAGAAAGCTCAGAAAAGCCAGTAAGGGGTTATTTTTTGCTGTATCTACTGTTCCTGTGGGTCCCTAAGATTACATTTTATATGGGTTCATTTACACAGATGTGCATAATGTGTGTATTTTAAAGTATGTATGTGTATTTAAGTTGTTTATATTCATAAATTAATGGTATACTTGTAAATAACTAAACAATAAATAAAAAATCTTATCATTATTTAACTTTATTATCATATGCTTTGAGTTACTTTCAAAGCAGTGTCAGGTTGTAAAGTTAGAAATAGGATTTTGATGAAGATTTTAAGAGAAAAAGTGAAGACATCAGGCCTCATCTAACAGTTAATTTGTGAATATAATAATGTGCTGATTATCGTTATGAATAGATTTTCTTCACAGTCCATAAAATGTCAGAAAATAACATCACTATTTCCCAGAGCCCGAGGTGACATCTTCAAATTGGCTGACAAACTGTCTAAAAACCCAAAGATATTGAATTTACAGTGACATTAAAAATGAGCTAAATTGTTGTTGATTACTGCAACCTTCTGACTGTCTGTCTGACAACTCACTTTAGTCAGACACAAATTTGATGTCTGTCATTTCCAAGCTGGGGCTAAACGTCTCAGTGCTCAGATATATAACAATAATGACACCAAAGCTCCAAACTGCCCACATTTTCAAGAAAATAGTGATGCAGAGCAACTCTCTCCTGATACAGGCGTGATGAGTCAATCCATCCCCACTGTGTAAAACCACAACTTCTGCTAAATGGCAGCGGCTGTGTGTGAAATACGTGACAGGATCATTTGATAAAGCAGCGCGCCTCCGTTCAATCTTAACAGATAATAGCCGGGGCATTACGCGAATTAGGCCGTGTGGTTTGTGCGAAGGTGTGGGGTGAGCAAGGGCTTTTTGAAATCTGCCGGGAACGTAAAGCGTCTGTAAACACAAATCACAAAGAGCCTTAACGCACTAAACCTCGGGCCACACTGGCCACACAATGGACTGTCATATTGAATTGGCCCGAAGCTGTGGGAGAGAGGCTGTTTAAGAAAGACGCAGGGTGGGAGTTAAGCTGAGAGAGAGCCCAGCGTGACAGACACTTGTCCATGTAACAGCTCTGCAGAAACTCACACCGGGCTCTCAACAACACTCTGCTTTACTGTCGATCACCAAGACACTCAGCAACACCGGCTGTCACCTATACATGTAATATAAATGCAATCTCACTTTTTCTCTGTGATATATATCGACCATCTCTGAGGGGCAGACAGAGACTGACACACATGCACACACACACACTCACTCACTTTTGAGTACAGCACCATACAGACAGTCAATAACAGAATGGGGTGTGAGATTAAGCCTAAGCCCACCTTCTTTTCATGTGGCAGAGCAGCCGCTGCCCCGAGATCTGGCACCAGATGGCGCTGTGCCGGTCGGTGCCAGGAGATAATCGGGACAGATCGGGCCGCATTACTACCCATTATCTTCTAATTATTCTTGTGTGGAGCGCTGATCCTGCCGTTTGTGTAAGTGGATGGCACAGAGAGCCTGTCGCCCCCGGCAGCACGAAAATCCTCCCCACTCTCCTCACCCCCTCTGGGGATGGAGGGGGAGAGATCAGCCGGGGGAGGGAGGGAGGGAGGGAGGAGCTGGTGGGTAAGGCAGCCAACCTGATAGAGGAGAGATATGCCTTTGTGAGATGTCCAATTTTCATAACGCGACACCAGTGATGTCAGACTGAGGAGATCCCGCTGACCTTTGACCTTTGTGTTGGTGTCACGTAGCACAACATCTTGTTCCCCGACAAAAGCAGAACGTTAACAGCGTCTTTCTCCTCTGATGACTCTATAAAAGTGTGATAAGGATACAGTTCAAGTCTCCCAGGCTTCATTTGTACAGTGCCTGTGTGGAAACAGGCCCCAACCCCCCTACCCCAAAGGATAGCGCTTACTGCGCAGAGGCATATGGCTTACCATGTGCTGGGTCCCACGTGCACACTCTTAAGCGCGATTCTACCCAGAACATCTTCGCTTAATTATCAGCATTTTGTTCAGCATCCTCCTATTTTGCATATTAATATCTGTCAGCTCAGTATGTAATATGAGGAGATGAAGGCTTAGGCTACGCTAAAATACCACCGTAAACACAGGCTTCACCGAGCGAGAATATACACGCTCAGTCCCGCGGGGTGCGGAGTCCAAGATGATGTGTGTGTGTGTTTTCAATACCTTTTAACCAGGTCTCAAGTGTGCACGTATGCATATATGTTTGTAAAGTGTCAAAATCTGCAGGCGACGCACAAGCTACGTGCCTGTTTTGTTTGTGAGAGTGTACCCACGGTGTGCGCGTCACAACCAACACATTTACCCACCGGTATACTTGTTCACATGTGCTAACACACATGTGCGCCCATGGCGTGTGGTAACCAGCCCGTCCGACTGACACGTAATAAAACACGGCATTGTTGATCAATCTCGCCAGCCCACGGGCCGCACAGCGAGGGCATGTACATGCAAATGAGAATAGCTAAATGCCACTGAGGGGGCGGGAGAGGGAGGCAATCACTTCAGCTGACAAACTGCGCAGGAAGGGGGGATGCAGTCGGAAGGAGGGAGGGAGGGAGGGAGGAGGGGGGGGGGGTGCTTGATATCCAGGGGGAAATTTTTAATGCAAGGTGATCCCAGAGAAATAAAGACAGCAGGCTTAATTACAGGAGGCGCTGCGAGAGATGAGTTTATCCTCACTGCAGTTTAAAAGTACAGGTTAAAGAGAATCATCATAGCATCCACTGCGCTGATCATTTTGGCGAGAGAGAGAGAGAAAAAAAGTGCAGTGTGTGTTTCTGTGTGTGTGGCGGCGACAGAAAACCACAGCGCTGTGATTAAAATGTAAGAGAGGCTGCGGCTAAGACCCGAACCATTCTCCGCCAAGCTGGGGTCAGGGCAACTGATCTGGGGGCCACTTGGGCAAATCCCAAACACAAACACAGCAGAAGAAAGGCACAGAAAGCACGAGGAGGCTGGTGGTAAAAAGACTGATAGAACGCGTCCATGGGAAGATGAACAGCCAGGGAGATCATGAAGGGAGAGCTGATTAACTGGCTTTTAGATCTCTGGGAAATATCCGAAGGATTGTGCCTCCAGCTCCACAAATCCTGACCCTTAATGCTGAATCTATCAACCCTGGGAGCCCCTGTGCAACAATGAGAAGTCTATAAGCTGGTCCAAGCTGCTCCATTGACGGTTCATTAAGCAACAATGAGGACAGATAACCACTGCATTGCTGTATTGGTGGCTTTCGCTTTACACCCAGAAAGAGGTTTTTAGCTTACGTCAACCCAGCTTTGAAGCAGGGGGCATTCCTCTCATGCTAAGCTGGGGTGGCGCATTCAAGACATGAGAGGCAAAGACTGAAGCAGGTGTTTTTCTTCTCAACATGTGGATGCTGCGTTGCATGTTATAACTGTCAAACGCGCCACTGTCAATCTGTTTTTATCTCCCCATGACGATGAAATGGACTGGACGACATCAAGAGGAGAGAGAAGGAGGGAAGTTGGATATTAAAGCCGGAGCCGCGGGCTTCATCCCACTTCAGAGGGCCTTTCCCCGATCAAAGATAGAGCAGTAGGTCAAAGATGACAGAGCAGCTGGGTGGAATACTGGTTACAGAGAGATTGTCCAGTAAATGAAGGCTGCACGTTTGATCCCTGTAGTAGCCAGCATGCCAACACTGCTGTTGAAGTATCCCTGACGTGCAGAACTGTCAGTGTTGTTAAGCATCAGTTGCTAATAGTTGCCATAGTTTTGGTGATGTGTCCAGTACCGTTGGCCTGTATCAACATCTCTTCAAATTAATCGGTTTTAGGGGTAACTGGTGGCCCTGTGCGCAGGCATTTGCAACTGAATGCAAGACGCAAGGTTCCTTTTGTGCATTAATATGGTTGGAAAGAATATAGTTGCTACATGAAGCTGCTCACACCAAGGTTTGTAGATTATCTTGAGTAACCAGGTCATGATTTCTGGAAGGAGACACTGCTGTTGAGTTTTTCAAATATATTTTCCTGGTACTTTAAGCACCACAAGCGAGTGCCATCTAGTTTCATCATATTTAAGAGAAGGCAGCAATCTCCACTGCTGAGATCTCGAACACTCGGCAACTCTCACTATAACAATCTAGATTGATGAAAAGCACTACAGGTAAGAGGGAAAATGTGTGTTTTTGATTTGGGGGGAACTGTCCCTTTAAGGTTAGACCATGATTGGCTGGCGGCATTTCTGCAGCACAAGACAGAAGAAAAAGAAAGCTTAGTTCACCTGTGACTTCACCCATGTAGCTCAGTTTCTCCTTCTTTTTTTTTTTGCCTCTGCCGTCTCCTTTTTCCACAGGCTGAGGACCGCAGGCTGACATCACCAGAGTAAAGTTAGGTAAAACTTTGCAGTGCCAGTATTAACTTTTTTTTTTTTTTTTTTTTAGAAAAATGACATATTTCTCAATTTGTACTTGGGGCATGTGACAACACTGCGATACACAGTGGTGTGGAGATCGTCATCAAGTTTGCTTTGTTTATCTGTCTGTGATGTTCTTTTTAGCACAAGTGCAGATTACTTATATCACTAGTTGTTTTCTCTTCCTGAGGGTCAAAGCATACATACATGTCAGTGGTCAGATGGTCGCCAGCAGCAACAAGTGCAAAGTCAGACACGAGACATGAGCTGATGTGAGCCAGAGCAACAGTTTGTCTTTGTTGGCATTCGCTCTTTAAGGTAGCTTGGCGTGCAAAACACTACAACCTGTACGTGCTCATCGTATATTTATACCCAGGGTGTCAAGCTGGTGGCTTGGCCAGTGGCTGTCAGCATCTGATTTTGACACATAGGACACCCTTTAGCATCTGTATGAGATGCATTGGGCTTTCAGATAACTCCAGTGTAAACCCTTCAATGGCAATGATGTAATGTAAGAGCGAGCAAGTCCAAGTATGGTGGGAGGTAGGGAGAGCTGGTGCATGGTTTAAACCAGTGATTCCCAGATTTCCCTGTAGTCATTAGTTCAAAGTCCCACAGTTTAATACATTCAGTGTCATACTAGCGTTTGGCCATGTCGCTGAGCTAGTCTGCTGTCTCTGTCAAGTAGCTGTCTGTCACTCATTGTACATAAGAAAATGGCACTTCATAATAACAGCACTATGCTGGAAATTTACTGAACTTATTAGTGTTGTTGTTTTTTTTAAACATATAAAGTTGACATGTTATCGAGTCACTTGTCCATTCAGAATGGCTTCGCAACTGCCTTTTGGACTGTGACCCACCAGTTGGGAACCACTGGTTTAAACAAAAAAAGGACTTTCACCCAGGAGACTGGTGTTTGTTACCCATGTGAAACAAACATTAAGATTTTTTTTAACTATGTTATGCAGTTTACATAACATGGCATACGTGGTACATGACGTCACGTAACACAGTCACAAGCTTATTGAAGTTACATTACAACAATACTTATTTTAACCCAAACTATGATCTTTTTTCTAAACCTTACTGAGTACTTTCAGTGACGAAACTTATATTTCATGTGAACATGGAAGTTTCTTTACAAAAAACAAAACAAAACACTATGTATGTAACTAGTGGAAACTGACATGCCGTCCCTGAGTGTCCAAAACTAATGCTAGAGCAGTAAAAGGCCACTGAACAAACTGTCGTATTTGACAAGTTGGGAATGAGAGCGTGTTGACCTGCTTACACACTCTCAAGTAGAACTGATGCTGGAGGGCATCACAGTTTGACGTGTAGGGCCACTGATCAAGCGTCAGTATTTGATGAGTTAGACGTGAGAATGTGTTCAAAACGCTCACTCAGATTTGTGATCTTGTTCATTTATTCTTTGTCCACATAGTAAAAAATTAATTCAGAATGTTGCCAAATTTTTTAAAGGCAAAAGTTCTTGAACAGCTGCTGGTGTTTAGACAACATTTAACATTAAGAATATTTGCCTTCTTCTGTTGTTTTTTGTTGCAAAAACATGTTAAATACCTTAAATTAAGATATCATAAAACATATTCCTTTGGTAATTGAGCACAAATGTACACAAGAAATATATAAACATTTTAAATCGCCCCGCTAAGCCTTTCAAAATAAAAGCACTCTAAAATGCAAAAAAGTGAGCTATTCCTATGTGTACATGCACTCATTTGTGGCCCTGCCATACATTTCACACTCCACTCTTTGATTTCAGGGCCCTGACCCCAACTCAACACCACACAATCGTTCACCATACACCTGTGCGTTCACCTTCAGCAAAGGAGGTCAACCTTCCCATGAGGCTCTGTGTTCACTCTAAAGATCAGGGTTCAGTGGGAGCATCAGGGTCCACCTCGCAACAAGAAGTCACCGCTTTCTTCCTCTTTTTTCCCGCCTGTGAGTGTCAATCAGTGGCGAGTCACGACCCGTGTGACAGTAATCAAAGTGAATAGAAGAGTGAGCCAGGTGGTAATTGTGTATTATTCAACTTGTGGGGAGCATGCTACGCTGCTTTAGCCTGTTGATTGCTTATGTATAATTTAACGCAATCTGTGCATGTATTATAAATGAACAGGGTTTGCGAAGTGGCAAATAGAGTGCAATTAATGTCTCGGAGCTCAGAGCGCGCAGATTGACTGTCTTTAGCCTATTTTTCCATTGCTCATTTCTCTCCTTTCGTCCTTTTTATCTCCCTCCCTTCTCTTTCACTTCCCTCTTTCTCTCCCCTGTTCCCCAACCTCTGCTGTCTCCCTCTTTCTCTGGGAGTCAACTTTATAAAGGAGTATGAGTGAGAGTGAGTGAGTGAGCACTCTGGAGGCAGTCAATACCTTATCAACTCCTGCCGAACGCTGACACCTTGACGTCCTTGACAGCAAATTATTACTTTTTCATGACGCAACCAGGTGCAATTACAGCAACATCTTTGCGCTGTATCCTGCTGCTCCTGCAACTGTCAAAAGGCGTTCCTGGTGGGATCCTGGAGGAGCTGAGACATCAGTCTCTCAGTCCCTCCCAGATCTCTGCAAAGACAGACTGACAGACAGGAGCGAGGCAGGGGGACGAAGTGCAAAGAGAAAATAGAGGGAGCCATTCAAACATGCCCAAAGATTCAGTAAATAGTTGCATTCGACTCAAATTCCTTTTCTGGGAACACTAAGAGGTTTGTTTAGAGGGCTGTTGACTGACAGCGAGAACGTGGCAGAGTTTTGTTGTTGTTGTTCGCTAGATGCAGGTAGCGAGCTAGCTGCTGCTGCTGCTAGCAGCCCGGTAAACAACCGTGTTTGTAATGTCATCACACGCTCCTCGCTCTCCTCGCTTCACACTGTAGACCCTGTAGGCTTGATTATAAAGTTTAACCACACTTTAACACACAACAACAGTGAGGAAAAAACACCAGGTAAACCTCAATTAAGACTTCAGAGTGTCACTTTCTCCCCGTAGCGCAGCAGCAGAAGAAGAGAACACAAAGAGCCCACAAGCCTGTGATGCCACCCCTGTGAATATGGGGATGCTGGGGTGGTGGGGGAGAAACTTTGCCATCCTGGAGGTGGATGTTGCCTCATGTCTCTTTGTGTGTTTGGTGTGTCCCCTGGTTGGGAGCAGAGGGGGGAGACATGAGGGTGGCGGTGGCAATAGTGTGTGTATGAGTGTGTGTGTGTGTTTGTTGCTGTATTATGTGTGGAGAAGAAGGACAGGTAAGAGGAACAGAACAAACCCTGAACGCGCTACAGAGACACCTGAGTCTCCTCTTTCATCTCAGACTCATCATCCACTGATCCTCACCCCTTTTCCTTCCTTCCTCCCCCACTCAGCCAATTTCCTCAGTTTCCTTTAACACTCCATGTGCCTAGCAGATATTTTTTTTCAAACACACACACACACACATCTGACTTATGTAGGTAATGACACCTCAGTGAGCTATTGGTTTTCCTCGGCCCTCTGTGTGTTTTTTCTCTCCTCCTGTCGCCCTCCCTCCCTTCCTCCTTCCCTTCCTCCCCCCCGTCTCTCTTCAAGCGCTGCCTTCTCTCCTTTACTCCCTCAGGCCTCCCCACTCCTCCCCTCTCTTTTTTTCCTGTGGTGTCAGACACAGATTTATTCTGCCTGTGATGCGTGTAGAGCAGAGGAGTGTGAGTGAGTGGGGAGGTGGGGGGGGGGCAGGGTCAACAGAGGAGGGGGGGAGGTGTGTGTGTACAATAAGAGATAAGATCATGGCTCCCCAGGGGCTTGTTTGGCCCTGTACTCGATCCATCAAACGCCGGCTCCAAGTGCCAAGGTCAACTCTAATGAGCATTTTCTGGGGTCTTATTCTCCACGCTGAACACCAACACACACACACACACACACACACGAGAACATGAGCACACACTTTCTAAACACACCTCGGACATACCTGCTTAGCTGTAGGATGGATGGCTGTGACAGGAAATGTAACATGCTTGCATGCATCCCAACAGGTATTTTACTCAGAAATCAGACATCACTGCAGGAGAGCAGGTGCTGAAGAAAGCCGGCCAAGGTGAGTGATCCATGTCAGGTGCCGGGATGAGAACCCAGCCTCAGTATTTTTTAACCACAATGTGTCTGCAGCATCACCTGGAAGCTTGGACAACTGCTCACATTTTAAGTCTTGTCTACTTATTATTTCAGCAGATATTTCCTGATCTAAATCACATCTTGCTATTTTTCTCCATGCAGGTGAAGTTCCTGTATGGCTGCTTGTGTTAAGACAACATTAATAAAGAAAACAGGCAGGTGTGTGAATAGCTGTTACACTGATGCATGAGGAGGTTTTTAAAATATAGAAAAGGCTTTGTAAAGAAACTAAACTGAAATATCAAATTGGCAGCAGTATAAAAAACTTCAAATAATACCCAGGCTGAGGCAGGTCATCTCATCCACTGTAAGATTCCAGGTGTGACACCCAGAAAAACCTTCCCACCAGCTCG
Organism: Epinephelus cyanopodus; assembly: GCA_026686955.1. Classification (NCBI taxonomy): domain Eukaryota; kingdom Metazoa; phylum Chordata; class Actinopteri; order Perciformes; family Serranidae; genus Epinephelus; species Epinephelus cyanopodus. The sequence continues at coordinate 28,861,603 of CM048932.1, read as the reverse complement.
CCCAGCTGTTCCCCCTACTTTCTGTATCACCAGGTTAGGAAGCACACTCGGACAAAAATGGGCCACAGCGCCAGGTAGGTGGGCTTTTAGCAGAAAGAGTCCCTCATCATCCCCTCATCACGCACTGATCTGCCAAAAGTTGTTAGGGTTTGAAGGCTCGCGGAGCGTGGGTGTGCGGCGGAGCATGTGGAGCATACTAATGAAGCAATAAAAGTCACTGCGGGAGGGGCGAGGGCGGGGGGTGAAGGCATGTTGGAGGGGAAGGTAGCGGCGAGCAGAGGATTGGGAGCCTCTGACAGGAGGTGTGATAATTGAGATGTTGCGACCCCACATATTACCTGCATATTGGCCAAATTAGGAAGCGGGGAGTTTAAGGCCAGGATGGAACACTGGAGCCCCCCTGCCATGATCCACGCCGTGTGTGTGTGTGTGTGTGTGTGTGTGTGTGTGTGTGTGTGTGTGTGTGTGTGTGTGTGTGTGTGTGTGAAAACTAAACTAGAACAATGCCTGACATTTTTTTCTGTAACAACTGCTCAGTTTGGTGAAGGAGCAAGAAATATGTGAATTAAAAAATACAACTGGAAAGAGTCTGTGGTAGTGATGAAAATAAAAATTCACAGTGACGTATGCGCTGTAAGTATAAATATAACTGTTAGCCGCTGCCCTAGAGGAGCCAAGGCCATCATACTAAGGGAAGACACTGGTTTATTAACAGTTTTCCGCAGTTTATATGCACAAAATATTCTGGGTTTTTTTGCCTTTATTTTGAAATAAACAATATTCCTACTAAGCTGTTTACATGGCTGAAGAAAATGAATATTCCTCCAACATTCCTGTTTAAATGTAACCGTGTATATTCCGATGAATGCCCTAACATCGCGTTTATCACTGCAAATATCTAAAAACCTGTTGATATCCAAGTCTTTCATAATGTTTGAAAGTAGGTGTGTCTTTTGGGCATGTATCTCTGCACCAGCCTTGCAAACTGGTGGTTAGTTGGTGTATGTACAGCGCATCCATGAGACACACAGAGCTGACAGTGAACAGGCAGGAGGCCATGTGTCACAAAATGCCGTAAAAATCCCAATTGAGACGCATATTCCCAAAGCTCTGTGCTGCTAAAACCATATCTCACTTAATCAGAAAATGCTACTTTTGGAAAAGGGCCTAATTCAGAATATCCAAACAGAATGTGCTGTTTATATGACCCGTATCAAATTCAGAATATTGTGAATAGTAGAGGAATATTAGCTCATGTAAACGTAGTCAGTGCTTTCATTACTCTTGCACATATGTGTGTGTGGGCGTGTGTGTGTCCTGAGTGACACTGCTGATGTGATTCATGGACATAAGCATGGCCTCTTCCATGCCCCCACTTCCCCACATGGAGGGAGAAGGCCAAGGGCCCGGCCCGCCTCGGCCTCCCCTGGCAGGGTAGAGGGTAGGGGGCGAACCTGGACCCTGTGCCCTCCCCTCCTGGAGGAGCAGGAGCTGGAGGGGAAGCCTCCACGCCGTCTACCAGCTTGTGTGCGTCTCCCTGTGGCAGCTGCAGGGGACCCCCCGCCCAATGTGAACCCACCAATACACCATCACTCAGGGGGAGTCTACATGACAGGTTAACATTGAACTATGACACCTTGCGTGGGGAAAACGACTCTTATCTTGCACTGGTTTGGCTGCTGAAATACAGCGTTCACTGGGTCCAGCTTCTCAAATGGAAAAAATGGTTATTTTTTTGTTTTAGAAAATTGAAAATCTTTTTTTTTTGTTAACAAAACAAGCTCTTTGAGGAAGCCATCTTGTGTAAACCTGTGATGGGTTTTTTTCAGATCCTCACAATATACAGAATAAATGCCTAAAAGAAATTTGATAGATTGATGAAAAATGAACTGCTACTTGCAGTCCTATTCTGAAATGATACTAAGCATTGGATAGCCAGATTTTTAGTCTAATTCAATTTTTAAACTTATTTTCTAATTACATATTTTGTGATTGAACTTGTAGTTTTGCTATTTAGATAGTATTTTATTTAGAAAAGGTTATTGAACAGCTGTTTGTGGTGAGACAACAGTAACATTTTGAACAATTAAGAAGTGTGGCTTATTTTGTTGGATGAAAACAAAAAAATGTGTTTATATTTCTTACAGCAAAGATTACAAAAATATATATTTATATTTTAGTTAAGACCACCTACACGAGAGGGGGGAGTGACATGCAGAGTCTTTCTGTCTGAGACCGAAACAAGATGAAATAAAAATGTGATCAAGTCCGTAACAAAACTGCCAAAAAGTAGTCTTAAGTCTTGAGACTGAGACCTTGAGCGCTACAACACTGCTAACAACAATCAACAGCAAAAGTAATTAGTACGTTACTTGATAGATTACTTTTGTTACTCAGACCAGTTTTGACGTAGGTGTTTCTCAACAACTCCAGAGCCAAAACTCATGCTGTCATCTCAGCCCCAGTCACTGACCACATGCAAGACTGATTTCCCATCGTCTACCGCAGACAAAGCTACCAGTGGTTAGCTAGCAGCTATGGAGACAAAACATGTTAACAAGACAGCTCCTCTGTCATAGACAGGCACATTTCTTCTCTTTTGGTGGAGGCTGACTAACAGCTCACTACAACTGCAGCTTTTGTCGTCTGTCAAATAGCTGTCATCTGTCTGCAGCATCACATGACAACACCCACAGCTTGGATTAATTTTTTACAAAAAAACATTTCATTCTTTTTTCGGTGGACCCTTACTGACTAAGGAAAGGTAAATAGTCGAGAAATGAACACACATTTGGACTTGAGAAACACTTCAGAGGTAGGAAGTCACCATTGTTTCTTCATCTCTTGTTTGCCATGCCAGTGTTGTATCGACGACTGTTAACCTATCGATATGTGTTTCCCCCTACTGAAACCTGAACAAAACCCTGTCCCTATGTCTGACCACTGAGGGGGGCGCTACGTATTAACGGTAGGGAAACACTATTCCATCGGAGAGAAGACTTAAGTACAATACCAGTAAATGTAAAACTGTAAAACAGTAAAACTGTATTTATCATCTAAATTTTGTGGTAAAAATTTCATATTGTGAAAGCCAAGATTTTATCTTAAGTCAAGCAAAACTAAAAATGACCAAAAATGGACATGTTGTCTGAAATAGGTTAAGAAGGAAATGAACCGTGAGCAGTGAAAGACCCCCCATATAGGCTGAGTTCTTGGCAGCGGCTCCAGTTTGATTCTGACCTGTGGCCCTTTGCTATGTGGCATACCAAACCGTATGGTGATATAGGTTTTGGAACATACTGATGATATCAACCATCCATCAAACTGCTGGTGAGGAAGCAAACAAATTAACCCCCCAAACTGTTCTAAGTTACTAGGGTGGAAATCAGCACCAGCCATGAGCCAAATGCTGGTAACGTATGCAAGTGGCTGCTAGATTTTCTTCTCACCAGCCAAAAGAACAATGGTAAATTTTGGAATCATTTCCAACCATGAACTTACCCCTACTTATGAACTTACATTTATACATATGTTGTTTTGAGGCATTTGAACTACTGGGATGACAGTACTGCTTTGGGAATAATTCAACTAATTGGTAATTAAAATAACAATCACTTAAAGCCCTGCTGCTAACTAAAACACCTAAAACTAACTCCACAAATCACTTAAAGCTGCACGCCCTCCATCTCACTCCTGATGGCTCTAATCATCCTCTTGGTTTAGGCCCAAGAGGGGTCAAAGGTCAGAGAAAGTAGCGTTGGCCCTAGTTTGAAGGAGCTGGCATTCCTCATGAGATACGGTTATGATGGATGGTTGTAGGTCCTCGTTCTCCCCCCTGCCCACACCCCTCTCCATTGGCTCCTCACTCACCTCTCCGCCTCTTGGCACCGTCCCTCCATCCCCTCTTATCCTCTGACCAGATGTGTTCGCTGAACTCTGTCAAGAATAATAAAACACTGGCTGCAAGGGGCACGCACGCCAGGGCCGACAGCGCAGGACGGGAGGGTAGGCGCATATTCAGACCCGCAATTATAAAATACACACACATTAGTCAAGAGGGCCAACAGATGCATCTTAATCATTATAACTATTAATTAATTCTGGTCTTTGCTGCTTCAGTGTTTAATGGTGAAATAGTGAAAAGAGGCGACATAATAACCTTATCTTTGTACAGTGCAATCTAGTTCCATTATATTGGAGAGAAGGCAGACATCTTTAGGACGGTTATCTCCAACACTCTGCAACTCACACCACAACAATCCAGACTGATAAATAGAGCTACTTATTTTTGATTTAGGGGAACTGATCCATTAAAAGTGCTCCATGTCTACAGTATATTGTGTCGTTTCACAATAAGACACATCAGGACAGTACATTCATTAACAGCTGTAGATATTTCAATCACGTGACATTTGGTTGACATTTCAATCCAAACACGCTGTAGCACTACGAGTGCAAATATTTGCTAAAAGGTGTAAGTGGCCCCGAGGGAATCCAAATGTGGGGCGTTAATGAGCTTCACGAGATCTCCACCACTGAAAACTGCCACGAAACACTGGGATCAGGTGCTGTTTTGGATAGTACGGTGACTTTTTCAGCTCCAGAGTCAAACTTCCTCTGTTTTCCACAGAGAAATTATCAAAACATTGAGGTAATCATTTTGCCATAAATTACACTCCTATGTCATAGTTGAACATGTCATTCAAAGACCATGAGCATGAATCTCTCGTATGGTTTCAGGCTTTCCACCAGACGTTAGAGTCTGGCTGCAGGGATTTGCTTCCGTTAGAGCATTATTGAGGTGCAACACTGATGTTGGGTGACAAGGCTCACAGTCAGTGTTACACTTAATCCCAAAGGTGTTGGACAGGGTTGAGGTCAGAGCTCTGTGCTGGACAGTCAGGTTCTTCGAGACCAAACTGGGGAAACTATTTCTGGACCTGACTTTGTGCACAGTGACATCGTCGTGATGACATAGGAGGTAGTCTGGTGCCACAAAGGTGGGGGTGCATTATTGTGTTACATTTAATTGTGTGTTGTAGCATTTAGACCTTCTTTCAGTGGAGCTAAGGGGCCAAAATCACAAGAAACAGCCCCAGATGCAATCCACAGCTCTCCCCACTCTCTAAAAAAAAATTGTAACAACCATCATAATCTTGAAAAAACTTTCTTACTAAAATGTCTGCTTTGACTTGTAGAAACAGACATTTCTGGTGTAAATACCCTCGTATTTAACAATGACATGTTTCCGGCCCAGTTCAAATGAACCAAAATGAAAAATAAGTGAGTGGCTACACGAGAAAGATTTCAAAAGTTGGATTTAGACTGAATAAAGTACTCCTGAACCCAAACCTTCTTTCTGTCTTTATTCATGCTTTATCAGTCCATCCATAATTTTGCCTTTTTGGGCTGAATGTTGTAGCCTAAAATGCCTCATTTCATAGCAGCTCTTCTAAAAAGTTGTGATGCATGTTGTAATGTTATTTGGCTTTTTTGTTTGTTTTTTGGGGAAGTTGTTTCGCAATGCAATTGTTTGAGAAAGTCCAAAAATTGTATAAAAAACAGTTGCATTTTTTAAAAAATATATAATTCATTTAAAATCAAAGGCAACTTGTTCCAGGGAGAATGAAACAACACTGTTTATTCTGGGGGTGTGTTTTGCAGTTGAAAAGTTGTCGTTGATCGATGCCTTTTTGTTTGTTTTACCACAACATTGCACACAGTACGAAATGTGACGCATCAGGGAGTTGCCTTCCACAGTCTTGAGCAATTTTTGTTAGTAAATCGAAGACATTCACATCGCACATGTCTGTAGCTTCACAACCAGAAACAAAGAAGTGAGTTTGGTGACGATGTGCGAGGGACTGCTATGATTAGTCAAATTTGCGGAAAAGCTGTGATGACTGCATAAAGTTGCAAGGTTGGTTGCATTAGTGTTATCTGTTTCAATCCCAACATCCTGGAGGAGCTGCGTTAAACTCCATTTGCACCGTAGCATCAATTATTTTCAACTCCACCAACATCCAGCAGATCCATCTCTAATGAGCACAGCCACATGGACACAAACCAAACGATACAATAGCCTCAGAGTGACATTTGCTCTCATGGACAGAAAAGTTTAGGATTCAGTGTTTCCTCTGGTCCTACGAGTCTCAGTCGACAGAGGAGCATGAGAAATGTCAAACATTGCTCATCCTGTTTTGAAAGGCTGGCATCTGCGGCAAGAAGCCAACTCTGTTGATGGAGGATAAAGAAAAGGGGAAAGATGAAGAAGATTGAGAAACTGTTCTCCGCTCTGATGCCGCTGCTCATGAAGGCCTCCTGGGATGGAATCAAAACCTGCCTCCCCTGAAACCCTCTCACCACGGGCGGCCGGTGACCACTGGCCCCCGAAGAGCCGCCGCATGAGAGGCAGCGTGAGGAGTGATGGCAGAGATGGAGGCAGGGCGAGCACATTGATGGCAAGAGTGATGATTTCCTTCACACACACAGACACAAATGCCCCCACTCATCCTCACACCTCCTCCCACCTCCCCCTGGCCCTGGCCCTGCAGGCACACACACACACACACACACACACACACACACTTTCTACCTCACACACACACACACACACACCATGGTTAGGCCTCCAATTAAATCAAAAGTGGTTTGTTTTTATTGGTCTTTTGCGCTGACAAGTGGGCTATCATTCTGACGGCTCTACCTGTCAGTGAGCAGCTGAAAATCCTCCGTTGACAATGCCCAATGCTTCCAATTAGGGGAGAATCAGACTCCTGGCGCGCTAGCCATCTTTCCACCCTCCCCCCCAGGCCCACCTTCCCTCCCTTTTTTCCTCTGCACTCGCTCCACGATCCTCTACCATTCCCCTCTTTCCCTCTCACTCTTGCTCTCCTCCTTAGTATCTCCCTCCTCCTCCTTCTTCCTCTCCTCCTCCTCCTCCTTTCCTCTCTCTCTCCAGGAGAAGGGGGTCTGTCTCCGCTGCAAATTACCGACACAAAACGAAGGTGGTGGCGGCGCTGGCGCTGGGAGCTGCCGGTCCAGGGCCCTGTCAGCATTAATGAGACGATGAAGGTTTATTTCGCCCGCATGCATGTGCTAAATTCTTTCTTGTGTGACAGCTGACTGGGAAATGTGAGTGTTAACCTTATAAAAGATTCAGCGGGTTCTCATTATTTTCTGTCAACTCCAGTACCTGATGGTGTTAAGGTGCATCATTTGCATCCCTGACTGGTCCAGGGTGCAGCACCAGCTCCAGAGCAAGCGCCTTTTTCCTTTTCTTTTTTTTTTTCTCCTCTGCCTGCCTTTTTTTAATGCTGTTTGTTTGTTGAGAGGAGTCATCTTTTTACATATATCCCCCTCGAAAGACACACTTTACTCGATGTTCCAAAACGATAGAGATGCCAAAGTTTATTCAAAGGCGACACACATTTTTACAAAACATATCTAGATATATATTTAACACACCTGCTCAATCGAGCAAGTAAATAAAATGTTTTCTCTTTTTTTCCTCTCGCCCACAAAAGCCGAGGAAGCTGAGGAAGCCCAGCAGGCATTATTAGTAGTGAAGCTTATGGACAGGATTCCAATAATGCAGAGAAACAAAATAAAAACTAAATAAACCAGCACACATAGATTATTAACACTGACAGGTCAGTATGGCTATTATGATGAAACTTCACCTGGAGCCAGTTAGACTTGTTTTAGGTTTTAGATTATTGATATTTTAGCAAATATCCAAAGAGTAGTAGCCTGATCAGAATAGAACATTATTATAAATATTGCCCTTTTAATACATTAAATTAAACTGCACAGCTGTCAGCACAACCACGGGGAAAAACAGGCAACTTTTCGTTGAAATGGCCCAATGGTGTCAACTTTGTTTTGGTAAAAATGTGAGTGGAAGGTGTGAGGCTTTTTAATGTGGATCAATAATGAAGTGTGATTTCGTCATGTGATAAAAAAACAGGCAGAGAGACAGACATCCGCTGACCATTTCCTGAAAACATCCCTGTTTCCTCTCTTTAACATGGATCAATAACGTCCTCCCACAACACCAGTGTGTGTGTGTGTGTGTGTGTGTGTGTGTGTGTGAGAGAGAGAGAGAGGGAGAAAGAGACAGAGAGTGTGTGGATTTCATCATCATCGGGGTAACAGTTGCACTGGCCCTCAAATTCAGAGCACTTCCTGGGAAAAAAAAGAAAAAAAAAATCAAGCCTCGCTTGACCAGAGGGACACTTGTCCAAAATCAGCAGCAGCATGAGCCAAATCATTACACTACACTACACACTATACACACATATACACACAGTTATAGTCTAGCTGAGTACTATACTGTCTTCTGCCAAGAAAAAGAAATTTCTCAGATTTTAAAAGGGTTTTAAAACTTCAGCAGAAGCCCATATACTTTCGTTTAATTGCACAAAAGCATTTTAATACAACTGCACAATCAATTTATATTGGTGCTAAAACAATTTGTTTAATCTCTCTCTTTGTTTTTGTTTTTTTACAACACAACTAAATATTTTAGTGAGTTAACAAGGAAAAATGATTCACAAATTCTCCAGTATGAGGGTTTGCTATTTTTATCATTTTGAATATTTGGCTTTTCAGCTATTGGTTGAACAGAGGAAGCAATTTGAGGACGTCACCGTAGATTCTGAAATTTGTAAATTTTCTTCTTGTTTTTCTTATTTTTTCTGACATTTTAAAGACTTTTAAAAATTATCACAAATTTATTTAATGTTTAAAATAACCCTATATAATGCGAAATTATCTCTATTTCCCAAATCTGCTATGTAAGTAAGTGTACTATGGCATGGTGTTTTTTGAAAACTCTTGACATTTAATAACAATTACTTTTAGCTTTTTTCCAATTATCTACTAGTTGTAAAAAATAAAATAAAATCGTTGTTGGTGGAGTTATTTCAGTGTCAGAATTTTGGGTAAAATAAAGACAAACTCACAGCAGCTTGGGTGATAAAGAGTTAAAATTAAAATCAAATAAATTAGAGACTTTTAAGAAACAAATCAAAATAATTAAAGAGTCTGTATAAGTTTCTCAGGCCGTGTGATGATCACAAAGAGGAAGTTTAATCACCTTATGATTTATTTACTGCGATGGAGCTGGAGCTGTGGACACGCGGCACAGTGAGGATAAAGAGAAGAAGACAAAAAAAACTGTGAGAGCATCAAACCACTGCTCCTTTTCATGCACCAGCAGAGGAGAAAGAAACAGCTAAGTCAGGGTGGGTGTGTGTTGCCTTATATCTGTGTTGTCCCCGCCTCATATGTGACAGCTTGCAGCCGTGATGGGACCCCATGGGAGCGGGGAGCGGATTCACTAACCTGCCGGTGTCTGAGACCGACGCGCGCCTCCAATCTGGTGGTCACATGGGGTGGAAGAGTAGGAGGAGGAGGTGGTGGGGATGGAGGGGGTGTCGATGATGATGAGAGGGGGGTTAGTTAGATTATTAGGGGCTGTCGGGGCCGTCGCGCGGGGCAAACTGTTGTGCAGAGTGGGAGCTACGAGTGCGCACAATGGTATTTCACGCGTGTTAGAGGTGAAAAGTGCGCACGGTGGCACTTCACGCGCCTTGAAGTTTTGCGTCACGCTGCTCGGACTATTGTGTCCAATTAACAGGGACTATTAGATAGTTGTTATGCTCTGAATGATGGATGTTCAACCACCAGACATTGTTCCTGCTAAGAAACAATACCTATATTATGTTACACTTTTCACCCTTTATTTTTCTCATTTTAAATTGATATTAGATTATCTTTTGAAAGTGGCCACAGTGTGTTTTAACTGAAGATTCAATGTTGAACTAAAAATAAAAATTTAAGAGTTTAATTGTGGTAATATTTTGCAACAATACAAAAAAATAGAGGCCTCTAACAAATGAAAATTATTTGCAACAAAAAAATTCACCACCACAAATACAGAGACATTAATAGGCCTAATTCTATTATAATTTTAAAATAATAATTATTATTGCTAATTTCTGATTTTGTCAGATTTGTCATTTAATTTTGCAACATAATTGCATTAAATTTAAATTTAATACTCCAATAATTAAAAAATAAATAAATTATTGATTATAATAAAAAGTGAAATGTTTAAAAAGAAGAAAAAAAGAAAAAAAAGAGGAGCTGTGGAGGTGGGAAATAAATCCAGTCAAAGAAAGGGAGTGGAGAAGAAAAACACGGAGCCGCTCCACATAATAACCCCATTATAAGCCTCATCAATGATGTAATGAAAGCAAACAGTGTGAAAATTGCCTGTAAACAGTTGGATCTGAGTCTCCTGATGAATTCAGTGTCTCTTTTATCAAAGTGAGGATGAGCCAGGGAGGAAGAGGGGGAGGATGGGAGAGGCAGGGAGGGAGGCAGAGTGAGTGGGCGTGTAGGGAGGTCCACTTCCAGCTCCCCTCAGCCAATGAAGGCTTGTCACAGGGGACTCACGTGGACGAGGCGCTCTTAAAACCTAGCTCCTGACTTTTCCTCAAGTTCAATTTTTTGGGATTCCCTCCCACCCCCATCGCATCTCGTCCTTTTACTTGCCAGTTGTGACTATTTAACCCAGTTTACCTCTCCTTTTTTTCGCTTCTGCGGCGCGCATCGCATCGTCCCGCGTCTTCCTCCTCTGCTGCAGCTCTCCACTCGGACTCCTCGCTCTCTATCTCTCTCTGCTTTTTTTCTAAGGTTTTATTGTTCTACTTTAAGGAATGCGAACATTTTTCATCTGTCGCCTGTGTGGCCACATGACGAGCTGCTCCTGAACATTTTTGCTCCGGTCCTCTCTCAGGTCTGACGCGCCTGAACCTGTCCATGGTGCTGAAACCGGTGCGCTGCTGCTCCCAAATTTCCACAAATACTTTTTATTTGTGCGTATTTTCGCGCTCTGCGGGTCAGACAATTTCAGCAATAGCTGCTTCATCTTCCCGGCGAGGCTTGTGAACTCAAAACAAAAGGAGTTGGTCCTAAAGGAAGCAGAAAGAAGAGACTACAGCGGCCGCATCGATTTTCAGGAGGACTCATCTTCCTAGACCTGACACAAAAAAAATCGGATGCATGGACGATTGTTGTAACGCAACTTAGCCTGGAGATATTTGCTCTCTAGTTGTGGAGCTGGAAATAGCGGATCTTCATTTGTAGCATATCCAGAAACATTTCTCTTGGTGCGGGGAGGGGGGTTGTGTCTTTCTGTCTCCTCTGCTGGATCAACTTCGACTTAAACAAACCCCCCCTCCCTCCCTCCCTCCCTAAAATAAAACTTGTCCTGAATACCAAATGGTAGTTTGAGGAGGCCTCGATCAAGACAATGGAGGCGTCCGCCAACGGGTCCAGTTTTGGCATCGACTCGCTGCTGTCCCACAGGCCTGGAAGTCCGGTGTCCAAGGGGGACAGCCTGGTCGGGGAGTGCCGCTCGCCTCTGGAGTTCAGCCCGCGATCAGACGTGGAGAGCGGCTGCTCGTCGCCTCCGTCGCCGAGGAGGGAGTGCGTGGACGAGGTGGCCCAGAGGCAAGGTCACGGCGTCGGCCTGCCGCCGCACCTGCAGCACGCGCAGATCTCTGCGGGGTCGCAGCAGAGGACCGTGACCTCGTCGTTCCTCATCAGAGATATTCTCGCGGACTGTAAGCCTCTGGCCGCGTGCGCGCCTTACTCCAGCAATGGACAGCCGACTCAGGAGGCGGGGAGGCTGGCGTCGAAGATAGCGGAAGACTTTATGGAGAAAATCCACAGCAACTCGTCGTCAGACAGTGAATATAAAGGTAAGGATAGCCAAGTGTGTGAGGGAGCTGCTCTGCTTTGGAGAGGAGAGGTGAACCTGATTTGGCCTTCTGCTTTCATGCTGGACTTTTGGCTCCTTATTAAATATTACCTTTAAAAATAAAAAAGTGCCAATAATTATATCTGCAGCTCGTTTTTGTTTTTCATATTTTGATTTCTAGAGCTGCATTTTTGCATGTTACTCAGCTGTAGCTTCTCTGCTCTTGGTGCTTCTTTTTATGTCTTTAAAAATTCATTTAAAATGTCTAATAACCTAAATAAATAATAAATAAAAGCATCATAGACAGGTGTGGCACAAAATTAACGGTGCAACCTAGAAACATAAAATAGGGCATTAACTTGTGACAACAAGCATTTAATTAACTTTTAATGAAAGCCGAACTGGTATTTAAAATATAATTTAGCCATTTAGTAGCAATATGTGATGATGCAAAAATTTAAAACCTAAAGACATGTAAATATAATTAAAATAGGTCATTTTTTAAAATGTGTTTAGGCCTTTTTAGATTTTTTTCTAATAGTAATATTAAGATTTATTGTTTGAAAATAATATTTTGTAACTCGGCCTGCATAATTTGGGGATAAGTCAAATAAAAACAGTTTCATAAATAAACCGACACTACATTTCATTAGCAGCAGGCCACCGGAAGCCATCAATGAGGCAAAATCTACCCGATCCTCTGCTGCTGTATCACGGTGGAGGAAACCTGAGATTTGCCCTCGCACGGTGTCAGGCTAATGAGTTCATTTTCATTAAGTTTCTACATTTAAAATCAGCGGCTGTCTGCAGTCATGCGTGCATGCGCGGCGCGTTTCAAGCTTCAGGATATCCAGAAAGCATCTGTTGATGTCAGGGAGGCAAGGATGGGAGAGATGACAGGGTCGCCTCCAGATAAATGCCATCAAGGGCCTCTCTGTTTCCAATCATGTCAGCCATAACAGACATGTCACCTCCATTGACAGTTTAATGAAGCGGTGCCTGGAAAGACCGCTGTAGGCTATGAGGGGAGATATAGAATGAAATCATATTTAATATATCTAAAATAAAGTTTATTTTGTTCACTTATAGGCTCACCCTCCACATTCACTTTTCTTGCAGGCTATTGATACAGCGTCACGTCATCAATCCGTGCGTGCGTGTGTCCGCGCGCGCACGTGTGTCAGTGTGGATGGAGATGCTCATCGACGCGCTGATTGATTGAGGGAGCCGCGGGGCCCACAGAGCGCCTGCACGGCGGCTTTGATTTCCACGAAGCCGCCTCCTATAATATTTCAGGGATTTGATGCAATTTGTCCCCGGCGCTAATCAGATTTGTAACCACGCAAGGCCGCCCGGCTCTTGATTTCCACTCATTTCCACGGTCCTGTGAAGTTTCTCCGGTCGCGGTTGAAAGGCTCGTCCTTCCCTTGTGGCTCAATTAGGCGGATTATTGTGCTTCTTGAGACGATTCAACTATTCAACTACCAAAGATCTCTCGCCTCGCGCGCTTCTCCCCCCTTTTGCCTCTTTTCTTTCCTTTCTTTTTTTGTGTGCAGAGAATTGACTATAAGGACTGTATATCAATGCTCGCCCTGACATGACACCACGCAGAAAGAAGAACAAAGACAGCGGGTCTGCTGACGGGAGAAATATCAGATTGGATGTGCGGATATATTGGAGTAGCTTTTCATAACAATTTAAGACCAAATCAAATAGATCCGTATCGCCCATAGGCACTGTTTCCAGCGCACACAACACTCACTGCCTCTCAGATGCACATAAATAGTCATAAAACAGCAAAAATCTGACGTGTTGAAAAAACAAACACTTTGTTTTAAGCTTTAAAAAATCGCTTTAAACAAATACTGTGCGTTTTATTGAGTTGGTGATTTGAAAATATTCAAAATTAAATTCCCGGTTTTATTTTCTGTGGAAACACTGATGCAAAACTTTATCAAATTAGATTTAAAAAGCAAATTAAATGCTGTATAGCTCCAAAACTGGGCTGAGAGGGACGGCAATATTTATTAAATTATTCTTACTATAATAAAATATTTTTATTGCACATTTAGCACAGGACATGCAGCTAAGAGTGTTTTCCATTAAAATCAAATTTTAAAAAATTACATTTAATGTCTTTCCCTTATTGATGTTTTGCCTTGAGTCAGCTAATTTGTTTTTTATTTTCTCTTGAATGGGATCTGGTTTAAATAAGCACCCTCACACTAAAGAAAAGCTGCAAGGCCATAAAAGTAACCATTCGTGATCTATTTTATATTTTACTTGACACTGATATTTGTTTTCCTCTCAAGATGCTGCTGCACTGATTTCTTTGCGCCTCCGTGTACCGACCGTCCACACACAGATGGATGTCTGAGGCCTTCTCTGTTTTCACCTTCCTCTCATCTTTTTGTCTTCCTCAGTGAAAGAGGAAGGGGACAGGGAGATCTCCAGCAGTAGAGACAGCCCTCAGGTCCGGCTGAAGAAGCCCAGGAAGGCCCGGACGGCCTTCACGGACCACCAGCTGGCGCAGCTGGAGCGCAGCTTCGAGCGGCAGAAGTACCTGAGCGTCCAGGACCGCATGGAGCTGGCGGCCTCCCTCAACCTCACCGACACACAGGTCAAGACCTGGTACCAGAACCGGAGGTAAAGACTCTGCTACTTAAGAGGGAGGCGAGGGGAGGGGGGGATAATCTGGTTTCTCACGGCTGGCTCATGACTGCATGGACCCAGGGACGCCATGTTTTGCTTTCACCCTAAAGGTGGCATGAGTTCACCTCACTTAGCTGCACATGAGTCACTGCCACTAGGACTGAAACCAAACGCTGGTTTAATTATTGATTAATGTGCCGAATCTCTCTCGATTGATTGATTCATTGTTTGGTCCACAGATTGCAATATTATGGGGGACAAACCTCCAACACAGTTTGACTGACCCAAAGAAGTTTAGGCAACAGTAAATACTGACAGTGATGACGTGGAATATTTTGGCATTTTATCTTTTAATATTGGATTAATTATCATAGTAATTTCTTATAGAATTGTCAATCAACTAGTCGATTAACCTTCAGTTAGTTCCAGCTAAATCTGTTACTCAAAAATGCGGTAAATCTCGGAGCAATTATTGATTGACAGCTGATTAATTGAACATATATATTTTTTTAAGCGACACCAACTTGTCTGGGGAACTCCTCCATGTTTTAATTTGTATTCTGTTATTTTATGCACCGTTTTTTATTTCGATTTTTGAGAAAAAACAGCACTACAGGATCATATTTTCCATCCATCACCACAAATCTGAGACGCTTGTCAGCCCTGACTTTATTTCCTCACTTTGCAGCATCCTCATTCAACAACATTACTTTTTTTTAAAGACTAGCATCCGATTTAAGTCGCAAACAACGACCCTGCAAATAGCTTGAAACCCAAGGCGTCGACGTTTTGTAAATAAATAAAGCTCCACGCACTGGTAAGAGGAACCGTCAATGTTAAAAACCAGATTTCTGCAGTCTTCGGCTGAATTAACTTGAGCATTTATTTGTCTGCAGCTTTGACTCTCAGGCAGCTAAATGACATAAATAAATATAAAAACAACACTTTGGAGTATGAATAATGCATTGTTGCATGTGTGCATATCAATAATTCAAACAAACCACTATATCTACTCAATTATCTTTATTATGAATTATTCACCTGCGTGGAGTGCACACTGGCAATCTAGCAGGCATCGTTGGGTGTGAATACAAGTGGCAGGTTGGAGATTTGGGTGATTTAAAAAAAAAAAAAAAAAAAGCAGATGTACTCCTGACTTCTAATTGGACCCCAGGTAAACATATGGGAGTTATTTTGGTGTCATGTTTTTATCGATACACGCGTGCTGAAGGCTAAAACAGCGTCTTTTCTGTCCTCCAGGACAAAGTGGAAGAGGCAGACGGCGGTGGGACTGGAGCTGCTGGCGGAAGCTGGAAACTACTCCGCCCTGCAGAGGATGTTCCCGTCCCCGTACTTCTACCCGCAGAGCCTGGTGTCCAACCTGGACCCCGGAGCGGCCCTCTACCTGTACAGAGGCCCCTCGGCGCCGCCGCCGGCCCTGCAGAGACCCCTGGTCCCGCGGATCCTGCTGCACGGCCTGCAGGGGGGCAGCGAGCCGCCGCCTCCGCCGCCTCTGCCCCCCATGTCCGGCGTGCTTCCACGGCCAGCTCAGCAGCGGTGAGCCGGCCCCTGCAGATTTTTTTTAAGTTGTATTTTTTTTGTACGCCGACCCTGGCAGCTCGGGACTCACGAGGAGAAAGAAAGACAGACAAAATAAAAACGGTGACGAACAAGAATAATAAAATAAAAACTGCTCGAGGCCTTTATATGGTGCGTAATGGCCGGTGTGGGCTGAACTCTGTGGACGCACCTTTGTGACTGAACCTGTCTGTGTGGAGGGACTGTTTTCTGTTCTTTTGGGACATGAGCTTTATTTATAACTTATTTATTTTTCAATATGAATCAAAGCATCTAAGTTATGTATTTATTTGATCCAAGCTTCAGTATTTTCAGTGTCCTCCACAACAAAAGACGCAAGTGTTGGTGGCACTTTGACCTACAGTTCAATGCCAATTACACCCCCTGTTGGCATCATTATTATTATCATTATTATCATTATTATTATTATTATTATTATGTGGACATCCTTCCATGTAATATGAACATAATGTACTTAGAGGATCCAAAGGAACAATTTTCTTTCCTAAACTTGTCATTGATTTTTGTTTACACGTGAACAACAAGATGATCAGCAGTCATAAACCTGTAAATAAGAATATTTTGCATTTTATTCGAAAGAGACTGTTTTAAAGATTTTTTTGTTTTGTTTTGTTGGTTGGTTGGTTTGATCTACGAGTGCGTCTTTTTCAGACCACGGTGATCCAGTTTAACATAATAGGCTAGATTAGCCATCAGAAACTTATACAGGCGACGAGTCAAAAATGAAAAATAAACCATAAAAAAAATGTGTGAGGAAAGAATGCCTGGACCCACATATAGGCACAAACACGAGAGCTACGGAAAGAAAGAAATCTATATAAAGTCTTTTTCTTGTTCTTAGTTGAAGTTTTAGCGGAGTAAAAAAATGTCAAGTAATTTATAAAAAAAGAAGCAGTTTTATCCCCGCAGAGGGGGAAATAGGGGACGCAATCACCTCAGTAATGTTTTCATTTATATTTTAATTTAATTTGATTTTATTTTCCGACAAACAAAGCGATCGGACTCGGGTCCACGTGCAGGTGTAACTGCCTGTTGATTTGCTATAGATGTATTTGAAACAGACGTTGTGCATTATACTTATGTTCCTTCATATGAAGCCGTGATGAACCCTTAATTGTTATATTCTCCTTTTTGGTGAAAAATGTATATTGCAGATATCAAACTTGTGGAGTGGTTCTCGTATATTTCCTGGATCGTTTTTTTATTTTTCAATTTTTATTTTTTATTTTTTTCGTTCTTCTAGCTTCCCCCAAACTCTCTTCGTGAAGTTTTATTTTTATTTTTTTTTTGTGAAATTCACAGCAACAGTTGGACAGAAAAAGGGGGGGATTTGATGTAAAAGAGAATTACTTTTATAAATGTGGAAATAAAAGTCTTTCATTTAATCACGTGGCTGCTTGAGTGTGTGTGGAAATGCCACGGGGGGTTGTCAGGTGGAATCAACACGTGGGTTTAAAGTGTGATAGGCGGACAAAACAGCTGCAACACCTGGGAGTCTGGTGCAAACGATATCTCTGCAACAAATGCGATATTTTAGAAATGTACATGTATCTTAAAGTAGTTTCTGAAGCTGCAATATGTCGTGTTGCATCACATTATTACACAGATTTAGTCTTAAAGCAACAAAATAAAATATAATGGCACAATTTTGACCAAAAAAAGCACCGAAAAATGCGTAAAAATGCAGACATTTTTATATTTTAATTGTGGTTTAGTGCCAAAATACATGCAAAACAAAAGTGTTCATATCAAATACAGAAAGTAAATTTAAAGTATACATAGAGGCCTGATTTTGAGTCAGAGGGCTCAACTGCCCACCGTGTTTTTATCATGACGTGATATGAACATATGTCAGTGTCAATGAGCAAAGGTTGAGGACATGGTTGGTGTCGCTTTAATTAAAACATCCCCACTTTCCCGGAAGCAGCTGGAAAATAAACACAATTTTAAAGGCTCGCGGGGTTTCTATTAGAGGAAAACGTGTTTGAGTGAATTTAACATGGCTGTCAAACGACTCTCCCCTCCTCTGTTTGGTTTGGAGTCGTTGATTTAATTTGTTTAATGTTGAGATGAGGGCGTGATAAAAAAGAAGAAGAAGTTAATAAGAGTGTCACCAGTGGAGCAGGTACTTTAACATCCCGTTTTCTTAACCTTTTCAAAAAAAGAGCAGGGATTTGCATAAAGATTTTCACAACTAAGTTCAATTTAGACAAATGTTAATGATATGCTGTGATAATTACTGTTTACTTTTGTCCTTTTTCAAAAAGATATAAATGCGCGAGCACAGGTTTGATTGGAAAAAAAAGGAAAAGTGGGAAAAGTTGGATTGGAAATTAAGCGCGCACACGCACGATTAACCATCCCCTCTCTCTCTCTCTCTCTCTCACACACACACACACACACACACACACACACAGACACACTAAAGTGCAATCAAAGATCAATTCCAGCTAATGTCTTTAGAGAAGGGCCAACAAAGCAGAAGGGTGTTCTGTCCAAAATGGAGCCCCTGTCCTGCTCACCCCTCCTCCTTCCCTTTCTTCCCCATTCCCACTTTCCTAAATTAACAGCAGCAACTCCAATTCGTTTTCCATAAACAATGCAGGAGATGAAATATTAATGTTATGTGCGCAATTGTTTAAGTGCCCTAAATGATCCCATTTGGAAATTGATTGTTTCCATCCTTCTTTTCCTTGAGGGTGCTGGATGTGCGCTCCTCTGCCAAACGGCTCCAACAGCTGGTGACCGGGCTGGAGCTGACTGCAGACCGGGGATCAGCGCGGGGACAGCTGGTCAGCGGCTCCACCAACCACCACCACCACCACCACCCCCCTCCTTCCTCCATACAAATTTCACCCATGCACCAACCCTCAGTCTCCCCTCCTCCAAAGTCTGCGAGGAACCCAAGTTATCCGGCCGTGGCGCGTTGGGGGTTAAAGGAGTTCAGGCTGACGGACACGACTTGGCGTGTAGGATGTTAACGATTAGACAAAAGACTTTAATAGGTTTTAATTGAAAGTCGATAATGGGTTTGATAGCCAGCTCCCCCTGCTGTCATCCACGCATGGCACCTGTTATCTGGGGCCTCCACTTAGTGGCTGACCACGCCGTGAAATATCAGACTGACGGCCTGATAACTGGCGCGTTTATGATGCGTAAAATTGCATTAAAAATACAGTGGGTCGAGTTTTGGGAAAGTGAAGAGGAGGAAGAAAAAAATCAAACACCTCCTATAAGTTGCCAAAAGATCATTATAGTCCCATCATGAGGATCCGTGACTGATTCAGATAACGACGACCCTCTTTATGAGAAGGGGGTTATTCTTGCAAAGTGCACAGCTGATTATATAAGGACAAGCCCCGTGTGTCTTGTTGGGTGACTCGGAGAGCTTTTTTTTTCTGTCTTTGCATGTGAAAGGCTGGTGGTAAATCCCCCGGCTCTTACCGTGGATTGTCCCCGGCTCAGGGTTAATGAAGTGCGGATGGAGTCTCGTTGAGCTCCCGACAGACAAAAAAAAAAAAAAAAAAAAAGGCTTAGACCCAGAGGATCAGTGACTCTGCTTAATCCCATGGACTCCTAATAATAATAATAATTCAAAAGGGGGAAAAACTAAACAAAAAAACAACCTTTTGATGAAATTAAGAGTGAATCAAAGCGTCATTTGCATTGTGCTCGTGGTGTGAAAGCTTTTATATTTCCTTTCATTCCTTCCAGTGGACCAATGAGGCAAATCTGCAGCCTGCATTAAGATTGTTGCAATACACTTGCAGCGTTTTGCTTATAATAAAAAAAAAAAAAATCCGTGGGGGAAGATGAAAAATAGATCAATTAAAATGTTCAAGAAACTCATGGCCTATTTTTTCCTCAACAATGGCCATAAACGAAAAGAACTAATTTTACAGTTTCATGCGCATAAGCGAAATGCGCCTTTATATGGGCTATTATATCTGCTGTTAGTCAGAGAAGGAATTACAGCAATTTATTCCCACATGCCTATAGCCTCTATATCCTACATGTATTTAGGGCATTTTGGAATAACCTTTGAAGCCATCATAGCACACACAAGTGTTTCAAAACGGAGCAAAACTATTTTATTACACACATACCCTCATGTGTAATGCTCCAAACAAAGTGTTTGACTTTGACTCTTTGAAATATGGCTGTCTGTTTTAAATAGGATCATGATGCTTCAGCATATACGGTAAATATAGGCTGCAGTTGGATGCACTTATGTTCAGTTTGCTGTATTTAGAGTCAGTGCAGCAGGCGGGGGGGAAAGTAGGACAAATTGTGTGTACTGACCCTGGCAGAGTCATCATTTTCCCAAATTTATTTTTCATATTAAAATCTAAAATTAAAAAGTCAAACAGATTCATGCTCATAACCAACATTTGTATGGTTCTGGAAATGAGGAGGAGAAGAGGAGAAGAGAGAGGCTGGTGTTAAAATGAATCTGACTCAGCAATGAACAGAGACATTTAGAGAGATGAAGTACATGATGAAGTATCAGCAAGTGTAAAAGGGGGGGAGAGTGTAAAGGAGCAAGCAGCCTCCCGGTTAGAGATCCACTCCTTGCCTGGAGGTACGGGGGCCGCGAGGAGGAATGAAAGCCTCGTGGAGTGGAGGGGAGATAACCCCACTAATCATTTCCCCAATATGACGGGGGAGAACTACAAACTTGGGTCAGGGGCGCAGGGATTGACATCCCAATCTCAGCAAATAATGAAAGCTTTCCTCTCGGATCAGAAGGAGGGTTAGGGAGGAAGACAGGAGAGGAGGAGGAGAGGAGAGTGGGAGAAGGGGGGATAGAGCAGGGAAGAGAGAGGTGGGGCTGCTGCTTCACAACCACACACAGAGCTGCACTTGAAACCTCTCATGCTTTCATTTCTGCTGGACTGCAGAGGACGGTGAACATCCTGATTGACTGACTGACATTAGCATGTGACAGCTTCCAGATGACTCACACAGGCACCCTTACAACAGCCAAAAAACTAGCATAAAATAAATAAGCAACAGAACTTTGAGTAAAGTTTTCCACAAACAACAAAACTGTCAAATAAATTAAAAAAAAAAAAAAACATGACACACTATGCTATTTCATTTATTCAGATGGAACAGCTGAGCTAGCTAAGCTGACAATGCTAACATTAGCGGGCTAACTAATGCTGCATTCAATGTTGGCAGATTTTAAACATAGTGAACACACTATTCCAGTTACCCCTGAATTAGCAAACAGCAAGGAGGCTGCAGTGGACAGTTTTCGACACCTGGCGGCTCATAAACATTGTCGTAACTATAACATGAATGCTACTTTTTAAAAAAACTTTGAATTGTTTACCAGTAAAAAGGACACAACAGCACAGTTCCATACTTCTGACAGTACACAATTAGCCGATACTGAATCAAAGAAGAGGTGAAAAAGAATTTGACCAAGCATTTGGTGCTAACTTTTGGTACTAAATTTTGACAGGCCTATTTGGTACTAAAGGCACACGTCAGCTGATGTCCATAAAGTACTGACATTCAATACCCTGTTCTGAAAATGCCACGATAAATCACAGCAACAAGAAATCCATGACCTCCAATAAATTTTGGCTCCACTCTCGAGAGCTTGGCTTCTGCAACCTCACACTGTGCAGGGAGAAGGGAGGCAAGTGTGTGGGAATTCACCCGAGGCCCCATGATACAATATTATCACGATACGTAAGTCACAATACGATTATGATATGCAGAGTATTGCGATAAGCAATATATTGCAATTTATTCCCTTTGTTCAACTGCAAATAATGTCCCCAAAGGAAAACTATGTCAACATCTGTTTAATCTAATAATACAGTTTCAGTCCGTTCATCTCTCAGCCATTTTTACTGCAGCAAAATTTTTACAGTGGACTGAAAAAGCAATTGATTTTATTGTTCTAGTTGGCAACACAAAGTTTGATTTGTATTTGCAATATTCAGAATTTATAGAACAATAAAAAATAAATACTTTGCATCTGTGTATTCGATACATACTGACACAGAAAATATCGCAGTACCATATTGTTTCTATTTTTTGCCCATTCTCTGGAGGCACTGTTGTAAATATTAGCACCACAAATAATTTATTAATTCATTATTTACAGCTTTGATTGTTTATAGGGCTGATCGTTCAGTAGAATTGCCAAATAGTACATTTAGAACACATTTAAATATAAGAAATATAAATCAGTCACTGCTGTTACTAGGAGAGTTGCATCTATCGGGAGGTGGCTGACTGGTGAAGGGGAGTATTATGTGGTATAAAATGAATATAATCCCGAGGGGAAATTGTACTATATATATTTATTTTTTCTATAAGTGCTATAAATTACACTCAGAAATAATAAAGCACAACAGCAACTAATTTATTGACAAACAAACTGCTAATTCCCTTTTGATACGACTCGCCTCGTCTTTTCCCAGGGAGTGATGAAAGCTGTTTGGCTGGCAGCAGGGGGTCTGTGTAAGCCACATTACTATCAGATGACACAGAGATTATTCAATCAATACCTTGTTGTGTTATAGCAGTCATCGCCGCCTGCCTCACTGCGCTCTCTAAGCAGCCACTTTGGCCACATGACATGGCAAAAAGAGAAAAAAAACACCCCGAGGCCCTGACCCCCACCGGCCAATCAGGCCTGGAAATGCCTCTGGGACCCAACAACAACGTTGAGCAATGAGTACATCTCACACTGATCTGTAAATCACTTCCAGACAAAGACATTTGCAGAGTTGGCCATAGCTGCAAAATCCCACCACAAACAGGCCATTTATTTCAGAATGAAAATGCAAAGTTATTCATCTGCGGTAGACACAACGTGATAAATTCAGCGAGAGCAAAACAAGAGACGGACTGCACAGACTGAAAAATAACCCTTCTGTGTGAAGACACAGACTGTTTGATGTACAGATATGAGCTGCTATCTTGTGATTCACACTGATGATAAATGCATCTGACGGACGATGAGAGGCATTGCACAATTGCATATTAATTGACGTTTTTGTGATTTTCACATTTCCATAAACTGAAAGGTGACACGGCCTTTAATGGATGGAAATAAGTGGTTGGACTATTTAAAAACACATTTTAATCCCATTATACATCCAAGGTCAACAACCTCATAACAATTCTGACTCTCCAAACACTGAAAAAGCAGACTCCTCTGAAACTACACAGTTTTCAACACAACAGCAATTTACTATTTATAAGTGATCCCTGCATACAGCTTATAAATGTGGAAGAGTGTCCGTGATCTGGTCTCATTTGAAAGCCGGCTAAATTAAAGGGAACAGGCAGTTTCTTGGACACCCCGGCGGACCCTGGGGGTCACTGACCAGGGCCACAGGGAGGCCTCCCACCTCATAAACATAAAGGGAGGAGAGGCCATCAATAAATGATGAGGAGTGGTATACATGTATTTTTAACGGTGCTTCCGTGTGATGTCTGGCAGCTCTCTCACACTCGGTCTCCTGGTGGAGGGCAGAGAGCAGAGAAGGACCACGCATTTTTTGAATTAGGCCTTCCTCCCTCCCTCTCGGGGTGTTGGTTGGGGTGAGGAAGAGGAGGGGGCTGAGTGTGGGGGGCCAGGTGGTCTTTGTAACAAAAAATGGGAATAAAAAAATTAAAAAGGTATTGATGGCTAACAGGTCCCAGCCAGCGGAGTCATTGTTTGTCAGTGTGCATGTGAGCGTAACAAGAAGTCAAAAATGGGTTCGATCATAAAGCCATTAATGATGGGCATCATGCAAACACTTGACCAAGATGAATGTTAGTCGGGCTGGGTAACACATAGGGCTGCATGTACCAATTGCTGTCACTGTTGATTAATCTGATGATTATTTTCTCGATTAATTGATTAGTTATTTGTCTATAAAATGACAGAAAATGGTGAAAAATGTTGATCATTGGCTCGAGAAGCCCAAGACACGTCCTCAAATGTCTTGTTTAATCCACAACCCAAAAATATTCAGTTTATCGACACAGAGGAGAAAATAAACTAGAAAATATTCACATTTTAGAAACTGTAATCAGAGTATTTTGACTTTTTTTTACTGAAAAAAAAAATCACAATTAATCTATTAAAACGATTAATCAGTTAACAATTTAGTTGGCAATTATTTAATAGTTCACAACTAATCGATTAATCGTTCCAGCTCTGGTGTTATGACTGAAATCAAGATCATTGTATCAGTATTCTCCTGACATCCATATACATCATATTGCGGCAAATATGTGACACACATCAGACAACCCCCTTCTCGTGTAAAAGAAACCTTTAGGCTGCAGCTAATAATAATTTTCAATATGGATTGTCAAAAAATAGAAAATAAAATCAGCAAAAACTCACAAGTGAACAGTTAGAACCAGAGAATATCGGACATTTCTATTGGATCAATATCAATCAATCACTTTATTGACTTATTGTTGCAGCACTAAGAAACTTAAATAACTTTTTGAAATTATTTGTTTGGAATCTAATTACTCCAACTAGATGGTAGGACAAAAAAGGTTTAGTTAAATTGTAACAGAACGTGATCATGAATATCACGATTCAATCAGATCTGCAACAATCAGTTGATTGATTGATAAGTTGATTGAAAGAGACAAAATCGTTTCAGTGACTTTCCAAGCAAAAGTGTCAAACATTTGCTGCTTTCAGCTTCTTAAATTTGAGAAATTTGCTGCTTTTCTTTGTCACTTATGACAGTAAGTGAAGAGTCTTTGGGTTTTTGATTGTTGGTTGGACAAAAGAAGCAATCTGAAGATGTCACTTTGGGCACTGGGAAATTGTGTCACAATTTTTTGACATTTTATAGACAAAACAATTAACGGATTAATCATGACAGCAGTTGTTAATTGATCATGACAATAATTGTTAGCTGCAGCCCTATATTCAATGCAAATGAAAGCTATTATCACCCAGCTCCACATATCAGAAAGGACGTGTGATGCTTTCATTCATGGAGGTCGAGTATTACACAAATAACACATTGATATCCGAGTCCTGTATTATAGCATTCAACATGTCAACACGTGTAGTTTTTACAAGCTTCCAAAAATAAAATAAACCGTTGATTTTCTTTTTACAATTTGGTTGTATTGAGTGTTCGAGTCACAGCACCGGATAAATTATGGGAAAGTTGCAGAAATGCCAAGGGAGCAGCGCTGTGGTTTCTGGCAGGAAGGAAATGATTGATGTTGCTTGTAGCCTACGGGGGAGCAAGGCAAGCACACGACAATCGATTCAATCAGCGATGGCAGGCAGGAATAACAACACAGCCTCAGTTTGATTTACATGTACGAGATTTCACAGAGTTATTGTCATTATCAAAGTACGGGCAGGCTTTAGACTACTAATATACAGTAGACTCTACCAGCACATGCTACTATATTAACACCTGGGAGTGCAAACAAATTAACACAATGTCTGTTTTTATATCAGTTCACAGCTATTGGAGGATTTGAGGATCGTGATTGGACAAGCAACTCGCTAATCAAGTCTGGTCAACTGCAAATAATGGTCAGAAAAATCAAAAGTTATTGTGGTATTGCTAATTAGACTCTGCAGCTCCAGGCTCTACATACTGAGCGATGCACCAGACTTTGAACCCTGACAACTCGGATGCAGCAGAGTGAGGTATTACTTCAAACAACGGTTCAGCTAGGGCTGATTATTGTCATTAGAGATTTCTCTGTTAATTGTTTTTATCATTAAATAATTCATTGTTGAGTCTATAAAGTGTCAGACAATAGTTATTGCAAGTCCAAGGTGACATCTTTAAATTAAAAACCTTAAGATATTCCACTTACATGAAACAGAAAAGCAGTAAATCTTCACACTGAAAAGCTAAAACTAGTGAATGTTTGGACATTTTGCGTGTTAAATAACCTAAATGACCAACCAATTATCTAGATTTCAGCACAAGGTATAACCCACATGTAATTTTATATGGTTTAATTTGGTAGTTTACATAATTATTATTACATAAACACAGCTATGTCCATAAACTACTAATTCATGTGCATCGGTGCCTACATGCATACACTGACAAGAACACTGCTTTTGTGTGTGTGTTTGAGCTTGTTTGCCCACACACAATATTTATGTGTACCTGTGCTCTCGCAGGGTGTCAGGTGTGTTCATCTGGGGGCCAGAGATGTTGGAGTATCAGTCAAGAGTGGACGAGTTGGGGACTTAAAGGGGGGCCAAAAAGCCCCTAATTGGACAAGTGAGACTGGTGGCGGTGAGGCTGACTGTGGGGAAGACAATCTACCTCAGTGACCACTCCTTGACATGCCATTTGCCTCCGAGGACCCCCAGGGCTGGCCGAGCAGCTGCCCGACAGAGCCATAACTCCAGGCCAAGGCGAGGACCTCGGGCTAACAAGCCGATAACGAAAGACTGGTGGAGTGTGAGAGGGAGAGACAGCAGAGAGCGGTAGAGCAAAAGTAGGAATAGACCGAGAAGTCAAGAGGAAACACAGATGTGCTACGACACTTTTCTGCTTGCAGAAACTTTATTCTCTAACACGCACAGAAGCCGGAGATCTCACGCTGCCGAGAGGATGGCTTTAATCGCAAAAGAAGCGGTGTGGTTTCCCTGCCTTGCTCCGGATCCTAATGCTCATTTCATCATCAGACAAACTGACACCGATATATTTACATGGAGCAGGAACGGCAGAGGAATTTGGAGGCATGTTGCCTGGGAGATCAGAGGCCTGGTTTATAGAATGGAGGCAGCACAAACAAACAACAGTAAAGGCCCCTGGCTCTGCACGCACACACACACACACACACACACACACACACACACACACACACACACACACACACATATAAACACAGACGCCCACAGACACCCACACCTTATATACACCTGAGTGGAGGAAAACACACTCTCCCAGGTTTGAAGTTTGTCTGGAGTGGCAAGCCGAATAAAGCGTGTGAAGCGTGATGCCAGGTAGGAGAGAAAACCAGCTTCAAACGGTTATCAATACAATTGGCTGTGCCAGGCGCAGCAGTTTAACCTCTTTAGCGCGCCGGATGTCTGCTAACTGGATGTGACGCTTTCTCTGGAAGGCGCCTTCTGTGGTGTCGTCTTCACAAAGACTCACAGGGGCCTGATGGGTACTGAGAGTCCCAGTTTAACTGTGCGGCGCCTCGTCCCTTTGACAGTCCCCAAACTCAACCATAATAACACCCCAAGAAAACACAACAAATTCTCCCACTTGCCAGAGAATAATAATAATAAAAAAAAGGGAAAACACAGGTTGTGATGTGCAGTGGAAATTTGCAAAACAGTAAATAGTGATTCAAGTGCTTCTCACAACAGATGTCTCAAGTTAGCCTGTTTATGGGAATCAACTTTTCCTGACTGCTCTCATAACACTTTTTCCTAAGAATATCAACATCCTCTTACACACAGTAAAGGACAAACACCATGAGCCATACAAAATAATTCTAACATATTTGTAAACATTGACACGAGTACAAAGATAAACAGGCTCCCTATAAAAATCCACCACATCAAACATTTTTCTACACAGCACTGCAGCATGATTTACAATCTGCATCTCCATCTTGCTTGTCGGCTTTTATACATTATGCAATTACTTCCAGTGTAATTACCCATAAACACACGGTTTTAGCAGATTTAAAGGCTGAGCGGAAATCACGTCTAATCGCGTGCCCACTGGTCAAACACCATCATCTGATGGCATTAATGTATGTCGCATTTCCTGAGGCGTGAAGAGGAAGAAGCAGGAATAAAATAAATTCAGAAGTGGAAGCCTCCGGTTTTTGCCAAGACGAAGAGCTGGGAGGAAAAGGGCAGGGGCGCCGCCTGCCAAGGATGTGGCGGAGGCATTAGGGATTGCAGCTGGCGTGCAGTCAGGCTGGCTGGGCGCGGCAGCAGCCCCTGCACCCCTTGATCCTACGCAGAGGCAGGTCTCAGCAGACCTGCGGGTGCCAAGACACCGCCATCCAAACCTGGAACCATCAGCCTCCACATGGACACATGAAAACAGAAAAAAAAAAAAATGCACAGAGCGCACAGGCGTCTGCAGTATGTATATGCATGCAGGCACACAAACATGTCCTCCTTCGCTTTGCACATACACACGCACGCATACACACACACCTCTGACAGGCCGTACACAGATGTTCCCGTGATAACTATGACAATGTCAACACATACTGCTGCCTAACTCACATCCTAAGTCATAATGAACTAGAGCCACTGAGCCTACATTTCTTCTTCTGGGCTTCTCTCTGACAATTTGTAGACTGCTCCTGGCTCCAGGTTGCATTCTGACCCCCAGGAGGAGAAAGAGGAGCAGAGGGAGAAATGGAAAAGAGGCTCAGACAATAGCAGCAGCTGGGTATATATGTTCATGTATATATGGCGAGCTGATCAGGATGGAGCGATGTGTCACTCGGTACCCGGGCTCTCCATTTTAACGCCACGTCGGCGTGTGACCCTGCGGAGCGGCTGTCCCCTTCAATTAGGCCTGGAAGAGGATTAGCAGCGAGGGGAAGGCAGGGGGACAGGTGAAGGAGCGGGGGGGAGATGGCTCGCAGAGATAGAGTAACTGGTGCAGCTAACTGAGTATTAAAGAAAGGGGAGGTTGAGTCATAAGATGCAGCGTAGGGAAAGGTGAGGAGTCAGCGGGAGGTGGGGAAGATAGACCGGCTGATATGAGGACCCAGGCGGAGCGTGGTGCGGAGGCGCACACGCACACAAACAATACAGAGGAGTAACTATAGCTCAGCTGCATCATGTTCTGCCGAGGCTCCTATAGGAAAGTGACACACAATCATCAATGTGTGACTGCAGAGGGACAGGCTGGATGTGCAGCGGAGGAGTCTGTCCCTCTGATGCTTCGCTTCAAAATTAGACAGTTTAGAAAGAAGACATTTTCAAAATGCATAAAAACAGACACTTTTGAATAGGGAAGTCCTGCAGTGGAAAAGTAGCGTACAGCAAGAGATATTTGATCCATACCTGCCCAAATGTTAAATGATACATCGTGTAAATTCCTTTAATACTGATAAATCATACATTTTATTTTATTTTATAAGACAGAACATACATCTATTTTGGACGTCACTTCGCATCTGTGTATGTTTTTTTTCTCCATTTCATCAAGCAGAATCTAAAGTACAGAGGACACGGTCAATAAAACTGCTGTTATTTCATCAAAAAAGGATCCCACTGTATCTTCAAACTGAATCTTTTATTAGTTTATTGGGTTTTTTCACAGATGGTGTAAAAAAGACATAAAAGAATGATTTTTTCACCCCCCAAAACCTTGTTGATGTTTCCAGATTTGGTGTCGAAGCAAATTAATGATTTGATTTCACTCAGTTCTGGGAGTAAATTTTCTTTTTCATTAGCAATTTCCCTTTTAATTACCCTGTGCCCAATATCTGAAAGTCAAATGAGATTTAATCACCACTTAAAAGATTTGACAAACAAAAAAAAAAAGGCTAGTTGTTGGATGTTTGAGAATTTGTTCACAAACAAGTGTGAGGTTTCAAGCATGCATCAGGTGATATTTTTAATATTTCATAATGAAAACCATGATGTACTATTAAAGCTCGACCTGACCTTTGCCCTTTATTCAGATTTCGAGCCACGATCGAGAAAAGCTGGGGGGCCTCCACCCTGCAAACCCAACTAAACAACACACTGTGCTGCTTTCCTGCTGCTCATCTCCATTACAGCGAACCTCGACCACGATTACCAACAAGGGAGCACTGCGAGCCCTCCACGCTGAGAAAAACTGGTCTGACAGCTCTACTAAACGAGACGGAGGGGATGACGAAGCGAGAGAAAGCTGCAAAGAACTATTGCGCGGCTTCCAGCATCTACGCACACACAGTTAAATCAACTGCTGGTTTTTATTTTGGATGCTTTTATCACTTTGGATCGCTCACCTGAGCTCCCCTCGAAGCTATTAATTTTAAGCCACAAAGTTTACTGCCAGTGCATTGCCTTACATTTCCGCCTCCGCTAAAAGAGGGGAGGGTTGAGGAGAGGAGGGAGGAAAAAAAAAAGGCAAAGAGTAACTTATTGTTTTTATATGAGATCTATTCCCCCGGTGTTCTGGTCAATAATGACTTGATATATCAGTGACTGCCTTGCTATTTGCACTGTTTTCGGCGTGTTTTCTCTGCCTGTGATTGAGCGGAGCTATTTTCACGCGTGGAGAGAGGTGGTTGAGGACCAGGGAGGCTAACGTCTGTTTGATCAAAGTTTATGTGAAATTTCCCAGGGCCGCCGGGGGAAGTCGCTGTTTATGAACTGTAATAAAAAGAGTCATTTTGACGGCGTGACCCCGGTGCACAGGCAGGAGAGGGGGGGGGATTTGGTTATGTCTCTGTTTGCAGGGAGGAGGTGCTCTCACAGGCTTTGGAGAAAGAGGAGGAAAAGATAAAGGGAAAGCGAAGCAAGAAGTGAGGAGGATTTTTCTTCCAGGGGTTCAGGGGCTGAAAGGACAAAATGCAAGAGGGTGTGAGTGAAAGAGAGATGAAAATGAATAAAAAAAATTAAAAGTGAAGGTATGAGGGGGGGATTACACCCCCATGTTGTCTTAGCAGCCAGCCAACAGCTCTTAATGAAACACTTTGGTTCAATTTCTGATTCATCTCACACAGCGTGATCAGCTTTGTCCCCAACAATCCCCCTCTCATCTGAATTTAATGCATAGTAAATGAGAAATTAGAATGCACACATTTCCTGCAGACGGCTCTCAAACAAGACAAAGAAAAGTAAATGAATGTATGCGCCATTCCCGCGCCCTTAAGTATGTTATGAGAAAACGGCAGTCGATAAATACGTATAAATAGTAACCTTTGAGAAAATCAAATAATGTTGACCTTTCTCTAAGTCGATAGTGTAATCCTCTGTGCCCCTGGCTGCCTGTGGAGACACTTGAACAGTATCACACTTTTAATGAAGAGATGATTGGTCTCCAGGTTGAAGAGCTTACAGCTGGACTTGGACAGATGCTCTCCAAAAGCATACTAAATGATAGGTTAATGTCACATCCCCCTTGTAGGATGAAATCAAGCCTTAACTCATTCTTTTTTTCTTCTGTATTTGCCTGCTCATACATGGCGATCAAGAGCTACTGCAAGGGTCTTTCTCTTTTTCCTGCACTTTCAATTCAAGAAATCAGTAAAATTCTAATTGGATTGATCACTACCCTCTCCAATCTTTCAGCATGCGTTCAGTGGAGGTTAAATTTAAATATTTAGCAGCAGATGTAATTAAAACACTAACAGACGTCACCTTACAGTGACACTCTGCACTGCTTCTCTAAATAAACCTCCCCAGGTCAGCGGAACTGCAGGAGAAATCACGGCGTGATCCAGGGAAGCTTTGCTGTGACAACACTCCTGTCTAGTTCCTGTCTGAGATTTATCAGAGGTTTCGCAAAATCAATGCAGCTTGCTGTAAGAAAGATCACAGCAAACACTAGAGACCCATCAGCAGTAATAGCCATCTCGACACGGACGGGAAAAAAAAGAAAAAGAAAAAAAAAAAACGTGTTTGTCAGAAGTAGCGAATTACATGAAAACACACGAGACAATGAGTTGAAATGTACAACGTGTCATTTTATGACACTTCTATCAATGTATTAAGGTCTTATCTGTGCAAAAAGAGATAAACTCCTGGATTTCAGAGCCAGCAGAAGATTGTGTTTGTGCATCTATATGTTGCACACGCGTGATAGAGAAATTTGTGTAATGTGTCCTGGACTTCCTGCCAGCCCAAACACAAGCACACACATCCATCACACAGCACACCTATGGGTCTGTGGCTGCATGCCACACACACACACACACACACACACACACACACACACACACACACACACACAGGCAGGCAGAGGATTATTGAGGTAGTATCAAACAGGAATAATAAAGCAGGTTCTTAAGATTTTAATAAGAATAAAATGAAACAGTAACCACCGAGGGGCCAGCAGGGTTAATCCCTTCTATATTACTGAAAATAAAAAAAGGATAAAAACAGACAGGAGGGCAGAGCCGGAGCCGGAGGAGAGAGAGACAGGGAGGGAAGAAGAAGAGGAAGGAGAGGGGGCTGCGGAGATGAAATATAAGAATAGTGGTCGGCTGGTATCAAAAGTAGAGCCAGTTAAAAGGGATTGAAATTAACAAGCGGGTTTAAAATAGCACAAACAGGCTTATAATTTCCTGCTCTTGCTTCTATTATATTCCCTGACACACACATGCAGTCACGCTGACACACACATACACAAAGATGACACTGTTTGACTGTGTTTAGACTTGATGAAAGCTCGGTTCATTCCCTATGCGTTGAAACACCCGTCGGTTCAGCAGCATATTTCCAATGTCAAAGCACGTGCGCCGGCAGCAGATGGCATGAAACAGTTGGCAAGAGTGAGCGAGCGTGAATATCTGTTTACTAATAACCCTTTAATTACTTCAGATGGGCAATGGGATCAAACATCCAGACCCACACAGGAATTAGCCTTAAATGAGACTGGACTGAAAATCTAGGCTAACCCCTTATGTTGCCATAAAGACCTTTGCTGGGAGGATTGGCGCTTAGAAAAACCCTTACAGACAGAAAGTAGAGACACTTTGAATATTCTCTTTTCCACTTACAGGGTTTTTATTTATAATTTATTTATATATAATTTATTATCAAACAACATAGCAGATGCTTTTATGTAAATTTAAGAGGGTGGAAGAGGAGAAACATTCACATAGAGCTGAATTCAATGATTGTTTTCATTATTGATAGATTTGTCGGTTTTCTTTTTATTCATCAGTTAAAAGGTGAATTATGCAGGATTTCCCTTAAAGACAATATATCGACTCATATATAAGTAATCCTGCTCAATTGTCACTTATGACCTGCTAGAAGTGTGTGGCAGTGTATGTATCTGCAGAGTCTCTGCCCTCTGCCTGTATTTTCCTCTTATTTTGCCGTTTGGGACGTTCCTGGGCACAGCGCACAGGTGAGGTACGGGACTTTTTATAGATCTAAAAAAAAAAATAGTGACAAGGTGCCAGACCTTTCGCAGCAGAAATCCAAGAGGAAGCTACAAAAATTGTGGAACCAGCACAGAAAAAACGCATATTTAGTGGGGGGAAATGCCAAGTGGACAAAACTCGATCCAAACCAAAAGTTAATCTGAGGTTGGCTTTCACTTTCACTGGTGAAGCCGCTTACCAACGATGACCAACAATTCCTGGATAGTATACCAAAATGTCAGGAAAAAAGGGAAAAAATGTCTGTCACATGTTCCCCAAGCCCAGCGTCTTTAAATCTTCTGTCCAACTAGCCAAAACACAGATAATATAACACAAAAGAAAAGCAGTAAATCCTCACATGTAACAGGCTGGATCAGATTTTGCTTCATAGATGACTTCAGACCTGCATCTAACAATTACTTCAATCACAGATTCATCTGTTGATTATTTTCTGAATTAATCAACAGATCATCTGGTCTGTGAAATACTGAGTAACACTCATATTTTCCTGAAGCAAGGTGACATCTTAAAATGGCTTATCTTGTCAGACAAACAGTCCAGAAACAAAAAATATCCATGATCACTATCACACAAGACAAACAGAAGCAGCAATTTCCCACAACTGAGAACCTGGAGGCAGAAGTCACATTGACCGAATACGGTCCTTCATTGACTTAATTATTTTCAATAACAACAGAAAATCTGAGGGCCGTCAGTCATTTTGACAGATTGGAACAGTGAAGACGATCTGCAGTGATTTAAAGTCATTAATACACATGTTAAGTTGATGGCATGTGCATATTATTAACTATTGTCTTGTCTCATCTTTGATCTCACTTTCATGACCTTGTTGTCTAGCTGGTTCAAGCTTGCACACTCAAAACCACTCCCATCTGGGTGAAACCCAAGCTCCCAGGAACAGCACCAACAATTTGACATAGTGGCTAAATGTGGA
This sequence comes from Epinephelus cyanopodus, assembly GCA_026686955.1. Lineage (NCBI taxonomy): Eukaryota > Metazoa > Chordata > Actinopteri > Perciformes > Serranidae > Epinephelus > Epinephelus cyanopodus. The sequence continues at coordinate 28,827,575 of CM048932.1, read as the reverse complement.
ACTACAACTTCTGCGTCTGTCACATGATGCCATTGGAACAAAAGGACTTTTTCCGTAGACTTACACTGTGAGAGAGACGTCTGTGAACCAGTGGATACATTTTTATGAGCGTCACAACCCCTGTGACTCATTTCAAGATCAGAATTTAATCCATTTGGTCTGATAACATTTCGAAAGCCTAGAATAAATCACTTTATCCCCATTCAAGTTAACGTAGAGCTGAAGTGGAAGTTAGCCGCTCAGCTCAGTTGCACTCGGCCACACTCGGTCGCTGTGAGTCTCTAGTGCGCTTGCTCTATGGGCCCCACAGAGCAGAAGATCTGGGTAATTTTACAAGCTGCAAATCAAGGATTTTTTGGCTTCATGCACTTATGAGCATACATTAGTGCACGTATCACAAAACAGCATTGCAAAAATGTCAGAGCAGCTGAGTGTCCGAAGATTCTTTAAAAAGCCCAGTAATGGTGATTGTGTTGATAAACCATGTTTAAAAAAAAAGGTACTGATGCGGTAGAGTATGAAGGACAAGCAAATAATAAGGATAACATTTATCAGCCAGCAGCAGCTGATGTTACAAGTCGGTCTCCCTATTCATCTTATATCTCCATGACTTTATAATTGCACTATCTATAAGCTTGGTCTGTATATTAATTATTAACAAGCTGAAAATTACTAAATGACAATTAATGCTATTTAATGTCTTACAATTTAAAAAAAAAAAAAAAAAAGAAACAAAATGACAAGTAGATGGAATTTTTATAACCCTTACCCAAAAAAATGATGGTCAACGTGAATATCTAATGCAACATCTACCTGGAATAAGTGGTTTTGGTATTTCTGTATGAAAATGACGAATAACCGATAATTGTTGCTGATTAATTTTCTCACTGACTAATCAACTAATTATTTTAGTGCTGTTAAAATCAGAAAGGACACTTTTCTCTTCCGCAATCTACTCCAACAAATCCAACTGATAAAAACACCTGTTTCTCTATTTGAGAGCTGAAAAATACGTTACTGATATATCTGCAGTTTGGTTGTAAATATAGATGCATGACAAAAACAGTAAGGATTTCTTCAGGTCTGCTATTTGGTCGTGTTTGGTTATTGTGACCAAAATATGCACTGAGCAGCACATTTAAAGTTGAAAAATGTACTTGTCAGTGCTCTCTGGTGGACAAACTGCGTCTGCGCTACAGTTTCTCATTACTCACTGGCCAATATGTACACAGATACCAAATTATCTGTGATATTCCGAAAACAACTGATTCGTCAGACAGCAAGCTGTATCTTAAAAAACTTAAAATCTTTTTCGTTAACCATTTCCCACACACATCTCTGGCTCAATTGGTGCAAATTGGGCAAATTACATCAATAAAAACGTGTATCGTTTCTTCTGAGTATGTGCTTCCTGGAACAAGGAGGCACTTTTAATATTTTGTACGCCTAATGCATATGCCACTGCTCATATGCTGCATAGCCGAGTGTTATGAAGGTGCTCCCAGGGAGAAAATCCCTGCTGTGTGTAAATGTCATGAAAAATTCCTTCATCTGCCAGAATAACGTTAACCTTCTCCATTTTGTTCCACTGAACCCACCTCTCGGGCAAATGTGTTACAAAGACGTGCACAGTCTCCTCAGCCTGCACCTCGTTCCTGCTTTACGGCTTTCATTATGTGAACGGGGAGCGAATGCAGTTCGCCAGCTGACCTTTTCCGGTGCGGGTGCATTGAGAAAGCATACATTTTAATGACGGGACCTTTACTTTTGAACAACAGTGAGGAGGGAGGAAAATAAATTGCTGTTCAAAAGGAGATAATACTCTTGGCATTGTGGGATTGCTGGGGATTGGGCAGCTGTGTGGCGACGACCCCGACGCTGAGACCAACCTGTATAAATTAAGATATAAATAGCCTCATCTAGAGTAGTATTACCAGGGGTGTGCTTGAGTGCTCCGGCACATGCTTAATATATGCATGTAGGTGTGTATTTGTGAGCGTGCACACTCATGAGGGAAGCAGAGAGAAAAAGAGCATGCATATGTCCATAGTACAATCTGGTGGCATGACAATAGTGTGTGTGGGGGCACGTGAGCACACACATACTTGTGACAGAGTGCTGGGGAAACCTAAATCCCGCTCAAGTGTAAGGCAAACAGTGGTGGCAGTGTGTGGTTATTGTATTTTCTTTGCTTGGATCCCAGTAAACACCCCCAGGCCTGCGCTGCCTGCCTGCCTGTCACCGCGGCCATCCTGCTGCCATCAGCGGCCAGCTTCATGCTGTAGCCAGAGCCCTGGCGCAGGCCCCACAAGGAAATTAAAAGGGGATTAAGGCTGGCTGACACTTTGTGGCCGATTACTCATTTATTTTTTGTGTGTGAGAAGCGTAGGGTGGCAGAGTGGGGTGGCATCTTGTCTTGGCTGGGAAGAGCTGGGTGGGGCCTGGAGCCGGATACGAGCAGAAGTGTCATAATTTATAAACTCATCTCACAGTGACTTTAGCATCCTTACTGAGGTAGGAACGCACATGGGCTAGAAAGGTTTCCCCTGTACCATACCTGTGTTTTGGTATCAATTTTTCAATTTGAGAAATATAAAACGTTTAACTAGAACCTTTTTCAAATTTAACAAAAGAAACGTTACATGTTGTTTAAAGCCAAGCAGCCAAACTTGCTCTGAATTCTAATGGCAAAATCTAAAGAATGTATAAACAAGATTACAAATCTGGACAGACGTTCAATGGCTGTGTCAGTTTTTAATAATGAAAGAAGCAGAGTTGTTCTGATACCAATACCAGTATCAAATATGCCTCTGACACTGCCTAAAATGCTGGATTCGGTTTTCGCTGTGACCATAATTACTGCACATTATATTTTTGGGTTATTTTCATTACTAAAGTCACTGTGTTATTTATTAATGGGTGCATTATTTATATTCAAGTAGTAATAGATTTAGCGTTATTGAGTTACAGGTAAATTATTATTTCATTGTCATTTATACTATTTTGTATATTGTTTCATTTGTAATTTCATGTGGAGTTATTGTGTTCCCTTGGTTATGAGCCAATTGGTTCCTACCTGTCCATGTTTTGTGGGGACGGGTATGACTGATACACAGAGAGAGTGAGTGCCTCGTGCTTACCAGTGAAGAGAAGTTGCTGTACCCCTAAGTTGGAATGTGTTAGTAATGTCTTGCCGTGTTGGTAAAAATTAAATGAAGAGGAAGAAACAGATGTTGTAGCCCACTTATTAGCCGTCGCCCCCAAGAACTCGGAACACCAACAACAAGAGAAGAGGGTTACATAAACAAGTACGCGACACTATGCACTGATTGAATACCACAGATTTTTTTAATAAACTTTAAAATAGTTAAAATGGTAGTTTAACTTGAAATCAATTCTTCTTTGCCACCCTAAAATTACAGCAAGCTGCACTGTGCAGCCACCGGCCTCTACCATTTTAGAGCACGGAAAAATAAATGATTTCCTTTAAATCGTGAAATGTTAGTCATCAGTAAAATGGGGAAAAAAAGGTATTGGAACATCTCTAAAAAGAAGTATAGTGGTTGGATATTCAGCCCTATTTTTCAAGAGTGACAGGGTTCCCACACCTTCTTAAATATCTAATTCAAGGACTTTTCAAGGACTTTCAGGCCCAATTACCTCAAATTCAAAGATCCAACATTGAAAAAGGTGAGGCACAGATTTGTTTAAGAGTAGCTTTCTCACTTGTTTGCAGTTTAATCTGCACTAATCAACTGCAATAACTCATGCGTGCATGTGACCCTTGCCCTTTCTCAAGGTAGGCAGTGCGTGAAACAATGCGGACACACTTGCAGACAGCCAAACATAGCCTGCGTATTTACTAACATTACAGTAAAAAATATATAATGTTAGAAAAAAAAACTTCAATTTTTATTCTTGCGGAAATATATAAATCCAAGCACTTTCAATGACCAATGTCTATTTATGTCTGTTTTCGCAAATGTCCTGGCCTTGACATTTTCCTCAAATTCACAATTTTCTAAAGAATTCAAGGACCCAAGAGAACCCCTTCAGTGAGGGGAGAAAAATTCAAAGGGACACCAAAGTGCTGCTGCTGCTGCTGCATGTGTAAGTACTGAATTAGTACTAGTACTTTCTGTTTCACACCCCATTTAGACCGTGTCAAAAATGCACTGTGATCACACTAAAACTGCTTTCCTGAAAAGTTAAAAATTTTCGTTGTGAATATGATTGTGCAACTATAACCTACCTGCAGCTGTAGGTTGCTTCACTACAGTGTTTTCCATTGACATATAGTGAGGTATAAAAGTATAACATACTCAAGTTGTACTTAAGTAAAAGTCACGTCCCACCTCTGATCTTACAACAGGTCATTTACCACCTCATCCTTGTTAAATTCGGATACGCCCTTTATGTGACCTCTGTGGTGCACGATCCTGGCATTTAGTATGCTTAGCAGCGAGTCCCCTTTGATTGTGATGCGCGTCAGGCAGCTCAGGTTTACTGCCTTGTTGTGTTAGAACTCAATATCATCGCTGCAGGGAAAACAAACTGTACAGATGCCAGTGTTTGGTCTGCTAATTAGCAGTTTGTATTAGTAATTAATAGGCATTACCAGTCAACCGGGCTCCTGCTCGGCAGCCTCCAACAGCCTGTGAAGGAGATCCAGGCAGTGCGCTCCCCCCGCAGCGCCGCAGCTCAGTCACTCTTAAGTCAGGACGATGGAGAGACTGTGTGTCCTATCTGACTGCAAACACTGTTTTTTAAAGGGATACTGCAGTGTGAAGGCTTTAAAGCCTGACAGTTTGGGCTGGGTGTGACCCTCAGTACTTATTTAGGACCAGTGTCTCTACCACTATCAAAAACGACCAGGCAGTAGGTTTTAAGTCTTAATTGCCTGTTCTTTGGTCAGCCATTTTAAAGTTTTTGTACAGGCGCTAGTGTTATTTTGTTAAAGCAAAGAGGAGGGTTGAAGAAAAACGTAGTCATATTCTTCATTGGAGAAAAAGGTATTGTTGTAAAATCAATGAAAATAAAGTTCTGCATTGGCACCAGTATTAAAACATATCCAGAAACACAGAAAAGAGACAGAAACTAAACACATCATTAAGTTCATGCATGCGTTTCACGTTTCCACCCTTGCGTCTGGTGTGAAAAAGCATTTCTACAGCGCAAAACAACCTGACAAGCTTTAAAATCTGTACAGTAATGTGTCCACCACTGATTTGGGTAGATGATGAGCCGAGGCGTTGTGGGCACGAGGTGAGGCGAGGTGCGGTGGAGTGGCAGAGTTATCAATTATCCAGAGCGCAGTGGCACTCTGGCTTCCTCCAGATCTGGTGTTAAATTAAGTTGTCAGCACTGTCTCTCCGATTTCCCCCATCACACACACAAACGGTGATAGCGCGTGACGGCCGCTCGCCGGAGCTCCTCGCCGGCTGCCGCCCCGTATCTCGCCTGCAATTCATCAGCTTCTCAGCACACTGGCCCAGCCTCAGTCCACGCCAGCGCACGCCGCGTTGCACTGGAGCCAGCCAGCCCGCCAAGCGCAGTGGCAGAGGAAAAAGGATCGGATCACCTTCCAAAAACCCGCCGTAGAGGACAGGGTGCAGTGGACTTTTGCCCCCACGTCTGGGGCAGGAGTGGACTTGAACTTGAGGGGGTGTTTGTGTGGGTGTGTTTGTTGTGTTTGTGCAAAAAGAGAAGAAAAAAAAACAGCATGAAGGGGGAAAGAGTTGAAAACAGTGGAAGGGCATCGTCTTGGGAAGCTCATAGTGCACAATAACGCCTCTGGCCCTGCTGTCCTGTTGGGGCAAGGCCTCAGGTGAGGGCAGAGAATATGGGACACGACGCAGGGAGGCTTGGCACATGGGCACTAGCCACCAGCTCCCTCCCAGCACACTACTGAGTTGAAGGGCACCGGAACATTCAGTCGCAAAAGGCAAAGCGAGGCAGTGAGGGGAGGAGACAGAAAAAGGACAACCAGGTGACAGAAATAATGGATAACTGTAAAGCAGCAGGGTGCTAAGCTCTCAGTGCTTAAGTATTTATTTGTGATGAATAGTAATGACGGCACACTTACAAAGCACTTGTTTAATATGGAGAGGGCTCGAGAGGGGCGAGGATCGTTCCCGCGCTCCTTTAACAGGGCCGGCGTGCTCTGAGGCGACCGCGGGGAGATGCCAAACCCTGCCCAGCCCTCCACCTCCCATCTGCATTCAAAAACACTTGCCGTCCCTTAACACTGTCCCTGCCTCGGTGCTGAATAAAACATTAAACACCATTCTGAGATATTAACCTACTTATTGAAAAAAAAGTCAGTGATTTATGTCGATTTGGTTGGCTTTCAATGCTGCCCAGCTGTCACCGCCGAGCCTGTAACCTAAATTATCCAGCGATGCTCTTTCACTCCAGTTAAGGGAATAAGCACTCCTTTAACACTTCAAAAGGCCTGACTGTGCTAACTCTTGAGTTGTTGTTTTATTTTTTCCACACTTCTTAAGTTCAGTAATTATTCAATCTGGGTGATAATGAGCGCAGAGTTGACCTTGCAGATAAAGAATATTTTCTTTTATGTTTATGCTTCATGTTTTCCAGGCTAATTTAAGAAAACAGTGCTTAATCTTTCACCAAAAGCAGCAAAACACCGGGCCCTCGGATTCTCAGCGGCGCAGTGGGAGGACCCCTCCGGTTAATAAGCAGCATCCAGGCCCCGGTGTATAACTGGCAACGGGTTCGGCAGCCATGGATCAAACAGTCATAACCTCCTGTTCCAAAGATAAGCTGCAATCAGATCTGTGGGGGATCTTTAACCAGGGAGGAGAGTGTGTTTGTGTGAAAAAGAGGCAGAACAGACGGGGGAAGTAAGCATGAAAAAGAATGTGAGGGTGGGAGGCGTGTGTGTGTGTGTATATATGCGAGCGTGTGTGTGGTTCATAGGGGAAGATGGCAGCCCGCTCATCAGTGACGTGCCTGAACGGAACCCAGAGGGGGGCCCGGACTGAGCCCCTGCGCTTAATTGGGCACTCAAATGTTACCAGGTCCCTTCCCAAACGACTTGGAGGTGACACATGGACAAGCGAGGGAGTGGAGAGGAGCTTGTGGAGAGAGGAAATGGAGCAGAGGGTTTAGCACCTCCTGCGGCCAAGTTTTTTCTCTCCCTCTGGGTTTTTCGGTCGGGACGGCGGACCGCGTGAGTGATAGTGCATTTGGCCTCTCGCTGTGCCAAGGATGACAGAGCAAAATTAACCCCTCAGTGATGGGGACAGATGGAAACGACGCTAGTTTCACTTTTAGTTTGTTGCCGAGTGAACACATTCATCTGTTGCAGAGTGCAAATGTGGAAAAAACACATCACCTCGTAAAAAAAATCTCATCCCTGAGAAACAAATCTGCGCTTTGAGAAAGGGTGTAAAGTGAAATTTAACACTCACACTCGATTATTTGATCACGCGGAAAAGCAGGAAATAAACTGTAGTTTTCGTTTAAAAAGACAAGGACTTCAAACGTGCACTAGAGCAAGATGGGAGCAAATTCATAATTTTTTTCCAGTTCATCAAAGCCTCCACCGGCTAATCCCTTTCTTATATAAATAGCTCTTTTGGTGGAGAGGGTAGCTGCCGCATAGAGCTCTAACCCTTCTGTCCCTGAAGCTACAGCCAGGATAAGCTGTGTGTTGGATTGGCACATCGGGCTGCCTGGGGCCTGCTGCTGCGCTGGCCGCCAGTACAGATGGAGGGCAGGGCTGGGCAATGCCAGCTTGTCAGTCGGATTAAAACGACTCATTTATTCACTGAAGTATCGTGCAAAGCGACCGGGCCAAAGCGGGGTGAGGCGAAAGGGGGAGAGGAGGGTCGAACAGCGGCGAGATGGGGGCAGCTTGGATGTGAGAGAGGGTCCTCTGCTCTCTGGCCCTCAGCCCTCCCTCCCTCTTCATCCCGCTCTCCTGCCTTTTTGCCTGTTACTTATCTTTCTAGGGCTGCCAGAAGCCATTACCGCAGTGTACGGAAGGCGGCCGGCAGGGTGGCATCTCCTAGTGCCCGGGTGACAGATTGCCGCTCGGCATTGGCGGCGGAGGAGGTGAGGGGTGGAAAGTGATTGGCTCCGATGGTCAGGAAGTGGGCACCGAGGGCTGTAAGAGGAGGAGGAGGAGGGCAGAGAGTCAGGGAGAGGATGACAAGACCTGGCTGCGTGACCTTTGGTATCGCGTGAGTTACTTAAAGGGGCACAGGCCCTGCTTTTAAGGGCATGCTTGGCAGTGGTGGCCGCCGTGGTGGTTGCAGGCCGAACACGGATGCCAGGGCAAGAAGAGGTGGCCTCGATACTGACTTCTCTGGTTGTGCCCAGGACCCCGCTGTCTATGTAAAACCTCAGTGAGGATAAGTAGATGACGACTGGCAACGTCTGCAGATTCATCCGAGATAGTTCGCTGTGGACGGACTCACCTCTGCAACTTCCGACCTGCTGCCAGCATCAATCTTAGTCCTCAAAGTCATTCAGTGTTTTGGAAAAGATGTCAGACTCTGACCCAAAAGAGAGACAAAGTCCTTAAAGCAGACAACTGTGCTCAGTGTGTTGCAGAGGGCACTATATTAAAAAGGATATACACCCCTAATTTTATTTTAAATGAAATAACTGTGCAGACAAACATCTACAATTTAAAAAAAAGAGGTTTGAACAGAACACTCCAGGCCTGCAGCCTTCTTTCTCAAAATGGCACACACTCAGGTCACTGACAGGCCAGAGCTGTGTGTGTGCACGTCTGCGTGTGTGTCAAGGGGGGTGAGGCTTGGAAGGGCTTTATCGGGTCTAATTACTCCCGATAGCTGTAATTTACAGGTTGACAGCAGGGAGAAATCGGCAAGATTCACACTTCTGCGGGTCAGCATCTGTCGCCATTACTGCGCGGCGCACACTGCCGGCCAGTCGGTGAGCAGGAGGAAACAGTAAACAACAAACGGCGTGTGACAGATTAGCAGTGCGGGCTAAAGGACCTTCCACTGACACATCATTTCTCTCGCTCCGCGAGTTTGTTTCGCGGCAGCTGTCACCAATAAAATGGAAAAGCAGGAGATGGGGAGGGGAGGTTGCGGCAGCGGAGGTGGCTTTTGTTCCAGATCCAGAGAGGTGGGTGGTGGAAGGAGAAGGAGGATGAAGACAGGGTGGAGGAGGAGGAGGAGGTGGAAGAAATGGAGGTGGGAGGGAGGGTTAGTAAGAGTGACCTGTTTTAAAAGTCTGGCCTCACTTTTTAATGGAGTATTAGGAGGAAAACCAGGGCAGGGCAACGTCAAAGTATTTTTCCGCTGACTGTAATTACCCTAGCTATTTCTCCCTTTTTGGGTCTGCAGTACAAATTGCCAGTGTCACCCTGAAGTGGTAATTTTAGTTCCGTTTGCATCAGCCTGTGTGGTACAGCCAGCAAGGAGCACGGAGTTATTCTAGAGGGTAAGCATTATCTCAGTACATACAGTATGTGAACACATTTGTTAACACTGCAGCACTGCAGACCGCTCCAACGCACTTTCCTCTCCCTCCCATCCCATGTGGCTCTCCTTCTCCTGGTCCCACGCAGCTCAGAAAGGAGCCAGGTCGGTCCGGTGCCAGAGAGGGCTGGTGGGCTACACTGCTCTCCCCCCGTCCACCTCATTGCCTACACACAGCCTATCTGGCCAGCTCCTGTACACGGGGCTAACACCACGTACATCCTGGCAAACTGATTTTTCCTTGACCTCCAACTAGAGGACGTTCTCCAAGTTGTTGGCTCATTAACCTAAACTGTTTTTGTCGACCAGCTCCGCAGAAACAACAGTGAGGCAGTTACTGCAAATGAAGCAGGAAGTCTGACTGAAAACAGGAGTGCTGCTAAATAAAGTTGTGCTGTGTCCAGATAAATTTGGCACTCCATACCATGTAACTGTGTTTACATTCTTTCAGTGAACAACAATGAAAAGGTTGGCCTTGTGTTGCTACTGCCGGAGAGACTACTTCTGTTCAATCAGCACTCGCCAAAGTAATCGTGTTTACATTCTTTCTTTCTCTTTGTCATAGAGAGGGAGGATTGTAGTGAGCAGAAGGTGTGCTGTGGAAATGGCATACACAAAATACTGTATGTTTAGTTTTACTACAAAGGAGGGGATTATGGAGCCTTTCATCAATATGCTTGACGTTCACTATCAACATTCTTTAATGGCAAACTATTGTAAAACTCGTTGACGCATTTGATGACGGAAGAAATAGCTAAAATCACATTACTCAACTCATAATTCTCATGGATATTTTCAGCCTTTTCTCTCAAGATTTTTGTTTTTAACAACAATATGCTTTTGAACTAGGGCTGAAACGATTGGTTGAAAAACTCATTTAGCCTACGTAACTATATAGGGTGCAATGTGTTTCGCGTAGATGTGTATTACTGACACACAATGTGCTACTGCTGTGGACAGGTGATGTGATTTGATGGCGCAGAATTACAAAATGGAGAAAGAGAGAAAAAACAGTGAGGGGCGGAGAGATGACACAAGCCAAGAAAACAATATAAGTGTACAAAGTTTGGGTATATTTCAAGCTTAAACAAAACAAAAACTCTGTACAATGTGTTTGTGAAACCAGACTAGCCTACCACAATAGCACAACATCAATGCTCCAGCATCGCAGCAGAAAGCATCCAGTTTGCACATCCTGTCCACGGAGTCGACCTAATGCAAGGTAACCTTAACGTCAGCATTTAATGTGAATCAATATGATTGCTGGCTGAATTCGAGTTGCTACAGCATACATTGAAGACTCTAGAAGCCATGGTAGTCAAGCAGGTAGATGTGAGCTGGATTGCAGAAGAAGATCTAAGAGTACGGGAGGGTGTGTCGACATGAAGGAGTTCAGACAGGTAGGAAGAGGCTTGATTATGACGGACCTTAGAGGTGAGAAGGAGAATCTTGAAATCGATGTGATATATAACAGGAAGCCAGTGAAGCTGAACAGGAGTGATATGATCTATGGAGGGGTTCTAGTATTGAGATGGGCGACTGAATTATTGTACACAGAAAACGTGTCTTATTTTATCTTTTGTAAATTTACTATTGCTCTTTAATAAAGCTGATTACTAGATAAATCAGTGGAATTCTTGGTGGAATACTTGATTACTAAAATAATCAATAGCTGCAGCCCTATTTTTGAACATGGTGTTTTTGGTATGTCGACATGCAGAGGCAGATTTTAAAGCAGCCTCTGCACTCAGCTGCCAAACGGTGCAACCACAACATGTCTGCAAGTTGTTTTCCATACTGTGTTGCAAAATAGAAACCAAATGCTGCCAGGAAGGTGAGGGAACAATTTAAAACCTTTAGGTGATTTGGTAAATGGTTGGCAATAATGAGAAATATTTAAAAATGTATAGTTAATGGAATGAAATATCCCAAAACAATGTTGTGGTCCTTCAGGGGCAGATGGGAGCCTCTGGTGCAGGTGTGTCTCCGTCCCCATCAGCAAACACATCTATAACGCTTTGTGGTCGTGGGGTGATCACGTAGGTCTGGCCCTGTCCTGTTTAATTTCTAACGGGAGACTGCCTGGTGACTCCGCATGCCAACCTCCAGAGCCCCCGGTTCTTCTCACAAGTGCCATATGGGCGGCCCAGCCCCATTCCATTAGCGGGGCCCGAGCAGAGGCAAGAGCAGGCCTGGACCCCAGCCCTCCTGGCCTTCCCCTGGCACTGCCACAGGGCATGTCCTGCCCACTGCCAGCTGCCCACACTGGGTCAGAGGACGCAACAGCGGCTGCCTACCTGAGTCTGGCAGCAACCAGCCAGCCGCTGGTTGCACTGAAACAAGATGCATCAGTGCAGAGGATCCAAAAAATCTATTACCAAGACAGAACCAACAAAAAGGAGGGTGTTGCAGAGCCATCTCACACCATCAGCTATAAACAGCTGTGGTTTAAGATCCTTGTTTTGCATTCACTCACAGCAAACATAAGCAGATCCTGCATCATGGATCAACCTGTAACCAATGTTACAGTCACCATATTCTACTTCTATGCCTCCAAACAACCTCATGTCCCCTCAGATAACAATTTTATTGCTGCATTAGTGTTGCTTTTTGTTTAATAATTACATTAAACAACAGCCTGGTCTCACCCACAGGGCATCAAAAACCACGACTTAATCAGCGTCCTTGGCGTCAGATACAGACACACAATGCACCTTTTAGCGTCTGTACAAGACTCACCAGGCTTTCAACTTACTTCAGTGTAAACCCATCCATGTCATTATTAGATGTTCACAACAATGAAGGTAGCTTAAAGAGCAAGAAGGTCCATGTGGGGCTGGTGGTTCCAACAACCACAGGACATTGACACTCTAGACCAGTGTTCATATCCCATGTAAAACTAAAAGTCAACAAGGCAATGTCTATGTAGAATCTACTGGAGTACCAACCCTGTTATGCTGAATTTTCTTCAAACCTATATGACAATCACACATCCATCGTATCTGTGTAAGTTAGAACCAGTTAAAATATTATCGATCCTAGATTGGCAGAGGCAAGCCATGAAAACTGTTTGAACTATTTGGATCTGCCCCCCTCGTCTGCTTTTACATATAATTACCAGGCCCCAGTCTTTCACCTCATGTATTTGTGAATTAGGTTAAAGCGTTGGGTGCACAGGCATGTAACATGTGTGAGGCCACCTTCCCTAAAGACGTGCAGAGGGAAGCAAGAGGAGGGCGGGTGGAGGCAGAGACATCCAGCACATCACATGGGAATGTCAGCGTGTGCCTCGGCAGCCTGTACCTGCCACAGGACCTGGGGCCTTTTTTAATTAATCATCACACAGGATGAATAATTCAGCCATTATCGCTGGGAATAAATAGAAAGGCTGGTTTTCCTCCTGAGTTCCACCCAATCAGTTTGCATGTTTCACTTAATAACCTACAGATTAGGGCCTGGCCTCAGGTAAACATACCCTCTAGCTAATAGGTAGTGGCAGGACTTTGTAAACTTAACAAATAGTCCCTTGATTCAGCAGTTCGAGAAAGTTACTTTTTGTATATGAGAGTCCCGCGGATAAATATTATCATGCAAAATGACCACAGGTGATATATTGTGTAGCCAGTGCTCATCATTTTCCATTGGATATTTGCATGGGGAAACAGCAGTTTTAAACTTAGTTATACAGAAACACCTGTATGACAACAATATATATATAATTTTAACATCATATAGGCAACTAATTAAGGTTTAGCGGTTAGAAAATATCGACCAATTGAATTTCTCGATATTATTTTTTGTGAAACCTGTGATTGCTTGATAGCAGTATTGTAATCTGTTTTACGATTTGACATTTCCAGTGTCGCAACATATGGCTATATATGAAACTGTGACCCCTGTATTGTGATACGTATCATCTTGAGACAAGACTCCTGCCAATACACAGCCCTACAACTAATAGCCATTTGATTAATATTTATATGAAAAATGTGACATAGCTCCAATAGGAAATGTATGCCATGTTACTGCACTTTAGTCGGCTTCCCCCTGGAGTCCAATAAAAAGCCTGTCCACAGCTGTATGCTGGGTAGAAGCCTGTGAAATGGTATGTGAGCAGTACCAACAAAGGACAAAGCAAGTGTTTGCAGCAGTGTTTGGAGAGGGTGACAGCAATATTCTCTCCTAAACTGCATTTGACACAAGTTATTACGTGAAATCTACCACGGAGTCGCCCTGCAGCACCAACCACTTTGTGGCCTTTTTCCAACAAAGCACCTCCAAACATTGCACAGTGCAAAACAGGCTCCTCTTATGAAATGTTATGTAGTGCTGAGTTCTCCACTGAGCCAACACATCAGGTAATCAATGACTCTGAACTGTAAACTACTATAGTGAGATAACAAAAAGTCCCCCACGACAGCTAAAACTAATTAAGCTCATAACATAAAGGATGACACTGGTATTCACATGCATGCAAATCAACAGCATGAAAAGCATCATAATCCATAACGCCAACAACAACCACAAGAACAGCTACCACCAGAAAACAATTCATAATTAATGCCAAAACATACACAGCACACAGGTTGAAGCAGAATATGGGCCTTTGTTTTCACAGCAGACATTCTCAAGACATTAACAGCGACTGAAAAAAAGCTAACATCAGCTCAATATGCATGTTAGCACGAGTGGCAATTAACTTAAGATAGCTACTTACTTTGTTGATGAATCCCGTTTTTGGGGAGAATTAAAAATCCCATGTTTTCCCACACAGAAAAGGAAACTCCAGCTTCCGGTTGGAAGTGGCTTTTTAAGAGGAAAGTTACATAAGCAGCAGCAGTAGACAAGAAGTTACAGTTACACAGACGGTTTTTTCCATGACTTTCATGACTTGAAATTTCTTAATACGCAGAGTGGACGTTAAAAAAAGTGGGCGGGGCATGTCGTTTAAATAGTCCGCCTTACTGCAGGTGCGTTTGATTTATGCTCCTGCTGACTGACAGTGTCATCTATCTATCTATCTATCTATCTATCTTTTAGGCAACAAATTCACCTCACCTGCAATTTAAGATAAATATATGAAAAATGAATTAATTAAAAACAAAGAAGCAAGTGGGAACATTTCCCCACTTGCCATGAAGATAGTGTTGGTTTTTATTACTTAAGTTACTGAGTAATTTATTAATGGATACATTATTAACATATAAATAGTAATAGATTTATTTAAATATTATTTCATTGTCATTTATGGTACTTTGTTTATTGTTTCATTTGTATTTTCATGTATGGTGTTAAAGTGGAGTCTTTGTGTTCCCCTTGGTTAGAAGCTAATTGGTTCCTACCTGCCCTTGTTTTACGGGGACAGGTATGAGTGATACACAAGATAGAGTGAGTGCCTCATGCTTTACAGTGAAGAGAAGATGCTGTACCCCCAAGTTGGGATGTGTTAGTACTGTCTTGTCATTTTGGTAGTGAATAAACAAAGAGAAAGAAACAAATGTTGTAGCCTACTTATTAAAATAATCTCACTGCCAAAAAACAAGAGAATGCCCTTTTCCAGCTCAAATAGCCGTCCTATAAGTTTATTACCAGTATTAGGAAAAATAATGGAAACGATTGTATTTGAACAAATTAATAATTATTTATCTGCTAATAACATTATCTGTAACTCTCAACATGCTTATAGAAGGGCTCACTCCACGGCAACGACGCTGACTAGCATGTCTGATGATTGGCTTAGAGCAATTGATAACAAAAATATGGTTGGTGTTGTATTTCTGGATTTCTCAGCTGCTTTTGATGTAATTGATCATCACTTACTACTAACAAAACTGTCCTGCTATGGCTTTGAGCAATCTGCACTTAATTGGTTTTACAGCTATCTATCAAACAGGACACAAACAGTATTTTTTAACGGCAGCTACTCAGAAACCACAACCACGACATGTGGAGTACCTCAAGGGAGCTGCCTTGGTCCTTTATTATTCAGTATTTTCACAAATGATTTACCGTATGTATTAGAGAAGGCTAACACAGTTATGTATGCGGATGACGCAACCATATATACATCAGCATCTACTAATAATGTATTAGAAACTATTATGAATAAGGAACTAGAAAGTGTGGCTGAATGGGTTAAAGAAAACAAGCTGGTCCTAAACATATCTAAAACCAAGTGCATGATTGTAGGCTCAAATCATAATATTGATAGAAATCCTGTATTAAATATTAAAATCAAAGATATCACTATAGACCAGGTACATGAGACCAAATTGCTGGGAGTGACAGTTGACAACAAATTATCATGGAAAAAACACATTAATAATATGATTGCAAAGATGGGTAGAGGTATATCAATTCTAAGAAGACATGCAACTTTTATAAATATAAACACCCTGAAAACAGCAATCCAATCGATAATATTATCACATCTCGACTATTGCCCAGCAGTTTGGTCAAATGCCACTGGAGACATGTTAAATAAACTACAATGTATACAGAATAGAGCTGCCCGCACAATACTTAAGTGTGACTACAGGACAAGGATAATTTCTATGCACAAGAAACTTAACTGGTTACTGGTCAAAGACAGACTATTGTACTCACTGTTTGTTGTTATTAGAAATATATCTGTCCTAAAAACACCTGTTATCTTGTTTAAAAACCTCGCTTTTAGTGCAGAGAGTCATAAATATATCACCAGACATGCAGCTGTAGGAAACTTTACATTACCTAAAGCAAGATCTAACGCCATCAAGCGTACGGTGTTGTATAGAGGTATGAAAGAATGGAATTCACTGCCGAGAAATATCAAACTCACCACGAACACAAAGAAATTCAAAATATTAATAAAACAGCATTTATCAAAGTAAGACAACATGGTATATTTATATATGGAGTATATTTCGATGGATATATGATATGTGTTATTATAATGTATATTCTGTAGAATGAATGTATATACAAGTATGATGTGTGATGTGGAATGATGTATACATATATGATATGTAGAAATGTGGGTAATCGGATTAGTATGTGAACAATTAATATAACGAAGAATGAATGAAGCACAGTTAAGAAATGGAAACACTTATTCTGTTTTTGTTTTGTTAGGTTAAGCATATCGCTCACTTGTTTGTTTTGTTTTAAATTTATATAATGTTTATGTTTTGTTTTTCAATATTATATTTGATATATAATATAATATTACATATATATATATATGATATTATATTTGTATATTGGATACTGTTGGACCCCAGGAAGAATAGCTGTGGCGTTGCTGCAGCTAATGGGGATCTTAATAAACAAATAAACAAATAAACAAATAAACCCACAGCCCGGAAGAACTGGGGAACACCAACAATTAAGAAAAGAGGGTTACACTTAAATTAGCCCAGAGTTTGAAATATCTGTGTCTGAGATTCCTGCCTCCACAAAACAATGGAGGTGAATAGCACTGAAAATTTATATTCAAAAATTCAAAAGCAATGTGTCTTTCCACAAACACCTCTCATCCAGTGTCAGCTGGGATAGGCTCCAGCCCATCACAACCTTGTTGTGAACAATGTCACGAAGGACCTATTTTCTTTCTATTGAACTACACCTGCCAGCTGTATCACTGCCACTGAAGGAAGCATGCGTCTACTCATGAACAAGAGCACTGAACTTGTGGCAAGATGAGATGTACTGTAGGCCTGAACATGAATGCCATTGTTCTTGGCTGAGCTGTAGCGTGAGCTAGCTCAGTGACGCTAGGTGAGCTAGCAGTAGATGCACACTTCCTTCTGCGTGGTGATATGGTTAGCAAGTGGAGAGAAAATAATTCCTCCATGGAACTGCTCACAACAACGTCTGTGGATTATCTTGAGAAACTGGGTCATGATTTCTGGACTGTTACATTTTTCAGATGTATTTTTTTGAGCGCCACAAGCCGAGTGCCATCTAGTTCCATTATACTGGAGAGAAGGCAGACATGTCCAAGCTCGATGTCTCCAACACCACCAACTCACCCCAAAACAATCTAGATAAATAAACAGCACAAGGAGGAAAAACATGTACTTTTCATTTTGGGGTGAGCTGTCCCTTTAAATCACATTGTATTCAGACACAAATACACCCTTGGCCCTCTGGTGTTATATTAAACCAGTGATCTCTGATGTCCCTCTGACCTACAGTCTGTTAACAGTTCCCAGCATGTACAGTTATTCCTGCGCTGAAGCCCTCCCTCTGATCTGACACGCTATCACCTTGACCTTTAGCAGGTGACTGCACATCCCTGAGGGGAGCTAAATAAAACACCAGCACTGTGTTTCCTGCAGATATCACTGATGTGATATCAATACTTCCTCATTGAGAGGGGGGATTTACTGTTTCGTTTGTGGTGCATGGAGGCCAGTTAGAGGCTGTCAGGATGAACAAAGGAGGGAGGGGAGGCTTCCTTGTCCCTTCCCACTCCAAGGACAGCATGGGAGGTTCAGGGGAGCACTGATTGAGAGCAACACCTGTCAGGTGAGGCTTTTCGCAGTTGACGGCGCAGAAGGAGCGCCAAGTCGACTGCTATGACTGCTAATCTCTGACGTGGCAACCTGCCGGGCTCTGCGAGTCTCCAGAGGGGGAGCGCCAGGAGCCCGAGCGCTGAGGCTTTTCCAGGGCTGCAGTCCTGCTAATGTCTCCCCGAACAGAATGAACCACGCTGATATGCTCTAAATACATTTCATTATCATCATCATGATTATATCACTAATTGTGTGTACTCGGTAATGTGCTGCAGCAGCCCCCTCTTGGGAGGTGTCTGAGAGACTGAATGATTAAAACATGTACGATGAACCATGCATCAAAACGTCCCTGCGGGCTTCCTCACAAGATACATGTAAGCAGCTCCAGTGACACTCGGAGCAAGCAAACAGCAGAGGATGAGGTCTACTGAGGGTTGAAAGGCTGAGGAGGAACCTGCAGGCAATAACAAGACAGCAGGTGGATATTAGAGATGTGGGGGATTGACCTGAGCTGACCCCATCCATATCCATAAACCCACACGACATAACCTGTATACCTTCAGACATGACTCCTGAACAGCCTAAATAATTCCACTACACAATAAGTAAACCAAAGGCTCAGGTTCACATTATGGCTGGGCTACTCTGGCCTGCGCAGGGGCCTGTTTTCCGTCTTTCTGTACGCTTGACAGGAGAGAGGATAAAGTTTTTGTGACAGCATTTGATGAATGTTTAATCCAACATTCATACATCCCGGGCTGGGATTGGGTCCCCAGTCAAAACCCACCAAAGACACACAGCAGGTGTGTGAAATATTCATTCACTACACGCTTCATTAAGAATGAAACATACCATGGTCCCCGTTCATTTATTCATTTCGATTATCGAAACAAAAGACAGAAAAATGAGAGATTAAAACATGGTGGGCGCGCTATTCTATATTTGTCTCGCAGATTTGTAACAATTTGTTTTGTGACAAATAACTCTGCCTGTTGAAATCCCGCTGTCATCTTGCTGAGAGTCAGGCAGCTACTGCGAGAGGAGCTTTCATGTGAGGGGGCTGTAACAAATCACTGTCTGCCTGGGAATCCCCAGCTCTGCATCCGACTGCAGCAGTTTGACCTTTGACCGGTCCAGGAGCGTCCGTTGACTCGTCGCAGAAAGCATGCTGATATGCATCTGAGCCATCAACTGCGGACGGGACAGTTTTCATATTTTTATTAATTAACGATGAAATATGACTACTAATGATCTCTCTCGGTGACGAGTGACTGCACTCGGACGGATGAAATGACTGATGTCGTGTCTGTCAAGGATTGGGATCATTCTTCTTTCCTCTCAAAGTGCTGAATATGTCATTGTTGACTGCCAGTGCTGCTTCAACACAGACCTGATCACTCTGAGTGAATGTGTCACATGGATTGCAAAATTTCCCCATGGAGCACATTAAAGTTTCATCTAATCTAATTTAATTAAAACGAGGATGTGCAAGTCCTGACACACTGCCCAAGGCTGCGTGTGTTTTGTTCTGAGACATTGTGGCTTTGCCAAAACACAATCTGTATTCTACCTAAAACAAATATTAAAACATGTTTAGTTTTCATTAGAAATTTAATAAATCTGTTAGAAAAATAAAAATATGCCAACAAGGGATGTCACTGTTGTTTAGACGAACCTATTAGTGAGTATATGAACTAAAATATTAAAGGGAATGTGGTGTCACTGTAACAAAGGAATCTATGGAGACAAATATTCCACTGCAAATATTGCAAGATGCAAACACATTAAAGGTTTATTGGCACAAATATATGATTGTTGGATTTTCATAGCTGTGATATGAAAAAATAGCAACAAACAAATACATAGCCATTTTCATATTCCCCTTACTTAATTTAATTGATTTCAAATTATTTGCCATAACATGCCTGTGATAATTCATAGGCTTTTTCCATGTAAGTTTGGTTTCAAGATTGGGAGGACACATATGAAATGGGCGGTTTGGGGTTGTATCCCAGGAAATTTGGAGCCTCAAACACTTTTGCCCCATTTCCACCAAACATTTTCAGTATGGTACCTTTGGAACCAAAAGTAACCCTTAAGACATTTTACCTAGACTGTAGATCCGCTAAGTGCTTCCACTGCAAGAGGCAGCACAACATCCTTTCACTTTACATTTACAGTTTACTATTATGTAAAACTCTTCACAGTATGAGCAGTGGTTACATGAAACCAGCCACAACTCAGCCCTGAGCAGAGTGACCGTCCTCTATTGACCAATAAACAGACTGCAGTGTTCACAGCTCCACCTTTTAGTACCAGATCTGTGTGCTATAGGTACCCCAGCACAAGAGGGAGCAAAAATGGTTGACGACACGGAACAGTTACATTGGTACCATCCACAACTTTTCACAGTAGAAACAGAAAAAAAAGTGTACAGAACTGAAACTTTAATTTCCTGCCTTCTGGTGAATTTTTTTTTTTTGCACAAATTTATACTTTTTCTGCATCAATTTGTGTTGGAAACGTATTTGATTCTGTCAAATTAAAAGTCTTCTGCTACTTTTTTGTTTTTATATTGGAGGGAATGTTCTTAATATTGAAGGGGGGTGTCTACCCTCATGTCCATGTTTTTATGTCCCTGTTGGTGGCTCACAAAAAGGTGATGCAAATAAAATAACAAAGAGACAAAACCATCATTAAAAACCAGTATAGAAAATATATAAATTGCTAATATGCACGGTGCATATGGGCAATGACAACGTTCATTAACATATCTGAGCAAGGCTATTGATTGTGATTACTTCAGATGCATGCTGACAGTCTGTCGGGGGGGTAATGTCAGACTGATTGGCACTCAAGTGAAGTGGAGAGTTCAAAGGACATTACAGAGATCAGAGATAATATCTTTCACATTTGATCCGATGCTAGTTTTTCCTGATTGCTACAGAGGATTAAATGTCAAAAACTGCAACAATCACCTTGTAAACAGAAATGATAAACCTCTTTTATATTTTCACAGTATCATACCGACACCTCTCTTTACTCATGAAACAGAAGAAGCAGCCGTCCAACACACGTTTATCTGCTCCTCACATGGAAATGAGCTGAACGTCTGCCCTCAGGCAGCATGTTTCTTGTTTATTGCTCAATATAGAGGCTGAGCCTGTGATGTTTGTTGTCATGATATAGACCTATGCGCTAAACATTTAAGATGTTTAAACCAGTTCCAGTTGAACAGGATAGGATTAGTCTTCAATTTTCTTAATGGTTTCAGCCCAGGGCTCTTACAGTCTTAGCAGAGATTCTGTGGATCGCAGTGAGTGAAAGCTACGTGTGTGTGTGTGTGTGTTTAATTAAATGTATTGATCTAGTATGAAATTGACATGTCATGGTTTCTAACTTAAGTCCCTTGAAGAGCTCTTTCCAGCAGCAAAATGTACATCAAAGCTCTAAGTTAAATGGAAAACCTCATTATGAATCAGGCCAGTGAGCTGACTTGTTGTTTAGAATAAAATATGATGTCACAAATTATGAAGGAAGATGGAAACACAGTAGTTCCTTTGCATCTCTTTGAGGTCATTTTGTGTTTTTTTGAGGAACATTTGTGCCTTTTTGCTGGTCATTGTATGTCTCTGTGTAGTCGTTTCGTGTCCCTTTGTAGTTTCTTTGCATGTCTTTGTTGTTATTACATGTGTCTTTAAAGGTCAAGTTGTATCTCTTTGAGGTGTAACTTGGTCTTTTTGGTCACTTTGTATCTCTTAGCAGTTTTTTGTGTCTATTTGTAGTTCCTTTGCATTTCTTTGTAGGTTCCTGTTGTCTCTTTGAAGTAATTTTGTGTCTTCCGAGGTATAATTGTGTCTTTTTTGGCTGTTTTGCGTCTCTTTGTAGCTCCTTTATTGTCATTTTGTGTTTCTTTACAGGTCAAGTTGTGTTTCTTTGAGGTTTAAGTGTGTCTTTTTAGTCACTTTGAGTCTCTTTGTCATCATTTTGTGTCTCTTTGCAGTTTCTTTGCATGTCTTTGTGTTCGTTATGTGTTTCTTTAAAGGTCAATTTGTATCTCTTTAAGGTGTAACTGTGCTTTTTTGGTAATTTGATGTCTCTTCGTAGTTGTTTTGCATCTCTTCAAGGTAGCCTACTTTTGCATCTTTTAGGGACATATTTGTGTCATTTTGTGTCTCTGTGTAGTTGTTTTGTGTCCTTTAGTAGTTCCTTTGCATGTCTTTGTTGTCATTTTGTGTTTCTTTAAAGGTCAAGTTGTTAGGTGTATTTGTGTCTTTTTGGTCACTTTCAGTCTCTTTGTCATCATTTTGTGGTCATTTTGATTCTCCTGTTTGTCAGTAAGGGCTTGTTTGAATGACATTTTGCAAGTGTAGGCCAGGGGGCCCCTGACACTTTGGGCCCCTGTGCCCATTCAGTATCCCATCCATGTGTAGCAACAGATCAGTTGCCAGTTAGACAAAAGTAATGTCTAAATAGATTTAGCTAGCTAAAAGTAATGTAATCTAATGAAACAGTCCTGCAATAAAGATAGATTAAATAAAATATGAAAACTACATTTTGTTTAAAGGGTTTTAGAGCTGTGTTGATTCCACTATTTGGTCATTTAGGAGGACGTAGACTGTGTAAAAATAAACTTTATTGCAGTTGACGTCATACTCTGTGCACTATTTAACTCCGCGGAGGAAGTCCCTCCTTGCGCTTATCGCGCGCTCGCTGACGTCACTTCCACCACATAGAAAACATGGCGGCCGCCAGTCCGTCAGATCCAGCGCATCCACTGCCCAGAAATGTCGTCATCAAGACCGAGCCCGAAGCTGAGGACGGGCTGCTCTTCGGCCCGGAGGATGTGCCGGTTAAGCGGGACCCGGTCGTCCCGCTCGTGGCTCCGGTCAGCGGGCTGCAGCCGCTCGCCTGGTCGCAGGATCACCGCCTGGCTGTGTGCACCACCAGCTCCATGTCAGTGATGGAGCTGGTGTGCGATGTACACAGCAATAAACAGGACCTGACGCTACACAGGACCTCCATCCCCGTCCCGACCGAAGCGCTGAAACTGCGGGTAAATATCCACCTATGTCACATGTTTACTCCTTAATAAGGAAACAGATGGAGCCAGGGAGCACTGTGACGTTACAACTAGTAAACAAGTAAACACTGAGTCTGGTGGTTTAGCCTGGAGCTGACAGTGTACTGGATTTCCACAATAACGACTGAGTAGCCCACATGTTTTAATAAGCACAGGACCACCCCGCTGTCTAGGCTGCAGAGCAGGATCAGTTAAAGGGTAGTGCCACCAATTTCCAATTTCCACACCTGTCCTCTGCTCATCTGAATGAATAGAGAACCTCCAGTCCTTGAAAAAAATCACAGCTGTCTTGCAGGTAGTAAAAGTAAGACTGTATTAGACTGAACGTATACGGGAAACCATACTCACATTATGATTGTTTCTTCCTTAAGGTATATGTAATTGTGTCGTCAGTATGATGTGACTGGGATGTAAAATCTTTGATTGCTGCAGGGGGCACAGATGTCAGCTGTCATGTTGACACAATCAAAAACTTAAAATATATTACTGAAGCTTGTAAAACAATCATGAGGCAGAATCAGTCAGCTGAAAGCATCCAGACATGTTTTAAGACGTCTACAACTGTTTTAAAAAAAATAATAATTTGTGTCTGTTTGATTGGATAAAATTTAATTACCTCGCTCAAAATTAATTATCCAAGTATGTGCACTGGAGGCTTGAAGTTTCCACATGACAGTTGTATAAGTTGCATACTGGACCGCGATTGGCTTTCAGACTAGTTGTGACGTCACAAAGTCATGCTTGTCAAATTCATCATCAATCCCAGCTGACATTGAGTGAGAGGCGGGTTCACCCTGGACAGGTCACCAGGCTATCACAGGGCTGACACATAGAGACAGACAACCATTCACACTCACACTCACACCTACGGACAATTTAGAGTCACCAGTTAACCTGCATGTCTTTGGACTGTGGGAGGAAGCTGGAGTACCCAGAGAAAACCCACGCTGACACAGGGAGAACATGCAAACTCCCCACTCTGGGTTTGAACCAGGAACCCTCTTGCTGTGAGGTGTCAGTGCTCACCACTGCACCACTATGCCGTCATCCTTGTCAATACACGTGCCAAAGCCAGAAATTTGAAATATGAAAACAGCCTTTTAGCGTCAAACTGAGCACATACGTGATTCTGCACAGTTATGATCAAACATCGTGTGACCATTTGCAAATAATTTTCAAGATGAGGACTTTAATCTTCAGCTATTATGGAAAAGTATTGAGTTGACTATCTCCAGAACCCAAAACATTTGCATTTTTGAATGGCTGGCACATCCAGATGTAAAAGTATCAAATGGAAGATTTTTTTTTCATACTATTTGCATTAAATTCTTAATAATGAGTATGGTTTAAAAAATGCTGTCTTGTCTACAGAACAAGTTCATTTCTGGCTCAAATGTCAGCTGTTACGTCTGTCATTTTTTTTAACGAATTAACTGCATGCATGTGTTATTTATTGCAGCTGTGTTATTTGTGGAGTGCCTTGGACTGGCAAGTGTTTTAGCCAGAGAGAGACAGACAAATCAAAGTGACCTGATAGAGCATGGTACAAAGTTTTTTGACAACATGGATGTATTTCGCACCAAAAATGCTAACTGATTTTAAAGGGACAGTTCACCCCCCAAATCAAAACTACATCTTTTTCCCATGAAAAACTCAACAGCAATGTCTCTTTCCAGAAATCCTGACCCGGTTACTCCACAGACCTTGTTGTGAGCAGTTTCATGTAGGAACTATGTTCTTTGTACTGAACACACCAGCCAACCGTATCGCTTGCATCTACTCATGGACGAGAGGCTTGTGCTGTTGACAGCGGGAGATGTAAACATTGATGGCGTCCTCCTTGGCTGACCTGTATCATTAGCTAGCTCAGTGGTGCTTGGTGAGCTAGCAGTAGATGCAATTCTCCATCTGTGTGGTGATAATGCTGGCAGATTTAGTTCATGAGAAAGAAAGTAGTTCATGAAACTGCTCACAAGGTCTGTGATTATCTTAAGTAACCGGGCCAAAATTTCTAAAAAGAGACATTACTGTTGAGTTCTTTAGATGTATTTTTTTCTATGGCCAATATCTCCAACACACAGCAACCCACACCAAAACAATCTAGCCTGATAAATAACACTACAGCTAAGAAGAAAAATAAGTGTTTTTG
Source organism: Epinephelus cyanopodus (assembly GCA_026686955.1). Lineage (NCBI taxonomy): Eukaryota > Metazoa > Chordata > Actinopteri > Perciformes > Serranidae > Epinephelus > Epinephelus cyanopodus. The sequence continues at coordinate 28,802,360 of CM048932.1, read as the reverse complement.
ATTTTGAGGTGAACTGTCCCTTTAAGGTAATACTGTACCACTGCTATTAAATAACAAAAGTGTGTTTAAAGAATAAATAGGTGATTACAAAATGACATCTGTGAGTCTATTGGAGTAGTGTTACTACTATTTGTCTACTTGTTAAGCAACCTGTGTAAACATGCCTCAGAAACACAGCCAAGCTACTATTCACTTGTGTGCTATTAGTTTGGCAGCGGTGGATGTTTCTGTATTTTCATTATTTACTAAACTGAAAGAAAGATAATTAAAGCGATGGAATACAAATGTTGATGAAAAGAGAAACTGAGAAACAATTTTTGCCGTGGTAAATCTGTCTCTGCGCAGCTGCTCTGGTGTATAAACATGATTGTTTATAGGTTCGTCTCCACTCCAAAAATCCACTTGGCAGATAAAATACTGGATGGAGCTGAATTTTATAATCCACTAGGCGCAGTGGCAGACAGGCAAAGTAGCTTTCCTGCTGTCATTTGGAGATATGATTAACTGCTTGTAAATAGGAGGGCTCCTGAGCAGGGAGCAGTGGATGATGGCAGTCAGAGAGGCCAGGTTCTATCTGTCTGATGATACTGCTGCAGCACCCATCCATATGTGGGCTGTCTTTCCATGACAGGTGTCCTAAAATCTGAACTACTGCATGTATGGCATTTTCAGATTGCTTGCCATTTCTCAGTATTTTAAAAAGTTGCCCTTAAATACTGTATGATTCAGAGTATTTTAAATGGCACATATTGGGCCGGATGTAGCAACATTCTCTTTAGAGCTGCCCCCTTAAAGTTGAAGATTCAAATCATAAGTTGAGGACCCTTCAGTCGACTGAGATTCTTCATGTCAAGCTTTTATTTAAGCCAGTCAGTGTGCAATGTACTTTTCGGGACCATTCAGACTGCAGATGTCTCTGGTACAGGCAGCTGCAGACCCAAATCGAGTGTGAGTCTCAGTGAGAAGGAGGCAGCTTCCCAGAAGAAGAGAGCATTTGCCTTCCAGACTCGAGATAACTCTGAGAGGTGGTGACAGCTTACAGTAACTTGATACGATACAGTCTGTCTTTTGTTTGATGTCTAATGTTGGCAGAAACCATTGTTGCACATTTCCGATCTGTCGTTAGCGTAGTTAGCCTGCATTAGCACAGACAGCCAACCTGGCTCGTTTACTATATTACGTGAATGTCACCCTGTGCGTCCTGCTGAACCACATGTCTGTAAGAAGAACTTCAGCAGTAGTGAAATCGATGTACTGTTAAATAAACTAAAGGAAAACAGATTTTCTAGAGCATCAGTGCTGGTTTTACAGATACATTTAAGAAAAACAGCAATGGCAAAATATTTGTTATGTTGTATATGCCATGTTAGCTGAGGGATACACACACAACCCTTTTCCAGCAAATTAGCTCTGATGGTTCTGTTCAGGAATCCACCTGCATTTCCACCAGTTTTGACCGGAAACATTCAAGGACGTGTCATCAATAGAGGGCCTTGCACAATGCACAACAGAAGTAAACAATAGTAGCAAGATGTTGGAATGCATTGATTACATGTGAGCTGTTGATTTGGTTTTACTGATATTTGTTTTTATCCAAAAACAAGCAAGGTCCACCAATTAGTGAGACTACTTCCACTCTTCTTTGTCAACAGTTTCTCACAACCCTGGAACAAACATTTTGGGTTTTGAACCAATTTATTTTGGGTCAAAATACGTTTGGATAGTTCAAAATTTGGTGGAGGAACCAAAATGAAATCTGTTCCATGTTGGTAGAAAAGGGGTAACAGTGACAACAACAGTAAAATCAAAAGAAAATGGTTTGACATGAAAATCTAAACAAAAAAATGACTGGGTTTTTATAGTCTTAATTTTGACCCATGGACCAACAGTATTTCTTTAGCCCACAAATGTAATAATCCAATCAATACAATTAAAACAGATAATAATCAAAATTTTATTATGTGACATTCATGCATTTTTATCCTTATAGTCATTTTTTTCTCTCAACCACTTGTAAAATTTTCTCTTAATCTAAGAAAATGGCAAAAAAATAAGGAACATAATGGTAATAACAAAACAAGAACAAACCATTAAAAAAAGGAACAAAAATAAGAGGAAATTTGTTCATATGTCACTTCCTGCATGATGGCCATTGTTTCATATGTAGAGTGGATGTTTGTTGAGGTGCCCTGACCTTTAATCTTAAATATTGTTTTCATTTGTGTTTTTCACTTTTAAGGTGGGACCATCAGCCGAGCTCGCTCAAGCCATAGAGAAGTTCTCAACACATCCGGACCCCACAGTGAGGCAACTTTTTCTAGCAGACAGAGTGATGAACCCGTCGCTAGGACTGCACAAAGGAATAAAATATGCCAGCTGGTCGCCGTTAGGCTGTGACTCAAGCGGGCGCTGTCTGCTCGCATGCCTAACACTTGATCACAGACTCACAATTCATAACAGCCACAAGCGGCTCGAGTGGAACATGCTGATCGATCTCACCAAAAAGTACAGTGAGAGGCTAAAGGAGCGAGGCTACTCCAAAAAAGACAACAAGCCTCCACAGGCGAACCTGCTGGACTTGGACGAGCTGCAGCGGCGCTTCCGTATGCAGACTCCTCTGAGAATGGAGTGGTCGAGCGTTTACACGATCAAACAGGTTCAGCCAGACAACACATGCAAAGACATCGAGATGGTGCTTCTTGCCGTCTTAATGGAAAACGGTGACCTTGTTTTGTGGAAGTTTGTGTTGCCCTTTTTAAATGCAGCAGATGTTTCGTTTTATGACATCGTCGAGTCGGGTGTGACTCGACCAAGTGACTTGGCGTGGTGGGAGTATGAAAGCTCAGATCGGCGGATGAGTGGCCTGATTGTTGGCAGTGAAGTGGGACCTGTCAAAATAATGCCGGTCAGCCTATCTGGAGTGAAGGGCTACTTCACCCTCCGACACCCGGTCATCCTCTGGAAGGAGTGTGACGAGATCGCAGTTGAAAACCTCAAATGTGTCCCAATGATCCATCCGATCCAGAAGTCCAGCTGTAGCCTCATCGTGGCCTCACGTGGCTGCTACGTCTTTTGGTGCCTGCTCATGATTTCACCAGCTGGACTGAACGTACACAACTCTCATGTGGCTGGGCTGCACTCGCTCCCTGTGGTCTCGCTTGCGGTCAGTCAACATGGCGTTGCAGTGTACACATGTTCTGTAGACGGGTGGATAAAAAAGCTGACTCCAACATTTACAGAGAACACTTTGATTTTCAAACAAGAGGACATGTTGCGACCTGAAAACCTAACGGGGAGGAGGATACACGGGATCGCTGTTAGCTGCAACGGAGCGTACATTGCACTTGCTAGCACACAAGGTATGGTTGGCGGCTATCATCCTATTAACAGGACTTACCACGTTCACTTTGTGACCCTGAAAACGCCAGAAACAGCAGCAGCACTGCTGCTCAAGTCCCCTACACAGAACTTGTACAAAATGTCCGACCTGCTTGATCTCGTCAGGTGGCAAATTCTGAAAAACAAATCCATCCCTGCAGAGCTGCTGGAAGAGCTTGATCAAAAGATCCAGGAAGTAGACTCGCCATACTTGTGGAGATTCAAGCTCTTCTTGGTACGTATACTTTACCAGTCACTACAAATGCCTCCCACAGACCACCGCTGGAAACCCACATACGAAGAGAACAAGGTGTATGTAAGAGATGAGGATGAGGAGGACGAAAAGGACGGAGAAGATGCTGTGGAAAGCGATCCCGGTGGAGTAAAACAGGAGAAGGAGGAGAATAGGGAGGAGCAGATGGCGGAAGTGCAGGCTTGGATCAATGCTGTAGAGACTCACATGATGAGAGAAAACATGAAGAAGGTGCTGGGGGTGGTGTACCTCAACACCTGGATCGCTCAGAACACCAGCATACCCACCTGTGGTCTGGTGGAGTACCTCTCCAAAGACACTAACGACAGAGCTTCAGAGGTAAGACTCAGTGTCTAACCTTATCATCATTCACTACAGGAATGTTTTGATCCTTTTTGTTTAACCACAAATCACCTTCAAATAACTACTGCCACCAGACTTTGTTTAAATTAACAGTTATTTTAGCATGTATGGAGCCAGCATATAATTGCATCTAACTGGTGTTGCGTATTCTTTGTGAATACTTTGGTTTATGTCAACCAAACCAGAGTTGTTGATTGTCGAAGCAGTGAAAAGACAAAGCAAGATTGTTTAAGTTGGTTTTATTTTGTTTCAGTCAACTTTCAATGAAGTGTGTTTTACGATGATAAAATAATTTATTTAAATGGAGTCTTGTGGGCTTTATCATAGCAATTTTGAGGCTGTCTTGGAGTTAAAAAAAAGGGCATTTCTCTTAACAAAAAGATCTACCTTTGTAGGGATTTTTCCATAATGTTGTCAGACACTTGTTATAAAAATCTGAGCCTGTCAGTGGCAAAAACAAGCACTTCTAGTAGATGGAAATTAACAGCCAAGAGAGGTTACATTGCAGCCTGTTCTGCCACTGCTGACTGCAGCTCTCTCTCTCTCAATACTGGACCAATTTAAAAAAACATATTCCATCAGCCATTTAGACACAGAACATGGAAAACAGAGTCCAGGTTTGAAAATACATTAGTTACCCTTCATAGCTCCCATGAAGTAGTCTCATTAGTTACTTAATGTGCTGTATTTGCTCTTAAAGCAGGTGGTCCACCATCTTTTTCCTTCCTCTGTCACTTTTTCTCTCGTACCCTCTCAAACACACACGCACCTTGGAGAGTGCTGCAGCGCTGCGAAAATTTGTCCCTTGTCTCATTGACTGTAGCTTGCAGACAAAGTCCCCGACAGGTTCAGATATTTAGCACGCTAGATAATAATTCATAGATAACATAATTTTGGCCATTTAGCATATGCTTTAGCATTTGACTTTATTCTATATTTGCCACAGTGGCTGCTGTTCAGCAAAATTCACCCACTTTATTGGTTTAATTGTTTTTTGTTTTTAATAAAATTAATGAAATATCTTACGTGGACTGAACATGTCTTTTTTCTAATAAGGAAGCAATTGCATTTTTAATTTTTAAATGGCTTCATATTACAGCTATTTTAGTTTTGTATTGCTGTCTGTTCTTGACATAGTATTTTATGTATCAGGTGTACGTGCATGACTGATTATGACAAGACATTGTAAAGTCAATGCTGCTGGTCATCTCTGATATTAAGTGTTTTAGCCTTCTTGAGATTAGCACTAACTCTCATTCACTGTCCTCTCTGCTTCCATTCACACAAGTTAAATTGCTGTCACTGACATCCTCTGGTCCTGTGTGTGTGTATCATCCTTCTCAGGTCCTGATTGGCCACATCAAGAACAAGATGAACAAGCAGACGTTCTTGGAGCGCTGCAGCCTGTGTCAGGAGGTGTTGCCCTTCTCAGACCACAAACAAGCAATCTGTAAAAACGGTCACATGTGGCTCAGGTATAAAGATCATTCTCTCCCGCGAGTTCAAATCGAATCCACTAAAGATGTTTTTTATTAGCTTTAGCGTCAACGTGCCTGAAGGGACATGAATTGAATCTTAATGCCAAATGCCTTCTTTTGACGGTTTATTTATCTTCACAGAGCCGTAATCAAGCCTCCCACCTTGTGATATTTACCCATGCACCACTCTCATCGTCTCATAAATATCGTCTGTCAAACATCTCTCCTGCCTTCTCGCTAGCTGGATCATGGTGCCTCTGGTGGGCACTGAGAGGGAAATCTGTGCCCGTCAGTTGTACCTCAGCGCTGTTCCTGCTCTACTTTTGTGTGTGTGTGTGTGTGTGTGTGTGTGTGTCTGTGTGTATATGTGCATGTCTCTGTCCCTGCCAGCCAGCTCTCTAATGCCTTTCTCTCGCTCTCCTCCAGGTGTGTGTTGTCATACCAGGCCTGCCAGACGCTGACGTTCAGACGTTGCCTCCTGCTGGATACCATCGCCAGACTGCCAGAGCCTGAGGGTAAGCGCCACTTTCCATCTCTCTCCACCTCCATTTCACAGTCGCTCTCTCGATCAGCCATCTCCTCCTGTCACCTTCAACGTCGGCCTTCATCCCGCTCTGCTGCTCAGATCGTCGCTTGACATTTCAGATGTGGAGTTGGTCAAAAACTTCATATCTGAAACACATGAATGATTGTAGAATTTAGCTGATGAATTTAGAATTATTGTGTCTTTTTTGGGGCTGATTTACAATCGTGGCTGTCTCCTTAAAGGGGATCTGTTATGCTTTTCCTTATTCTCTGTCATGTATCTAATTTTAAAGTGTCAGATGTTCATATTAAACATGGCCAAAGATTCAGATAATGAGGTAAACATGTAAAAGTAATTCCTGTGAGCAAAAAACGCGTCAGACGAATCTAAATATTCTGTTCTCAACTTTTATTTCTACTTTTGACACCAGCTCGTGACATATTTTTTTATATAGTCATTTCCTGAAGGCCTGTTACTTACAAGATTTTACATGTAGCCAACACTGCTACATTTAGGCACATGCTAACATCAGGGAAACATGTAAACTTGGTTGCCAATGTTGATTTCGCCCTGATTTCAGATCTTAATCCTGATGGATGCACGTCTGGTTGTGAAGATTTTGGTTTAGAAGCTTTTCATGGTGGGTTTTTTATGGGAGAAAAGTGAAAAGTACTCCATTACAGTCATTCCCTGGCTGCAGTGACAGTGCAGAGACATTAAGAAAGGAAAACCCATAAACGTTGACCAATCAGAGCAGACTGGGCTTTTTTCAGGAGCGGCACTTAGAGAGACAGGCCTGACAACAAAGCGGGGTCAATACAGGTGTTTCAGCACAAACAGTGTTGAAAAAGAAGGTTTTTTGAACATTAAAACATGTTCTAGTGGAAATCCAAAATAAGCTGGTAATCAAAAAAAAGCTAAGAGTTGAATCATTGGCCCGTGTTTATTCCCATATTTTACAATTGTAGTCTTGCTCTGTATGTCTCAACGTTTTAAGTTTGGTTGCACTCTTAAAGGCAGTTGAAAGTAAAATGCAACTTTAGAAATTTATGAGAATTTTAATTGTACTTGACAAAAGCAAACATGTACTTAAAACAAGTGTGTAGCCCAGTGGTTTTCAAACTTTTTGTGCCCAAAGTCACACCTGTATTTATATCTGTGCACAATTGCTTTTATAATGTGTGTTATCATCACGACATAAGACAATAAAAAATAAGAAAAATAAGATGGGAAGCTTTCGTGATACTGTCTACTGACAGTTTTTTTTTTCTCTTTTCTTTCGGTGGTAGGTCGTCTTTGCTGGTGCTTTGTTGTAATTTGCTCCGTAGAATAAATCAATGCATCGTCGCACTCACAGCTCTCTCCTTTTAAATGTTATCATCCCTCACACTGGCTGCCAATCAGGGCTTTAGATGTGTCACACATTGGTAATTCCCAAGCAAGAAAGGCAACAAATAGGTCCCGTGTGAACATTTTTTAAATTAAATAAAATGACATTTTTTAGCATTCTTTAGTAGGAAATTGGTGCACACAATGCACTGATACAGTCATTAAAAAAGTAATTCATAACTTTTGTATAGGCCTAGTTGAATATTGAATAATAATGTGTGGTTATCAGAAAATCCCACGGCACACTTGGATTGGCATCCCGGCTCACCAGTGTGCTGTGGCACACCATTTGAGAACCACTGGTGTAGCCCAGTTTCAGTCATGCCATTTGGGCAGATGCACAAAGGAAAGATTGCGTAAGCAGGATTCAAATTGGCTTTTTACATCTGAGCATGTGCATGAGAAAGACTTCAGACGAGGAATGTATCTGGCAGGAAGACGGGAAAGATCAATACACTACAGATAATGATACGTACATCCTTGTGTTTGACACAATTCCATCCACAGTCTGCACTACACCAACCAGGTTACTAAAGTGCATGTAATCGCACTGTCCGATCACATGTGTAAGGCCATTTAACTCTGTGGATCCAACCTGACTGATTTAATCTGATTTGGGTTTTTTTAAACACATATCTGACATGTTTTCTTACACATTTGCTATATATTTGTTTGCAGCACATCAGTATCAGTATTTACAGCTGCATATAAGCAGGTATATTAGTGAAATATTCATTTTCATTAGGTATATAAACAGCCCAGCAGCGATATTGTCTTTTTTAGAATAAGGGCAGAACCAGAGTTTTTGTGCGTGTTAATGTATTCAATGAATGCATCATCATATCAGTGCAACATCAGTACAATCAGATCCATCCTTATGCCAATAGCATACAGTTGTTATGATTATATACTGAAAAGCCATTTATCATGATTTTATGTGGCACTTTAAAACAACGGGTCGAGTGTCAGTAATCAGCACAGTGGTTCCTGCAGTGGGAGAGAAAAATATTGTCCTCTTCCCTGTGTTTGAGAATGGGCTTCATCTGGCTGCAACATGCATCCCAGGTCTTTATCAGTGTTGAGCACCTGGGGCACGACTCCTCTGGTCATTCCAGTCTATTTGGGCTGCAGACTGACAGGTCTGTGCAGCTCTGGCATCTGTCAGAATCAACATCATCCCAGCACCTGTCTCAAAACATCTGACAGATTTGACCTTCTTTTATATTTGGTTTTTAAATTGTGTTGGCTTTGACAGTATTAAAACGTGTTCAGAAGTAACATTGCTGGCTTCATCTATGAGTAAAAGTAATGGCTCTCGGGCTCTGGAGCACAGGTGTTTGTTACATAAATGTTTTGTTGTGGCTATATACTTTAGAATCATTTCATATTTAGAAACGTTCAGTACAAACACGACTTGTTTTCTCTCCCCACAGATCCAGAGTGGATAAAGAAGATACTGCAGGCGCCCTGCACGCTCTGTGACTCGCCAATGATCTAGAGCTGAACGATCAGAGGAACCTCAGGGTTTCCCTGCGACCTTCAGAGTTTCCAGCTCTGACGCAGGGTCCACTTTTGTCAGACATCCCTGCTGCGACTTTTTATTTTGTGTATTTTGTTCACATTTTTATTACTTTATATGGGTTTCTTAAAATTGCAAATAAAAGCCTTTGGTTATATGTTCCAGCTTTTCTTTCCTCACTAGTGTAACCTACAGACAAACTGCTTCCCCCCGTTGTGGTTTTAAATTAATATTTTACTGAGGTAAAACATTTTGGACTCAAACTTTACAGATTTCTTTATTTTCTGCCTTCTAAAATAAATTCCCAGTCAGACACAGTGTTTGCACAAGGGTGCAAAGAAACAAAGTTTAAAATGTGGTTATATGTGGAGGCTTCTATTATTCAGTAGGACTTCAGGGCACCATAAATAAGCTCCCTCATTTTCCTTATGTTGACTATATTTCCAAACCTTTGGTGTAGTTTTTATTGCAAGTAAGTGGAACTTACTCTGCTAGTCCTATTTTAGTGAGGGATTTTTTTTTTTCTTCTTTTTTGAGCGCAACAAATAATACACTCTGAATAATACATACTCTGGAAAAAACTCAACATACCTACTTTAATTGGCACTGTAAAACAATTTCCAAGCTCTGGGAGGAGGAGGGTGGTGGGTGGTGGTGCTCAGTCATTCTCTCAGATGAGGACTTCCGCTAATGTAAACGCAGAAGAGAAGGAGCGGCAAGGCAGATGAGATGAGCAAGAGGCAGGAAGAAAGCGAAAAGTGTGCTTAAAAACCCGGCACGGTCTCTCCCGCGGGAGCGCGTTGTAATGAGATTCAGCAGTAATGAGGGACAGAACATGGCGCCAGATGTGATTCTAATTCTAATCAAGGAGGGGAGGGTGGTGGTGATGGGGGGGTTAGAGAGCATATTGTTAAATACAATTAACCCTTTTTTCATATTTGGAGGGAACAAGGGCTGAAGGGAGGGGATACAGGCTCAGCGGCATGTTCTCGGCCCTGGTTCCTTGTTTGGGAGACATGGAGGTCGGCGGCCGGTGATCAAAGACGAAGCTGGACCTGTGAGACTGGGCCAGCAGCAGAGCCTCCTCCATCCACCACTGCCTCTCATCCCTTACATCAGCAGGCCCGGCAGAGGTGGGGTAGGGTCTGCCCTCCCTCTGGTGTCACTGGAGATGATAGCCTGCCCCGGGGCGAGGAGAGAGGAGGCAGCTCGGCTCCAAACACACAGGACTTCATGAAAGGGGAACTTTTTTTTTAGTTTATTTATTTTTTTTAAACCCCACATTTCTTTACCCAGTGGTGGCATTTATTGGCCCGAGACTCAGTGAAGATTCAGTCCTTTTGGGGAAGAAAGGAATGTCTCCCACTTTACTAGAAAGTGAATCATTTATCACATTATCATGTGCAGGAGGAGACTGGAATGTTTTGGACTACTGCAAAGATCAGTTTTTTGAGTACTGCTGCAAAAATCATCCATAAGTGAACAGGGGCAGAGGTAAAAACAATACCAGTAAAAATATCCTATTAAGTAAATTTACTACTTGTTAAAATACAGTGATAATTTATCAAACTACCAAACAGTCTGGAACACTGCAGCCCTTTTCAAGATTTAATCCTAGATGTGCAAAAAATAGTTGAGCGGACATAAACATGTAATTTTTTTTACAGTACATACAACAAAAACTTGCAAAGCCTTATATTTTTTGAACAGTCTTACACTCAAGGACCTTGAGTTTGGTTTTTATGATGTCCTTTCACTCTTTTTTGCAATAGCCTTCCTAATTTCCTGTTGTTTTTTTTTATCTTAGTGGTGTAAAAGGCTTAGCTTAGTGAAAAAATAATGCCGTAGAGAAACTCCCATGTGAGTAGAGGAAGATATGAAACCGTTGGCCTCTAAAGGTGCACAAAGTGGAATTGACTGCAAAACTGTGGTCTAAGTGATCAGCGTTCTGCATGAGCGGGCACATATTTTGGTGAACTGGGAGCTGGACCGTTCAGTTTCCAGCTAATGAACTTGGACGTGAGCACCATTCAATCTTGCAATGTTCTTTTTCCATCACTTGGCATACTGATGCAAAACCTATGTTGCATCGAAGTCTGTTCTTCCCAGTGTTGCCAGATGTACGATAATTTTGCCCTCTGTATGATGAAAGATCAATAATGCCAAAAAGTACCATAAAAAAATTATTTAACCATTTTGTTACAATTAGAAGTTGGTTTTATCTGCATCGTCTCATTTTAATTCATTTCCCAACATGATCAGGAGGGCTAAATTTGAATCCTGCGTCCCGCCAATCGTGCTCGGTGTACAATAGGCTATGATGAACCTGACTCACAAGTTTGTACCTTCTCACTAAGGTATGCTGTGTTCAAGCTGTTTTAAATGCACCAGTAAGCCCAGTTATTTATTCATTTTATTTATTAAGGGGAGCGAATGGCCTTAACTGTTCTCATGCAGAATATGAGCAGGCTTTCAATCATATTGTCTCATGATTTAACTTTGTAATAGTAGCCAATTGCAAAAATTGTGAGAATGATAGATTTACAGACTCGTACCCCTTTTAATGTATCATAGCTACATCAGCTTGCTTTAACAAAATAATGTGGTTAGATTTGTAGGCATGACACAAAGTTGTTAAAATACACATTTAGGCCGTTGCTGGTTCTACCATCAAATTACGTTTCCCTCCTGTTGGCTAGTGCTAATGACAATTGAGACAACACAACTACCAGTACTGCTGAAGCCAGTTCATATGAATATTTGATGGACTTTTAAGAACAAATCAATCCAGATTCCAGTGGAAAAAAATTGCACATTTCTATGCAAACTGTGCCGTCTGGGTCTGGGTCTGAAAAAACAAGCCTGAATGTCAGCAACACTGGCAACGAATTTGAAACGACATTATGCTGAAACATCCAACTAGTCTTAGGAAATAGCTGCAAGAAATGATGATCACAAGATTTTATCTTAATCTAAATAAATATGAAGACAAGGGTGACCTCTAGTTTACCTGGTAGAGTGTGCAGCCCATATAGGCTGAGGTCTGATTCCAACCTTTGCTGCATGCCATCGCCCCTCTGTCTTCCACCCCTCTTAAGCTGCACTGTCAATAGCCAAAATCGAGAGTGTTAGTTGAAACTTTGTTCAAAATTCAAATTGTGAACAATAAATGTGAACTATTCTGTTTTAAACCGGGTGAACTGAACATTGAGCTCAGTGATTATCTCCAGTGGTGGCCACAGTGTCTTTTATAAGAACGCTTTCTCGCACATTTTAAAACAAAGGAACAGAAGTTCAAAGGAAAACATGAATCCTCCTGATTGTGCTAAAAACAGCAGAACTGTAACATGACCTCACTTGTGTGAAAAAGAGCTGAGTTTAGCACTAAAAACAGCTTAGGTTTAGTTACTAGTTTTAGACAGTGCTCTAAAAAGCACGAGTTAACAGAGAAGTTAAAAGTATTGTAATGAGCTGTTCATCAGCGCTGACTGTGGGAGGTTTGTAGTGTTTGGCACCTCCATGGCTGCCAGGTTTCTTTTTTCCAGCCTGGGGATTTGGTGCTTCGTGTTATAGTTTGTCAAGTGGAAGTGGCTCCTCAGGTTGTAATGTTCCTGTCACTGATAGGTGGAGACCAGCACTGTTACAGAGGTTAGCTGTGTTTGGTTGATCCTCCTCCCGCTTTAATATAATAATCCGTCAAAGAGCAGCTCCACGAGTAATTACCTGCTTCCCCTCCCTTTCTCTCCCACTGTCTTTGCTCTCAACACTTCAAACGGGGGATTTTTCTCTTTGCATACAATATTTATATCCTTTATGTCAGTGGCTGGATGGCATAAAACATTCATGCCACCTTTTCACACCTTTAATTTCATGTGATATTCCTTTTGTTTTGTTTAGATTTGATTTTGAACATGATGTGTCCCACCGTATTCTCTCAGGAGTATCTATTCACGGTGGCACTTCAGGTTTACATTGTGACATGTGACTGTGTCACCTGGTGGGATCACCACATTGTTTTATAGACAGGCAGCGTTTAAATGTCTCCTGTTGATTCTTTACACATTTTGTCACATTTTTTAGAAAAGTTTTGGACAAACATTTGCCAAGTGTCAGAGATAATTCTGTCTACATTGTGGGCAAATCAATGGCAATACTGAATATGTTAAAGTAGTTTAATTAATGCAATTTTCTATTTGCAGCATTAGCCAAAAAACATTTTCTATGCTTTGTGAAACACTGTGGGTCGGGATACCATTATCGGCAGTCAGTGAGGAGCAGCGGCGATAAGCTAGTCACTAGGATATACACATAAGCCCCGTTTCCACCAAACACTTTCAGTATGGTACCTTTGGAACCAAAAGTAACCCTTCAGACATGGTACCTAGACCTAGCTAGACCTACCTAGAAGCGTTTCCACTGCAAACAGAACTCTTAAATGTGGGCGGGGTTGTTGTCACTCACTGCTCCGTCCAGCACTCACTATATTTCCTCATTACCGGTGACACAGATGGAAGTCTGCACTTTGTCTATCATCCACAGAACGAGGCTGCACGCCGACATTTTCAGAACAAAATGAAGAAGGCTGCAGTGACAGTGCTAAAAATAGCAGGTTTGTGCATTTAGTCCTTCTCAGGCAAGCTCACAGGACCGATGCTCTGTGACGCTTTTCTTTCACCGAGTGAGGATTAGAATATATGCAGTTTACATAATCCGGTCAAAATTAATACACATAAATGCTTGAAGAGCCACTCATTACTAAAAGTGCATGTCATATAAAAACTTAAGTAATGGTCAAAGTTGTTACCGTGAAATTTAAAGTGTGCTAATGGATTCACCTTGTCACCTCATGCATAGAGTAACATTGCAAGTCATTCCCCCTTAAAAGTTGCCAGCAGTCGGCCCAGTGAATTAAATTATTTTTTTCTCCGACTCCAGCTGCTGCGAGAGGCAGCAAAACATCATTTCATTTTACAGTCTACTAATAAAACTCTCCACAGTATGAACAGTGGTCACATGAGCCTCAAAACCAGCCACAACTCAGCCCTGAGCAGAGTGACCGTCCTCTACTGACCAATCAACAGACTGCAGTGTTCACAGCTCCACCTTTTAGTACCAGATCTGTGTGCTAGGTACCCCAACAGAGGGGGGACCAAACATGGGGACAGTACAGAACAGTTCCATTGGTACCATCCACAACTTTTCATAGTGGGAAACAGAAAAAAAATGTACCGAACTGAACTGTACTGCTGGGTAGAAACGGTCCCATAGGGACCTAAAATCTACTGTATGTCACGATCAATTGTAACAATTAGTTTATTAAATATAAATGTAAAGATAATAAAGAAAATATACATATTTCTGCCACTTTGATCTATAATATTAGTAACTAAATATATTTGCTCCATTGCTCAGCCCTTACTGACAAAGCCTACTGACCTGCTGAAAAATGTGACTACACACCAGGCACCATAGAAATGGCAGAAGTTTGATTCGACATCAGGACTGAGCGGTGGGATTCCCAGACAGTTCTAATCCAAACATGCATGTGTGAAATTACATGCTACATGCAATCTGCCCCAGTGCCATATATGCCTGGCACGTGTGAGAGGTGCCTGCACCAGCCCACCCAGAACATATATGCTCACAGCCGCAGAAGTATAAATTAGGCATGACTTTGCCGTTTCTTTATGGTAATTGTGTCTGCGTAGCATCCAGACAGGAAGCAGATAGTCCTGGCTGTCTGTAAAGTTAAGTCCCAGAAATACACCACAGCAAACACTGCGACCCTGCGACAATCCAGAGTTGCATCATTGCACTCCTGCAGCTGCTGACTCCCTCCACCCCGTGAGACTTCTGTTTCTAAACTCTTCTTAACTGAGCCGCATCCCCCCCAAACTTGTCAGTGCTAATGAAGTCAGTATGCAAGGTTGTCTTCTGCTCTCTCTGAACCGACGGGGTGAACATGGTTGTCTAACTGGTTGACTCCCCCGCTCTGCCGCCCCTGGGGAGCAGAGGGAGGAGGGAGGGCGGTGACCCGAGACCAGCCGTGGGGTTGTGTGAGGAGGATAGAAGGGGGAGGATGTATGTCCATCATTAGAGTCACTATTTGTTCCCGGCTTTGAGAGCACTGGAGTGGAACTAATACTGAACAGCAGAATGGACATGGAGAGGGAGGGCCACTTTTTACTGCTACATTAATTAAGCTCATTCTCAACATGCTCCCTGTCTCCTCGTGTTCTGCTGTAATTAAGTGGAGGGCCATATCTACCGTTAACCTTTTCTGATGTTTAGCACCGCATCCTTTACTGGTGAACAAGTACATTTACTCAATTATTCTGCTTTGATGCAGTTATGAGGTACTGGTCCTCTGAGTACCTCGATTTTTGGAGATTTTCTTCTTTTCCTTACAACATTTTATAAGGAAATTAAAGGATAACTTCGGTATTTTTCAACCTGGGCCCTATTTCCCCATGTGTATGTGTGCATATGATTACAACTCGTTCTAAAACTGGTTCAGTATTGAGGGAGCCGGGAGCCGCGGAACGAGCTAAAGCGGTAACGGGGGCAAATGCGTCCCATATAAGTTTGCGCATTAAAAGTGCTTTCTTTCACCACTGACCAGTTCAGATCACCAGTGTTATCTCTGTAAATAGCATACTAAGTGTTTCCCTTACCTCTGGGCTGTGTGTGACGTCATCTCGCAAGAGCTTTGCTCCACTGCGTCTGTAGCTCTCTCTACTCGTGGGGCAGCCGTTTTCTTAAGGAAGAGGTGTTTCGGGATTGGATGTCTTCTCTTCTTCGGCTGGCAGTGGTCATCTTGGGAGAAGTGAGCACTGCAGACCCGATGGTCTGCAAGGCGCAGTGTCTGGACAGGAGTGTTAGCATCCATTTGTAGCACAAATAGCCACAACTTCAGCATCTCGCTGTCCGACAAAGGCAGCCTATGAAAGCTGTACGGGGTTTTGCACGACATCCTGTTCTTGCAATTTGGATAAGCACAAACACAAACCATTGTTTTCAATCGATGCAGTAAAACTGCACTCTGAGCGGCACTCTGCATGGCTACTCTGTTTTCTTCCGGCAACAAGCAAAGCTCTCACAAGATGACGTCACAGCCCAGAGCAAGTGAAGGGTCAGGGAAATGCTTAGTATGCTATTTACAGAGATAACACTGGCGATCTGAACCGGTCAGTGGCGAAAGAAAGCACTTTTAATGCGCAAACTTATATGGGACGCATTTGCCCACGTTACTGTTTTGGCTCGTTTCACGGCTCCCAGCTGCATCCGCCTCCCTCAATGCTGAACCAATTTTAGAACAAGTTGTACCTATGAATCATACGCACACATACACATGAGGAAATAGGGCCCAGGTTGAAAAATACCAAAGTTATCCTTTAACTCATATATAGGGCTGGAACAGATTATGATTTTTGTCTTCTATAAATTAGTGAAAATAGTGAACAGTCTCCAAAATGCTTATTTTTCTGACCAAACCTCAAGATATTCTCCTCACACTGGAGAAGCTGAAACCAGATTATTTTTTAGTCTTTTTGCTTGGAAAATGACTTAAATGACTTTCTCTGCTGACATTTAACATGAAATAAACTCATAAAAATACCACTTGGGGTTAAAAAATGTTGCCTCTATAAAACATCAGCATTACAGAAATACACAAAACCTGACAACTTTGTTGTAGCTCAATGACAAACCCTAATGCCAAGCGCCAACCTCCAGGGCTCTAAAATGAAGCCAACATAGAAGCAACAAAAACTGCAGATCCTCTAATGGCCACTTGAGACTGGCTCCGAGCGAGTCAATCCCTATAACACCCATTTTAAAATGCTCAGCTTTACTATTAGCTTTTATAGCTAATTTCAACATTCATGACTGTCATACATGTATGGGAATTTTTTATTTTTTTAATTCACCCGTTTGAATTTTATTTAGGCTTAAAGGTATGTGTAATTAATGTGCTGTGCTTGTAAGTTTGGTTGCCTAAAAGTCTTTCCAGTAAGTTTTGTTTTAATGGTTTTAAATCCGTTCTTTACCAGCGAACACAAGCATTAGCATTAGCATTAACATAATTGACCAACCATGCTAACAAAGCTAGCAGCTAGCGTTAGTTCAACCATCTCATCCAAATATGGTCACTTATGGTGCCAAAAAATCCAAACTGGCAAGGGCTAAACTGCCAAACTAGAGGCTTCAAAATGGGAGTCCAACTAGTGACACCATGGTGACTATGTCCATTATTTTTATACAGTCTATGCATGATGCACATTAGACATCATCTTGATAGTTTTAGTGAATTGTCTCAGCCTTTACGGGGGGTAATTGATCTGAAAACATCACACATAACGTGCTGAAAAACCATTTGAAGGATTTTCATGTTATTAATTCTAAGCATTGCATCTTAACGTTACAAAGATGGATAGTGTATGCACATCCCAATGTTTTGTGTAAATCGATGCTCCTAAAAATGATTAAGGGCAGCTCTAACCAGGGCTGATAACCAACTGGACAGCGCAGGCAGCTGCCCTCCAGGCCTCCAGACCCTCAAGGGGCCTGAAGGTTCTGGTTTTACCATGTGGCAATTAGTTTGTGGGGATTTAATTAATTGCACATTTGTTAGCTAAAGGCCCTAAAAAGATATTTTCCTGATCAGTGACTCACTATGAGAGATGGAGTTTAGCAACATTTAAATCAATATTTGGTTATGTTTGTTGTTTTTCCAGGCCACTGTCAATCAAATCTGATCAAACCACAGACACACAGTGCTGATGGAGCAGCCGAGTCTCTGAGTATTAAACTTTGAATAGATAATAACAAAATGTGTTTTTTGCCTCAGACCTTTGATTGTTGCTTAGTCATGAATATTTTATGTTATAGAGAAACACTTAAGATTTAAAAGTTGTCTGTATCTGCCAATAAAAGCACAATGAAAACTGGAATGACAGGGTCCTCAAGTAAGTAAAATCCCAACCCAGTGGCCAGAATAAACACTGGTACTGTACGTTTCTGCAAACCACGGATACATTACATTTGCATATTATTAAGAAGTTGACACTTAACGTTTCTTTACATTTTAACAATGCTGTGGTTAACATGTGGTCATGGTTCGGCACAAAAACCACTTGGTTATGACTGGGAAAAGATCATGTTTTGGCTTAAAACATCTGCTTTTGGTGGCAGAATCCCAGCTGGAAACACACTTATGTCTCGGTAAAAAACACAACTGCTTTTCAGGGCATAGCAAGAATTCTTTAAAAAAAGACACCCACATTTGGTAACTTAAAAACACTAAAAACATAGGGATGATTCACCAAAAAAATAACTGGTTCTGCTTTGTTGGTCTCAAAAAGTGGCTGCAATGGTCAGCAACTTGGCAGCCATCTTGCCTAGGTGTCATGCCATCCACCATCCCCTCCACCTCTTGATGACAAGGTCACCTCATATATTTTGTCACTTTAGTAACGTTGATATGTTATGTATGAAATGTACTAATGTAACATATCTGTGGTTTGCAGAAACGTACAATGGCAACATTTTCATTTGGATGCAAATTTTGTTTTAAAAATGGTGCTTGTGTGGTGTACGAAGGAGGGAAAACCTCGTTTTCAAAAATGTCTGTGTACATGTGGACTAGGCTTAAAGTATCACAAGATGGTTAACATGATGGATCATTAAAAACAAAAACATGTTTGAAGGGTTACACGTTAATTAAGCTTCATTTAAAGGTGGCAGAAACCAAAAAGGTTGTGATCTACTAGTGTAAAAGCGTACGTTTCACTGCCAAATTGGATCTCCAGTGTTGGGGATTTTCAGTCGTGATGCCTTAACATCCACCCATAACTGAAAGCTGTGCCAGGAATGAGAACATTTGATACTTAAATGCATTTTACAGCTAATAAAGTGGCAGATTTAAGTACTTCTCAGTTTAATGAGATCTGTGTGATGTAGCTCTGAGTGTGATTGATGGACAGTTATTTCTTCATTGCCTCAGAACCATATTTTCTTTTTTCCTTTAAGACGACAGGGATAAGTGAACAAAAAGCACTCGTGGCTGTGCCTGAACGTGTCTTCCGGCAGATCTTAAGTGAAACATACTGTTCAGCGAGGCCTGCAAGACATCAGGTAGAGTGTTCGTAAACGTGGCGGATGATGGATGTCTGTCTCCATCAGCGCTGGCACCGTGAAGTGACAGCTCTCTGTAACGGTGACAAGCTAAGGTTCCAGCGGAGACAGATTGCCTTCAGGTGGCTCCATTTTCAAAATCTCACCAAGAATGTGGAGCGCTTAACTTTCCTTTTGAAGGCTGAAGGGCTCTCAGTGCCTTTTATATTCCACATTTCAGCAGGAAGAGAAAGTAGGGAGGGAGGGGGGGAAATAGCTCATTTGAGAGTTTGCTTTAATATCTGTCTTTCAGAGATCAGAGGGTGTCATATTCTCACACCTCATATTTCATGGCATCAATCACAGGCCATGTAAAATTCCCTTAAAAGTGCATTATGCAATATAATAGCAGGTTTGGGTGACATTTATCTGCCAAGGGGAGGAAGGCTGGTTACAGACCTATTGCCTTTTACAAAAAGGATTTCATCACACGGGGAATCTTTGTGAATTTCTCCAGTTTGTCTTGCGATTGCAGCCGATGACTGAAATTAGAAATGAACTTTGCGCCTCTCCCATAGATAAATATGTTTTTGCACGTGCAAATAATTACACCTTAAAGCAAACAGCAGATGTTTTTGGGAGGGTTTTTCGTAATAGTTCTGGTGACTTTTTGTTGAAACACTGTCTGAGCAGTTGATCTAGATAATCTCTGTGCAGTCTTCTGTGCATGAGAGTGAGAGAAATTATTTCAGGGCCTGGTTATGCAGAATTTGTAATGAGTATTTTTTTTTCTTTAAGGAAATACCGGTAATAACTATGTGCAAAACCATTAGAATGAATATTTATGTTGCTCGTTATGAAATATTCATTAAGTCGGTATAAAAAAAGAACAAGGAATGAGACTGGGGAGAGAGATTGTGTGTTTATTTGTGTGTATTTGTGTGTAAAATGGGGGCGGCGGGGCCCTCATCACCTATTGCACAGGAGTACTGACAAAACCCCTGGATTGAATATCTGACATATCTTAACAAAAGCAGCAGCAGTAGCATCTTCCTCCCCTTGTTTGTTTTGTAATTTTTTTCCCCTCTCTACCATCCTCTCCCTCTTTCTCGTTCTCTCTGCCTGAGGTGATACGAGTCTCTCCGTTCATCCGATCTCCACTTCTCGCTCTCTTTCTCCACCTTTCATTCCCTCACTTCCCCTTCGTTCCATCTACCCAAATTAAGAAATTAATGAGGGATAGGTTCTTCACCAACTGCCCCCGCAATGTTTACCACTGATGAAATTATAATGTAGGCCCTGCTGTATTATTTATAAGCCAATTAGGGGAAGTGTTACTTGATTTGATGGGGAGCCGACACACAGAGTACATTTAACTAATGGAGACCAAGAGAGTAAAGGGAAGGAGGGGAGGGAGGACAGCTGAGGCGGACTATTCCGTACGATGCTCTAGGATTACGTGGCTAATTGCCCTGCTTTATCTGTCTGTCACGGATAGCCATGCATATTTTAGCGTTCCCAAAGACTTTGATTGTTTGCACTCGTGTTGGGGCTGTAACAAGTAGAGCAGAGGCCAGAGTGGAGTGTAGTTAAAAACTGGCAGCAGGGGAGGCAGGGAGGGGGCGACGGAGAGGAGGACGAGGAGGGGAGTAGGACGGGGGGGCGGCCGTGCACAAAACTCAGACACTGTGACAGGTGGAGGAAGAGTTTTGACAAGGAGCAAAGGGGTGTCGAGGTGGGAAAATGTAACAGGGAAAAAAAAAGTCGAAGCCGTTCATTGAGAGGCTGCAATTAGATGGCAGCACAAACAGTAATTAATTTCACTTATTGTAGCCTGTAGCCAAACGCGCCTCTCTGACCTCTTCTGCATATTGTTAAGAAACAATTTCATAATTCTGTTGTCTCATTTGCATGCCTCATTTGCACAGCAGCATGGCAAAGCAGTGACATCCAAGGAGACAACACGGGACAAAAATCCTTCCCGGGAAATGCTGGTGCACACCGGCAGCTGCAGCACTGTGGCTAAAAACTGAACTACACATAAGGTGGCCGACTCAAAATGAATTACGAATTGTGGCAGAATTATTGTTTGAAGTCTTTTAACCAGAAAAGCTGGAGAACATTAGCATGTTACTGCCTGTCACATGAGAACATTTGAAGCTTTCCATTTCATCTCAGTTAAAATTTGTGCTGAAATGATTAGCTGGTTAAACAGCGATTTGATCGACTGCATAGGTGTAAATTTCTGGGGACACACAGGGCCCCAGAATATTTAGAACCTCTGCATTTGTCCCCCCTTAAAAATCACACATTTTGTTTGACAAAATAAAGACATTTATACTATAAATTGATGCAGGAAAGACACAAATCAGTGTAAAAAATTCAAAACAATGCAAGAAATTAAGTGTCTGACACTGAAATGAAACCTACACCCTCGATTGACTGCTAAAATGCCCAGAAATTATTGGTTTCAGTTGCTCAAATATGAGGATTTGTTCATGTTTTCTGTTTTACATCACTGTAAATTGAATTATCTTTGAGCTGGGGAATATTGGCTGCCAAAAAACTTAAACGTTAAGATGTCATTTTGTCCTCTCATAACTTGCAAGAGACATTTTCCACTATTTTCTGGCCTTTCACAGACTAAACAATTAATCAAAATAATTGTTAATTGTGGTCCTGATGGAAATGAAGTATTCAGAAAAGGCAAGTGATCTATAGACGTCAGCATGTGATGGGCATCTGTCAATATTTTCTGACAGTTTATAGATTAAATGATTCATTATAAACTAGATAGATAAATGGAAATATTCATTAGTTGCAGCCATGCAAAGGTTACTCATAAAATAAACTCCAGACCACAAATTTGTTCCAAAACAATAACTATTATTGATCCTGGAACTGTCTCTTTGCTGTTGGCTGTATCTATCAGAATAATTGATTTTCAGCAAATTTATTTGGGACCTCCAGGGCTACCCCCAGGCCAAGACCCCCTAGCGCAAGGCTGGACTCGGGCAGACACATCCTGGAGGAACCTCCTTTAAGCCCCTGGAGTGGAGCTCTGAGGAGCAACTCTGACTGATGAGCTTTTTGAAAGTTGATCAGACACTTATGCTAAGAAGGGGAAACTGGAGCAAAGGCATCCTTAATTATCTGATGAGGGGAAGCTTATCTGAACGGTTTCTTTTTCTCTCCTCTTTTATTCTGCCGGATCACATGGCAGATCTTTACATAACAAAAGAGCTACCTGGCTCAGCCGCCTCATTTAAAACTCCATCACGATCCAGAGACACTCAGCGTGTGCGAGTCCAGGTTCTGGTCTGAGGGTGATCCAGTCTCTGCTTCACAGTATGTACGGCAGCACAATCTGGAGTCCCTGAAATATTGTACGCTAAAGATTTCAGG
This sequence comes from Epinephelus cyanopodus, assembly GCA_026686955.1. Classification (NCBI taxonomy): domain Eukaryota; kingdom Metazoa; phylum Chordata; class Actinopteri; order Perciformes; family Serranidae; genus Epinephelus; species Epinephelus cyanopodus. The sequence continues at coordinate 28,779,936 of CM048932.1, read as the reverse complement.
CCTGAGCATATTGGAACATTTATGGGTTTTCTCCCTGTGATGAGTGTGTAATTAATTCACGATTAAAAGTATTAGTACAGGCTTTGTGTGGTGATTTATTTAAAGGCTGGTACTAACGCTGGCTCGGTTTCCTCCTTTAGGAAATGGGTAATAAGATCCGATGCCAGGCCTTCTTTAGCATCCCTCTCCACACACACACATCTCATATTAGTGTGTCTCCTCCATTAGAAGCCCACACATAAGCACAGGAGCCCTGTCACCACCGCCGTCACAGTCACCATGTTAACTTATTCATCCCTGTTAAAGCCCATGTAACTGGATAGCTGTTAATTAATATAGCTGTCGGGTAAATGGTTGCCGCCGGACCATCGCCACCATCCATCAGTAACATAATCTCGGGCTTGTTTTCATGCCAGGCCTCGGGCTCAATTAAGATAATGCTATGCAAACGAGGTCTCTCGCCATTAGCCTCATCACTGAGGGGCCGTTTATTGGCATAACTGGGGCACTCCAAAGAACAATTACCGTGGCGCCTCCTCCCCACCTATGAGATCAGCAATCATCTGCGAGCATGACTGAGGAGTCACAAGTCGTGACCGCCGGGCGACGAGTCGTGGCTGCAGATTGACCCGGGAGGTCCAACAGGAGCAGCTGGAGAGCGCAGACGGTTGACTGCAGCCAACACTGCAGGTCTGTGACCCGTCAGATGGACTGTAATTATCACCAAGTGATGCATTTACGTTGAAACTGGTGATGCTCTTTCTCTTATAACTTAAATGAGCAAATATAACAGCCCAGTTAACATGGTTTTGGTCAGTTGCAGGTTGAAGGACTTGTACATAGAGCTGTTTCCATGTCTTTTGGGGTGAGTCCAAGTCAAGTCTCAAGTTCTTGAGGACAAGTCATACTGTGTCAGGTGGTCCAATAAAATCTTGGTCACAATCTGTGTCAGATTGTGTGACAAATACCTGGTGAATTTAAGCAGCATTTTCTATGAATAGAAAATAAATATGCAAGCAAAGACATATCATCAACTTGTGTCATCCACCTGCACCACTCTCATTGTTTGATGATGTACAGTATATGTTTGTCGGAACTAAATGTCTTGGCTAGTGTATTCTGTATCCTTTAGTGGCATACTCTGATTGGTTGGTTTATTCATGTGGGTTGTAGCAGCAGTCATGCTGTAAGAATATAGCAAGTTTTGTTACACTGTCAGAATTTGGATGCTGATGTCTGTCTTTGGTTGAAGAAGCTGCAGGGCAGGCTTAGGTAGACGATCTAGGAACACAACTTTAGATACAGCACAGAGAATTCACCGCGTTTCTCTCACTATTGCCACTTTAAAATCACACAATGAATAGAAAAGCAAACTGCTGTTTTTGACCACTAGCAGCGATATGAAGCAATGGTTAGTGAGTCCCTTTTTAGTTGTATAGTGCACAGATGCACATTCTGACGTTACTTTCGAGTTATTCCGCTGATTGACAATTGGTGGCAGTTAACGTGCCAAGACAGTAAGTAATGCAACAACACAGGGTGAGGAAGAAGCTGGGGACGGTCCATTGTTCTGACAGCTCATAATTTTATAGCCCCATTAGTTGGAAAACGTACCATTGCACAGAAAGCCTAGTATTCTGAAAAACAAATGTGCATTGCTCTGAAGGGCCACACACTTTCCCATATGGAGAGCCCTGTCTTACTCTGAAGTCGTCAAAATCTATCGCTTGGGCTAACTTGTGGCATTAGAAATCAACGAAAAAAGGTGGTTGCCTTCATAGTTTAACGGTGGTGGATGGATGGGTCCAACAAACAATGACTTTCACCTGAGAGAGCAGTGTTCGTGTCCCGTTATATTCTAAAGCCAAACCCTGTTCTTTTTTCCTAAACCTTACCACATATATTTGTTGCCTTAACCCAACCACATGCGTTAGTTGTTGGAGGAAAAAAAACAAAATACAACTCAGTTCACGTCGTTGTGTCGACGTAGTGCATTTAATTTTGAAAGAGGCTATATGTAAACAGTCAATTTCCTGTGAAACTGAAGTGTATTTTGAAAGAAGACAATGCACGTAACAGGCAGAACTTGACACAGCGCACCAGAACGTCAACGACCAACACACCCAGGGTAGCTTTCATGTTGTATGTGGACGTGGAAAGTCCATGACCAAACGTCAATATGTGACGAGGTCGGAGTGAGAATATATTGAAACAGAAGCACATGGCTATATATTATGCAGAATGATGTCATCTGATCTGACTACTATGAAAGTGATTGTCTAATACTCATTGCTTTTGTTGGCTGGATTGGTTCAGTGTAGGCATGAGGAGTTAGACTGTTTGGGGTTAGGGTAACAATATCAAGGTAAGCCAGTTAGAGGCAGAGTAGGCTGGTCTATTTGGTTTTCTTAATTACGAGCCGTCCCAACAATGGCATGACCCCAACTGCTAGCTAGTAAACATAGATGTAAACAATGTGGAATTTAAAATATTGACATTAATATTAAAATAGAAAATGGCTTTGCAGATGTTCATGACACTGAAATGCACTCATCACATTTGTTAGGCCTCAAGGATTCACAAAATGTGTTTTGGTGCAGAATGTAAATGTGACTTTTGTTTTACACAGGGCACCTTCAAGTAAGTCAAGCCAGAAGTATTCACAAGAAAATTTCAAATCAAGATGAACGTCTTGATTCAACAAAGTTACAACATTTATGTGACTACTTCAAACACTGTTCACTTGCCCACCATATTTAGCCACTTTCTAACCTAGACATTCTGACCTGATAATCACCAGGCTTACTGGTACGGGCAGGTGACCGAGGAGCTGGATATGAAATCAGTGACACAGGAAAGGTGTTTTTCAAATGTGAGGAGGGGGTGGCAGTGGTCGGATGTTGGTCCTGGAGGGAGGAGACAGGAGGTTGATTTTGGCAGAGAAGTATGGTGATGGTGAAGGTCAGTGTTTGTGATGTGATGAGAAGTTTGACATGAATGTACTGCAGGAGCCAGTAAACTTTTTCAGGACAGGGGTGACGTGGTCTCAGGAAGGGGAGTGAGTGAGAGTCGTCTGCCTCTCACAAAAGTTTGTTTCTACATACATTTAAGGTGGGAACTATAATACAGTTTTAGAATGATATCATGTATTTCTTTTGCAAGGGCTAACACTAGCTGTTAGCAAGGTATAAAAAGGTTACTGAGGATTTGTGAATTTGGAGAGCAGTGAGTTTAGATCGTCTATGTAATTGGATTAATTTTGGCCACATTTAATGGTAGAGTGATGCAGTAATTTAGGGAAAAAAATAGGATCTTTTATTTTGAGGGATCATTTTCTTGTATTACTTGATGGAGCAATATAGAGTTGCCAAGTTGGATGAGCTGCTGGTTTTTCCCACTATGACTTTTAATTTAAGCATTTTCTTTAAATTATTTACCTTAATGGTCCTCAACATAGAAACACGGGAGTCTCCTGGATACAGTTACTGAAGTGAAATCACTCTGACTGGCAGCTCAGCTCTGTGCGCAAGAAGAGAAATGGAAGTGAGGAAAGCAATTAAACAACTAAAGTCAAGACGGCGTAAGATCAAAACAAACAGGTTATATTCATGGTTGCATAGAGGACAGGATACTGCACTTGAGGCGGGGCCCTGATCGTTCCTAAATTGCTCAGTGGCATATGAAGCCAAAAAAGTTTGATTTCCCAGGTGTAAAATAACCGGTTTCCACCAAGAGCACTACAGACTTTCACAAGCTGAGCAGCTAGCGTCTGCTAGCCAAGTGGCTGAGTTCCGGTTTAGTGCTCTGCTAACTTGAATGAGAATGAAACGATTTAATAATGCAGCTCTTCTAGACTTAAAAATGGCGTTGAACTGCATGATTGATTGATAGTCAAATGTATCTACAGACGTCTCTTTCACAATGTAAGTTTATGGGAAAAAGTCTTTTTAGGCTCCACGACATCACGAGACGGACTCAGAAGTTGTAATTCCACCGAGTGGCCACTAGGGGTCCCGGTTATATAAGTTTTTTTTTTTTTTTTAGCTGCTTTAGTAAAAACAGTTCGTAATTGTTTGTGTTAGTGTTTATTAGTGCACTGTAAATATCCTTTCATCATCGGTTTGTTGTTTACGTGCTAACTGGCTAACTAGTGTCTTGAATCCTTCCTGTCGGTCTTCCAGTTTTCTTTTTTGAACACAGAATACAGACGACTGCCGCCTGCTGGTATTGAGAGTTTTCTTTTTTTACGCATTTACAGAACATACGTGCCTGTTGGTCATTGGCTGTAGTCTTTGCGATGTGTTCAAGTGCAATTTTTTGGCCAAGTCAAAGGCAATCTGATGTGGCGCAACAGTCGGCCTTTGTCGTCACTAGTTCTTTGATGCTGGCTTGGTGTGTCTGGGCCTTAACGCTGCTTATGGAGAAACTGAACGGGAGATTTACCTCTTGAACCATGAAAGCCGGAAACGACTCCCTCCAGGAAAATCTGCACCTTTTTAAGACTCCTTTGAACAAGCTGTTACCCTGAAAATGAGCAAAACCGAGATCATTATTCCAAAGTACAATTTAAGACTGAATGTAACATTCTGAATATAGCATTGGGCAAAGTTTCACAGTCCTTGCACTGTGAACCTGCCATCAGAAATTGTAAATTTCCAGGAGACTTTCTGTGTGCTGAGTCACATTCCCACACATTTCCCTTCACGGTGCGTTTGTTGTTGATTTGCAGGTTTTCTCCCTTCAGCTGGAGAGACAAAAGACACGTCTCTGCAATACTGAGGCCCTTCCCATCTGTTGTCTGCTCACACCTCCACTTTGCTACATGACTCACACACATACACACACACACATACACCATAGGCGGGCTTCAGCACTAGCACTAGCTATAATGATTCCTCTGACACACATTGGGGCACATCATTCCACAGCACAGCACAGCTTTGCAGCTCAAGGCCCCTAAACCTTACTCACACTTCTCACTAGCAAGATGCTTTCTGTGTACGTGTGTGTGTGTTTGCGGCCATACGGCTGAGAAGTGAGCGGCTCCTTGGGAATTTTAAGAGTCAAGCCCCCCTAAATCTTCTTGTTTCAACTTTAGAAAATCAATAGGATAAATATCCTGTTTGCCTCTCTTGTCCTCAGCCGCCCACCTCCAGCTCACTCAGGTTACCAGAGCGGAGAATCTCGCTCTCACCTCAGGCTATGTTTAAAACAATCCCTTTTTTTTTTTTTTTTTTTTCAGCTCTGAATGGCCAAGGATCTCAGGTGCCGTTTTTTTTTAAACAGCGAGCAAGAGGGAGAATCATGTTAACATATGCCATTGGAGAGCGCCACCGGCTAAGTCCTCCAATCGACCTGCTCCGTGTGTGATTAGGCTAGTGAAGCTGAGCCCGGCCCAGACACAGATCGAAGAGGGTACACTCTCAATATGGATGTGAGCCGTGCCTGCCGCGGCCACATGCAGCTGCTTCTATTGATTTTTCTGTCCTCAATTATATAATAGAAGCTCTGTTCTGGATTTGAACTTAAATCACATAGTTTGGCGAGCGAGCATGTCCCATAAATCAGGAAAACATTTTGACTCATATGAAATAGGATTTTTATCGACTGTATTTGGCAGCCCCTCTGGAGAGATTTGCGTGACTACAGTGTGAATGCGCGATACGAAAGTGTCTGTAGGTTTTTCTTTTTCCCCTCCTCTTATGTGTTCCAGGTGATTGAACTAAAGACAAGGAGGCACTGACACAAAACTTTGAGTGTACAGTTCAGCAGGCCACAACTCAAGCTCTCACAAATCTGTTTTGAAAAGCCCCTTGGATTAGTTCTCCCAGTACACAGTTGACTCATCTAATTGGAAGACACCCACTTTTTTACCCAGTTGATCCATTGGCAACTTTGTTGAAATACATCCCTACAGTCTTTATCCCCCAGGCATATCGATATTGATGGGAAGACGCAGGTTAGGTATCTGGAAGTGAAAATACAACTGCACACTTAACCCAGTTTCACGGCAAAAAGAATATTCAGCTCAACCTAAAAGCCATTAAAACTTCCAGTCCAGTTAAAGAACAACCTGACCTCTTAAATAGTACCCAAAAAAATTAAAAATCTGAATTCATCAACCAATATGAAAACATGTTCTAGTTCCAATAAACAATAGTTCAAATAATTTTAGGGTTTATTTGCGTTCTTGCAGAGAAAGGCAGGCGATGCCCAGCTTAGCTCAACACGACGACTAGAACCAGAGGGAAAGTTAGCCTATCCAGTGATAAAAAAAGACTCCCACCCCACCTATTAGCACCTCTTTCAGCTCACTGATTAACATTTTGTTTGTTAAATCCATCCAAAAACAAGATGTGGCTCTACTAGAAATTGCATGCTATATCGAGCTCATCATCCAATTCTCGTCAAGCTTATTTAGTTACCTTGAAGTCACATTTTCCAAGTTCTGTTCTTGCGCCCCTGTGTTGATTATTCATTTATCTTGTCAGAAAATCCCTCTCCTTTCATGTATAATGTGAAGATCGTTTTGATGACTCATCCTGAACTCAGAGGAACTACAATTAATTTATCCAGTTGAATGTGATTTGGGGCAACTAGCTAAGCATAGTCCATCATATAAAAGGGACTTCCCATTGTTCTGATAGCCCAAAATTCTGAAGCCCCATTAGTCTGAAAAATGTCTCAAAGAAATGGACCAAAAGCTCATTTCTCAACAGCCTGTTGTCCCAAAAACAAACGCCCATTGCTTTGAATGCCCGTTTCTTCAAAAATACACACTCCCCACAGTTAGGCACCCAATTCCCAGAAAAATGTTTGCATTGCATATTTCTATAGAGACCACAGGTACGTTACATTTGTCAACAACGCTGCAGTAAACATGCAGTTAGTCGTAGGAACAAAAAACACTTGGTTATGGTGAGGAAAAGATCATGTGATGCTTAAAACACTCACATTTGATGGCACAAAAATCACTGGCAAAGCCGGGATGGGTCGAGGAAAAACACCAGAGTTCAGTGGGTTCAATGCCACTGGGAAACTTAAACTAATGGCAAGGAGTGTGCTTTCTTGAAAGAAACAAGACTTCAGAGCAATGACCGCTTGTTTTTTCTTTTGGGATAATGTGCTGAATGGAACATTTTTTGGACTAATTGTGCTTCGGCATTTCCAGCCGTTGGAACAATGGCATGGCACCCACATACAACCACACCTGATCAAGAGCTTGTGGGTGGCTAGCGGAGCATATTAAGGAGGTGTGTGTTTGGATTTCAGCTGGCAATATCTCTGGTTACATCAAATAAAGAACTCATTTCTGAACTGCCTCATGAAGCTACTTGCTTGACTGTAGACTCTCAGGGCCCCATCTTACACCTGCAGCAAAGAGGCGCACGACGTAGTGCAACTGTCATTGCTGGTTTCAGACCAATGCAGTCAGCCACCACTCTGTGTACGAGGCAAATGTGCGCACCCATGGGCGTGTAGGTCCTAGAACAAGATGGGTCAAGCACTTTGCTATTTTGAGCCAGCAGAAAGCGATTGCGCCACTGACCAATGAAAACTTGGTCTAAAGTTAAAAGTGCAGTACTTTCCTGGGGCAGTATTTTACCTAAGGGCCTTTTCTGTTTGTTCTTTGAGCGAAATACACATGATCAGACAATTTTGTCAAGTTTGTATTACTGAATGAAAGTTCTGCTGTTATGAAATCTCAGTGAGCCTATAGTATATGAATTACAGATTCATTTTTCATCAAGGTCGCCCCCATTAAGAGAGACTCTTGGCATTTATGCATGAGGAGCAGCATAACTTCATTGATTATTTCAGAGGCTAAAAGTTAAGTTCTGTTTCGTCTGTCAAGTTTAAAACTGCAGCCTTTAGTTTTGCTTCTTAAATGTCCTGTGATATTTGCTGCAGTGACATTACTGCTCTTACTGCATTACTCTCAGGAGAAAACTGCTTGCTTCTTCAGTTTGCCAGATCTGCCATGTAAATAGCAGTGCACCAGGTGCAGGTGCACCTGGCTGTTTAAGGGAATGGGAGATGACACACTGATTGGTTGAATTCATGTTACACCCGGAACACACCTATGATTAATTAAGGGACTAAACACAACCCCTTTGCCCTCTGTGCCTTACTAGCTAAAGTGGATTTGGACAGCCCTAAATGCACTTGTGTCATGCACTTTAGACTATGCGCTATAGATCGTTTAAAAAGGGTGTTTAGTCTTGTTTTCTGATGAGGTGGCTCACTTCTGTTATAGACTCCAGAAACCCTGTAGTTTACTGTAAATGAGGTCTGCTTGTGATAAGCAAAGCTCAGAAAATCTATGAACAATAGAAAGTGAAAACAAAAATGGGTGAAAAATCACAAATGAGCTTCTCATTATGCACCAGAGTCTTACATTTAAAAGTGTTTGCATTGCAAATGGTATTTTTTTAAAAATCAATTTTCACACAGGGTTTTGAATTATTGATTCTTTCAATCAGATTTTTCAGCCACTTTTCAGTATTCAAATTAAACACCCAGACACAACAATGATGACCCCTACAAATACAAGATTTGTGCAGCAAACGGACACGAGACACAACGTCACACACCACCACATCCATTTCATACAGAGGCCGTTCGTCACTGAGCAATATGACTGTCACTGTAAACCCAAGTATTTCATGCCCTATAGACCTGGTAAACTGACCCATCGTGCTCCGTTCATGGAGCACAAACATCGACCTAATTTCAGACGGCCTGTCCTTCCTGCAAATGAGAGCACCGTCATTATCACCAAGTGCCATCAGACACCTGGAGGAGGAGGACGGTGGAGCGACGGTGGCTGAGGATGCCCAGGGGTTCGGTTCGGTGGGAGGGAGGGTAACCTGAGCCTCAGATGCTAATCTTGCTACGCTCAGGCATTTTGGGGGATAATTGTAGCCCTGGCTGAGCTCAGGTGATGATGCAGGCGATCCGCTGGAGTTAAGCCTCGTCGTCCTCGCCAGTTTGCTCTTCTTCCCCTCACCTGTCCTTCTGCCTCTGCTTGGTCTTAATCTCTTTTCCCTTCCTATATCCTCCCCTCCTCCCTCAATATGAATATTCCCCAGAATGCCTGACAAACCCGCAGTAAGAGGCGGTGGGAAAGGGTCGTGGGCGTAACTTTAGCTGGAGTAATGAGGCCTAATCCCCTGCTGACTGGGGCCTGTTTAAACAGCTCCTGGCTGAGCCACCCAGTAATGGAGTAATTAACCCCAGCGCCCTCTTCTGCCCAGAAGCTCCAGTCCTCCACAACGAACGCCCCCTGTATTCCACTCCGGATGCATTGCTGCTCTGTCGTTGTCCTGTGTGTGATAGGAAGGAAGACTGGAATTGATGGAAAAACATCAAATCAGTGCTGATGGGAAATAAGCTCAAGATGGAGTGCAGAGTAATGCAATGCAGCCTTTCGCAGCCTATTGCTGTACTTCGCTGACATTGTCTTTGTAGTGACTTGTCTTTATGTAAGAAAGCAATATCATATGTGCTGTGTGAAGAAACAGTAATGGGAACAGTTCAAGGGTCATTATAAGCGCCCGCGAATCACTCGAAGCAGATAGAGCGTTCAGGTGCGAAACATATCTCTCTCCACTGATCTGATTTCCAGACAATCATACACGGCAGATTCTTTGTATTTGCTTTAGGTGGGCTCACGAAAACAATCAGCACAATCAAACAGCATACACTACACACAGGCATCCCATCAAGCCAATAGGAAAAGCCTTGTGTGTTCATGTCCCGGCTCTCGCCGTCTCCAGCCGGCTTAACGCGGAGAGGTGCTGAAGCGTTTGAAGTAAGCAGCCACCACACATTATGCCAGATGAAATGCTATCATGCGTGGTCGCTGAATGGTTTGTGTCATTAAGAGAATAAGGCAAACAGGGAGCAGAGCGCGCTCAGAACCTGCCTGCTCGCATGCCTTTTCTGAGGGGAAGGCAAGATTAAGGGGATGCTCAGAGGCTCTCGTCTGTCAAGACTTCAAAGATGCCATCGACACTCCTTGTTTCTGCCGGCGCAGCGACCAAATCGCACACACTCTGCCGCCTCTGTGGCTGTCAAAGCTCCTCTGACATCCCCTTTATCAGGTATACAGGCTTTAATCCAGACACAGATAAATAAATCAACACACAGGGGTCCCGCTCTTCTCAGCGCCTCCTGGTGGCAGGGTATCCGCACAGCCAAGAACAATATCAAGAAGTCATTAGTCGTCTGCTGGGGACAACAAAGGAGGGCCAATTACACAGTGCAGAAAGGATAATTAATGCACCATTGTCAAATACAGACAAGCAAAGAAGTAAATTAACCAATAACCAGTGCATTTTTTCTCTTGGCACCCACGTCAGATAATTCAGTTCAGATAACAAGCAAGAAATGAAATCTGCAGTGGCATCAAGGCTCACACATGCTGAATTGGGCTCATCTCCTCCTGCATGCCTGAATTGAATTTCAAAGTGTATCTATCAGTTTCTACAAACAGAGAAATGTGTTGCTTTCCATCTTTTTTTTTTTATGGAGCCAAGATACATTTTGACACCCAGTGCAACATCTGGAGCAGACAGATGAGAGGAGAACAGAGGAGTTTGAATTAGAGTTGACACGTCGACATGCAGGCAGACACGCCGCACATCAGAGCCAGCCCCGCATGCTGGGATGGACACATCAGTCTGTTTGGATATCGGCGAATCCTGAGTGCTACAAAAAAAAAAAAAAAACACACACACACAGCTGAGCGGGACCGCGGGAAGCAATCTGAGATATCGACAATGAAATAAATACAGACGAACAAACCAAAGAAACAGCAGTGTGTACCCAATATGACTGCTTTAACTCACAGAGAACTTCCCGGGAAGAAGGAAAGAAAAAAAAACACACACACACACACAAACTGGAAAGGCATAGCGTTGTACCTGTCTGGGTGTATTTCCGTTGGTTCTTTTCATTTTATTTTAACAGCAAAAGCGAGGCAGACAGAGATCACCACAACAGAAATATGATGTCTGAACTGAGAAGAGAGATCTGTTGTTCCATTGTTCTGTTTGTTTGTTTTGAAGACCAGTCTGGCAGCGGAAAGCACATCCCTTTCAGAATACAAAAGATGCCTTAGAGGCAACATAAGTGAAGTTTTATGCTGATGACTGACTGTTTGACAAACATCGGGGGTGAAACTGCAACTCTGTTCAGTAAGGAAAAGGAAGAAGGCGCAGGAAAGAAAAAAAAATAACAGGGGTACCTGGGTAATGTGTAAAAGAATAAGAGAAAAAAGGGGTTTAAAAACTGAGGGAGTGAGAGGACAAAAAAACTAATTTATATCCTATAAGAGGAATGTGAGACACCCAGGGGGGCCCTGTAAGTTGTGAAAAATTAAAGGAGACGGATTCAAACTGTCCAATTTCCACATCAAACAAACCCCGGGCTCCATGCTCCTGGAGAGGCTGCCTCATATCCAACACATAGCCTCAGAAAAAGGTGCCCCCCCTCCTCCTCTCCTCATCCACCCCCTGCCTCTTCATCCCCTCCACGAGTCCACCACTGCAGCCGCCACGTTATTTTATTTATTTTTTTTTACTGGTACTCTCCATTTCCTCAATAACCCCGCTCTCTAATTCCCCTAAGCACTGTACTGGTTACACTAGCCACTGTCTCTCCCCTGCCTAATTATACCCTTGTGAGTCTATTAATCAACTTGTGAATTATTTAAGAAGGAGAGCTCTTCTGCCTGTAACTGGCTTTGACAGTGTGAAGGAGAGACGAGAAGAGAAAGGCAGCGGGCAGGTGGGGGGAGGCTAAAGCAAAGGGGGGGATGAATGTTAGGAAGGAATGAAGGAAGGCGGTAGGTGGGTGGATGGAGGGAAAGAGGGGAAAGAAAAGAAATGAAAAGAAAAAGGGGAGATGGAATCAGGGTCTTCTTGCATATGTCCCCTGAGGACCGGGCTGCCTGTGCTGCGCTGCACCCAGACGAGACAAAACCCCCATCAACATTCACCCTGTTTGTTTTTCTTTTTTTGTTGTTGTTTTTGTTTTTTTCCCCTTCCCACCCTCTATTTTCATGCATAAGTTTTCATGATAAACAGGAAATTCATGAATATATGGAGTGATACAGTGGGAAATGGAGGAAGGGGGGAGACGGAGGGGTGAGGTGAAGGAAGAGAAAGAGAGAGTGAACAGTCAAAGCCAAAGAGTGAGCTGAGACTGGGAGGGAATTATGTAGACAGCAGGATGCGCGCACACACACTTGCATACGCAGGTACACACAAGCAGATGCAGTCACATATATTTACACACACACGACTTTGCATTGCAGGTGAACCGGGGTCCTTCCACTGTTTGACAGGAGGCAGCGTCTCCCCGGAGCTGCAGGTACGCGTGGCGATGGTGATGATGATGATGGTTGTGGTTGTTAGCGTGCCGGAGTCTGTCCTGCTCCCGCTCCCCTGGTCCCTCCTGCTGCAGCCGCTTCTCATCAGTTGAGAAGAGAGCCCGACCCTTCTAATGACTCCCATCGACACTGACGCCCGCCATAAGCAGCCAGGGCAGGAAGAAACAAGCGTGAAAGTGAGATCATTATTATTTTCATAATGTTTTGTGCTCTCAGTCGGACCCCTGGCGCATCGCCGCGCTGCCCGCAGAATCGTAATGAACTCGAGACTGAGGAGTGTTTCGAGGGCAGAAGAGAAGAAGTTTATTTCAAAGATGGCGTGCCAGTTTAAAGGTTCAGTACACCCAAATTACAAAAACAACCTCATTTACCTTTATTGGTATCAAATTTGCATGAAAGTGTAAGTTTAACCATGCTGATAGTTTTGGCTTTCTTTGCCCAAGTTTGGAGACATCCACCTCTAAGGTTTCTGCCTACACCCCAGCACAATGTTGGTGAAAATTCCGCAGCAATATTTCTTTCTAGAAAGAATGGTAGTCTCCATTATAATCTATTGAATTACAATAATTTAAAGTGACTATTTCTTTGGTGGAAAGCAGATCCAAAGAAAAATGGTCACTGCACTCCTCTCGGGTAAACAGGACACTTTCTGGAAAGACTAAAGGCCTGTAGACACCAGCCTGTATTTTATCATATGTATATTTTTAATCCTTTATCCAACAAAAATCTTCACACAGAGAAACCTTGTTGTTTTGTTCATTATGGAAATTTGCAATACGATGCAAAATGGAAAGACGCACTTGCTCCCTTGCCTCTCACCACCGATGTTACCTCCCTGGCTGCTGCGCTCTCCGCCTGCGTCTGGCTACCATGGCTACCTGAGTTATGAAAAATGTGCTGCTATTAAATGACACTCTGCTGTAAGCATCATCATTGCTGCTGTGCATTTCTGGACAGGCTAATTTCATACTCTCTTTGTCAAGAAGGACATTGCTTCCACATATTTCCACGTCTTGACCCCCTGACCCCTCCTGCCCTGTTCCTCTCTCTTGTTGCTGATGTATCTGTCCTACAGGTTATTCCAGTTTTCATCACCACTGGGTCAAAGAACTCTCTACAGGATTTCGATGGATGCAAAAAAAATGCAGAAAATTGAATCTGTTGCGAAAACTTTAATGACAGATGAAGGTCACTGAGTGTGTGGACTTGATTGACACATTGTGGGGTTTATAACACACAAAATACAGACTTGGTGCTCAAAGGCCCTGGAGTCCCCATGCAATGAAAAATGCATTTTCCGTGTTTTAACCTTGTGTCCCTGTGTTCATTTTTCATTTATCTCTTGTTATATACCAAACGTGTCAAACATTTTTATTTTTACATCAAAATCCTTGTCTTTTCTATTCATGTAAAATGGTCTCAAATGTCTGATGACTCATCCTGCACTCAGGAGCGCTTACAAAAGTTCATCCAATCAAATGAGACTTTGAAACTAGCTAGCCACACCAGTTACATAAAATTTGCACGTCACAATTTTTGGGTTGTAGTAGCTAATTAACAGAGTAATATGGAGAGAGATCGGAGGATATGTGTGTTCAGATGTCAATGGGCAAAACATTTGTTTTTATTTCCAAAACAAAATGGGTGAAGGTCTGAGCCAACAGTTGGTTCAGCAGGAGACTGCGCTGTAGTTTGGTAAGCGGCTCGGTAACTTCACACCGCTTAAATATTCTGTTTCACTGGGAAATAAGTCACAGTACAGGAGCTAAAGACGTTCTAACTTCTGTGGGACCTTAGGGTTGGAAATTTAACTTGAATACCTTGAGGATTAAAAAGTGACAAGTATCAAAAGTTGTTATAGACTGCTTGGTCAGATTTTTAGGTTTTAAGATACCCACCTCTTAAATATCTGCCTCAACCCCAATATAGTTGAGGTTTATAGAATTTAAAATGAGAAATTATTTAAGAACCAAACAGCAACATCTGTTGTCTCAGACTAGGTATTGATTATCTGTGACAATATCGCATCTTTGTTTTGATTCAGATACCAAAACAAGGCTTTTGTGATTTCAGGTTGGGGAAGCGAAACATGTAATGGCTTTTCTTTCCATTTTATGAGATATGACAGGCTGCTCAGTGCATCAGTGTTGAATAAAGAATGTTTTCTGAATTACATCAGGAATCATCTCATTAAATAATATGTACAAACTTAAGAATCTGTCCAAGCAACTTTTAATACTTAACACTTTTCCTTACACGTTGTTTGGGACACATTTCAGTTGGTAACCAAAAGTATGGAGGTTCAATACCCAGCCCTACTCCAGAAACTTTGGCCTAATAATAATTCACATACAATTTTATTGAACTGGGGTGGCTGCAGAAATCTCAGAACCAGATACCTCAAAACTTTGGTGAATAAAACCAAAACTATCCTCACGGCTGGACACCACAATGGAAAGATATATTTTCTGCAATTTAGGTGAACAGATTCTTTAATGCTCTGGCCTCTGGGTGGCATGCGTGTGTGTTTCCAGAAAGACTGTGTGCACATTTGGTGTGTGTATATGTGAATATATGTGTGTTTGAGTAGCACATCTCATTAGGCCCGAGCGGTGCTGTTGTCTGCGAGGGTACATAAGTCCACACCACTCTGTCTCTGTGGGATGTTTATTAAATTAATAAAAAGTTGCTCAAGGCGAGCTGTACCGGGGAATGCCCAGGGCCCGGCCGTGATTGGCACTCTCCGCCGCCCCGCGTTCTCTCCAGGGTGCGCCTGCGTTTGCTTTAACTAACTGGCCGTGACTGAGGAGAGCAGGCTGACATGAAGCCCCGCTCTTCTCCCCCTCTGTACTCCCCCCTCCTTCCTTCCATCCATCTCACCCCTCCTCTGTCTGACGGGCCTTGTTTGCTTTGAATGGGGGTACTGGGAAACAGTGAAAAGAGACGCAGCCGTTTCTTGTTTTCTTGTTGCTGTTTATCTGCTGATTTGAAATGTATCAATTAGCCAGCCTGAAAATTTGACTGGGTGGGCTCTCAGCAGACGTCATAACAAGAGCAAGAAGGCGACATTTTGGGCAGATTTGTCATGAACTTCATCAGATTCTGAATACATTTGTAGTGAAAAACTGGTCATGCTTTCATTCCATACAAGCATTTACAACGCCTAGTTTAAATATTAGGTTTGGGAAGGATATAATGATCTCAACCACCCAGTGTTGTTGACTGCTCTGCCTTCCTCAGTGGATGTTTTTCAGACTAAAAACAAAATGGGTACTAACCTAATCCACATGCTTTTATTTCCTGAACAGATTTGGGTTTAGTTTTAGATTGTCTGTTTTTCTTCTGTTTCCATTTACCCCAATTCATAACTGGTAGCTTAGAGTGCCTGGTGATGTGATATCAACACTCAGTTCCTCTGCGCAGGAGGCCGATGCCCATGGACAAAAAAAGAGGGAACCAGACAGAACAGAGGTCATGGAGAGGAAACGGTATTTATATCAGAAGAGTATAATGAGACAGGCAGGCGGAGGAGACTCCTGAGGGGAGGATGAGTCTTGTTTGTTGGGTGAGAAAAAAAATTAGTCATTATACAACCATTTCTCACTTCACACAAACACTTTATTTAGACTACCGGCATTATGTTCCAATTAAACACAAAAGAAAAGTCTGGCATTTCAAACTCTTCAGAGAATCTGCATATCGCCTTTCAGGAAAAAAAAAAAAACAAAGGGAAAAATTAAAATATATTATCATCTTTTAAAAATCCTTTTAAAAATAAACAAGACAAACACAAACAAAACACAACAAAAAAGCCCCACTCTGTCTCTTTCGCTTTATATCTCTCTGTCTATCTCGCTCTCTCTAGCTCGGCTGGGCGACTCTCTGAGGAGGAGGAAGCTGAGAGAACTCATTTGCATATAAACTGTGAGAGGCAGGGATTGTCATCGGCGGCACATTAGACGCAAGGAGCGCGAAGGGAGAGGATTTTCATGTGCAAATTTCAGCCTCGCCAACTCCATGCATTATTATTTCATCAGCGCCTAAGAAGGAAACCCCTCCGATCCCCAAACCCTGCCATCATCCCCATGGACACTTCAAGATTCAGACCAAATCCCCCCGCCGCGCCTCTTCCCCAGAAGGCCCCACTACTGAGTAGCTGTTTACACCGGGGCCCGCGAAGCAGGAGGAGTCAATCCGCCTCTGAGACGGGCGTGAGATCAGATAAGAGGGAACCGCAGGAAGAGGGAACAGATATACACCAGTTGTGACCAGCAGTATTGGTGTTCCTTGCATTAATTGCTTGTAAACTGCGAGGCTGGAGGCTTGCTGGCTTTCAAGTTTAAAAAGGAGATTACAGCCAATTAGCAGGGCCTCTGAAAACCCTTTACTGCCTGGGGAATAGCGGCTGATCCCTAATGTGGGACAGCTGTGTGCAACAAAAGAACAGTCGCAGTCCTGCTTTTGAAAACACACTTGCAAGCGGAGCACTTTCAAAACACACACATATTGTATGCACTCACGTATATTATCTCACATGCAAACAACCCCCCTTCCTGATTGATAGCAATAGCTGCAAAGAAGTACTATTACAAGCATGAAAAATGAATGAGTACATAAATGCAACCATGCAAACAGACATAAACGTGCACAAAGTACGCACACGTTCCCAAAGTGACAAAACGGGAACAGACAGGGAGGTAAATATGTTTTAAAAGGTGAGGGGGAAAACGTTTGTGGGTTGGGGAACGTATTTCATCCTTTTAAATCAATTTGTCAGGTTCTTCTTAGAGACGCGTTACCAAAAGAGCCGAGTGTTTCCCTGTAAACTGCCATCTTTAATTTCTTTGTCTGACATGCTCCACTATACCACGACACACCAGAGACCGAGCATGAGGTGAGCAAAAGGTTCAAAGCCCAGATGGGAGCAGAGCCTGTGTACCCCTGAGCACAGTGGATTACCTCATTCACTCTCATGTCAAACAGAAGGCAGGAAGAGGAGGAACACAAGTCAAAAGATCTCCACAGGCTCCGTAATCTACGACGATTTATGCCGAGCCCCGCGACTCCCACTTACGAGTCTCGCTCAATGATTTCCTTCTTCCTCTTTATCTTTTCTCCCCGTGTTTCATTCCACTTTCTGTCTGTTTTCTGCCTGTGTACCTTTCTGTCACGTTCGCTGTGCACCTGCACATCCTCAGCTACACCCCGCCGCCCTGCCATCCTCCTCCTCCTCCTCCTCCTCCCTCGTACCCGCGCACACATTAGCAAAAACAGCTGTCTGCCAATATTCAGGATGCTCCATATGTAACAAACAGCATCACCTAAAAAAGTTTGTGAAATCCATGTGTGTAAGATACCTGTTCGGGTGTTAAGAAATTTTTGCAAAGGTACAGCAGATTTTTCTCCAAATGCCTTCACAGTCTTCATGCTGTGGATATGTAATTATATAATCTGTTGGTTTTAAACTTTACCCTAACTGCCCCCATAGGAAAAATTAAAGATATATACACAGCCAATGTAAGCATTGCTTATTACAACTTGAAAAGCTGCCCAGTTAAATTCACTTCAGCGATTTGCAGATACAGAGTTGTTAATATTGCTTATATAGCGTACTTAAATTGGTTAGATTTTATCGTTGAGTATTTATTATCTCTGACATTTGTGCCTTGTTCTATTCTTTGTAAACATGTGTGAAGTTATAATAGTATGCACCATTTGAGGATGATGCATTTGCAATTTTGCTATCCTTGTATAATGACAATAAAGCTCTTGAATATTAAATCGATGACCAGTAGCTTTAGGAGTGCTGCAGGAATGAGTCCAAAAACCAGGAAATGAGTTAGCACTGTAGCACTCCTGGTTCCCTCCTCTCAAATGGGATTTTAGATGCCTGAAATAAGGTCTCTGGTTCACATTTTGTTCTACCACATAAAATATGTCAGTTAATATCCTACTTGTGAATTTTGAAAGTTTTATGTGTCTTAAAAAAAGGCATTTGCTAACAAGTGGCTAACTAAGACTACAGAGCAGAACAGACGGGGACTCAAACAGGCGACCCTCCGGTTCCCAACCCAAGTCCCGGTGGACTGAGCTACTGCTGCAAGTCACGCAAGTGGTGTAGTTTATTAATAGTCATTAGCTTTTTACATCTGGTGATTGCATTTATATCTCAAAAATCTTTCAAGTGGTTTGTGAAGATTATCTTGCTGAACAAAAAATGCAAGTATCTTAAATGTTTGTTTGCCACAGAGATTATTTTCCACAATAATTCAAAATCCAATGGAAAAAAATCCCACATGCTTTTTAACAAGTCAACCAGTAAGATGCTAACTCCTGCGTCGGCGTACAGAAGAACATCAGCCCTGGAGTACACTATGGTTGACAATGTTAGCAA
Organism: Epinephelus cyanopodus; assembly: GCA_026686955.1. Lineage (NCBI taxonomy): Eukaryota > Metazoa > Chordata > Actinopteri > Perciformes > Serranidae > Epinephelus > Epinephelus cyanopodus. The sequence continues at coordinate 28,761,145 of CM048932.1, read as the reverse complement.
CACCAGCAAACTTTAGATACATGCTAACTGCGGTGTAACTGACATTACTGAGATGGCTCCCTGACTTCATGCCTCTTCGCTACTTGTGCTACTTTTAAACAATGTTTTAGTTTGTCACAGATTTCTTATTTTGTCAAAAATGCTACCACCTCAGAGACACTGTCAGTCCTCAACAGAAAAACTACAGCACTGATTGTGTGTTTAAATTCTTGTGTGTTAGACTGTTTGTCTAACATATAGTACACTCACTGTTTTCTGATTTGATCCCTTTGCTGTGCATTGTCAGAGCTGCAATAAAGTCTATTTATCAAGGAGGATGGATACAGAAAAGGCAACACATCGCTAGGGATGGGAATCGAAAAACACTTGCAGTTGAGAGCCAGTTCCAAATTGTCCCATCCATCGTAAGTTTTTTCATTGCTTTTATAAATGCCGGTGTTTTTCTGACAGTTGCGGACTGCAAAACAACGATGTCAAACTCGTGTGTCTATGTGGCTGGGAACTTGCAGCAAGAAGGAGTCATGGCTGAGAGGAAGAAATGGTCCAAAGTGTGCCTTCATTTCACAAAGAAAGATGACATCAGTGCTACGCAGAAAACTGGTCTGTGCAATGAATGAAATTACGGCAGCAGCTCCTGTGTATAGAGCTTTGTGCTGCATGTGTGCGAGACAGAGACACTTGTTTGTGTGAGGTGAGGGTTTGTGTGCTTGTGGTGAACTGATGGTGCATTGCTATTTTACTTAGTTGTACTCTATCGTGAGACAGTACCCGGATAAGGACAACAGATGTGTTAATAAAATTGCAGCACGATGACGATACAGACATGTCATATATGAGACATAGCCTATATAACGTGGCCCTGCCAATACACTGTCTGTAGAGAATCCAGTCTGCAGTCAAGTTAATACTTCACTGATAACCCAGAGAATTGAACAGTAACACTGGACTTCATGATCAAACAAAGTCTTTCTCTCTGTTTCTCTGTATCCTATATAACTATACATTAGTGCCACACAGGCTTGCTTAGCAGAAAACCTACACTAAAATGAAAGATGCAAAAATAAGATAAAAACTATGCGATTAGGATTTCACTTTATTATCCGAAAAAAACTGAAACTCCCATCCCAGGATATCATGTGATACCGGTTTTATATTAACAGTAAAAAAACAAAACTCAACACGTAACCAAACAACAAAACTGTACTATAGATGCTACAAATCACATCAGACATTAATTATTCCCTACTTTAAGTGTTCAACCGAGGCACACTGAGACTACTTAGAAGCATAATCTGATTTAATAGGTTGACAGTATGAGGAACGAAAGAGTACCTCAACCTGTTCAATCGAGCCTGTGGGACTCTAAAAGAACGCCTGGACACAGTTTCACAGCCGTGCTGCTCACCAGGCGGTGATATTCTAATATAAAATACTTCCTCATTTTATTGTTGCGTTGGAGCTGAGAACATGTGTAGGTCAACTTTTTTTACAAACAGGAAATAGATCAGGAGTCAATAAGGAGTTAGACCAATACACAGAACTGACAATGGTATTGGTGTCAATAAAATCTTGTCAATATGACATCGTCCTTTCCCTTTTTTTCTTGTGAAAATTAAAATAACATTTAACTGTTGACTTCTTTAATCTTCAGCTAGGCCCGTGATCTTTTCCTGACTTTAACCAGGTGCTTTGAGTTCAATTAACATACACATAAAAATTCGTATTTGTCAAGAGCAGATTTGTGAGGACAAACAACGCACAAAAAATGTTGTCATCAGGGCTGTCAAAATAACATGCTAATTATGATTAATTAATCGCAGGAAAACAATGCCTTGATAAAACATTAATGCTGATTAATCACGTTTTGTGGTGTCCTTTGACCCGGTGCATTATTGAAGGCCACAGTGGCTTTGTCACATGATGGAGGCAGATGAGACGATGCTGCTTGGCCACAAGAATGAACATCTACATATAAAAAACGATCAATTGGAAGTGTTGCATCGTTCTCTGCAAGTTTCTGCAGGAAGGAATTTTTGCACCATCAGAGAACTTAAAGCCTGAAATATCACCTCAACACAAAGCATTTAGCAGCAAACCCCAAGGTCCGAGCTAGCACAGCCTCTGATGCTAGCAGCCAGCCTCGTCAAGTCACACTTGACCAAGTGTTCAGACACAAACTGAGAAAGTCTACCTGTGACCGCCTAACTAACTGGCTCCCTTACAAAATGGGTTGCAATGCACTGCAGACCAGTTTGAGTGGTAGAGGACAGGGGGGATGATAGTGTCCAAAATCCAGCAGCTTTACTATGTTACATCTGCTAAAATTCATCTGAATTGAATTTTTTTTAAATACTTTCACGCCAAAAAAATGATGGTTAATTTAGATTAATTAATCACAGAGCATGTAAATTTTTTTTTTTTTATTGCTCGACAGTCCTAGCTGTCATCCATTACTTCACTGATATAGTCAGTATGAACACTGTGGGACTTAGCAGATTCATTCAGTGAAAATGTTTCCTTGTAATACAGATAAAAAGTGTAATCCAGGTAGCATTACATTTCTGTCATAATAGTAATAGTATATAAACTTTATTTGTAGCAGACAGGGTTGAATAGAGTGCTCATATAAATCATTTTGTGGGCATTATTTTGAGATACACAACAGTATGTCCAAGAATTAAAATAAAGAGACATACAATACCATTTCTTCCCAACCACACAATTCAATCACTAATGTATTTTAATTCTGTGCTTTCATTCGTTCTGTACGAGTGGCTGTCCCATTCTCACTATGCTCAGGGGAGTATTTGTTTATAGCTTGACCCTCTCAGGAAAGTCAACAGCTGTTTCCAGTCGGGCTTAGCGGCGACACCGCCATCCTTCAACATGATGGGTTTCGCCTTTTAATGCATCGCAGTTAACCACGTCCTAATTAGAACTAATGACTTGCTCGTTAAAGAGCTCTACAGCTAATTGGCATACTGAACTGCAAGCAGGGAAACACCGCAAGGAGGTCAGGAAATTTAAAAAAAAAAATATGAAAGTTGTAAAACGCAGCGAGGCTGACCAGAGAAAGCTGCTAACCTTCTTATCAAACTGCATTTTTAATTAGAGATAATCAATATTCAAGGCCACAGTTTATATATCCATCAAGGATCATAAATACTTAATGCTTTAAAAAAACATCTCAAACCCCAACACACCCAAATTTTTATTCCCCGAGTTTATGGCAATCTGGCAAATCAGATATTATTAATTATAAATTGAACTATTACAGCACGCTTCAGAAGCTCACGTTCACAAATTGCATCCACAACTGGGGTTGAACATGAATTTGCTCTCCTGGTATTTCTGCAGCGCGTATGCAAAGTCGCCGGGTCTGATTCACATGCAGGGTCCGTTCTGCACCCTGTAGTTTCATTTAGATCAAAAAGACTCAAATAGACAGAGAATCACAGGATATCCAGAATATCTGATCATTTCCCCCCCACCTCACCTTGCCTCTGAGAATCTCAGCGGCTCCAGAGACGATCTCATTAAATCAGAGATGTAAGAACCAGAGAGAGAAATATACAACTGAAACACTCCCTGCTATTGTCTTTGCTATAAGACACACCGAATCCAGGTTAAGTGCTTCGACAATCCTCCTATTTGGGCCATTCAGGAGAACGGTGGACACTAGTGGAAGCTTTGACAGTCACACCACATTAGTGCAGTAACTGTAAAAAAGGCCTTCCTGGGATTTGTTCCCTAAAAATACTCTCACACCACTGGAAGCTGGAGCCTCTCAGGAGCCTGATTTGAAACCTTGCAGCCTGAGGACAAGGCAAGCAAAGGCGGCAAAATAAATAAAGATAAAAAAACATGCCCCCAAACTGCTCCTATTACAGACACCACATGGCAAACAGGGGAAAACAATAGAGTTATTTCAGCGCAGAGCAGGACGGACAGCGATGGCATCTTGGGGCGCAGGGCTGCAGGGCTAGGTGGGGGCCTCCCGGGCGGAGGTGGAAGGAAGGGTGCTCTAATGGGCTCTGGGAGGCTGGCTAGCCCTGCTGGAGGCCCACAGGAGGCCCTAGCCTGTGGTCTTGCCTTGGGCAGGCCTGCCACAGCAGCAGTCAGGTGGGCTGACAGACTGAGGGAGAGGAGGAGCTCCCCATGTGGCCTGCCATCAACCCCCCCCCCACCCCATGTCCCCTCCCTCTGCACAGATGCTTGGGATTTGGGGAGCAACAAGCTGTGCAGAAACAAACAAAGATGAAGATTTAACATCTTCAAGTTGAATCTGGGTAATATCGTTTACAGAGTTGCTCTAATTGAGTCGATTTAAATTCAGACTAAAGCATGTGTCGACATCTCTGCTGCCAGATTAAAAGTTAAACGTTCGCTCATGCAACATGGAGTAGACTGAAGTATGAGGTTTATTAATTAATGGTCATTTACAGGGTTGAATTAAACATCAACACGAGCCCTCTGCGTCCACACATATTAGTACAAAGCTTATTTTTGTGCTGTGTGTGTAAAAGAGAAGAAAGGGCAGTCATCAATGTGAATCTGAGCATGAACACACACAAGGCTTTTCTCTCAGCTGTGTTGTGGAGCTGCTCTGTACTTACACAGTCGACCTTTAGCCCCACAGCTCCCAGAAGCCCCATCCATATAGCCCACTGTAGGAGGTAAAGATCAGGGCGGCCCGGCCTGGAGTCTCCCCTCCTGACCAGCGAGGCGTGTGAAGCCTCTGGCATGACTCTCAGCATGGGAAAAGTGCAGCTTTATCACCGCTGCTCAAACATTCATCACACCGCCTCTCCTGCAGAGCGCTCCAAAGGGAGACAATAGCGCCTCCATCAACTCCCATCTGAAGCTGCCGATTTAGGCAGAAGGTGGCAGAGAGGCAACTTCAAAGTTTTTCGGGGCCCGGGTCGACGCACACATCACACCAAAGAAGAAAAAGGAGAGGAGAGGAGGGATAGCCGAGAAGGGGCAGCTCTCCCCAGTCAGAAGGGAGGTCATTATCAGGCCATGTTTACGCCAGCACAGAGCACACTGTTGTGTGCTGCTGTTTTAACATTTGGAATATAGCACTGCAGCCATCACTGCAGGCAAAATAGTTTATGCGTCTCTGTTTGTCTATGTATGCATGCGCATGGCTGTTCCATAAGTCTACCGAGACGACACTTTAAAAGGTATCTGCATCATTTCCTGCATAGAGAGGTGAAGGTCAGTGTTTCCCCAGTGAATATCAACATCTTTGCACAAACAGCAAAATAAATACTTTATACAATAAGGCAGCAGGAGAATACACTGTGAAAGTATCAGATTTAACAAGTCATTTGGTTTTTTATGGACCCCCAAAACTGTCTTTTTTTGTTATGATTTACCTATTTTGTTTCTAAACAGTAACATGGACTGCTAGAAATTCTGGAAACAAGGAAAACTGCACTCAACTAAATGGCAGTATGCTTAGAATTTTATTAGAAGTACGCTATGCATGATTTTCCTAACAATGTATAGCCTCGTAGAGAGGTAATCCCCCTCAATCATCACTAATTACCGGTAAGAATACACTGAGTGATGGTGTATTTTTCTACAGACACTCTGTCCTCTGCCTGTATTTTCTTATTTTCTTCTTGTTTTCTGTGTTTGGGATGTGTATGGGCGCGTACCCCGACAGAGCTCAGGTGAGGCTGAGCTAAAAGGGTAGCAATCAGGTGCCTGACTGTAAGCATCAGGCATCCAGAAGACACAGCGCTGAAAAATGGCAAAATGCCAAACAAAAGTGAATCTGGGGTTGGCTTTTACTTCTACTTTTGCTGGTGAGCATGTTTACAGTTACCGACAATCCCACATAGCATACCTTTAATATAATATAACAGTCTATATTCTTCATTATGCTGAATAACTTTTAATACAATTTTCACAGTAATCAGTGTTGAGTACTGTTGTGAGGTTTACTCTGCCGGGTTTAACACGTTCTTAGGATTTTTCAGGTTTAATGCCCGGTTTCCCAGTTTAGATTACAGACTGTACATGATAAGGACATGGCAGCTCCCTTCAAGTGAAGCTAAAACATCTCAATCACCCCCTGGTGGCTGGCTGCAGTATGGGTCATAAACCCCACTCCCTTTATGATAGTGGAACGGACATGGGTCAAACTGAAAAATCGAAGTACGTCAAATAGATTTTTCCCAACGACAGCTGCTGTTATTTCAGATAGTTCTTAGCAAGCTGATGTTTGTTCAAGTGTTGTTTTTTCTGATAAGTTTAGTTTGATGCCATAAAAAGGGGATTTTACATAATGATTGACAGCTATGTGTGCCAATCAGTGTGCTTGCAATCAATGGTGCTGCTCAGGATTGGTCAGACAGGTGTATGAGCAGAAACTCGACACACGCAGGTCCATACTCTGGCTCCAAATGACATCACCAGCGCAAGATGGCAGCAGCTGTATACAGGATAATTTTGGCTTCATTTTTGTACAGTAGGGATAAGTGGAGACACGTCTTACACCTTCATATAGTTTATGATTTGGATTAGCAACAAAGTATCAATTACATGTTTTGAAATGATAACACTGGAAAAAAAAGAAAGACAAGTGATTGTTTCAGTCGTAGCACAATCAACAACATATAATTCTATAAGCCTAAACAGGCCATCAAACAACACAATGAATTCATCCATACGGTGTGACATTAAAAGTGGTATGTTTTGGGAGTGCAGAGACGTCGATTAAAATGTGTAGCGTGAGTTAACTTCACATAGAAGATTAATAAAACTGTGCATCGTCAGCCCACCATTAAGTGGAGTAAATTGCTCTGTTTCGCACTGTATGGGCATTAAAAAAACAGTTGGAACCCTTTAAAGAATCAAGAACAATAAATGTGCAGTTATTTCTCTCGGTGGCAGAGATGTTTACAGACCTGCTGTGCCTCTCCTGTATCTACAGACCAGTTAACCCATATTTCATAAACATACACTGTGACTGAAAATAGAAAAACAAAGTCAAACTATGCCATATCACTGGTGTCAAGTGAAGTATGATTGCATATTTGAATTGGAAATCCGGCAAAGTGATGATAACAACCTCGTGCACTCTCTCGGAAGGCGAGAAGAGGGTTAAATGAACAAAGCCTTGAAAAAGAGTCCAATTCTCCAGCTCCTGCCCCAATCCTCGCAGTTACCCCCACAAAGTACACAAGAAAAAAGAAAATAGTATCATGCATATCATTCATTAGCAGCAAATAAAAGAAATTCTCTCTAATAGTGCCCCCAAATCCCCGAGCTCCCAGCACCACGGAGCGGGGAACTAAAGAAATGGGGGAGAGAGATGCAAAAGGAAGCCGTCTCCCTCAAGTGCTTGTTAGGCCCAAATTATTATGGCGATGAATAATTTTAAAAATAAATAAGAAAATAAATAAATAAAAAAAGAAACATTTATAGATCTAAGTATTATCAGAGGAGCCGCGGGTCTGTTGCCAAGCTCTCTGGGCCCGTTTGAAATCCGCCTTTGTTTTTCACTTTGATCTTTAACTGCTAACCTATCCATCGCTTCACCTGATCCCCTGTTAGCGCTTCTTCACCCACTTCCTGCCGTTAAACTTTTCTCTACGTGGCACGGCGCTGCCCGCACTAAGTGGTAATCATAACCGCATCATCATCATCATCATCTTTCTCCTCGTTGTCGTCATTAACTTTCTGTTCTTTCACAACAATAATTAACATACTGCACAGGGAGCAAGATTAGGCACAGAGATGCAGGAGTAAATGAGGGAATATAAAGAGGAGCGCAGAGCAAAGAGATGAGGGAGGGAAGCCATGTTGGAGGAAGAAAGAGAGGAAGGAGACATGAGAGAAAGCTGCGACCAGCTCCTCTACTCTTGCTTCCTCTTATCACAATTTCTCTGATTTACTTTCCTTTCCTTCACTTTTGTTTCGTCTCTTTTAATCTTATTTCCCTTCCCCTCATCTACTTACTATATAAAGTACTTCCTCTCCCCTACTGTCATTTCCTCTTCTCTGCTATGGGCTCCTTTACTTGCACGCTGTCCTTTCTCATGTACTTCCTCTTCTCCCCTTTTGATTCATCTATTTTCTCCTTTCCAAATGTCCTCACTTTCTTTTCCTTTAATTTAATTTCCTCGTCCTTTAACTCCTCCTCTTCTCCTCTCGTCCACTTTCCTTTCCTACATTTCCACTTATTTATTGTCCTCTCATTTCTTTTTTTCTCATCTACTTTCCACCTCGGCTGTTTTCTTTCCTTTGCCTTCCTCTTGCATTCTCTCGTTTCCTTCCCTTAGTTGTGATCTCCCACCTACGCTTGTCTCATCTCCTTTTTCTTTCTCTTTATCTCATTTCCTTTCTTGTTTCTCATTTATTTTTCTCCCATCTTCATCTACTACCTTTTGCTTCCTCTTGATTCCTATTTCCTTCTCTCTTCTTGCTTCCTCTTCTCCTTTTCTTTTCTCTCATCTTATTTTGTCCCCCATCGACTTTCATCTTTATTCTGTTTTTTGTCCTCTCTTCCTTTTTTCCTGTCCTTTAATCACATCTCCTTCAAATGTTGCTTCCTCTTCTCTCACATCTCCACTTCCTTTTTCCAATCTTCTTGGTTTGCGTGTTGTTTCTTAATTTCATCATTACTTTTCTCATCTACTTTACTCTCCTCATAATCTATTTCTTTTAATTTCATTTCCTCTTCCCTTCCTTTTTCCTTGCTCATCTCATTTTGTCTCCTCTTCTTTCCCATTTCCTCCTCATGCTCCCTCTCCTCTCCTCTGTCCCTCTCACCGACTTTCATCTCCTCCCCTGATGTTTCCTCCACTTTTATCTTGTTTCTTTCCGCTCATCTCATTTTGTCTCCTCTCATCTATTTTCTTCCATCTTCTGTCGTCTTTCCTCTTATTTCATAACATCTTTCCTCTCCTCTGGTTTCCTTTCCTCTTGTCCTGTTCTCTCTCAGTGATTATTCTCTTCCCCTTTTATTTCCTCCACACCTTTTCTTGCTTTCTCTCCTCTCGTCTTCTTTCTTCTCCTTAAATCTTTCCTCTGTCTTCCTCGGGTCTCATTTCCTTTCTTCTCATCTCGTTTTTCCACCTCTCCTCCCTTCTTTTCTCATCTTTCACTCATTTTTTCTCTCCTCATTTCTCCTCTCCTTGTTTCCTCCCCTCTTCCCCTTCCCGTCATCCTCCTCCTGAGGTTTCTGACCTCCAGTGCAGGGACATCCCAACCCTGTGCTCTGTGCCCGGCCTCTGATTGATATTGTAATGAGACTTATCCCAACATCCCTTCCTCCCTGTACTCTTCCCCACCTCCCCGTCTTCCCCTCCACCACTCCTATCTTCCCTGGTACCCTGCTTCGCCCCTTCTACCCCCTTTGCTCCCAGAGCCCCCGAGTGGCTCGCTTGATTCTGTTTCATCACACATCAAACAGGCCTGACGCTCTGCACGCAGGCAGGACCCAGGGACTGCAACATCTGCACAGGGAGGCATGCAGGGGTGTGGAGGGGGGGGCGATGACTTCGGCCTCTGAGGGGGGCGGAGGGAGGACACGCCGTGCTCCGAGCAGATGTCACCGGGACCTGAACAGCAGGCTGGGGGGATGCCGCGGGGAAAGAGAGACGTAGTGAGGGACCCACCCCTACAGCCCAGCCTGGGGAGTCTCTCCGAACACTCCACCTCTGCTCCCTTCTCCTCTCCTCACCTTGCAGCCCAGCTCCCCCTCCTGCTCCCCCTTTTGACAGTACAATTAGGTAATTAGTCACCTCAGTGCTAATAACCTAATCATTACTTGTCTCTGTGTGTTTTCTCTCAATTTCAAAATCCGTGTCCTCCACAGGCACTCCCCTGGGTCCTGACGCGGAGGTGGAGGGGCAGAGGAGGCGTACAATTACCTTTGTCTGGCTACTCCCCGTGGCACAGAGAGAGCTGAGGCTCTGATCCAGACCAAAGTAAAGGCCCTTTTTTAATGGAGACAGAGAGCCTGCTCTTTGGATGGGGTCAAGATTGCTCTCACATCCATTAACACCACAGCTATTTCATCACTGCCACGTTCTGGCAGGCGGGAGCTGTAGAAGGACTGTGATCAGCCTCCGTTGAGTGCAGACGCTGACATTTCCCCAGTTAGTGAAAGTGGCAATCGGGAGCTTCTGCTGTCAATGAGTCATCAAAGGGCTTGTTTGAGAACAGCTGTTGACGTCAGTGCACTGCCACAAGCATTAACCCTAGTTGAGAAGTGAAGTTTTTTTCTGAATTGCTGATGATCCTTTCATCTGCATGGGCAACATGAAGAACTCAAAGTTCACAGAAATGTTATCTGTCATCGAGAAGGGGATCATTTTTTGACAGCATTTTTAAAAGAATTTGGGAAGGTTGAGCAGAACAATGAATGTTATTAATGTCGTTTCTGCATGTTTCATGCTTTACATAACTATCCAACATTTTCCACAGCATACATTTAAAAAGATATTGGAAGCTATTGGACTCCATCCAGTTGATTAATGTCTCACTGTGAACACTTTTTGCTCCTTTGCTACATTTGACAACACCATTGCAACATATCGTTAATTCTGTCAGACAGTTTCTTTTTCCTGTGCCGTGCAGAGAGTGTTGTATGTCTGCTGTTTACCGTCTGCCCGATTCCACATGAACGCAGCATTAGACTTGAGACATAAGTTATGAAAACCAGGGGTCATGTCTTGGATTAACTGCTGGGATACTTGAGTCTTGAAAGAAAAGACACAAATTTAAGTAAAATGAATGTAATAAAGACAGACAAAAAGATAGCAAGTCTAAGCTGTAAAGTTGAACCAGTGCTGAGCTAAATGCTAATGGCAGCATACTAATGTGTTCACAGTGACAATGCTAACATGCTAAAGTTCAGCAGATATATCATTGATCATGTTCATCGTCTTTGTTTTTATGTCAATTAGCAAATGTTAGCATGCTAACAATTAGCACTAAACACACAGTACAGCTAACGCTGGTGGCAATGCCATTAGTTTACAGGTGAATGGTATAAACATTAGTATTGGACATGTTTGGACCAAAGAGGTGGACCAATTGACATAAGGTCATCACCTTCTCTTGATTATCAACACATTTCTCAATTCAAAAAGGTTCAAACAGGGTGTGATTCTAACTGTCAGAGACATGAAAGTGATATATCTTAATTCTAACCTGCCTCTGAAAAGTTAAAAATAAAAGTTGACATGACATTCACTGGGATGGATTATTTATCTATTTGTGCAAGTCTGAGGTCTGCACATTGATTTAATACCAAACTGAGCTGAAAGGAGACCAATAACTGCTTGGAAGGTCAGAAAAACATTTTAAAAAGACCTAGTTTTCAAAACAGAAGGCAGTAAGTTAATGTAAAGCAGCAAATGGGCTAAAACATGGAAAAACATTGGTACCGTCTTTCAGCTGACCTTTCCCAGATTTCTTAACTCAAGGCACCAACCACATGTACTTTTCTTTTTCGAATATTTTTCAAATCTCCACAGACTACAAGTTTCCCGGCAGCACAGAAAAGCTGCTCATCTTTGCCATGAAACCACCCTCATCCATTCCTCATAATCATAATCTAGTCTCATGTTTTTCGTTTGTGGAGTTTGGATCCCCTGCTGTGCTCGCAGCGACAGCCGTCGTGTCATCCTCTTTATTATTCAGATTTCTTGGAGCCAAACAGCTGTTTTGCATGGCAGATTGAATTAGTGCTTATCCTGACTCCTGACATTCAGGTGGCAGATAGAAGGACTGAGGTCTTGAATTCTGCCGCAGCAAGGAACACATAAAGACAAGTTGCAGTTGAAGACTAACTGATATCGCAATCCCCAGTACACCGATGAAGAATTGCATCAGACTCTACTTTTTAAATGTACTGTGGGGGTTGTTAGTGCGAAATCTTCACATAGTGTACATCCTTACTTGTATATAAATTAAGTTTTACAATGAATAAAACATCCAGACTTCATATGCAGGGATTTTTAACTATGGAGACAAGCGTCAAAAGCACACAGAGAGAAAATTAATCGCTGCAGCCAGTAACAATATTTCTCCTCTGTAACAAACGGCTGCAAATGGATTTCACGAGCAAGTGTGTGGTAGGCAGCAGCCTTTATTAGACGGAGCTGAATGCATTGCTTTTGCTTGACGGCAAAGTCTGTGCACTTTATCACCGTCCGGGTAATGAGAGATAACGTCTGCGGGAAGCGAGTCCGGCACCACAACCCCCATGCATTTTTTATCAGCCGCAATTACTCAGAGCTTGTTGATATTTCCCATTCGTTTCATTTGGGAACATTTGCATCAGATAACCAGAGGCCTGCTGTAGGGCTAACTGAGGCATGCTGCAGTAAATTATAGGTCTCCGACTGTCCGACAACATACCGGAGGATTTGCTAATGGCCAGGCTGCAGCACGAGAGGTCAGTGGGTTCCTTCTGTCGTTTGGTGTGTTCTCAACTCTCATGGCAGACCGGTTATCCAGTTAAACTATTCTTAGGTCAAACATATAAATGCTGTCGTTATATGCTGCAAACTGTGATCAGTGTCACTACACAGGGATCTGTTTTCGGCATGTCTGCTTGTTTAGTAGCATCTCTGAAACCATCCAACAGATTTTGGTGGCAATTAGTGGAAAGTTCGGGCCAAAGAAGATTACATTTTTGTTCATCATGAGGTATAGGGGTAATATTTTCCCCAAATTCCCTGGTTCTAGATTAATCTTCCTGCACATACACACATTTGTTTATGTTATTTCCTGTAATTCCTTGCCAAATTAATTTAGGTGTTCCCAACCTCAGGGTCCTGGCCCCCACTTAGGGTTGCCAAAGCTTCACGGGGGATTGTGAGGCTTTCTTGAAATTGTTATTTTTAAAGTTTAGATTATTATTCAAGCTATAATTTTCAAAAAAAAATCTCATAGCATCAGGGCACTGTAAAGACCTCAACACAAGCTATGTTCACAGAGCCGTCACTCTCTGCTGAACAGCCTCATCCGAAAGTCAGAAACCACTGATCCATTTGACATGACACTGCTGTCACTCCTACATAATGCAAATGCATCATAACTTACATTGCACATAGACACAATTAATCCGATCTACTAAATTTGTACCTCAGCAACATCATACATACAGTGGCCATAAATCAGGGGTCATGTGTATGAGTAACTTACAATTTCACATTGTTTATATAAAGTCCTAATAATTCTAGCCATCATCACTTTGTCTACCAATATGTGTATTTTTTTTTCTGAGATCCAGACTTGGATCTCAGAAAAAAAAATACACATTTGGAAGACTGTGCAGCTTTAGTACTTTCTACTTTATCCTCAATTTTTGGCTTGCTTTACAAATTGAGCTTCCTTAAAGCAGCGGGTCAGAAGTAGTAAATAGCAAGATTAACAGGATAGGGAAGCAAAATCTTTCAGCTACACAAAATTAAATACATATTTTGAGGCTTCTCTCTAATCTCTGCTTTTTTTCTTGTGAATTACTGCATGATTTTACCTCTTCGGGTCCTAAAATTATTCAGATAAATGCAATTCATGAATAAATATAATATACACAACCAGTGACAGGTGGTCACAAGCCAAAAAAGTTAGGAACCACTACCTCAGAGTGAAAAAGAGAGAAGCATTGTGTGGTACTGTACTGTCTTTGTCTGTGCGGTACTGCACATTCTCTTATCAATCATAATTAGCGGCAGTTCTGATCAATGCATGCTGCAGTCTTGAAGTAGAGATGAAGGGCTGAATATCAGCATTTCCCTGACAGGACCGGGGAGTTCAGGGCTGATTGACAGGCAGACTTCTAACCCAATCAAGGCACGGAGGCCAGGGTGGCTGCTTCCAGGTGTCTTAGATTTGTTGTAATTGACAGGTGCAGAGAAACGTTTGGGGGTCCTGGTGGAGCTCTGCGTCGTTTATGCAGATTAACACGTCAAAAGTACAAATGAATAAATAAACTGGTAAGCACAAATCAGGCATTTAGCCTGAGGGGATGCCATCATTACCAGATTAAACAAAATGACTAATCACAAAAACAATCCGCTTCAGAAGTGGAGGAAGTCAAAAGACGCCAAAGCTTGGGGGTAAAAAGCTAAGTCATCTTAATTATTCAGCTATAGGCAAACAAAGACTTGAATTTATAATGACAGATAATATTTTTATTTTTCAACAGCTATTGGAGCCTATGAAGCTGTGAGGTGACTGCTTTGATGAGAAAGAAAGCACTCGACTTTCTGCAATATTTACGTGAGGACATATAGGAGAATCGGAAGTGTTGACGATAGAAATTGCAAAATTCAAACCAAAACTGAGCCTTGAGGATGCGATCACAGGGATGGCACAAATTCCCAAAGCAGCCAGCCAGCATGGGTACCAGAGGTAAAGGCCTTGTGGGAATACTTTGGGTCAGCGTAAAGAAGAAGGTGGGACAACAGATAACGAACAAACGAGTCCCACGCAGGGTGGTTTTGACACTAAAAAGAAAATCCTTCTTCCTTTGAAATCCAAATGAGCGGATGCGAGGTCCTCTCTCCAAACACACACCCATGCCATTGCCCATGAATTAAATCTTTAGATGTTCAAGTCAGAGCCAGAATAGCTTTTTTTTTCATGGTGGGTTTTTCTCCGAACTGACCAGAGCAGCCGTAACCTCAGCTTGAACTTCCTTCATGCCTGGACACAACTCAGCTGTAAACACATCACTTCTCTTAGATTGGCCTAAAAGCGCCCCTGGTTTCCAGACTTCCCTCTGAGCACCGCAGACACCAGCCTTTTTTGACCTTCAGACCAAGCTGCGGCCCGAACCTCGGCTATTGATTTTTCTAACTATCTGTTTACTCCTCGTCTGCACACTTTCCCAGCTGCTTGGAGAGCATCGTTTGCCCCGAGGCGATCAGCAGGGCTCAGCTTGTTCCAGTCTTTGATCATCGTTCAGCCAGCGGATTAACATATGCACACTCTCTTCCTCCCTTTGTCGCTGAGCTTGATAATAAATCTATGGCCTTCCTCTCTGTCTCTCTCTCCTCCCTCTCCCTCGCTCCAATATGGGACGAGCCATGAATCAATCACCCCGCTTTACGCCTCGTGTCCGACATGGATGCAAATCACAGAAGGATCTGTGGGTAAAGCTCTGCTTATTAAAACCCGATGCCTGACTCATTACAACCCGCTCATGCACATGCATGTCGCCAAGATGAACAGCAGGTAGCACGCGTGAAATACAGCAACATTGGTGGAGATAAAACACAGACAGACAAGATTAACCGATTTCTGCGACTCTTATCTCAACGGAGGCCAAAACTAAGCCTCACCCACTTTGCCAAAACTAAAAGAGAATCGAAAGCTAATGAAGTTAATTACCGCATCATTGTGGGAGGTTACAGCCTCGTCTAAAAGAGGCTTAATCTGAGGGAAACTGCAGTGCGGAGGCTCGCCTTCGTACCTGCCCTCGCTGTGCAGTAAGTGTACTAATTAAGGTTGGTTTGAGCCTACAACCACCCCAGTTAGCTCACTTAAAGGGCCAGGGCTTCTGGGGTTTAGAACAACACTCATAAGGACTCTGCAAGTAGGACAATGAGTAAATGTGTGTGAGACGGAGCAGGAAAAAGAGAAAGTGTGTGTATTTCCAGGTAGACAGGTGACTTTTTTCCCAAAATGCAACCTATGTGGTTTCTCTAATGGCCACTGTTGAGACACGCCCTCGCTCCCGTTGCCTTTCTTATTTATTACGACCTAATTATATCAGTGTGTCAGCTAACGTAACCAGCTCCTTGCCCTAAATGCCGCAATGCTCTCGTGGCTGCGCTCGCACTTGCAGACCTTATGTTTCCGAGCTGTGTACCATTTAACCACGGCTTCTCGAGGCACACGGGGTTGTTTAGCCTGCACTTTTTCCCCCCGCTCGGTCCATCAAGAATGCAACAGACGAGACAGAGGAGCACATGCAGTGAATAAAAATACAGTAACAACACGAGCTGAGGACTGGCAGGAGGAGGAGGAGGAGAGAATTTGGACAAGTTCCCCTCCTCATCATCAGCGTGTCGGCCTGAGCGGGCCTGCGAGGTGCCGGAGCTGGGGCCCTATTAAAAAACCGAAACCCAGCTTGCCGGAAAAGATCCGTCCTCTCACCTCGGAAAACAACAACCCCGCTCGCCCCGACAGCGAGACAATCAGCCGTGCGCTGCTCGGGGTGAGGCGGCGGTGACCCGGCGTGCCGAGATGAGGCCGGTTCTACACACTGATGAGCGCTTTCACAGACATCAAACGGGGGAGCCGCAGACCTCCCCACGACCTGCCTGTGCTGCCTTGTCTCCTGCTCTCTGCTTTTATTTGAGGTTGATACGGGCAGACGGATCGGCAAATATCGATCACGGCGCGCTCTGTAAAATTCTCCCTCCAGGTTTGAGAGGTGATTACAGGCCCTGGACCCAGCTGATGCAGACTGGGTGTGTGTATGTGTGTACATTTAGGTTTTTCCTACCCCACCTGTCAGACAGGCCGAGGACAGCAGCCCCATATTCTTTGGTTCGAGTGTCTCCAATCATCTGCAGAAGAGAGACATCTTTAAAAAAAACACCCAGACAGACAGGCAGGCGGGCAGGCAGGCACACTGTACAACACAGAAAATAGGTTATAAAGCACGAAGAATAATGCATGTGAATCCCAATCATCGAAATTCAAATGATTTGGATGCATCCCCAACCAGCCCTCCTCTCCTTGTCTGCCTTCTGTCGAGGCCTCAGAACTCACCAATAGGATCGGAGGGAAACAGGCTGCAGATTCAGAGGGTTTGCATTAGGAATGGCCCGTTATTAATTAAGCTTGTGGGGAAGAGTTTTTTGACAGCGGCTCCCGAGGCGGCGAGCGGTGTGGATCTTGGCGCTGACCTGGCCCAGCAGGGGTAGGAGCTGTGTCTTTGAGGTGGTGGTGGTGGTGGTGGGGGTAGCGGGGTAGAATGGGTGGTGGGCGGGAGAGAAAGAGGAGGAAGGGGGGGGTTGGGGTGGGGGGGACTGGCTCCATGCCGACAGCCAGGCCTGCCACGTCTGCGTGCCCGCTTTGAAGTGTCACCTTGAGGGAAGAGCCGATGGCCGGGAAGCCGGGAGGGCGGGAGCCGCGGAGAGGAGTGGCACGGTTGGCATTGCCAGACATGGCGCTTTAATATTGCATGGGCTCCCGTCCATCTCTGTACACACTCAGGACATTCCTTCTGCTTGATTTAGTTTGAAAGTAGATCTTTGTTTTTTTTCCCCTCTCCTTTCCCCTCCTCTCTCGCCATGCTGTGGCTCAACACCTGTGCTGGTTTTGTGCTCATTCTTGCCTGAACAAATGTCAAGCTCTGCAGTCAAAGGAACTTTAACAACTCCCTACATTATCAAAGTTGACAGAGTTGCATTGGGCCTGCTGCGTGATATAAAGTTGATGGCTTTTAATAACCACATTAAATAATTACACTGCAAAAAGCATCTCCATCTTATCAAGTAAGTTAAAACCAAAACTGATTTTTACATGAAAATATAAAAAAAATCTCTAAAATAATTTAAATCTTAAAATAAGTGAAAAACTTTGCTGGTGCAGTGAGAAAATTTAAACATGTTTTCAACATAAAAAGATCATAGAAATGACCATCTGCATCTTAAAACACTAAATAACCAAACCATCTGTTTACACCCTGCTGTTAAACGAAAAGAATACTGTACAATTAAAAAGCTATTCGGACTAATCTGAGTGCATAAATGTTTCTTCTCACTACCAGTACCTTCATACTGAAACAAGTAAGAATAAAACAGTTTGCTCCATGAGAATCAAGAAAAATTAAATCTAGTTTCAGAAAGTGCAGAGGAAACTGACACTCTTTCTTCACTTGTTTTAAGAAAATAACCCTTTAAGGACTAAGTTACTGACAAAAATGACATGATGAGGAGCAGTTAATTATGATATTTTGCCTCAGAATGAAAAAGCACCGGCTGGTAAATTGATAATGATGTGTCTTATTGGCCGACTTTCTGCAAAACCCAAGAAATATTCACTCTGGTGTTGCTAATTGCTAATGCTGCTTTCATCACTTCCTCAAATGGCATCTTCCTTTACGGAAACGAAGCCATATCACTGGGGACTAAACTTAAACTTTTAATATTTCTCTCCAGTCGCGCCGTGTTTGCCTGACCTGCTGCCAGCACAGTTACAGAGCGCGGTGGAGAATCAAACATGGCGTTAGTTTGAGGAGATGCATGAGAGGGAGTTTATCAACAGAGGCTGCAGGAAGGAGGTGTTTTGAAGTGAGGAAAAACGTATTTAAAAAAACACTCACACTGCACGCACTTTCTACCCACTTTAACAACCGTCCCAGTTCACAAATAGCAGTTTTAACTCCCCTGATTAGCACTGACATCTGCAGCCTTTCATCTCTCCCTCCATCTTGTTTTTTTAATCAGATTAACCCAAACGGGCATCCTTTAATGGCCTCTTTTTTAGGAAAGCTGAAAGAGGAGAGATAATTAAAATAATTAAACCGCTGGGACCGGTCTGTGCACGCTCATCTCCCGCTCTTTTCTTTTCTTCTTGCCTTTAAGTTTTGATTCTGCCTTGCTTACTGATTCAAGCAGCACAGAGAGAAAGACTCATCATCCTCACTTAATTGCATTAAGTTGACTCTCGGAGGTCCAATTTTTCTCTCCAAAACCAACAGCCAATGTAGGATGTGATCTTTAGGTGCATGTCAGCTATCTAAATGTGGAAGTGGAGGGGGGAGGGCATGTTTCTAAACAGCCTTTATGGAGCATATTTATTTAGTCAGTGAGTGTATTTTGCATAAGGCCGAAGATAAAAAAAGGGGGAAAAAAGTATCCTCTTTAATTATTATTTATTCATGGACTTTTAAGCTTTTAATGAGGACAAATGAAGCCGTTTTCCAGAGTGTCAGTATGTAGTATGCTTACCAAAAATATTCTTGTTTAGCATTTTCTTTCACACTGTGTGTCCGTGAGGAATAAACACTAACATTTAAATATAACTAGGAGTTTGGAGCGAGACTTTTAAGCGATCAGTTTATCTTGATCTTGCATGAATATAAAATTTCCCCCCAAGTTTTGATCAGACTCGGTGATGATGATGATGATTTATTAATTTTCAGTAATGCTTGTAATTGAAGCAAAACTGATAAAATGTAATTAATGACCATTGAATTTAAAAAATGGTTTATCAGAGTCTGAATGCTTTTCAAAATAAAAAAGAGATTCAAACTTTCGTCAAACTAAAACATACAACTTTATCAATCAATGGCCTCTCGAACTTGACAAATGTATGCTCTTTGTATCAGTTATTCACTCCTGCGTAATTTATTTTCATTCATATGAACACACGTGTCGTGCGCCTGTGCCTTCCAACTTCTAGCCTGACAACCCGAGTAAAAAAAGTAGGCTATACCGCGCTGTCTGAGTTATATTTGCGTTATAGGTGTACATATCTTGAATATTATAATTACATGTCTTCGGATGAATTCAAACTTTACTTCCTGTCAAAAAGAATCTAATGAATTCTTGCATGAGGATTTTACCGAGAGCAAGAGCCCCGACATCCTCCTCGGAGTGCAGCCCCAACTTTACACAGGCTCGGATGTCTTTTTCCCCCCTCGTACACTTTCACTTCATTCAGATCATTTTCACAGGGCTTCATTTCAAGTTGGCACAAAAAAAAGGGAAAGAATCCCTTTGCTGGAAATACTTAAGATTTATGTTTAAATTTTCATGGAATCTTTGAGAACATTGAGGAGCAATTTCACATTTGCACTGACATCTAATTTCTCAAGTAGAGTCTGAAAGCACAAATTGCCAAGGATTCCCTATGTGCCCAATTATCCTGCATCAATTTCCTTGACCCTGCGGAATGCTGGTAAATTAATCATACCACTTTTTTTCCCCCCTTTTTTTTTGGACTCTCTCTCGTGAAATACATATGCACGCGTTTGATAAACTAATCATACTTGGTCGGTTATACTCACAAAAAATGATTCAGTCCTGGAAGCAGGATGAGAGTTATCAGCAAGGCTCGGGGAATTGGGAGCTGATAAAAAACATACAATCACGTATGTACATACACAAACCACGCACAAAAAAATACAAATACAAAATGACAGAATGCTGTTACTGAACTGTCTTCAAATTTCAAGTTAGTTTTTCTACTATGCACATGCAGTATTTGTATTTGAAAATATAATACACTCACTAATTAATAATAAAGATTTAATTGTATAAATCAGCATAGATGAACTTTTGTTTAGGCATCAGTGTCATTTCTGGTTTTGGTTTATTGTCTGCCGTCTCTTCAGAGGGTGTCTGTCTTTCAGCAGTCGTGATACCATTTCCTCATCTCAAGTAAACTAAAATATCAAAGGAAAAAACACACGGGCTGCGAAAAATTACACATAACACCACCTCTCGTCAATATCATCAATCCTGCTGTCATATATTGAACAGCACCGTTAACAGCCTAAGCATGTGAATCATCTTCAATCATGAACTGTGTAACTCCGTATCCACCAGACTGCCTTACCTGTTGATCCCAACATGGCTGCAGAGGCTGGTGTTTTTGGAGCAACAGTGTCCTCTGGTGGAGACAGGACAACACACAGAGGGATAAAAGTAAATAGAAACAACATGGAAACAGGGACACCTACAGTACATGTGAGAAAGTGAACAACACAGAAATCTGACCACCTTCTTTGGTAGGAAAGTTAACAGGGATACTCTAGAAATGTCAAAAATGAACTTTAACTTATACATTAGAAGACACAATATTTCAAGCACAATTGTTTTTGGTATAAGAGGCCAAAAAATAACCATGAAAGGCCCTAATAAAGCAAAATGCAATGTTGTACCTCTGACCATATTTCTATCCAGACAAACCGAGTATAAGCAGAGATACTGGATAAGCGATCATATTTAGTCATTAATGACTGATAAAAAAAACCGATTTGAAATGCAGTTTTCATTGAAGTAACAGAGTTAACAGTACTTCTCTTTTAAAATATTGTTATTGACTTTCTGTCTAAAAGCTAACTTAGCCAGGTGTGAAAGTGTTTCTGGACATCGGGAGAACTAGCTAACTTGCTAACTTTTGTTAAGCTAATGTTACGTTAAACCGAAATGTTGTATTTGAAAACATTTCAGACTCACCTCTGTGTTAACTGAAGGAAGAACTGGACGTTTTGGGAGTAAAGTTAAGAGTTAGCATGTTTTGCCCTTAGTAGCATTAACGGTCGACGAAGCTAACGTTAGCCTAGCCGTTTCCACCAACCAACATCACGTCATACCGGGTTTGTTTAATCCGCACACCTGGATTTAATTAAGTTAAAATGAGAGAAAGTCTTTGCGGCTCACAGCTTCATATTTAATGGACGATATAAGAGCAGTTGCGTGTCATACCAATTTCTTTCCTGCTAACTGACAGAGTGGAATCACGTTCTCAGGTATTTATAGTCTGTGGTTGATTCTAGAATGTCGAACGATGACGTCAGAGAATGTGAATGTCGAACGATGACGTCAGAGAACGTAGACCTGCGTCATACAGCAAAACTTGAGAAATTAATTATTTTTGTTTTTATTTTAGGTTCACAACCCTCTTTCCATCTTTTCTTTAATAAATTTAATTTCATGCAAATACAAAAAAAATTCGATGAAACCCCCTGATGTGAAATAATTTTTTTTCTAATTAAATAAATGTCCAAATATTTATAAATTCATATTATGGTTATTCAATTTTTAGCATTTGTAGAATGTCATTCATCTCCCATTGCAATTGATGTTTTTAGCTCACATGTATTGTTGTGTTTTGGTTTTATACGTGACATTTGTTGTACATTGTATTGTTGGATAAAGTGTATAAATAAATGAATAAAAAATAAATAAATAAATAAAAATAAGGCTAACATGTTGGTGTAACCTTAACTGTGCTGTGTCATACTTCGTAATCATTAGTCTGTAGTTGAGTTCTTCCATGAACCACTACCCTAACTATGATAGCAGTAGTAATGTTACTTAGGAGCATTCAGTGATTAATTTATTTTCAGTTAGTTTTTAATTGTTAGTGTCACAGGTAGGTCATACGTTTAAAATAACTGATATATAGTGCCCCAGGAATGAGTCCAAAAACCCAGAAATGAGTTATTCCCTTATATCAAAGTCAATGGGTTTCTGGATAGATGCTTGAAATAAGACTTGCGGTTAACACACGCTTAAGACTTTCACATTTTGTTCGACGACATAACACCCATCAATAAATACCCCTCTTAAAAAAAGGCGGTTGCATCAAGTGGCTAAATAAGACTACATATTTCATCATCCCGAGCCGTGCCGAACACACTTCACATGCTCACTATGGTGGTGATGTTAGGTCATGCAACCTTAGTGTAGTTATAGCCTCATGTTAGCTTTTTACTTCTGCCAACTGCATTTAGGCTTCAATAATCATGAAAGTGGTGCTCATTTGTGAACATTATCTTGCTGAACACACTTTCCCAACAATCACTCAAATGGAGTGTGGCTGCTTTGGCAAATTTTGAGGCTGTTTCTGGTGAAACAAATAAAGATCTGCATCTGTAGCGACCCTTTCCATTATGTTGTCAGACACTTAGATTAACAATCTGAACATGTTGGTGGTAAAAAGAAGCACTTCTAGTGGACATAAATCCACGATGCAACCATCCTGTTTGGTCACATTATGGTGGTTGGCTGCAGCACTCTCGCTCAACACTGGACCAGTTTTAAACAGTGTTGTTCCTATTAGTCATTTAGACAGGAAAACAGGGTCCAGGTAAGAAAATACCTTACTCATAATACATTCAACCCTTTTGCCATTGTACAAAAATAGGCCAAACTGCTCATGCATCCCTTCTGAACTTATGCAAATGGCCTCCAGCTAGTTTTAAACACATGGGGAAAAACTTTTCTTGAAAGAAAAATAGCTAGTCTAAGAAAAGGTTTATGAATTTAGATTGGGTAATGTCTAATCAAAGAATTTAAACAAGCCTAAGAATCTGACCAGGAGTTCAAAAACATGAAAAGAAAACTGTAAAAAAAAAAATGCTCATCACAATTTCCCAAAGCTGTTTTCTACAGAGCTATAAAGCAACACAGTTCAGGAGGATGAACTGATTGTATTCCAACACCTGAAAGTGTCCAGTCCCTAAAACAAACTCAACCTTCACTGGACATGATGACAAAACACCTTGACGTTGCATTTCCACAGAGGTAAAGGCATTACATTCAACAGTAGCAGCAGCAGCAGCAAAAAAAAAAAGCAAAACTCAGAATTGTAGTGCAAAACATTGAAGACGATCTTTATTGTTCACAGTTAAACACAAGCCACTGCTTTAAGAACTTCCTTTTTTGCCATTATATCCCAGATTCTCCAGCTCTGGTCAGAGTCCTGGTTTCTTCAGTTTGTGCTGATTGTACCTTCTGTCTTGGTTTGCGGTAGTTACTACGGTTGGCATTTAAAGTGGATTGTTGAACATGCTTTAGATAGCGAGGCAAAAGGAAGTGACAGCAGGAGTTCCCGGTGGACAACAGGATTTAGACGACTTTCAATACTGGAGTTTCTTTTAATACTCAGGGAAAAAAAACAAGCCAACTCCCTGTTTATCAGACCTCCAGAAAGGAATGTGATTGGACAAGATGTTTCTGGTTCTGCTTCAACAACAACACTTCTGTTAAGAGTTGTTTGAATTCAGCCAGAACAAAAAAAGCTTTCATGGCACGTCAATTTGATTAGCTGGTCACCTTGAACAGAAAAAAAAAGATTTTTACAACTTGGGCTTGTGTCACCTGCCAGGTCTGGTTCAAATTTAGGATATGTACTTGTGAGCACCCTTCACGGCTGAATAAATAAAAAATAAAAAGCTACAACAGAAAGTGGAATTCATAAAAATGCATACAATTTCATCAGTCTCAAAATTTCATACACTTTTTCCTCATTGCATCTTTGCTGAAATACGAGAACCAACATGACATCCTCACCTGCACGCTTGCACATTCTCAAACAAAACACACTCTCCCTCTGACTTACAAAAACTCAATGGAGTCTCATATGGAAATGTTAGTTTACCAATTCGGTCCACTTTACGGTTGCCCAAGAACCAACCAGCCGTCTCTACGTACCGACCACCTTCACTGCTCCAATCTTACACTCAACATGCACTCTGATATCAAAAACATATTTCAGTCTGCGGTCAACGCCAAAACGCGCCAAACAGATGATCATGACAAATTCCACCTCATGCTCCTCTGGTGTTTTTTAGTAACTAATTTGATTGTAAGGGGTCAGCACAACCCAACATTTTCTCTTGTAGCTCCATTGGTACTGACTAGAGCAAATAGTTAAGGTTTTATTAGTCATTTCTGTCTCCACAGGCAAAACTTAATTTGTGGTGCTCACAGCATCAACGAAAATTAACACAAACAGTGTCCACATTTTTCTGGATAATCCACAGACCTCTCTGTAACTCTTTTCAAAGGGGCTAAAACTCAAACAGGTTTGTGGATTATCCAAAGTATCTGTATCTGGGTTTCCATTAGAATGTAAAGCAAATTTTAATTTCCATCTAGAGACGATGAAGAGAGCCTGCAGTGGCCTGTGCAATGACGGCCCATGACTGTACCTCATCTTTAATTTGCTAAATCTCAGTAGCATTTACCAGCAACTTTTCCATCTCACCCAAGCATAAGAACTTTTTTGCAAAGTTTGGAAAATTTGGGCATTTCCATTTTTTTAGTGCAAGTGGAAATACACCTTACTAGACATGTTGCTGCTGAGTTTAAACGTGATCTTTCAATGCACCACTCATTTCAATTGTGTTGGCTGTAAAGGCAGAAATCTCAGAGATAGGTATCTCAAATTTGGACTAATTAGAGCTTGACTAGCCTTATACAATTGGAGCCAAGTGGGATTTTTGCAGTTTGCGTGAACTGACCCTTTAAACGTCAGACTCACAATGTCCAATGCAAGTTACTGATAACTCCGATCACTTCTTTGAGCGTCTTTCTCTCAAAAACAAATTCATAAGACCAGTAATAACACATGGACTTTGTATCCCAGTACCCTTGTCAAAATTTCAAAATTCTTCAGGGGAATGATTCAGTATAAGAAAAAAAAAAAAAATAGAGAAGCATTGTGGGAAATCCTGTTGTCCACTCAGAGGAATGGAACAAATAACACTGAATTCCAAAGAGTTGCTGACATGTTAACTCTTTTGCTGATTTGTAGCTCTTCTTCATCGTTAAACTTCAGTCTTTCTACCTCCGCCCTGCATCCCGGCTCAGTTCTGTGTCTCTAACTGTGCTCGTGATGCGTTTCATTATAGTCCATGATCTTTAGCTGCTGCTGCCGGGGACGCCCTGACCCCGCCTGACCCCGCCCTCCACCTGCCCCTGCTCTCCTGCGGGGGCTTTCCTGGCTGGAGGCCCGCTGCTTGGACTCAGAGGGGGGCTCCTTAGTGGGCACAGTAAGTGGAGAGGCGGTGGCGTGGGCTTGGGGAGGGGGCGGAGTCAGGATGGGGGAGGGTGCGGGGCCAGCGGAGGCGATATAACCTGGGCAGGGCGGTTCCACGCACAGCTCAGTCTTCAGGCCGTGGGCAAGTCCGGCCAGGCGCGTCGGCGGTTGTTCCTCATCGCACTGGCTCTCGCTCTTGTTGCGGAACAGCTCGCGAGCCCTCATACCCAGGAAACTCTTGGCGCTGGGGTAGGAGCCCACGGTGAGCGGCGCATCCGAGGGGGGCAGGGGAGCGAGCGGGTTGGCGTAGGGACAGGACAGAGAAGGCTCCACCAGTAGGGGCGGGGCCAGGTCCTGGCTGCCATTGATGGAGTTGGCTGCTGTCTTGGAAGAGTTGCTCGCTTTTAGTTGCCGTGGCGATAAAGTGCTGCCGTTGCCCCTGGGGGAATCGTGTGGTGGTCTGATGTCCACCTCCTCGTTGGTGTGAGTTTTACTTGGTCCATCTGGAACCATGATACTGTGGAGGACAAATATTCACACATAAAAAACAACACTCACGTACGCTTTACGTCTCATCTCATTTTCAGTAGTCAAAGAAGTATATTTTTGGGGTGTTGGCGTTGCTCTAGTTAGGCTCCTTAACATTTGTCTAACATTGAGGCTGGCGAGCCGACGCTTTGTATTTAAATTAATGTTAATGTAAGTTTAAACAAAGACACTGTGAGTTTACAATCAGGTCCTGTGTTTTAAATGTATTATGCTATGTACATATGGGACGGTGATGCAGTGGTTAGCACTGTCGCCTCACAGCAAGAGGGCTCCTGGTTCAAACCCAGGGTGGTGAAGCCCTTCTGTGCAGAGTCAGGTTTTCTCTGGGTCATACAACCTCACTTTAATAGATCCGACCTATCGCTTTCAACTGTCACAAGCCGTATATCTTGAATACCACTGTACACCAGTAAAAAAGCTGGTTAAATCGTGTAGTAAAATTGGTGGTGTAGCCCGTCACACAATACTTGGGAGCTACATTAAAATGCGTGCTCTGAGCCTGACCTGGAGTCAGCACGAGTGTTTTGGTCAGCTCTGCCCCCTGGTGGTGAACTAGTGGCGTTGCTGGCAGGAGCCTCCATCTCCACTCTGCTGTAGAGCTGCAGGAGTTCAGTCTGCAGCAGCTGAGTGATTCTCCTCTGGGCCTGATATCTGCTGTCTGAGGCCTGCAGCTCCGCCCTGCAAAGAGAGACGAGACGGGGACAAGGAAATGGAAGAAGAGAGAAAGAGAATATGAGTACGATTAAAATAGACAAAGGGAAAAAATACAGGGAGAAGACATGGGAAGAGACATACAGTCAGTATAAAAGAGACAAAGAAACAAGCAATGGATTTTCACAGGTGCTTTGTACCTGCATTCATTAATACAAACAAACTGATTCATGTCCTCCTGATTAAAATGCTGTTGTATTGATGCTCAGTTGCCAAAGTGATGACCACTAATGTCAAAAGGAATTACAATAAGAGTCTCCTTTTTTCATACCAAGTTCATTTTAAGGCCTTGGGAGGTTCATACTCACTTCGCTTGACACTTCACATCTTCCAGAAACTTCTTCTGCTCTGCGATGAGGTGTTCCTTCTTGGAGAGGTGCGTCTCCAGCTCGGCGACTCGCTGCTGCGCTGCCTCCAGTTTCTGACCCTGAACCAGCAGGCTCTGCCTCAGCGTCTCCACCTCTTTCCCATAAGACACCTTCAGCATCTGGGCCTCCTGGATGGTGGGGTCATTGTCCACACAGGTGACACGAGCAGGAAGGGACAAGACATGGATGAGAGGCAGAAAAAGACACGATGACGGATTGTGGAGCATTGCGGTTATTATTTTTTCTATTTACAGTTAATGGTATTTTATAACATTATCTACAGTTCTTGTGGATGCAGTCTGACTCAGGGATCTACAACAATTAAGAAAGTAGTCTGACATTAAAAACACAACATGAACATGTCACAGTTTGGATCACTGCTCTTCTTTTCACATTTTATGAAGTAGGACTCCAACTAAACAAGATATTAATCATCGACTTATATGCAGATTTTTATCCCAATTAATCAATGAGTCCTTTTTTTCCCCATGACTAAACTATTAAAAATGTCCTGGAGCACAAGGTGAAATGAAATTGCATGTTTTTTTCTGACCAACACTATTTTAAACCCTAAATCTTTTCTGTTTGTCTGCTACATTACTCAGAAGTGAAAAAATTAGAACACGTGGCTTCAACTCTGCATCGTTAGTTAACACACCTGAACCTGTCAGGCGTCACTGAGGGTAAAACACAAAGAGTGTTCTTAGGTGAACTTTCCTTCCTTTCACTTCCTGGTAACCTCTGTTTGCTGACTTTATAAGTGGAATTTATTTCATGATAGACCTAACAAATAATGAGGCCTGAAATAATATACAATTAAAATTACCCTCTGACTACACTGAAGTCTACACTATGATCGTGACATATCTCCATAGATGATGTTACAGCGAAGCTAAAAACGCTTCAGTCGAACAGTTTGACTTGGCGCCCAACAAACCCAATTAGTGTCCCTTTTTTCACCTCAGTACGTCGTCTCTGCAGTTCTCTGCAGCTGTCACACACACACACACACGCATGCACACACACACACTTTTCCTTCCACCATACCTTTGTATTATCGGCGCCTGTGTGGTGTAACTCCTGCATGGACAGCTTATGCGCCTCCCCGAGGAGCAGCAGCTGCTTGTTCAGGAAGCTCATCTGCTGCTGGGTGCTCTCGCTGTTGCTCAGCTGAAGGACACACGAGACAAACAATGACGACGGAGGGCAAAACAGCAATTATGCTACAAATCAAACCTGTCCAAAAATATCTAGGGATGCATCAACAATAAGCGCAACAGTATAAGTCATTAATGATCTGTCTGAACCCACTGAAGATCCGACAAGCTGCACCAAATGAGCCGTGCAAATATTTAAATAAGGAGCTCCTTTTGTCCCGAACTAATTTTAATTTATGACACAACTTCACTGTGTGGTCAGCGCAAAAGAGAAGTGTTATGCTGTGCAGACATTCTATGAAAAGGATCTTCACAGGGTATTAAAGCGTACAGTCGATTCATTCTGTCTAAATATCGTAAATAAGGAGCTTTAGTGGACTGTGTGGATTCAGCCCGATTTGAAAAGCCTGCTTCCTGAATCAACGCCTCCTTGTTTGTCAGGATTTGGGTTCAGCCTGGGTCAGACGAGGGAAACAGACCTCAGACAAACCCCAGGAGGCAGAAAAACACCCAGACCCCCTCTGCGCCGCTGACCCAAAAATAGAGAGGGGGAGACAGCATCTCCAAGGCAACCGAGCCCTGGGACAGTCTGCAGTCTACAGAGAGGTGGCAGGACAAGGACGGGGGCATGTGCTGTTGTAACCCCCTGAGTCTGACCCAACTGTCCGCCAGCCTGCTCACTATCCTGCCCAATTCCTCCATTTAGAACGGCACGAGGGAGCACAGGGAACATTTTGATTTAAATTTTACACCGGATGAGCCTGAAGGGCAGCGACCAAACAAACAATCTTGCTGATTTAACATATTTTTAAACAGCAAAATAAAGAGTGAATAGTGCCCATATGGGTTGTTAGCACAGACAGCCCAGACCTGAAACATAAAAATGTGGAAAACATTGTTGTTTTTGGCAGGAATTTCATACAATACAGGAAACATTAAATCCAAGTTTGACTGATCTGACCAATTCATTTCAACTTCCAGTGATAATATACAACATATACAATGATAAATCCACAATGTATTTAGACTGATTTAATTTTATACATACATACCAAAAGAAATCAAACTCCAAACTATATCTTCAAGTGTAATGTCTAATGCAAAAAGGTTTAATAAATCAAACACAGTGAATGGACTAATTTTACATTTATAAGGAGATCTGTCTTGTGTGACATCGGTCTAAAAAAAACCCGATTTTTTTCCCCTCACAGTTCAGCATAAAAGACTCAAAACTATATGACTATATAATTATCCTTCTGTATATTTTAACTTATTCATCCATGTCAATTGCACTGATGAAAATAAAGACTGTATTTCTGGTCTTGTTTTTGTCTTATTAATTGCCTTAATAATGTTGCCTTGTCTTTCCTTTGATTGAATGACACAACCCTGTTACCTCATCAGACAGATAAAGCCAGCAGTGTCATGTATTCCATGTCTGAAAGGAGCTTTTAATCATATTCTGTCACCAAGCTGTGGAAATCATGAGTTAAATCTGACAGGTGTTTCTTTACCTTGATAGTCATCTGGTTGAGGAGGTGACCAGTGTGGCAGACTTTGTTGTTGGCCCTCTGAAGCTCCGCCTCCAGTTCGTCCATCCTTTTCTGACACTCCTGCAACTTGCTCTGGAGACGCAAAACAGAGTCAGATCAAAGAGAGTTTAGTTGTATCTTGTAAAGGTAACTACAGTGGACACATGTATTTGTACTGCTATAACTGTTTTGTATGAAGTGTGTGTATATGTGTACCTGGAGCTCCTGGTTCTTGGTGTAGTAGTCGTCTCTCCCCTGCTGCAGCTGTCTGATCTGACTGTGCAGCCTGGTCACCACCGTCTCCCGGTCGTCCCACAGCTGCCTGTACCGCTGCTGCTCCACCTGCAGACTCTCCCTCAGAGACACGATGTCCACACTCTGCAGGTTCAGCTGGTCCTTCTGCACAGACACACACAGATGCACAGGTTAGGAACAGAGTGTGCAGGAGTTTCTAAATGCTGTTAGAAAGAAGAGATATTTTAAAGCACTTTGCAGCAGTTTGTGCAGTGCAGCTGGTCTCTAAGTGAGGGCAGGGATGGACACACACACTACTCAACTACTGTGCTACATTTTCAGCTGATTGCTGCCTGAATGTGTCGGTGTTCTACCTCTCTGTCTACAATTCATTCCTGGAGACTAAACGGCGTGCATGGCTTCTTGCAAGGGTTCCCACACCTTCTTGAACACCAAAGTCAAAGACTTTTCAAGGATTTCCAGGCCCAATTGCCTCAAATTCAAGGACCCAACATGTAGTTTGAAACACAGCTCAAGGTTAAAGGTATACTATGCCCAGTTAGCATGAGTTCACAGAGCAGGAGTGGCTAATATCAGAGATTGTGCCTTTAAACAGTCCCCAAAATGCAAACAGGACACACTCCTGTGGCGCTGCATCTCCATGAACAAACTGCCCTTTTGTTAATTCTTAATACTTGTTCTGTCTCTGGCATTTAACAGGGCTAATCTGTGATAATGAGCACGTGCAAACTTGCCATAGCGTTGTTCTGCTCCTCCAGTGCAGTGGCGTTGATGATGCGTCGGAGGAGGCGTCGGTTGCGGACGGCGTGCTGCTCCCTCTTGTAGCGCTCGTACAGCAGCTGGTTGTGCAGCAGGAGCAGCTGGCTGCGCAGCGTGTGAAGCTCGTCCAGCGGAGCCGAGCCTGGGGAGGCCGTGGTAATAATAATGTAATTAACACGGTCACACGCCTGACACACATACGCACTAACAGAAACGAGCTTAATTATTATTCAAGTGTGGAGCACCAGAGTAGCACAGGTACTGTAATGAGGACAGAAAAAATACTGAATACAAATATGCTGTGATTTCGCCAAGCTATTCTAGTGTAAATGTCCATCATCCACTAAAACAATATAAGTTATATGTTTCTGACTTTAACAAAGGGAACATGAGCAGATCAGTCACTCACAATGAAAAGAAACTATGCAAAGTATTTTCAAGAGCACGGACCTACACTAACTTTGTAACATCCTTTTAAATTGTTCATAACACACAACGATTTTTGTTGTTTTTTTAAAAAAATCTGTATCATGACATGCATCACAACACACATAATGACATCATGTGCCACCACCACAGTTGCACACTGTCTAATGAACTGGCATATGACAATGTCCATGGAGAAACATTGCGATGAACAATGATATCCTCTTATTGGTTACCCCTAAAAGGTACAGTAATATTTATATATATATATGTTGGCCATTACTTCAGCCCCTGATTTACTACGGCAGGTGCAAACCAGGTAGTTCTAAATATTTTTTATGTTTGCACCTGTATTCAAATATGCTTCACTGGGTGGTAAATAGTTCGATTAAATAACCTGTAAATAAATAACCAAGAACATGTGTTCTAAGGCGTTAAATGTTTATACCCTGGTGACTTCCTCAGTTGCACTCACAAAACTAATCTGTGCACTGTTGGTGCAGACTTTAACATCAGTGGTCAATGACTGTTGGCCATTGGCAAATATATATTTCTGTTTTAAGTCATGGCAGTGAATCATTTAACACAGGGGCATTCAATATTTGTGTAAAAACACATAAAACTTAAGGGAAGTTTTTGCACAAAGTCTCAATGATGAGACTCCAAAAACTCCTGAGGCCTGTACTATGAAGCAGGATTTGAAGTTAGTGAGGTAAATTCAGGGTAAACTCAGGGTTAGGATCGGATCTCAGCCTGTCATCAGCCCGACCTCTGACCAGTCAGATCACTGAAGAAAAAAGTATCCATGGACAAAAGTCTGGAGTCTCAGGTAAAAAAACAGAGGAGTCTGTATGTTGTTATAGGTCAGTAGAATCATTTCATTGTTCCAGGGCTCTATTTCCACTGGTTTTAAACCAGAGCTCCTAACAAACACAGAGATCGTTTACACACTAAACACATGATTTTAGCAGGATTTAAACTTAGGCAAAGTTTATTTTAGTCCACAGTGACAGTGCTGCTACTTTTACACTCTGACTCCATCACTGCAGCTCAAAATAACATGAGACACTTGTGTCTATATGATATGAAGCAGCCTACTTCATTCATGGATCTGGTGATGTTGCTTGTCATTAACAACCCGGTCCCCTTTACATGACACACCCGTGGCTGGATAGGAAAACCCAGAGTTGACTGAACTAGTTGATAACCAGCTTTGTAGTACTGGTTATCCAGACGGCCAGCGCTAAGGTTAGTCAAACCAGATAACGAGAAGATATCCTGGGTAAGTTGATCTGCCTTCATAGTACAGGCCTCTGCTTTGTTGTCACTTGGCATCTTACTTATTTATTCTTCAATCAGATAGTTCTTGATACAAATCTCATTTAAGTTGACAATTTTGGACTATTTTGGGAACAGCAATTTCACTTTTGAGAACTTTGGGGTTTATTATTAAATGAAAAAAAGCGTTTTAAATGAAAAGCAATGTACTGCCCTACCAAAATGTTGCAATCAAATGAGGTACAAACAAAAGACCTGCAGTGTGACTGCCAGTTGAACTCCTGGTTCCTTATTTAATAGATTTCCTGGATCCGCACTTAAACTAATCACTTGTACCTTGGCTCGCGGCCCAACGTTCCCTCTAATTTTATTGACATCTGTTATGTTTAAGAGACATTTTGGTGGCTAACAAATAAACAAACAGGTCTGAATACAACCTGCACCTGTCACCTTTAACGGTTTATTGATCCACATTCACCTGACAAGATTTTACCAATATCTCTTTTGATTTGAACCAGTGACCTGATGTGACAACACTGACTTTAAGACTGCTGTTACCCAGTTAATCAAATTATAAAGATGTTTAAAACTGTGACACATGTATACAGCACTCTTCCATCCCTCCAAGAGTTCAACATAACTCTGGAAACAGAGCTTCACTTGTTGACATGTGCGAAGGGCAAGAGAGCAGAGAGAGAACATTTGGAGAAAAATTCTCATGACAGTTTGACTCAGGACCTGCACATTGCTCCAGACAGGTTAAATCTGCCACGAGCACTGAGGGGAATTCTGTTTAGATGCAATCCAAATGACATGACTCCTATCAGTCAGCTGGGGGAGAAGATTAAATTCCAGAGTTCTAATCACAAGCTGGCCGAGAGTTTTCACAAAAACACACACTGTTTCTATTTTGTTATGAGCTGCAGCTGAGGAAGATTAGATTCTTACACTGGTTTACTGAATGCATAAATAAATAAAGAGGGGGGAAAACAATCTCTAAGTGGCCAACTTTCGATTTTCTGAGCTGATCAGGTTTTGCCGTGGGACTGTGGGAACTTTGTGTGTTTTGATAAACCGCTGAACAAATTCCCTGTCTGGCTGGGTAACATTTTAACATGCTGTTCATGTCTCGGAGCTCGTGACGGATTGCTAGTCATGCCTGAATAATGCTCCATCTGCAGTCTTTATAATAGCGTCTTTTATCAATGTAAGGCAGTGTTGTGCTGCGAGTGTTTTACCTCCAAAGTGCGTCCAGTCAGCTGACTTACTTGGCAACGGTAATCTGGAAAAGGAGAGAACGGAGAAAACACTTTAGAGGAATGATCTCTGTGGGAAGTTTCTCTCTTAAGCTGCTCTGCAGTCATTTATGTCAAATTCACCCACATTTCATAGATGTTGGTTGCAATCCAAAACACAAAACTCAAACCAGGTTTTCCCCTTGAGTCACAACTCGTGAAAGGTGTGAAAAGCACAAGTCGACACACACAGTACAAGGGTGATACAGTCCTCATATGTGACCATGTCATGTCGGTCTGGTTAATATAAACATACCTAAACACAGCCAGGAGATTCTTTGCTTAGCTGTCCACAGGTAACATAATCCTCCCACTAGCACCTCTAAGGCTCACTGATTAACACACTATATCTTTTGTCTTATCTGTACAATATCTGAAGTCTAAAAGCAATGTGTCGTGGTTTTACAGCGGGTTAAATGCCAGAGCTACTTCCTGGCTGAGAGTACTAAGGCTGATGCCAGAGTGGAAATTTGGGAGGTACTGTCAGAAACTCTGCTTTGCTGTCGGGTAAAGGGCGTTGATTTTGACCATAGCCACAAAGCTTTCTTCTGATATCACTGCATCTTTGCAATATGCGTTAGGTTCCACATACCCCTGGATGTGGAGCTGTTTTTTCGGCGGAATTTGTGCCCCTACGCTCCAAACATTTGTTCGCTAACATTTGGCAAACAACATTTCACACTCTGGCCAATCCTTACAGTAGGGCAGGATTTATCCTTCTGCACCATCCACTCTGGCATGGACCGAGCAATAGCTTCCTGTAGTCATCACAGTGAGGCCAGGAAGACTTCTTTTTGCTTTTAGATGAAGCCAGGCTAACGATTATCCCGATTCCAGTGCTTATGCTAAGCTAAGCATACCATCTCCTGACTCTGGCTTCATATCTAATAAACAGACATGACAGTGGAATTAATCTTTCCATCTAACAAGACACTGAAATCAAGTATTTCCTGAAATGTCAAACTATTTCTTTCAATACTTAAAAACACTGTCCATTTTTTAAAACTACACTGCCATGTTGCCAGCCCTACAAGTGTCATAATAAAATGCTGAATTGCTTGTTTGTCCATGCCGTACTTTGGACTCTGTTTCCGCCCAATTTTATCCCCTCCATCAGGCCGTGTCTGGCTCTAATGAAGACAGACATGGGGTGATGGTCGACTGAAATGAGTGAAGCCAGATTGTTCTGTGTCCTGCGCTGACTTTGCTGACATGGTTGTATTATTGGCTCCGAGGACCAGTTAGCTGTGTGTGTGTGTGTGTGTGTGTGTGTGTGTGTGTGTGTGTGTGTTTGTGTGTCAGTGTGGAGAAAGAAAGGGGGCGGTGGATTCTGAACAATGTCACACTTGTTCTCAACTGGGTGTTTCCTTTGGACTGCAGTAACAGAGTGGAAACAACCCAGGCAGGCTGTGCACAGTGAACAGCATGTCGAAACACACTCCTGAGTCTCCTCAGTGTGATCACCATGAGTCTCATACTTCCTCCACGGCTGCATCCTCCACGTGTTCATTTATTCATTAACAAAAAAAAAAAAAATGCTAATCTATATCTGCTTTAAAACAATTATTGGTATTAAGAAAAGTGCACTACAGATTGCTCAACACACCTGTCATGTAAAGTGGTTGCACACAATGCATTTGGGCATATAAACACCCTGATATATTTTTTGTGACTTTTCCAAACATGCTATGGTGTGTATATGATTTTGTTAAAGGAAGAATGAAAAAGGAAAACTTTGTGCAAAAGTCAAAGTTGTTAGATTTACCTCTTGAGAACTCTGTCGTGGGCGTCGCTCCCCTGCTGAACAAGGCGATCCAGCACCTCCAGTGGTGAAGCAGACACTACCCCTTCCTCCTCCCCGTCCTCCAACCCCTCCTCCTGCTGCGACAGCCTTTCCATCGCCGCCTTGTGCACCGCCTCCGACGTCTTCTGGCCCACGAAGAGCGAGGCCGCCCTGGGCAGAGCCAGGTCGAAAAACGACTCGTAGGGCACAGGGGCGGGGGTCTTGCTGCACGGGCTCGGGGAGAACATCCCAAACTTGCCCACCTCGTCATCCGGGGCAGATGGGCTGCGGTGCAGGTGGTGATCGATGGGGGTGAAGCCCGACTGGAAGGACCAGGACTGCTCGAGGCCGAGGGCTGAGCTCCTGCTGTCTCCTGCTCCTCCGCCTCCTCTTTCGCTCCCAACACCACTGGTGCTTGCAGTGGACTCCCCTTTGTCTGGCGTCGAAACAACACGGTGCGTGTCCCTGACTGAACCTCCAGGCTGGGCGTTGGAGAGGGTCTTGTCTTGTGCCTGACCGCCAGTCAGAGTCTCGGTGGTGCGATAGAAAGGCGAATCGAAGCCCCTCAGGCCCGACAGCTCCTGCTTATCTTCCGTGATCTTCAGCAGCTCCTCTGTGATGGCAGCTGCAGCAGAAACAACATATGGAGGATTGTGGCAGACTTAAACCTGCATGTTCTGAATGTCAATGTCTGCGCTTAAATATTTCTGCAGTCACAACAAGTGCCAAGTGCCTGCTATCCCACACAGACAAAAATGAAGTTTCTGGGCTTCTGTTTCTCCCCAAAGAGGACGGAAATGTTTAAATCTAAGCAGCTAGCTTTGGCAGCGGAGCTCGCGCCATTTGGCAGATGCTTTTATCTAAAATAGTCCACAATACTCAAGGTGCATTTATTTTTAGTACAAGTGGCTCAAGTGGGATTTAAACCAATAACCGTGCAGAGCGAGCTTAACACACACACACACACACACACACACACAAACACACACACACACACACACGGAAATAAACAGGGATGTGTTAGCATCCTGGATGTTTAGTGCATGAGCTCAGGTGCGTTTAGCTTAACAGGAGAATGAATTCACATATTAAAAGATGTGATCCTGTTCAAAACGTTTTGGCTCAGACAGAACAAAACACTGTGCTGACTGACTCTGCTCTGAAACAAGTGGGATTTGGAAATGTTATCAATCTCAAGAAAATGTAGCCCTCAAAGCTAATGTTGTCATTTCTATGTTTTATTTAACCCACAGAATGCTGCAGAAATGAATAAATAAATGTGCAAAAATCTAGTCCCCTTAAAAAATGTAAAGCCATGTTGAAAGTCCATGAATCTGAGAAATGCAACAGCTTGAACTGGTTTTAGTCTCTTCCTTGTGAGTTAAATGACTGGCTGTTGTGTTTTATTTCTACTTAAACTGTAACTGGTGTGCAGTCTTGGCCAGCTCTCTCTCTGAAAAAAGAGATCTCCTACTTGAGGGACTTCCTGGTTAAAAAACGATTATAAAACCCTATCGATTACATGCTGTCTTTGTTTAAAATATATCTAAATAATTATATTATATTGGTTTATTTATACTGGAACTGTTTGTGCTCCGATGAGCAGACCTTAGTCTGGCAATTTTATGGTTTGGCTGTCATAACACACACACACACACACACACACACACACACACAAACACACAAACACACAAACACAGTCACAGCGATGCAAAAAAGCATTCAAGAGTGTAACATGCTTGTGAGCCAACTTATTTTTGAAGACGGCACAAGGCAGTTTAAGTAAAACTGATTTCATCTTTCTGTCACTGCCTCATGCAAAGCATAATTCTTCTTGAAGAACATCCCCACTGAGTTACATGTATTTTCCATGCTGAGTCACACACTCACTGAGAGGATCTGGGTCTATAATCTGTACCAAGTCGATACTCACCCTCTTCCCTCTCTTTCTCTGTTCTCAGCTGAAGCTCCAGCTCCTGTTTCTTCATGAAGACAGACAGCTCTGTCAGAGTCATGGAGACGTTCTCAGCAGCTCCTGCATCTGATGAGCAAGTGGTATGTATCACAAGTGTGGGTATGATGTTAGAAAAATAACTTCTCATAAAAGCCTCAACACCAACACAACAAATACACCTCTGAAATGTTAGAAGTTTGCAGCTGATTAAGACTAATGATCCAAACTATTCAACATTTGGCATCACAGATTTCCCATTCAGTCCAACTAAGTGCGGGAAAGAACCTGTTGTATTGCAGCAGGTCTAAGGTCTGTCTGTTGTGTTAAAAACCCGAGTGGATCAGAGTGGATTCTGTCAGCACTGAGCGTGTGCTACATCAAAATGATCACAGGAGGAAATGTGTTTTTTAAAGGGTAACTTTGGTATCTTTTTAACCTGGTCCCTACTTTACCATGTTTCTGTGTCTAAGTCACAAATGGAGACAGTCATTTTTTCAGTTGGTCCAGTATTGAGCCAGAATGCTGCAGCTTGCTATGCAACCACTCAGAGCATTTATGTTCACCAAAAGTGCTCGCCTTTGCCACTGACAGACTCAGATTGGAATTGTAGGTGTCTGACAAGATTATGGAAAGGATCCCAACAGAGACAGACCTTTTTGTTTAAGAGTAAGATCTAGGGGTGTCCCCGACTAAGAATTTTCATAGTCGAATCTGATTTGACAGATTTTTCCTTTAGCCGACTAATCGTCGAATCATGTTGTTTTCTCCCTCATTGATTAATGAGCTCATTTGTGTTAAAGTTAAAGTCCCACTGTTTGTCACACACCTGAGTGTGTGAAATTTGTTCTCCGCATTTGACCCATCCCCTGAGGGAGCGGTGAGCAGCAGCGGTGCCGCGCTCGGGAATCATGTGATGATCTTACCCCCCAATTCCAACCCCCGTGCGTCACTGCTCTCAATTGTTTGGCCATGTCGGATAAAAAGCAGCCAAATAAAAAATCAGAGTCTATCAAAAAAATCAGCGGTGAAATTCGTTTCAAGACACTTCAGGTAAACGAATAATCCTTCAAAAAAGTTTGATTTGAGAGCACAAACCTCCTCCAAAGTGTTTGTTAATGCGCTCCACCACCGTAAATCACCGTAGGCCTCGATGCTGCCCTGATGGTCCTGCAGCGCACTCACTCACCTCAGCTTATTTGGATCGAGCAACTGGGTGATTTATTCATGTGTAGTAATGATTATGCCTACTGATTAAACGCACGCGTCATTTTCAGTTTTTTATTAACAGAAATTAGGCTGATGTTTGTATCAAAATAGGCTATATATCATGATTTACTGGAAAACAAATACATTCTATGTCAAATCAAGATGTTCAGCAGTCGAACCAGACTTCTCTGATTCGAATCACCGAATCATTGACTATTCAGGGTCACCCATAGTAAGATCCTTAACGTTTAACCAGAAACAGTGCTAAAATCACTATGGCCAAACCCACCAGACTCCATTTAAATAAACAGTCATTTTATCTTGTAAAGAACGAGCACGTATTTATATCTAACTCAACAAATTAAGGGTTTATTTCAACTAAAGTATAGTTGGTTTTTGTTGGAATAGCGAAAAGACCAACCAAGGGAGCTTTTGATAGTTTAATTTGTTTGCGTCGACTCTGAATGAGGTGTGTTTTACAGTGATAAAATTACTCTTTATTTCAATGGCGTCTGGTTCCATCTTACTCTTTGAAAAAAGGTCTATCTCTGTAGGGATCCTTTCCATAATGTTGTCAGACACTGATAATAACAATCTGAGCATGTCAGTGGCAAAAATAAGCACTTTTAGTGGGTGTAAACTGACCATGCACAAATGCCCACTAACGTCACCGTTAGTTTCAAAAAACTGTTCTCACTGTCACTTCCACACAAAAACATGAAAACGTAAGAACTAGGTTGCAAAACACCAAAGTTACCCTTTAAGGCATATATTATTGCAATTTTTAACGACGGCTGTGAGCTAATTGACGGCTCATGATGTTCTTTCTCCACTAGCGTCTGCTCAGGTCAACCATATTTTGGCTCATGTCTAATTAGCTTCTGGCCTGACTGCCCTCAAGTCTGTTCTAGATTGAAAATTAACTGTGATTTTCCACAGGTTAATTTCTAATCAGACTGAAAATTGAGGACCTGTGACGACCTTTACTTTGAAATTAAAGATGGTAAATCAGTGATGAGGCTCGTTATGACTAACCTCTGTTCGGGGCTCCTTCTGCACTCTTGTCTGTATCTTTCACTGGCTCCTGTCTCACCAGCGCAGGCTTACTGCTCTCTGCTTGTCGACGATCCTGGAAAGTCACACAGTTATAAGGGTTTTTTTTTTTGATATCATGATTCATTTTGGATAACAAATCAGAGGTTCGCTCCAGCTCTTTCAGATTCTGAGAACATTTACACCTTCACATTGTAATGTGGGATTACAGACATGCAGCACAGGCTGATGAGGGACACTTATTCTCTGCCTAGTTCTACATTTATACACCAGAATAAAAGCACAAAAAAAAATCAGACTGCTGCTGGAAATCATTTGAGTATGATAATTTCAACTCTTTTCTCCCATTGCTTCACTTTTGAGTGCAAAATCACTGACTTAAAGCAAGTTGATGAATCAGTTTTCCTCCAGCTGTCAAGGAAACGAGTTTTCAACAGATAACTTAAAATGGCTGGCATATTTGTCATATTTGTTTGGATAAGCAACATAGGAAGAACAGAATCCTAAACAATTAAGCTATTGTGGAATTCAGAAAAACAGCATACTGCTGATGAATAATCACAATCCACCCACTGGCCTTTTGCAATTCTGTTATGCTGTAAAAAATAAAAATTGGAAGAAAAGTGTTTGGGGATTTTTGTCTTTTAATGAAAGTAGAAATGAAATCCACAAAAGGACAAGTGACCATCAGCTGAGTGAACTGATTAATGAAGCTGTAAATGAGACATCATGATTTTAAAATGGAGGGGAGAGAGCGTACCTTTCTTGGTGGACTGGACTGGACTGTGTTGGCTGGTAAGGAGATTATGGGGAAGTCATCTGATAGTGTGGGAGGCGGGGAGGAGGTGGCTGGAGTGCTGGAGGCAGGCGTTCCTTTTCCTCCTGCTCGGGTCAAAACAATCAGCAGTCAGCAGAAAAGAAAATTCCAGATTCCTGTTAAAACTTAAATAACACCATAGTGTACAGTGAGTTAAAATCTACTGTAATCATGAAAGTGTGGTTAACCTGATGTGCAGTGGAAGCGGCTGGGAAGGTGTGAGGCACTGTGGGAGAGCTCTAAATTAGGCGACATGCCCCTGGAGGAAGGGGGCGTGGCCATGCCACACAACGAGGAGGGGCTCCACAGAGGGTCCTTCCCCCCACAGGAAGAGTTGAGTTCACAGGTGGAGTTCTGCAAAAAAAGAGGCCAAAGAGAAAGCATTGAAACACAGATAAAAATCCATGGGTCATACTTTATCTTTCTTACAGGAGGTAAGATTATTGTCTGTACGTAATATGGAATTATAGCCACCCAAAATCTGCCTACCAGCACCTCTAAAGCTGACTAATGACCCACTGTAAAACCACAGCTAGCTGTTTCTAAACTGTGGATTACACACGGATTAATCAGGGGTGACGTGCTGCTGGAGAGCACCTGAAATATTCAGTTTGCAAAATCTGGTTGAAATACATCTACATTTTTTAAGCACTTAAAGATCAAACCATCCCTTAAGCGTATGTCATGCAAGAGGGAAAAACAAATGAAACCGCAAGAGTTGACGTACTGAGATTTAAGGTGGGTTGATTGTTCACGTTGTTCAACTTGTGCATTGAGTAACGTGCATGAAAATGTTCCACCTTGAAAGCCTTTGAGCAGCACAGTGAATTAAATTATGCTTTCTCTATCTATACCTGCTAACTGTGAACTAGCAAAGGTCAAGAGGTAATGAAAACATGCATTACAGTTATAGTTGACTAACATAAGTTACCACTGTGGTAGCAGTGGTTTCACAACCTTTGAAATGAGCCACAACTTCACACCAAAACCACACCAGGAAGCAGCCAAGTACAGCTTGTTGCAATAGTTACTTTTCTGTGCAGACTGGGAGACATGTTTATGCACTCAGGCAGGATGAAATTCTTTGTATCGTAGGTCAACATATCTCAGGAGTCGCAGGACTCTGTTGTTTACTGATTGGCTGCGGGTATTCTCTAGCCTAAGTCTGCCGCACTTTGCCACAGAATCAAATAGTCGCAGCTCAGAATGGCTGCTGCAGCTTTTCTTAGATAATGCATGGCATGGCCACAGACCGCACTACACTGCTGCTTGGTGTGTATGCACGCACACGTCATAGGAGCACTCTGGTACTTGATCAGCTAGCACTGCAGCCCTGAGATTAATAAAATGAAGTATAACATTAATTAGCGAGGCAAGCTATTACCACCTGTTTCCAGTCTTTATGCTGAGATAAGACAACCATGGGCTGCGGGCTATAATTTCATATTACACAGACACATTTCCTAAAATGTCAAACTGTTCTATTAATTCTGACTTGCTGCTGTGCATAACAAATCTAGAGTCTATATGGTACATCTGGTTATGCACACGTGGTTCTCAGCTTGTGAAATATGTGTGGACTCATACCTTACAGGTCAGTTCACCCAAATTACCAAAAGCACACATTTCGTCACTCACAGTGGTGTCTGCTCAAGCAAACAGTTCTGCTTTAATGTGTCAACGTCTTATTCTAATACATGGGAGGAAAACAGCATTTTGTTGGTGCTGCCCAAAACTACAACTACTACTACATCAAAGCACAAATGAAATTTGGAAATCTTGCAATTTAAAGACCACAATCCCTGATTGTTGTACTAACCCAGAATCCACAAATTATGTCCTTCACTGGTGATGTTTTGATACTCAAACACATTTCAGACAAGTTTCAAAACATTTACACAAAGCTCGCAGGAATTTACGGTATCACTCAGCATCTCAGCTAAACTATTTTTTTTTTGATGTTAGCCGCAGTCTGTCACTCAATCAAAGATCCAGATTTTAGCCCCTTTGCCAGATCGTCCACTTGTATCTGGACTGGCTCAAGATCCTCTGTACTTTTACCTTGTTTCATTATTATTTTACGGAGCAGTGAAAGTGGAGCAGGTGTAGGTGCAGCATCTTGGTTAAAGGACATGTCACCAGCACAACACAGTTCACTCACACTCCCTTGAATAAAAAAACAATAAAATACTAATAACACGTCAACAACACAAACTCAAGCTGACCGAAAATGTTTATCCTAAAATGGCGGGTCTCCCATGTTTTCCAAATATTTCGTCTGTCTGGGTCGGAGGGAGTGTAACGCAGAGACAAATCCTCAGACACACCCCAGGGGGCAGAAAAACACCCGGACCCCTCCCTCGTGTGGCTGGCCCAATAATAGAAAGGGAGAGACGGCATCTCCATGGCAACCAGCCCTTGGGAGTGTCTATAGAGCGGTGGCAGGACAAGGACCGGGGGGGGGGGGGGGTGTTGTAATTCCTGAAGCTTGACCCGACTGTCTGCCAGCCTGCTGACTTTGATGACTCAAAAACTGTCTGTCCATTCGCGTCTTCAGAAAACAGGTGATTCATGGAGTGTAAACGTGACCACGTGTACAAGAGCTAGCAACAAGCAGGAGCTGCTCTGGAACAACTCTCTGCTCAGCTGCTGACCAGTCTTGTGCCCTAAACCAGGATTCTGACAGCGTTTGACCGTATTATGGATGATCTTACCTGCCGTCTGGAGGTCTGTGGGCTGCGGTAGGAGGTCTGTGTCCCTGAGAAGGGGGGCAAGGACAGAGGTGGGGGTAGCGGCTGCCGTGGAGTTGAGAATGGGGTCGAAGAAGAGCTTCCTGTTGTCAAGAAGATAAATAGTCTGATCAATCTTCAGATGGATACACCTAACAACCTGTGGCCTTCCCTAACTCTTTGGGCCACCACAGTTTGGGGTTTGTCCTTTAAACCAGTTAGAAAACACAATGTTTAATATCACACACATGAGGGTCTCACTGATAAAAGGCATTATTGTCTGGGGCTGTAGACATAAAGATGGACGACATGTCTTCCTCCACCTGTATAAAAATGTAGCCAAAATATCCTGGATATGGGTGCTGCCATCTTGCAATGTTGATGTTATTTGGAGCAAAAGTCTGCACAGTCATGATCAGGAAGCGAAGCCACGGTATCGGGTTCCTACCCATACACCAGCCTGACTCAATGCGAGCACAAGGATTGGCACACAAAGCTGTCAATCATGACGTCACACCCCCTTTTCATAGCATCAAATTACTAATTAAAACCGAACATATCAGAAAAAAGAACACATACATACATCAATGTGACAAGAACTACTTAAAAATATTAGACACTATCTTTGGGAAAGAAACTTTCATTTTTTAGTTTAGCTCATGTCCCATACGCTAACATCGATAGGGCAGGGTTTATGACCGATACCGTAGCCAGCCACCAGGGGGCAGGTAGTTGAGGTTAGGGCTTGTGCTAGCCAATCACTTGAGCTCCAAATAACTGTTATTTTCATTATTGACTAATTTGTAGATTGTTGTTTCTTTGAGATACAAAGTGAAACCAAAACAGATTCTTTCTGACAAAGCAATGAAAGAAGCA
The DNA here is from genome assembly GCA_026686955.1 of Epinephelus cyanopodus. NCBI lineage: Eukaryota > Metazoa > Chordata > Actinopteri > Perciformes > Serranidae > Epinephelus > Epinephelus cyanopodus. Next base: position 28,716,906 of record CM048932.1, on the reverse strand, counting down.
AAACATTTTTAGTTGTTTTAGTGTTTGGCTGTAATATAAGAAGGTTGTAATTTTTCTGCTGTGTTGGAGGCATATTAAGCGTCACTTGTATGATGTGTTTTCTGACCGTAGCTGCTGTGGAGGTCTGTGTAGGGGCTGGAAGTGCAGTCTTGTGGTCGCAGGTGGACTTGGGGGTAAAAGTTCTCAGGCATGGTGGCGTAGCCCTCCTCACAGGAGGCCTCCTTGGGGTCTAGAGACACTTTGGCACATTCAATGACGATATCGTGGATTTCATACTTTTTCCACCTGCAGCAAAGCACAGCACCATTACTCACAGAAAAAAACATTAAACACTAAATTGTTCCTTTGCCAGGCAGAGCAGTATGACACTTACCTGGTGGGGTCAAGCTCATGGTCCTTGGTTCCTGTCACCAGTTCTGGGTGAATACGAACGTGTTCAAGCATCGGCTGAATGAAAGGTTGAACACAAAATCTATATTAGTACAAAAACTCGTATGGCGAGCAACAAAGCAAAGCAACACGGGAAAATAAACTCACCTTCACTACTTCCTCAAAAGTCTCCATGTTTTCCTTCATACTGTAATGGGAGCGCAGGTACGACACAAAGTTGCAAGGGTACATGCCGTAGAGTCGGTGGAAGAGTGAGTAGACGCTGGCGTGCAGGTGGATTAGATAAACCTCTGAAACGTGTCCTGAACGTGTAATCAAAGGGGGAAACAATGGACAAGCTTGAACTCCAGACTAACAAATTCTTCATAAACAGCAAGATACTTGGCAAACAAAGTGAGAGTTTATGATTTTGACGTTTTTTGAACTACTGCACTAGAAGTTAATATGGGAGTAGCTGACACCTCAAGGACTAGCTGGGGCTGACCCATTTAAAACATGTGTGTATATATATGTTTTTGAGACATGTCAGGCAGTGCCTACCGGGATTCTTTAGGTTCCAAGATGCCAGGCGGCCGAAGATGTCGAAATACTCCCACAGGTGTTGTTTCCCAGCTTGAGGGATCATGGGTAGCAGGGTGATCAGCACCAGCACTCCGGTTATCAGCACCACTACGTCCGTGTCCGTCTGCCGGGGAATTGAGATATGTATTAGAGTGGATGATAAAGCCAGATATTAAAAGAACCTTTCACTGACGATCTGGTGAAGACAGTCTCCCTCGGTTGAGGTTTCTAATGTCATTGTGAGGCAAAACACTTCACCAAACCAGTTGTTTATCTGTTAACTTGTATTTAAACTACTGTACAAATCAGAGAAATGTATAAGAAGGAACTTTCAAAGGAACTGCTGCAACAATTAGCTCAAGTCACATCAGTGTTATTTATATAGCCTAATATCAGGGATCCCAAGTTGCTTTCCAGAGGCTTTATTGTACAATCTGTACAGCACACAACAGCCTCTATTATTAGACCCTCAATTCAGATAGGGATCAAGGTGAGGTTTCTTAAGTACAGGTTTACCTACAGCAGTCTTCAGGCAAGTGGGGACAATGCCAGTTATATCTGATATATTTACACAGCACTTTGTGAGGCATTTAATAGGCTGCTCCGGCAGCAAACAAAGCAGGCTTGTGATTTAAGACACACTAATATCATGTGCCGTGAGAAGTAAATAACTTCCAGTTTATATTTACACCATTTGCGTTTCATTCTCCTGCAGGCCTGTTAAGAGCATATATTTTATCACTAAACCAGGATGTAGATCTCTTTGACCATCGTGTTTTGGTAAAAAGAGGTGCAGCTGAATCCAAAATGTGTGGCAATTCATTTATAACTTGTCAAGACATTTCAGTCTGGACCAGAACAGTGGACCATCATCACATTCCCAGTGCCCTGTGGCTGGCATGGCTAAAACCTAATCTAATCTAATAGAGCGTTCAATCAACAAATGTTTGCGCAGCACCACTGTAAACCTCACCTCTGTCCAGTCTGAGCAAACAAACGTGGAGTTTCTCTAAGGAGCATTCACTGACAAAGCTAATCAAGAATACAGCACGTCAAACCTGGACCACATTAATCGTTTCAGTTCAACAACACACTTTCAGTGCTGGCTAGGATTAAATCTTTAGTCTGTAAGAGTTACCTCTACAGTAGTTTGCTGTTGAACCACAACCTTGAAAAGATGTAATTAAAAAACTGTCTTTATTACAGCTGGATGAAACATCTCTAATCCTCATCCATCCATCCCCCTCTCAGTACCTTGACACAGAGATTTCTTTGTTCACTGAGTCCTAACTGGGGTGTTACCTTCAGGCATTTGAGCAGCGACAGCAGCAGAGGGTATCGAGCGATCTTGTGGATCCAGGATGGCTGCTTGCGGATTACATGGCCGAGCAGGGTGAGGGTGGGCAGCCGGCAGGCCTGTTTGGTCATACACTCATTCATCTTGTCCAGAAGGTGCTGTGAGGGAGGGAGGGAATGACGGACAGCAGGGTTAGCTCTGTATTTAACACGTTTGTCTTATTATTCATTAAAGGCAAAGAAAGCTTTCTCAAGAACTGTGCTTTTTCCATATCCATATATAGATATAAACACTCTGTATTGTGCAAAGTAACAGCTACAAATCACCGCTGTGATTCTGCTCTGACCTCTCTCGCAAAGTTCAGACGCCGGGATGGTATAAGTGTTTTGATTAGATGCAAATAAAATCACAGAGGACTGCAGAAATAATGATGATGACCTCAAAGCCTTACACCACGGCAAATCCGCATCTTCGTTTGCTATGGCAATATGCAAATACAAACAACAACAGCAATACGGAAGCAGTGAAAGTGTTCCACAAGAGAGGAACGGTCTGCAGACATTAATGAGACTGAGAGTGAACGGTACAAATACGTCTTTTGAATAAACTCAGTGAACCTATTGTCAGATTATTATTCCAAGTGTCTGACAACATTATGTCAAGGATCCTTACAGAGACAGACCCTTTAGTTAAAGAGTAAAATCCTTTTTATTTAACCAGAAACAGCCCCAAGACTGCAATTGCCAAACCCACCAAACTCCATTTAAATAAACTGTATTTTTAGCGTGTATAAATCCAACATAGTTTCACATCTAACCGGGAGAATTAAAGGTTTATTTCAACCAAGCCACAGTTGGTGATTGTTGGAAGAGTGAAAGGACAACCCAAGACAGTTTTTGTGAGTTTAATTTTGTTTCTGTCGACTTTGATTGAAGCATGTTTTACAGTTAAAAATACTACTTATTTAAATGGAGTCTGGTTGGATTGACAACAGCGATTCCAGGGGTGTTTCTGGTAAAACAAAAAGGATCTTATTATTCAGCAAAAAGATCTGTCTCTGTAGGGATCCTTTCCATAATGCTGTCAGACACTTATTAGTCTGAACCTGACAGTAGCAAAACAGGGACGATGTAAAATGACGGTGCACAAATGCCCTGAGTGGTTACACTGCAACCAGATTTTGCAGCTGCTGGTTGTAGCAGTCTTGCCACAGCTCCATTTTACGCCTGTCCCTCCAAATCTGAGGAAATTCAAAGCATGAATTAAGAGTCAAAGTACACAGGGTGCGGAAAGCAGAAAAGCAAGTGTAGTAGATCCTCTAATCCCAGCGATTCAATTGGAATTAATTGATTTCACCACAAGTTTTTGCCATTTTAAATCTCCTCGTGAGCAGGCACAAGCTTGTGTCGAAGCATTTCTCACCTTATCGTGTGGCTCTCTGACTGAGGAGAGGATATGCATGGCCTGGGCAGAGTTCGTTTCCAAAAAGTAGTCCACTAGCCCGTTCAGCAGCATGGACCCTCGCTCTTCAAGGCAAACACACAATGAATTAGTTCATTTTTGAAAGGAGGAGTAGAGGTCATACTACGATCCGTAAATTCCACCAGCAGCAGAACCATGTTAAAGCCAGCAGTTCATTAAAACAGATGGTAAAAAGGACAGCAATAAAGCTATGAACACATAAATAAGCCGAGCTGCCCTACCACTGCTGAGCTGCTCGTTGATGAGGCCTCTGATCTCTTCGAGCTGGTGGAGGTCGGAGGTCTCAAGAAGCGGGAGGAGGTCCCCCACGTTGGGCTGCTCCCTGGCCATGGTGGTGGCAGTGCTGGAGGTGGAGGTAGCGTCTCTCTCACGGTGTCCGTCCCTGCCTGCCTGGAGGACTCCTGGGGCCACCCACCAATACAGTCTCCAGGCACCTCTGTAGCGAACCAAGACCAATTCATAAACATTTCCCAGAATTAGTTAGAGCTGTGATGTTGGATTAGCGGTCACATGACAATACTAACTCTGTGCTGGGCAGCAGCCAATAGGCATTTCCTCAAAAAGGAAGTTTTCTTAAACGAGTTAACAGGAAATTTATGGAATTTACTTAGCCATAAAAATGGCTTTAAATAATAATATGATCAACATCCTTCTGGAGTGATGTGGCTTCAGTTCCCATGAGCTCACTCCATTAGAAACCTATGTGTAATATCCCTATTATGAGCAGATTGTGGTTGTAGCACTCACATTTGAACACGTCTACCATAGACTAGAAGACTTTTTTGAAAAGGCTTTAAAATACTATTAAAAGACTGAAGTCTAACACCCTCTCACACTGAAAGGCAACGAGAGTTTTGGGGATCTTGCTGAGTTTGTATTTGCAAGACTACAATTAGATTTTATTTCAGATTATTTCCCATCCTGCTGAAAATTTCTTAAATGTCTGTAAAAACAGACAACTCTAGAAACATGAGATAAAGGCGGCATATGTGGACAGGATTCTTGTCAAGTCAGCATCAATATATTCGATAAAGATGAACTGTACAAACTTAACATTTTGTATTTTGTTGCCTCAACTTGGAGTCCCCTCCATGTTTAACGTTAACCTTCAGGCACTGTCTGTTGTCTGTTGTGTGTCAGCCCTGTGATTAGCCCCTTTTACACTGCCAGATTTTCAGCAAATATTGGGCCGTTTTGTCGGCAAGCTGCGAGCGTTAAGACACACAGAGACGGATTGGCGAGTTGACCCAAGGTGCCCAATTTCACGCCTTGTAGGGTAGTCATATTGGCGGAACCTTTTTGGTTTAAAAAGAATGAGACGGCCTTCTGCCACAGGAGGGGCTGGTGATGACTTGTGGGAGGAGCTGTTGATGACGCAGCACGTGCGACACACTGGCGGTGGATAAACAAGAAACAGCTGATAGCAGGAATGATCAGCTACTACTAGTAGCAAGAGGGAAACACAAACCTGACAGACACGACAGTAAAGATGAGCAACTGGGGAGACAAAGAATTGCGCGCCCTCCTTGTCCTTGCAAACAAAGTGGCCATTAACCGTCAAATGACAGGAACGGTGAAGGACGGGCCGACTTATGAGGGAATCGCTGAAGGACTGACCAGCCGCGGCTTCCCTTCCACGTAACGGTTTACGTCACACGCTGAGCTAGATGTTTTGTTACTTGCTCACGCTCCCCATTGCCCCGAAAAAGGCACATTCTGTATGAACAAAAGTAGGCAGGTGGCATTTCGCTGCACTCCCTGATTTTGCTTTTATACTGCCAATGCTGAAAGAAGACTGATTGGCCTTTCCTGCAAATTTGCACAATTCCTATTTAAAAAGGGCTATAGTCTGGCGACCTGTCCAGGGTGTACCCCTCCTCTCGCCCGATGTCAGCTGGGATAGGCTGCAGGCCCCCCACGACCTCTAACGGAGTAAGTGGTTACAGAAAAACTAATATTAAAAACATCAAGAGGAAATTTTAGCACCACCTTACACCAAATGATCAAGATCACTGGAGCATGCAACAACTCAGGAAAAACTCTTGATTTTATTGGAACTTCAGAAATTTGTCTACTACGAAATTGCTCGAAAAGTCATTTGGCGTATTAAACACCACTGACAACAATCACTGAAAACTGTGTGTTGGCAATAATGGGTTAACTGGCACAAGTATCAAAGATTACTAGCAAGTTGCAGCTGTGCACTGACATCACTAGCTTGCTAGCTGAAATGACAAATCTCACCTAAAAGCTTAATCTTTTAAAGTAAGCCCAGTATTAAACAGCAGCCAAAAAAATTAGTGGCTACTTAGTTAACATAGTGGAGCATTTAGCAGCAGATGTTTCCCTCAGGGGTTGTGTGTGTGCAGAGCAGAGCACTCAGAGACAGTTAATGTGCGACTTTCACGTACCAGGTGGACACAAACAGGACTCCAAATGAATGCTAATGTCACTCTGTGTCTGCTGGATGTGTAAATAAGCAACTGTTAGTCCTATTACATAAGGTGATAATTTGTCAGCGCTGTGTTTACAGCTTGTTGCACTCTCCCTAAGTGGCCAAAAAATCATTTTAAGAAGGTTTAGGGATTTATTGGTGAAACTGGACTGATTAAAGGTTCCCTGAGGTATTTTAAACCTCTACCTCAAACCACATTTGCAAACTATGTGCACACAGGTGACACATCAATCATTCCTGTTGATGGTTTCACACTACTCCACTGATCTGATATGCAACAATGTGCCAATTAAATTTAATGAGAACAGGCCATTTTTCACAGGAGACATTTTAACTTGTCATAACAGGAAAAGCACAGGTTTAACTGATAACATTCACGATGGCTCTTTTCAAGTGGCACTGTAAGTCAAGACAGTGAGACACTGAGTCGACATGCACAATACCAGGACCCTGAAACTGAGGCAGCTAAATGGAATTCAGCCATCATTCATTTTATAATTGACATGTGATTCTCCTACTATGACATAAATTAAAACCAAATAAATTAAAACACAAACTATGACAAAATGTGCAAAGTAAATAAACATATTGTGTTACTGAAATGAGAAGATAAATCTCAGGAACATAGAAACTCAGGATGCATAATATCAGCACATCATCTGTTTCGGCCAGTATCAGCTTTAAAATGAACTATTAGAATTGGCCATCATGCTTTTTCTCAATTTGCACAATGAATGAATATTACACGCATGGAAAATTACTGCATTTCATGTCCTTATCTGCTGATGGAGCATCACAATGAGGGCATTCATGTATAATATGATGTTAATTCCACTACAGAGGAGAAGTGATGATCACTAAAATTAGTTGGGGAAAAGTAGATTTATTGATATCAGTAATAAGTCAAATGAGGTTTTACATATCGGGATATTGGCAAAAAACAATATCGTGCATTGCACGCCTTGTCCAGGTATTTCATGACCGTGGGAATCCAAATGAAGTTGTGCCAACTTGCAACCCCTCGTCATGCGTAACAAATTTAGCTCTGACGTGGCCTCTCCAACCAAAAGAGTGATTTTTTTTCTACTTATATTCTTTTATTTCGTAAAATTACCCAGTAACTCATGAGCGAAAGCACTGATCATAAACTAGGATTATTGCCTGCAATTGTATGCCTCCATACACCCATCAAGTTTCTCTTACAGTTTACATCCTTGTCTGTAAAAACATGGATGCTTCATACACAGAGGATCTATACGATCAGCACAGTGTCAAGATGGACACCAAAGATTAGTATCACCAATTCATTATCTGACCAAAGGTTTCCCCTCCTGCTCCTGTTAAAGGACACTGAATAATGGCCAGAAAAAAATGTTTTATGCAGAATTCCATGACGTCACCATGAAGTTAACCTTTGACCTTTTGGATATAACATCATCACTTTATCATTCTATCCTATTGTTAAGATTTTTGTTACGTTCTGTCATAATTAGCACAAGAATTCCTGTGTTATGGCTCCAAAACATGTATTGTTTGGTCACAGTGACCTTGACCTTTGATCCTCAAAGTCTAATCAGTTTATTCTTCAGTCCAAGTGGACGTTTGTGCCAAATCTGAAGAAATTCCCTCAAGGTATTCTTGAGATATCACGGTCACAGTAACCTTAACCTTTGACCTATTAGATGTAAAATTGTCACTTTGTCATTCTATCCTATTAGAGATTAGAGATTTGTATTTCTAATCAGTTTATTCTTGGGTCCAAGTGGACGTTTGTGCCACATTTAAAGAAATCCAGAACCCCAGGTTGGGAACGCTGGTTCTACATCGCCACATAACAAGTGAATCACACCACACTTATCTAGCTGGGATAAAGGCTGAATCTAAACACACAGAATTTTATCACTGATTTTCCTTAACAATTCTAGTGTTCAGCACACAAGCTGAGAATATCATAACTGAACCATGCACAGCCTTACAAACGAAAATAGACTTTTTCAGTCTCCAACACTACAATACAGAACAAGAAAATTTCAGAGAACGCATTAAACAAACAGACAAGGCAGAAAACTTCCAAGATGTCACTAAAACAGTGTGACAGATCCAAATATATGACCTGCATCTTATGTGACCCCATCAAAGATAAGTTAAGTTCAATTCTCTCTACTTACTACAAATGCTCTAAGTTTAATTCAAGAGCTATATTTGACATTCATTGTCCCCTGACAGAAATGTGCTTTAGAAACACCACCTGGCCTGATGTGTGCACCATTTCAGGTTATTAGTCTGTTCACGTGTCTATGATACAGTTTGTCTCGACGCTCAGTCGGTCATTCAAAGTAAAGGAGGCCAGGGGAGCCTTGCAAATCTCCATCTGAAAAACAGGCATAAATAATCCTGATAGGCAGGTCATTATCGTCAGGGTGTCTGCACCCAGCAGCTTATTCCCTAACAGGAGTAATGAATCAGCACCAGACATCTCATCAGCTCTCAAGATCTCCTTTCAACACTCAGGCCAAAACACTCGACATGCTAGAGGATGAGTCCCACCAACTATTACATTAGCGCAGAATATTGAATCTTTCAACACAGTCGCCTGCTATTGAAACCAAGACAACACAAGCTAATTTGGAGAGATGAGAGGAAATTAATCAATAACCAGCTTATTTGTTTTACTTCAACCAAAAGTTATATGTCAGATAAAAACATTGCCGTCTGGAACATGATGATATTAATCTTCTCGAGCCTCCATCGTTCATAACAAATCAAAACAAGTCGTTAAATGCTCAAATACACTCCTGTTTGTTGATTCACAGGAGAGGTCACAGCGCAACTGCCTCCCTGTTACCAATTAACTGCTCAGTCATGGGGTTTGGGAGTCGGGATATGGAAAGTGGACTCAAACATGGCTGTGTTTCACCCTCCAAGCGAGCGTCTTGCAGGGACAGGTCAGTGGCACAAACACGCACCACCCTCAGTGTGATCCTTGACAGCTTGGGAACGCTCAGGAGGACACAAAGAGCCTTTATTCAGCCCGAGCACCTCCATGTACAAACTGGAAATTACATTTGGCTGTGTGCAAGCTGTTACCAACAGCCTCCTTTTCTCACAGGTGAATATTTGAAAGCAGTGTCATAAAAGACACAAACAGCCTGCTCGGTCCATTTGCGGGGATGATTTTCATCAACCTAACCGCCCTGTTCAGTGAGCTACAAGCAAATTTTCCTTTATCTCATTGCTGCAGGGGATGAAAGAAAATGGGAATATTGCCGTGGTTCACTGGAGTAAACCAGGTTTAAGGCATCAACCAACAATTGTTTTAATTACAGATTCATCTGTTAATTACTCCTTTGAATTAGCAATTAACTTTTCAGTCTTTAAAATGATATGAAGATAGAGCAAAACGCCAGACACAAGTTTCCAGAGGCAAAGGTGATATCTTCAGATGTCTTGTTCTGTCCGAGCAGCAGTCCAGAACCCAAAGATATTGGCATCATATTCAAAGTAGTTAATCTATTCACATTTGTGAAGCTGGATCCAGAGAATGTTAGGCTTCTTTGCAAACAGTTAATCGATTATTAATCTACTTTTCTGTCAGTCCACAATCAGTTAACTGACTAACCATTTCAGCAATGATAAGGTAACGAGTTTGCACATGTATTTAGGCTTTTAAATAACCTGATGGTAATTCAATTAACCAAATTAATTAATCGAAATGAATACACCCACAAACTCACTGATGATTATGTGCAAGGTTCCTACAGTCATGAAATTCCTGGAAAAGTTATTGAGTTAGAAAAACTGTTTTCAAGGCCTGGAAATGGCTTTGAATTGAATTGATTGAAATATGTTTCAAAAAATCCCAAAACACTTTCCTTGTATTACTTATTTGAAATATATGGCTGTGCTGTGCTATTGCCCACGTTGCACCCCCTTTTTGGGGAAAGCAATATGCTGTTGGGGTGCCGTCTAGCTCACCGGGTAGAGCGTGCGCCCATATAGGCTGAGGCCTTAGCAGTGGTTTTCTGTCACTCTCCAACTGTTCTATAATAAAGACAAAAAGTCCTAAAAATAATCTTTAAAAAACAAGAATTGCGCTTTCACGTTAGTAGAGAAACAGGAAAATGCCGAGGAGCAATCGTGTGGCATATTAACCAAAGCTTTGTGAAATACCTGCATGTGCCAGTCTGGTCTATTGGTATATAAAGCTAGTTGGCCAACGAGTGAGTAAAGTTAGCAAGCACGAGCAGTTTGCTTATTTGCAAATGCCTGGGAATCTTTTTACAATCCTATCTATTTACATTACTTTAAAAAGTCATGGATATGGGATAAAATATTATAGAAAAGTTTTAAGACAGTACATTGCTGCATTCTACTGAGAGGTGTTGCTAATATTTAGTCAACCCTTATTAATAGAAATATGCTGAACAAGATAAAAGGACGACAGGACTACTACACTAGACTGCATTAGTTTTAGCTAGGTGAACCTAATAGACTGGCAACTCAGTGTATTTATAAAGCATCAAACAGAGGGAGAAAAACAACCTGAAAAGATTAAATCCACATTCTTAACTTCATCTGGATTACAGATGATTTAATTATCAATCCCATATACAATGCTTTGACTGACATTAACATCTGCATATGGAGATTTTGTTTTGTTGGAGTTACATTTGTTTAAAATTGTAAATTATTATTATACCCGTGAGGTTGTGTTCATTCACTTTCCATTGTAAGATATCTCATTATATGTACAGTGCTCATATTTGTATGAGGTCAATATATTGTGCTGTTAATTGCCTGGGGGTTACTTAGAGGAATGTTTGGTTCGTTGTTTATTAATGTGTCTGAATAATTCCACGAGGGATCGGTCATGTAAACAGCCAGACACAAGAATAAAACTACTAATTTGTTCATATCTTATAGCTGCACGCCTGATGAAAAGCTGCAGCATAGGGCTAGTCAATGTGCAAAAGAATTCATATCACAGCATGTCTCCTCTGATTCTTATCAAATTATCTATAAAAATCAGTGGACATTTATCTGATCAGGCTGACATGACAATGGGAAGTCAAACAGCAAGATTAAAATAGAAGATTTGTTTTGTAAAACACAAACACACACTAGAAAAACAAACTATCATTATAGGGTGGGGGTCATCATTCACATTTCTGAGTACCAAACAAAACAGGCTGTATGAGGACATTTCAGCTCTGGGAGCTTGTGGTTAACCGCATTTATCTGAAACTAGTCTATATTCCCAGGAAATCCCACAGACCCTCGCTCACCCCAACCCATCCCAATTTACCAACCGCAGGATCCTTAATTTAGATCAGCAGATATCCATTTTTTTTTAGACTAGTCTTATTTTGGCAAAGGTCTTGTAAAACGGCTTCTGTGTTTGGACATTTAATGTTTGTGCAGTGAGATGCTTCCCATATTTTGCTAAATTAAATAAGGGTTTTGCAGAATAACATGTTTATATTCATCAAGAAAGAAGTATTGTTCTTTACATCAGCACTATACGCCACTGTGGCTTTCAAAATCTAGCAGTTTTTTGGCCAGGAGCGAAGCCACTCGCATATTTACCTGCATTTGGCTGGTGCTAATTTCAAACCCTGTTACAAGCCCCCAAAATATGCAGTATTACCTGACTTTCAATCCTTCCAGTACAGAGAACACTTTGGAGCTGGCTTTGGGGAATTAATGCACAGAAAATATAGCTTAATACATAAAATATCACACATGAATAGCACATTTTTGGACACATTATATTTTGGTTTCAGGGAGATTCAACTCGTGACCTCAGCACTTCTCAAATCCTGCCAGCCAGGTCGAGGAGGTCAAATTGTGAAACTAGTGAACCATTCAGTCTCCATGGTGACAGGATGACGACTGCACGAACACATGCTAACAACAGGATATTACTGATTGACGTGATAATAGGGGAGAAAACTGGTGTGACTGCAGCCCAGAGATAAAAGGCAAGGCAGCCTGGTGCAGAAAGCTGCGAGAGGTGTTTCACTGTGCTGCATGATGAAGCATCAAATAAAGCAGAGAAATAAAACACGAAGCTGATGGTGATAATGTGTAACAGTGACATGCATAATGAGAGCAGTGCAGAGCCAGGACAGAGCCCGGACAGGCTGAGGTCTGAGGCTGCTGTATGAGGGACTGACCACTGGCTGCTGCCTGTCGTAAACAACTCGCAGAGAACAATGGGCAGGGTTGGGTTTACTTTATCCGATTATACAAATACACAAGCATCTTTCCTCTGCTGAACCGATAGCCTCTTCAAACCCGGCGGAAAACGCACATATAAGCACGACTAAACGTCCAAAGCACCAGCGTCTACTAAATCCATCACCGGGTCTTTCCAAAAACAAGTCGGTCCCAACGCCGAGAGCTAACGTTAGCTGGGAGCAGCGACCCACACTCGGTCGGGGACTCATCTCGCCTGCCAGCCGGCTTCAATCGGCGGAGAAGAAAGCTTAAACTCTCATGTGGAGCAACACAAGTCACATGCGTTGAGATTCGCTGTAGGAAAAACACAAAACACATAAAAAATCGGACCTGTTTACCTGTTAGAGTAGCTGCACTCCACAGGGCGCCGCCATCTTGAACACCTCACAGCCCATCCCACCGCAGTCAGCCTCCGCTATCGGGCTGCATGCAAACTAATCCCACAAGTTAGCGCCCCGCGAGTCTCTGCCGCAACTTTCACAACTCACTCACGCGAGTTAAATCAAAAATAACCGTGTCGAGTCACGTTAAATAACTCAGAAGTGGTGTTTTCAGCTACAGCCCGACAAGTTGCCTGCTCACTTGCAAAGCTAAGATTGTTTTTCCCAGCTGCTCATTGGTGGAAGGATGAAATGTGTGTAATGCGGTTTCGCGTGACCCACATGTGAAAAGCGCACGCGCAAATTAGATTTTTTTTTTTTTAAAGCAGGTAGTGGAGTGATCGATACGGAGGCTCATTAACGCCACAAAAACAAACAGAAAATATTAAAAGGCAAAAATAATCAGGTGCAAAGGCAAAATTATTAATTACTCAAAGTTTTCAACTTTAATATCAGAATAATTGGAAAGTAAGGATGGACAAAATTCTTACCTAGGTATTTTCAGGCTGGATGGCGATACATGATATACATACTTAGGTATTTTCTACTAAATGGGCTACATGTTCAGTTTGAGATATAAAAACAGACTGCGATCAAAATAAAATGCAAAGACAGGGACTTTTTCCCAGTTGGAAAATAAGCAGCTGCACAACATGTAGCCTAAATACTTAATCATAGAAAATAAATAGCAGGGCTGTACGTTAACTTTTTGCACACAGCGCTGGAGCTACAGAGGTTTAAAGGTTTTCAGCACAGGACGCAAAACTATAACCTGAGTATGTAAGTATCAAGTAGACCGAAATCTAGTGTAGTTTGAAACAAAAAATCTTTGTTACGTTGTTTCCATGGCCTTTCAAATGAATCTAGTGGCAAGGCAAGTTTATTTGTAGAGTACAATTCGTACACAAAGTAATTCAAAGTGCTTTACAGAACAAGAAAATGCATTAAAATCACAATACAAAATAAAAACATAAATAATCATTATAAAATGAACTTTTTTAGTGCTGGAAAATTTCAATATCTTTATTTATTTTGGCAATTAATCTTATTTAAGTACATAGCTTTAAAAGGGAGGCCGAGAGATGCTTTGCAAGGGTTATATATATGTCTACCAAGAAGAGCGACGATGCGCTATGATCCACGTCACTCACAAACTGGCAAGCGAAACGCTCACCTGGCCAACCCGGTCTCACTCCGAAGTCGTCGAAATCCAGCACTAAGGCAATGACTTGTGGTGAGACACCGGCAACAAAGCTGTCTTTATACATCAGCATGATGCCGGCAGGCGCCATTAAACTATAATGGTGACCGGCAGTGTCAGGGGAAAATGTGGGGGAGCACGAACAACAGTTGCGGCGCGAAAGTCCAATTTTGGTGGACGGGAGGATCACGTCCCATGAGATTATAAAAGCAAACCCTGTTCTTTTTTCCTAAACCTAACCACATGCTTTTGTTGTCGAAGGGAAAAAGAACATTTGAGATGTTGTACTGACATAATGTGTTTATTTTTGTGTGTGTAAAAGGTAAATTTCCTGTGAAAACTGAAGTGTATCTTGAAAGAAGACAATACATGTAACAGGCAGAAGCTGACACGGCATTCCACAACGTCAACAACCAACACACCCAGGGTATCCTGCACGTCATATCTGGAGGTGAAAAGTCCATGACCAACGTTGATATTTGAGGTTGGAGTGAGAATGTGTTGACCTGACACAATCAAGCAGCTCTGTGTCCTATGTATGCTGCCGTCACTGTATTGCACATGTGCTATTGTGGTCATTTCATTCACCTCACAGACTGATTTAGCGTAACACATGCAACATATAGACCAATGTCATTTACATTTAAATTTACTTCTATAGTCATTTTAGTCAGAACTATGAGGTAATGCTTCAAAATGTTTAACTTACATCCCTTCTCATGACTGTGACTTAACATACCTCCCAGTTTTGACACAGAAAGTTAAAATCTTTAGCTCATGATGTCATAATTTGACTAAAAAGTAATGATGAGGACTGAGCGTAATTTCACATTAAAAAGTTACAATTGTGACTCACTATCACAGACTTTCTACCAGCTACGGATATCTTTTATTTTTGCCACCCTGGACGTTTTATTTCAGTCTTTTCCTGGCAGATATTGGCCTCCATACACTCAATACTGAAGCTGCCTGAATACTATTACATCATATATTATGGTGTTGCATCATTATTACTGACAAATACCTGCAGTCTTGCTCGATAAAAATTGTTCTGATTAAGCTGCTGGCCTGATGGTGCTGTCATACAGGATTAATGCAGAGTTCTGTAGTTGTACTGGATTAGATTAAACTTAATTGTCATTGCACTGTGCCATTAAAACTACAGTAAATGCAGTTTAGTATCAAACCAGAACGTTTAAACAATAGATAAAATAGCCTAAATAAACCTGAATGAAGTGGGGCACGTGTTTCAAGGCATGGACTTTTCTCTTCTGTACCCCATGTCTGTGTAATTCTAATTAGTCATTCTTCACCTTAATTTATAACTCAGGTAGGTAGCATTCATGCTCTGTCACAGCAACACACACACTAAATATATATATATAGATATACAGTATATGTATAACAAGAACACATTGAATCACAAACAAGAAAGAGGCCCTGATGACTTTAACAAGCCTTATCTTAGACAATATCAGCTCCATTTAAACACACTTTGGTCAGTGGGAGGCTGTTGTGCTGTGTGTGTGTGTGTGTGTGTGTGTGTGTGTGTGTGTGTGTGTGTGTGTGTGTACACGTCCCTGGACGTAATGGCAGCAGAGCTTCACAAACACAGACGAGTACCTAATATATCAACACTGTAGTTGCTTTAGTAAGGCTCAATCCTTGTGGTCTATATGACAAAATGATTTAATTATTAAGCTAATATAATGAGCTAAACAAAAGGTCGGCTACATGTTGCAGCTGCATTTAATATATGTTGTATTATATTCATGTCATATACTACATGTAATCACACATAAACATACTTATACTATGTTGTTCTTATGTCTATCATTATGTTATTACACTATGTCATGTCATAGCTAAATACTCACATCAGCCTGTTTACATATACATGTAAGTATCCATATACATATCCTATATACTGTGCAATATTTTATCACTTACTGTCATGTAATATTTATGTATTTCTCCTGGAAAAATATTACACACCATGTGTACATTGTAGTTTTCCAGTGCAGCTATTGATCATGGACATAAGGTGAAAGGTGAATATAGTGTATGTGGATTTTATATTATTGTATCTTTATTGTATCCAGTTCGTATTTTTGTCATATTTTTATATATTTATATTTTTATATATATATATATATATATATATATATATTATATTTTTATATTTTATATATATTAATATTATTAATAATCTAAAAGCCCATCTGTGTCATGGTTTTCTTTTTTCTTTTAAATTGTCAGTAGCTATTTGAAACAAAATTATATGCTTCTTCCGTATACGCTATAAAATCTATGAATATGCCATTAAAAACTATTCAATTCAATTATTAATTTCTCACTTTCCAACACCGTTTGAACTAATGTCCTTAATTAAATGAAATATGCTTTGTATTTTATTTTGTCAGCTATCTCATTGACACACAACTTCACAGGCTGGTCAATATTCTGACATTCAATACTCATATGTTGACATGTGGATATAGGTTACATTCCGTGTACATCTATTGCTCCAACCACTGACTATCGATGACAGACGAAAAGATGGATGGCTACCTGTATGGATACCTATCCTTCTCCTCCTATTGTATATAGATAGAACTGTATTCAATTAAATGTGTTACACAAACTTTTCCAGCAAGTGTAAAAGCTAACCCTCAGCCTTTTACAATTAACCCCACCCATGGGGCACATTCTCACTTCCACCACTTCTGTAGGAGCAAGGTGAGTTCTAGAAAAACAATAACTGTATATCTGTAGCAGAGATGTGCATGTTGTTAGAATAAAACAATAAAATAAGTAACCTCAGTTTTGATAATATTCAGCCCAGACTAACATGTGTTAGGTTGTGCCCTGCTGTCCCCTAGCCCTTTGCAGAACACACACACACACACACACACACACACACACACACACACACACACACACACACACACACACACACACACACAAACAAACAACACCCATCATTAATGCAAGTGTAACGACTTACACACGTTGTCCACACGATGTCGCACTTGCACTTCTCCTCCTCCTCAAAACGTGTTTGACTCCTCGACTCGATGTTCTCTGAAATGATTTGACAAGTTGTCATTATTTTCTGAAAACTGCAAACCCCCCCAAAAAGGAAAAAAATAATAATAATTCAACTCCCTAATTTTGTCACTTGAACGCACCTTGTCACTCTGTCCCTGACACTGAAACATCCGGAGAGGAAATCTGTCATGTCTGAATATCTAAATGCTTTGATAAATAAAGACAGAGCAAACAGTGTCAATCACCCAGACTGGTTTGGTGTGTGTATCTTTGGAGGTGCTACAGTCTCATATGATCTTCTGGTCATTTAAATCTAGCACACAACACAGTCATACACAGCATTACTCTGAGTAAATCCTGTAAATCAAACACTGTGAAGTGGAAATATTCGGGCGGATTTTTTTGTTTGGAATTTTTTCCTTGTTTTATCATTTTTTTTTATGTAATTTGAATGTATATATGTTTATTTTAATACATTTTTAAGATCAGCAGAATTTGGCAGCTGAATTAAAATAATGTATCCTTAATTTAAAGCAGCAAAACGCTCTGCTTGAGGAAGACAACTTCATTTTTTAGCCTTCAACCCGACATTTCTCCCCCTCCTGGAGCTCTGGCTGTTTTGTGTAACTGTTCCAGGGACAGCAAAGGGCCCGTGTGTTTTTTTACGCAAATTTCCACCTGCAGGTTGGCCCTTTCATTGGTTGAAACCACAGTCAGATTCTCCTGCGGAATTATCTGATTGAAAATCAGGGAGGGGAGAAAACGAGAGAGCAACAAGTGTGATGGTTTTACGCTGCTTTGCTTTCCCGACTTTCAGAAAAGGATTTGGGGACGCGTTTTTACTGCGCTAACGAGGACATTTTTATTATTACTGCAACTTTCATTTCGTCGGGGACCTTTTCGGTTAACGGTGAGTACATGCTGACTGTAATATAACTTCTTAACACAGTTAGAGTGACACTTTTCACCACTTTTAATACTTTTTCTACGAATAATAGTTTATTTCTAATCGTGTAAACATTTAAAGGTGCTAATTAAACTTTATATTCAAGGGCCTGTTGACAAAGTAGAAAGTTAAGGCCTAATAATTCATATTACGCATGAAGCGCGAGTTTAAATAGTGGACAATTATGATAAATTCAATTACAATAAAGCAACCCACCTGCAATTAAAGACTGAAAATATGTGAATTAAATCGAAAGTAATGAAATGACACAATTAAATGTAACAGCAGCCGGATGGTCTTAGATTTAAAAGCTTGTAGTGACTTTTTCTTTTACAAAATATGACTTCATCGATATTTTATTGATTATTTCAAGGTTTATTGTATCGCTAATGATTTATTTCTTGGTGTAGGATCAACATGCCCCGGTCATTTCTGGTGAAAAACAAAAGGTGCACGTCCTTTAATGTTCACCGATCATATGAAGACGAGCCGAGGGCCCCCATGTGTACAGGTAATAATTATAAAAAATATGGCATTATAAAAATATGGAGGATTAGATTGGAGCTGCCTGCTTTTATGTCGTTATTTTGAGGTTATTTCTCTAAAGCATTTGCATGAACTTTCCATTTAAAAGGATATTCATTAATGACAGTATGAGACTCCACTTCAGCATTTCAAGGTTACTGATGAAATGTCTGGTATTTGAACAAGATGTCATCCAAAAGGAACTGCAGGGTTTTTTGTTTTTTTTAAAAGAGTATTTACTTGCTGACTAATCACACAGAGCCACGTCTCTGGGTTTAATCAATCACACTTTTATTTGCTGTGGATTTGCAGAAGACCCACCAGAGGTTCAGAACACAGACTCTGAGGACAGGCCTCAGTCCGAGGGCCAGTCCTCCCCTGCGGGCCACTTTGAAAAGGAGGAGGCAGAGCTTGAGTGCCCCTTACCTGCTCACCCAGAGCCAACCAGGCCCCCTGTGGCCCCCACACAGCCTTACTACCTAAATGGTGAGCTGCCTGTGCATTTATCTCCATCTTTTGCTGCTACTTCCACAGTTTAATTTTCAAGAAGGTGATTTTTTTTGACGTCTGTATATGTGCAACCTCAGAGCCTCGCATGGCTGGATTCCCTCCCTACTACAAGCCGTCGTACGCTTGGGAGCCGGTGCCGTCCTCCTATGAGCTCCGTCAGATGAGTTTCAGCCCTACAGTGCTGCAACACGCCAGCAATCTGTACGGCACCCACATCAGCCGCAGCCCACAGCCTCAGCAGCCTCTGGACTGCAGCACGCACTACTCCCCCACCTCCAACACCTATCACTGTATCACCTGTGACAAGGTACATACCACAGCCTGATTATTGTTGTGAAGCTTCTCATTAAGCCAAGAGGAAAAAGTTGAATTTGTCAGCCACCTGCATTAATAGACTAACTCTATTTTAGGTGTTCTCAACGCCCCACGGACTGGAGGTTCACGTCAGGCGGTCGCACAGCGGAACGAGACCTTTTGGCTGCAGCATCTGCAGGAAAACCTTCGGCCACTCTGTCAGTCTGGAGCAGCACATGAACGTCCACTCTCAGGTATGTCAGCGACTCCAAATGCTCTACAACATAAAACATGACTGTCCCTGCCTGGTGAATGCTCACATCAAACCTGTCGCCTCCAGATTGTGACAAAGGCTCTATGTTATAAGTTTGTCTTCTCCATGTCCAAGTTGAGATGACCCTGGTGACATCACTATGACATCATCAGGGTTATTTTCTCTTCATAGAGGCCATTATATTCTGTTGTCCCTTTAAGAATTCAAGATTCCCTGCTACCTTAAAATTACCTGACCTATTCACCCCCCATATTACCAATTGTATATAATTTAATCACCCAGTGTTATGTTGAATTTGTGAAGTAAACCATGTTTTTCCATGTTGAGTAAAGAATCCAAAAATTGGAGAAGATTCTTGATGAGTTAAAATAAATGGGGTCCACTTTTAGCATTAGAAAAAATATATCAAAACATCTGTTAACAAACACACAACTCGTACAGTATAATCCATCATACTGCCTCGCCGCTGGACGGAGTTGTCTCGCCCCTGAGCCGGAAACAGAGATTTTGATCTGTGTCAAAATGCAAAGGTGGCATGAAGAAGGGACTTTGTAGCGGCACTGTAGCCTGATCTCTGTGTAAAAGGGGCTCATATATCTGCGACTGCCTCAATCAGTTTGTGTTATTATGTGACTTTGGTGAATCCGACTTAACACCTTAAAACACCAAAGTCACACAATAACAAAAGCAAATTAACTGATGGAGGCAGCAGTCGAACATTAGCTCCCGTGTTCAGTGAGGTAAAATTGCTGTTTTTGTCGATGGAGTCTGGCTTTGAAGAGAGTATATATAAGTTTTACTTTCAGTTCAGTGCCCTGTTGGAAAGGGCTGTCTGTCTGAGAGGCACTGAGCATACGAGTGGATAAGTGAGACTTGGATTATACTGCATGAGTTGTGTGAGAGTTTGGACACGGATGTTTTGCTGTTGTTAAATGCGGACCCCTTATGGCTTCAAATCATCAAGAATTTTCTCAGGTTTTGGATTTCCAGTTCATTGTGGATGCATACATATATAACTAAAAAAAAAAAATCTCTTTCTATGCTGGCCTAAAAGTTAAGCCTCAAAGTTAGTGTTCAGACAAAACTGGAAATTATTTGGTCAACGTCTGTTTTCAAGGTCGAATGCAAACCTTGAGGCTCAACTATGCTGACATCAGTTTCAATTAATGACGATCTTGTAACACTTTTTACTTTTGCATTTCATCAGGAAAAAAGCTTCGAGTGCAAGATGTGTGGAAAATCGTTCAAGCGTTCCTCCACCCTCTCCACCCACCTGCTCATCCACTCGGACACAAGGCCTTACCCCTGCCAGTACTGCGGCAAGAGGTTTCATCAGAAGTCTGATATGAAGAAACACACATACATTCACACCGGTAAGTCACAGTGTGTAGATTGTTTTACAGCAGGCGGCCATATATAAAACTGTCTATCGCTGCTCTTGCTCTAATCATCTGCTTTCCAGGTGCAGCGAGCAGGAATTGTTTCCAGGAGTAATATAACTACTGATAAATCAGAAAAAAGAAACTTAAACAAATGTCCTGTGGATTTGCATATCTGGTTTTCCTCCTTTGCGCAGAGCTCTGTAAAAGGAAGTCTATGCTGTCGCCATTCGTTGCAAATAAATGTTTGACAAATCTGAACAATGGCACGATTCTTCACCCGTAGATATCAAAGCGAACCTTATCTTTTTAATAAAAAATAAAACACAAGCACCGTGACAAACCTGATTTTCAGGAAGCACTGCAACTTCTTTACGCAAATCATTTAAAAATAATTTCTCACTTTTTTATTTTTGTGTGTTTTATATTGTAGGTGAAAAGCCGCACAAATGCCAAGTGTGTGGTAAAGCGTTCAGCCAGAGCTCAAACCTGATCACACACAGCAGGAAACACACGGGCTTCAAACCGTTTGGATGTGACATTTGCTCCAAGGGCTTCCAACGCAAGGTGGATCTCCGCAGGCACCATGAGAGCCAGCACGGCATGAAGTGAAGAGAAGCATGTGTCTATATGTAAAATAAATTTATATTAAAATTGATGAGCTGATATTGATTTCTAATGGAAGGTGATTTAACTTCAGAGAAATGTAATGTGTACAATGAAGAAATGTATTAGTTAATATATTGGCAGTGATCTTTTGGATGTGATTACACGTGGATGAATGGGTGCTGATGTCATTTAGATTCAAAATATGCGTACCATTTGTTTTTCATATAATTTATTTGTATGCCTGAGCTGTATATTATATTGGCTGTGTGTGAGTTGATAAATGCTTTCAAATAAAGGGTGAAAAGAAGGAAAATCTTTGGTTTTTCTTTCACATGCAAAGTGAAATAGAATCTAAAATCCTTTTTACCTCCAAGGCAAAATATATGCTCAGTGTTTGTCTAAGATGAGCACTGTAAACACACTTTTACTCCCCGGCCACCTCTTTCTGTGTGTTTTTCCCAGTCACTTTCCTGTCGGAGCAGGATGTAGAATATGGGACTGTGGCCTGAGGTGAAAATGTCATACGGGCCCAGAGATAGTGTGTGATGGAGTAATGCTGCATTCAAATAGCACACACCTGGAACACCATGCAAATTGATCCCGAGAATCGACTTGGAAGCTCGTGGAGGATAGTTTGCAGCAGTTAAGGGAGTTATTTCATTCTCAGCTGAGAGGCCAAACCAGCTGCATAATCTCAGTGAAAAATCACAATTGCACAAACTGCCAGACAGACCATAATGAACTCTGGCCACACACCCTCGCATGCATGCAACGCAACTGCTCGGCCTTTACAGTGCACTGAGTTGGAATGGGATACAGGGATTAATAAGAAGCTGTGGAGAAGGGATTGATTACTTAGTCAACCGTTACCACACCCAGTCAGCCTGTGGATTAACTTCAACAAACAAGTGGTGGCTCCAACGAAAACTCACCACCTTCCTCAAACACCAAACCTGTTAGGACATTAAGCTGCTCGAGGCAAATCAGATCATCACCTGGGCCTTTTAAATCTGACACGAACTTGATGAAGTGCTGTCAAGGAATTGTACAGTTTCCTTAGACGTGACACAATGATGGCAACACATTTTTCATCCCTAATGGATCCCAAATTTGACTCATTACTCATCATGTATAAATTAAAGGAGCAGTGTGTAAGATTTAAGGGGATTTAGTGACATCTAGCATTTGCAATTAGCTGAATCTTCTCCTGGTTCCTTCAGTGTTCATTGTTTAGGAGGTCAAAATGATCTCCTTCCTTCCAAAACAAATGGACCAGGCGATTTAAACCGGTAAAAACACTGAATAAGACAGTTTCACGTTACGAATCAGTATTTCTTTGACGCTGTTGCAGATGGGCAGCTAGTCCAACAACTGCTGATGTGTGCTCATGATTTTTCTGATCCACACGTTCAGGAGGTTTTCACCTTGAGCCAAACTTTCTGCAGAGGTCTCTTCCTCTCCAAAACAAACAGGTGTTTTAAAGCGGTAAAGACACAGAATAAAGCAGTTTTACGGTAATAATTGGGTCGTTGGAGACGTGCCGCGAGCTCAGCTCCTGCTAATGTGTGCTCACTTCTTATCTGTGATAACTTAAAATCCAGATGTTCAGGGTGTTTTTAACGAAAGACGAATTATCCGCAGAGGTCTCGTCCTCTCTGAAACAAACAGACCTAAAAACACTGAAGAAAGAAGTTTCACTTAAAAAAAATTGGTGTTTTTTTGGACACTGCTGCCACGTAGCGGCTGCTACTATGGTGGCCGACGGGAAAACACAAATGGCACTATCTAGTGCCAGTGTTTGGTTTGTCCATTCTGGGCTACTGTAGAAACATGGCAGTGCAACATGGGGATCTCCATAGATAAGCACCAAAAATGGCTCATTCAAAGGTAACAAAAACACAATTATTATTTTCAGGTGATAATACACTAAAAAAACATACTTATAATATCATATTACATCTCTGCTGATATTTCCCCCTAAATCTGAGACACTGGCCTTTAAAAAAACCTTAAAATTTCACTAAATGTACATTCCCATATGTATGTTGTGCCATGTGGATTCGCTGCTGCAGAAATCAGTGTCTGCACAGGCAAGAGAGGAGACGTGAGGGCTTACGGTCTGGCAAACAAATCTGAGGTCTTTATGCAAATGTGTTGATATTACCACGGCAACAGGGTCTGTTGTGATCCAGTACAGGCAGACCGCCCGCTGCATCCTGGTGAGAGAGGAGACAGAGCAAATCAAAATCCTGCACAGGTAACCAACAGAAAAGGGAGACATCTTGGGTGGGACTTGGCAAACAGGACATGGGTCCTGAAAGGGGAGGAGCGGTGGCGCGGAGGGTAGCCTGGGGTAAAACGGGAGAAATTGAAGAAAGCGTGCAGCCCGCATGCACCTGTAATATCACTTCACCTGTGTACAGGTGCAAGGGTTTGAGAATTCAGTGGAGTAATTTTGATTTTTTTTTTAGATGTCAGAGAAAATGCTGAGAACTGTGTCAGAGTTGTTTATGTGGTTATCCAGCCTTGATTTGCATAATGTGTGCTGCCTGAGGCGCAGTGGTATCCTGAAAGTTGCAAATTTGCTTGATGGTCTTTCTAACTGTTCAGCTCTCACTGAGCTCCACCCGGGAACAGTTTGTAAAAGCAGTTCAGAAGCTACATGAACAGCTACCTTGAATATATTTTAAAGTAATGTCTGCAGTGTGACACAAGTCCCTAACATGTTCAAGAAGTTACTGCCTCAACAGAGAAGAAACAGCACAGTCTGATACCAGAGACAGTCCTAGCTCCAACACTCACACTGATAATCTAAATCTGATCCACTCAGCAAAGAAACAACTAACTAAAAAAAATCAAGACTCAAACATCAGTGTTGTGTCTTAAAACCAACACACCCGAATCCAAATGTGCCTGTCTCTGTCTCACAGACACACACACACACACACACACACAGATAGAGCACACAGCTGAAATTTGTCTTGCAAATTACCTCTATGCAAATGCACCCTGCATGGCCAGTACTGTGGAAACGCTGCAGGATGGGAGGATGGCCTCAGGCATCCATGACACATTCATGCACGACAGAGCGGGAGATCCCCGAGAAGAGCTGCTTTCTCTCTCCTGTGCGATCAAAGAAACATCACGGGAGTCTTAGTCATTATTTACTCTAAGATATCTGCCATCAAATAAACCTTTTGTCTCAACTTGTAGCTCCAACTGCCTCTGTTTTCGTACGCATCCCCCTCCCCTCCACAAAAATCATTTAATCTCATTCCATGTCAGCTGTTTAGGATTCAAATGATTTGTCTTTCATGTTCCTCAGTGTTTGTCACAGCTTCTGGAAAATAAACCTTTCCTCTCCTTTATGAGATTTTGACAGAGCAGCATGTCAAGTGTTTTACATAAAATCAGGGCAAACAAGTAAAACGACAAGATTTGAGACCAATAGTTGATTATACAAAGGAAGACGGCTTCAAAGTTTAATTCTGTGTGTGTTTGGCTTGCATAGTTTCTATCATAATGTCACAGGAGCACAGGGAACAGGCTGGGAAAGATGAAGCTGCAAATAAGAAGTCCTACAGATCTGTATGTGAGGCTCCAGACCAAATAAAGCCGCTGTTTACAGTGCTTTCCCAGAATATGCCTAAGCAAAAACATTACGTTTCACACACAATGACAAACAAACAAAATTTAACGATGTACATTTGGCCCTGAAGTCATAAATATAAGTACGGGGAAGCTATAGAGCTGTAAAGTCTGTGTTGAAGTGACGTGCCAGTGTCTGTTTCTAAAACAGACAGAGTAACGCAAATTGAAAGCTAAACTGTCAGCAGATTTCCTCTCTATGACTGGATGCAGGAAGATGCCGTATGATCACATCTGCTGCTGTCACACAGTGTGGCGGGTGAGATACTATTTGATTGCCAGTGACACTGTGTTGTGGTCCAGCAGCACGTCCTGCCCTCCCATAGATAAGTGCAGTGATGACGTGCACCGAAGGCCGCGCCTACAAAGTGTCATGAAAGACTGATGGGGGGGGAAAAAAGATTAATGTTTCTTGTGGTTGCCTTTCTTAGAATGTAATAGTCTATCTCACAATTAGGCAAATCAACATGGTGCATTCAAGTTACAGCCAGCCTGTTATCATTAGAGGAAGAGCCCGGCACTCCAGTACAGGAAATAGCATGAACATCGCTTGATGTGGTCACTTAAAGTTAAGTGTCTGTGATGTTTAAAGCCCTTTGGACACAACTCATCGAGCACTGGCAGCCAGTAGAGGCCATATTTACATTCATTTCTCATAAAATGCATTTGCATTTGTTGGAAAAGATTAATTTATCATCATGCCTGTGTGGCATGCCGATAAAATATGTCAGTAGCAGTGACAGTATCCCAGGAACCACAACCCTTCCCCTTCACTGTGTCCCTTTGTTTCCTTGTCAAAACGGTCTAATAAATGCAAACACATTTATATGAAAACTTGATATTGCTTAGTAATAAAAAAAATAATTATTCTTTACTTTTTATTTACTAATTGTGTTTACTCAATAATGTAAAACTGAAATCTTTCATTTAGCAATACATTTCGTGGGGAATTTCGAGGACTTAGGACTCACTTGAGACTTGAACTGACTCAGCCTACTCCCACCTCTGGTAGCAAGAAGATAGTCCACTGCAGTGTTTCCCAACCTAAGTTGCAAGATAAATCTGAAGGTTCGTGAAATGACAAACAAGAGAGGAGAGCTGAAACTGACATTTATGCTACTCAAAATTAGACGTACTCCCTCAAACACTCCGGCTTTTTTGTCATTGCCATATAGGGGCGTCAATTTCAGTCACCACTTTGGTTCAGACTGAGATATCTCAAAAACTATTGAACAGATTGTCAATACATTTTGACAGAGGATGAGTCCTACTGACTTTGATTACCCCAATTTTTCCTCTAGTGTAAATTTTAACTCAAAGCAATGCTGTGCTAAAGTACAGCCTCACAGAGGTGCTAGCAAAGCTGTAGATGTCTCATCATCGTCTCATTATCTTACTTGGTTATTTGCATTTTCTGGTGTCCAAAACTTATTCAGATTAAAAGGGAAACAAAATCACTCTTTGATTATCTTGGTCATAGTGCACATACATATTCAGTCAGTAACGTGGGTCACAATTAGCGTCTTGAGAGTGGCATCTAAATAAAATTGCTCGTGCAGTAACATACACTTTGAATAAATAACAAGAGCTCAGCTAAAACAGTTACTGATAAAAACCTTTCGTTTTGCCTACAGAGAGGGACTGGGCGTCGTAGGCGTGGCTTAATGTCTACATCATCACAAGTTAAAAAATGACCATGCATACAGAAGCAACCAAACAGCCAGCTGCAGGTCCAGACGCTGAAGATGTAGAGGCTGAGAGAAGGGATGACAGGAAAGAGGATACGCTGAGTGAGACGAGTGAGTGGGAGCAGGAGGGGTGAAATCTGAGGGCAGCAGGCTCTGTCAGAGTAAGTCGGGCGGTGGTGACTGTCTGATAACCTTATCGTGGCCTCCCCACACTGTAACGGTAGGAACAGGCCAGCGGGGCTGCAGGGAGGAGCGGACAGGCCCTCGACTGAGATAGCACCAAGAGCTGGATGAATGTTTCAGTAGACGAGGGCCCCCGAGGGACAGACAGAAATGAAAGACAAAGAGAGAAAGATTGTCAAAATCCTTACTTCACCACAGCATACAACAGATTGTCAGTCAGAGCCTTGTGCACCTTCAGTCCCCTCCTCCTTATATCACTCCCACAATACACCAAGCTTCATAACACTGTGATAGGCCCTGCTAGATGTCACCTTTTATGTTTTTATTGAAGCTCTGATAGTGTTCACAGAGTTGCTTCAACTCTTCTATAAATGGAAGCCAGTCCAGCAGAGCATAATAAACCCACAAGAACTCATTGTAACCAGTGTTATCATGATATTTGTATGTACTTCTCCTGAAGAAAAGTTTGAAAGTTTCCTAATATCCATACATCTAGCCTATCAGCCACCTAGTGTCCCAGAGGAGGAGGGTGAAGCATTTATCCACATTTGGTCTGGATGTTGTCTGGTGTTGTAGTAGTTCCCTTGTTGTTATAAGGCCATAAGCACGAGGTCTTTTCACAACAGACATTTTAAAGGTCCAGTGTGCAGGCTTTAGTGGCATCTATTGGTAAGGTTGCAGACTGCGTGCGAACTATGGCCGATGTGATAATGAATGGCCCTGTCTAGAGAGCCTGGTCTCACTCCAAAGTGGTCGAAATCTGATGCCTGGGCAGTGACTTGCAGCATCAAAAATGAACGGAAAAAGACGTTCTTTGATGTTGGTATGATACATGTCCAGTTGCTGTCATAGTTTAACTGTGCCTCGCAACATCAGGGGCAAAAATAGTGGGACAAGGACGAAAGTTAAGGCAGCGAAAGTGGGGCAGGAGGACGGGAGCGGTGATGGATGGGTCCAACAAACACCGACTTTCACCTGAGAGAGCAGTGTTTGTGTCCTGTAAGACTCTGAAGCCAATCCCTGTCCTTTTTTCCTAAACCTAACCACATGCATTTGTTGTTGAAGGAAAATAGACCACTATTGTCATGGAGATGTCTTTAAAATTGTTGACAGGACACCTCGAACTGCAAGCAAGGTTAATTCTGGCTCTTTCTCTTCTGCGTTCTTGATCCATGGAGGTTTTTTAATAAGCCCAGATAAACAATTTTAAAATCTATGGGAGAAACACTTCAGTGGGCCACATATCGCAGAAGTAAAGCTGGAAGCTGGAGACATTTTTTGGCACACGCACCAGGTGAGCAATTCCATAGGACTCATAATACATATCTGTCTATCTATCTATCTTACATTATTGGACAAACTGATTAATCCAGGTGTGTCTGACCTCAGTACTAGTCACAACAATGGTCAGACACACCTGGATTAATCAGTTTGTCCAATAATGTAAGACAGGAAATAAAGGAGCTGCTTTAAGTTCAGGAAATAGTGGATCTGTGCATAAAGCCCATTGAGCAACCTTCATATGAACGGGGCCCCGCCTCCTAGCTATATCCACTTCTCTGTCATGAAGAGGACCCACTTGTTATGCAGATATAAATGGCTCATTCTAACGTAATATAAACACAGTGCTTCTTATTTCCAGGTGATTATACGCTAATGAAAACATAGTTATGAATATTATAAACCCTTTCTGCCAACAGATGACCCTAAATCCTTCACACTGGAGCTTTAACTTGTCATGGCAGAAAAAAACATGTGCTGCTAATAAGGTTAACAATGGTGCTGTTCTATTTGACAATCACTCTAAGCCATGTATGGCATTTTGAGAGCCAGCCATCATTTTTGTTATTAATTAGACATTTTCCTTGCTGCTATGACAAGTTATAATATGTCTGCTGTGAGAAAGGTGTAAATTCGTACCCAGAGTCGGGTGAGACAATCATGAGTTTAATCTCTGCGTGTCCGATACAGAGATTGATCCAGGAACTGCTTAGCCTAGCTTAGCACAAAGACTGAAAGCAGTGGGAAACTGTTTGCATAGTCCTTTTACAAACAAACAAAACAAATACACCTTGTAACTGCTGTAATCTAAGCTAGGCTAAACATGTCCCAAACTACAGGTTGATTAGGCACTCGTTATACTTCAACATCCATGAGGGACAACCAAAGACAGCATTACATTTTCTAGCTGACATCCAGTTCCAGAAGTTACACGTGACTGCACCATTTCAGCAGACTTTTCAGACATTTTACATAGTATTTGCACTGCACAGGGACATATCACATGACAAAATCCCAAAATATTTCTCTTAAATGTCAGTCTTGTTCTTTCAAAAATCAAAAACATGGGGATGATTTTAAGAGTGAATATGAGATGGGAAGAATTGTATGTTACACCTTGTACTGCCTTTAAGGCACAAGAAAAGAAGACGAACTAGAATCTAAGTAAACACGGCGTCACATCAGACTGTTATCGCCTGTATAACAGCATCTTAAATAACTCTGTAAACACGAGTGTTTCTTCAAAGTCTCCTGTGTTCTCTGAGGGGATGACAGTCTGTTGACAGTTTCTGGGAGGGACAGCACACAAATCCTCTTTACTAAGGTCCCTCTGAATCTGACAACAGTGGATGTCTCCTTCTGACGACACAAAGACACTTTTAGTAGCTGTTAAGACACCCATTCTTAAGTTTGAAATGAAAATAAATACAGAGGTCATTCATGTAGACTCAGAGCACCGAAGAAGACTGAGCTGCTTTAGTTATTTAACACTGATGGAGATGATGTGGTATTATTCCCACTGCCAGAGAAGTCCCCTCATTTTGTTTGGTTTCACACCGCCACCCTGTGGCCACATTTGTAAATTGAAATGAACATGTAAAAAACAGGTAAACGATAGCAGCAGCTGTAAAAAACAACAACAAAAAAAACAACAACAAATATGAATGACATAAGGACATATGAAGAGTATAAAATGGCAGTATTTAAAGAAAAAAGGAAAGAAAGAAAGAAAGAAAAAAGAATGATAAACATGAGTACAAGTATACAGATAAAAAGTGCATACATTTCACATTTTTTTTTGTTTTTGTTTTTTGTTTTCTGAAATAAACTAAGTGATTTTAGAAGAGGATTTACAGAACTTCTGTTAATAAATAAAATAAAAAAAAAACTGGCATTCAAAAATAATAAAATTAACTAGATATTAAAGAGCACTGTTACCTGGATCATCATAGTAGGGTTTTTTCTACAATATATTTTATTTTATTTTTTAAATGTTCCAAATAAATCAAATCAATAATATCAAATAATATGCCTAAAGCTGAAGGAATAAACTGAATTGGGGGTTAGAAAAAAAGACTGCAAACTTAGCAATAAGACAATTGGCAGGGTAAATTTAAGTAAAATGAGATGTACTTCTTTAATTTGATTAGATGTAAAATATGTAAGTTGAGTTCAAGATATTTGATCATACAAGCGTTAGGATACATAGACAAAGTAATGAGATGTTAAAAAAAAGCTGTTAAACACTATGTAACAATGCAATGGTGACAAAAATACACACACACACACACACACACACACACACACACACACACACACACACACACACACACAAAAATAAAATAAAACCCTGAACAGATTTCCAGTACAATCTAAAAAATATTTCTGCTTGACTATTTTGAAATATCACCAAGTTAAAGCTCTGAATTTAAATATCATGCATTTTGTGACTATTTGTCATTACAATTTGTGTTTATTTTTTTCAGAAGTAACATAAAAGTAAATAAAAGTGATGGCTGAATGTGAATGTTCAAGTTAAATGATGGTGATTTGCTTTTATTTTATTTTTATTTTTAGTTGAGTGGTTAAGCGGAGTTCCGGGCGGAACCAATGAGGAACTAAACGAGTCCGCTCATGTTTCCGCCCGGCGGTATTTTGTACATGGACACGCGCTCACTGCAGCAGCGAGCCAACGCGGGTGGTCACGTTTCTTACATGTAGTAAATAGTGTAACTGCAGCTTTTCATGCCGACATTAATATCGTAATTTAAAGAGCCAAAATGGCGGACTCCAAAGAACTGAAGCTGAACTTTATCCTGAAAGAGCTGACTCTTTCCTCTCAGCCTGAAGCTGTCGATGTTCCCGGCAGCTCGTCCAGTGTGGAGCTGCGGGACAACAAACTGGTGTGTGTGGAGTATCCGGCGGCGGTCGCCAGTGTGGACAAGATGCTGCAGACTCTCGGGGGTGAAAAGGCAGTGTCCAAAGTAAGCAGACCACAGCTGAGTGTTAACTATATTTACTGTGGGAGTCGTCAGATTTTTGATTATGTTACACGTTATTCTGTAGTTTCAATCCTCATCTTGATGTTAAAATATCCACTTGCTATTGAATGTAAAACAAATTTATTAAACTTATTAAATCCCACTGCTTATCCATAAGTCATTGAGTGAAATGAAACAGACAGCTTCCCTACACAGATAAATTTATACCTAAGACTTTTCTAAATATATCATTGTTATTACCTTTTAATTTTGTCACACAAAATAAACCCAGGTATATGTTTATAACAGTAATTACCAAATATCTATCCTACAAATACCTATTTTAGTATATAATATAAGATAGGTGAGGTTAAGATATAATGTTATTGTGATTTTATACATGTTGCGATATGCATTGAGATACATTGCGATTTATTCCCTTTTTTTCAACTGTAAATGATTTTCCAAAGCGAACTCCTTAATCTAATAAGATAAAAATATTTCAGTCTGTCCTTCTCACTTCAGTCTTTTTTGCCGCAGTGAATTGTATGTACTGGACTGAAAAAGCAAATTCACTGAAGTTAAATGTCAGGTTGCTGTTTTGCAAGTACATAACTCTCAACATCTTTGCACTGCTCACATCTTTATCATCACTGCAGCAGTTTAACAGCACTAATCTCACACCTGTCCCTGCCCTTCCTGTGAATCCCACAGACCTACGCTCACCCCAACAGGCGCCTCGAGATGCGCTACCGACCTCAGGACCCTTTCTGTCACTCTCTGTGTGGAAACCGCTTCCCATCAAGCAACCTTGTCCTCAGAGTGCGCCGACGGGTGCGGAAAAAGGACCCCAAGGACGCTGAGATCCGCATGGATGTCCTCGGAGTCATAGGAACAACATACAAATTCCAAGGTTTGATTGAAAGTTTTTTTCCTTTTCACCACTGTCATATTGTCATATAAATAAAAATCTTACGCAGTCTATATCATAAAGACATTGTTTGAACTTCTCAAATAAAAAAAGATATCGAAGCTAAGGTTTTGTTTCTTTTGCAGGGATGGCAGACTTTCAGTACCTCGCTGTGAACTCAGAAGGAGAAAAAGGGACGTCTTTGTATGACAAAATCATCCTCCGCAAATCAGAGAATCAGGAGTTCTTTGAGAAGCCCATGCCCTTCTTTCTTCCTCCCGCCAGCTTCTCACGCCTCGACAGTCCTGTGGATTATTATTACCGGCATGACCATGTCTATCAAAAGTCACTGTAAGGGCTCTGTGGACAAAACGCTTCTCACAGCTTCTGTTAGTTGTCTTTGTCAAGTGTCCTGTGTAAACAACCCTATTGGAAACTCTTTATTTTCAATGTCAATGTGATGCAGCCTATGTGGAATATATCTATAATATCTCTCCTCCTTTCTGTGTGCAGCCAGGAGCCCCTCAACAGCAAGAACTTCATTGGTTGGAGTCGAGCTCGTCGGCCCCACAACGCCATTTTTGTCAGCTTCACTGATCCCACCGTGCCCACAGAGTGCCTCGAGCCAGCCAAGGTCAACTGGATGAGAGTCTGCGTGAAGGAGAACGAAAAGCAGGCTGAAGAGCAGCTGAAGAAGGTACGTGTGCTGCTGTAAGCATGGCTGCTGGTAACTGAGAGCACAACACACCCTCTGATTGCCATGGTCAGTGGTTTAATGTAAATTAAGATATAGAAATGATATTAGGAAATCTGTGGCACTCGGATCTAAGTTAAGTCTTTTATCAAATCAGGGTTAAAGCAGCATCATCAGAGTAAACATTCAAATCAGACAAATAAAATCAAACTCTCTTCCATTCAACAATACGTTATATTTAACGTTGTATTGCTGAGTCAACGTCTAAACCAATCAGCTGTTATAGTAGATAAGGTAAGAGCCAGGCGTTTCCCATCATGCCTTGTGCCTCTCAAGCTGCCAGTCCACACTTACTTTTGTTTTGAAGAATTTAGCATTTTAAGTCAAGTCAATTTTATTTATATAGCACTTTAAATACAAACAGAGTTGATCTAAAGTGCTCTTACAGCACACAGAGAGACGCAAAAAGTAAAGGAAGGAGAGAAACACAAATATTAGTGTGACGATAGCAATAAAATAATAATCACAGTAATGATAATTTAAAGTGCTATATCATAGGCAACCAGACTTGCTTGAGTTCCTTGAAGTCATTTCACCTTTCATCCAAGAAGCTTCTTTAGTTCTAACAGACTGGTGCGGAGTTGCAGGCTTTAAAAGGACATGACCACTTTAGAATGAACATACAGACAGTACTTACTCACCCTCATGCCGACAAAAAGTCCAGTGTGGTTTTTTTAATCCAACTCGTTTGGGATATCGGAGGATTACAGCTAGCCAGATTTTTCCATACTCTTGAAGTGCACGGAACCCACATATTGAAAATGTAATAAAACTCCGCTAATGCATTTCAAAAATGTCAGAGCGGCTGCCGTTTTTTTGTGGATTAAAAAACTACACTGGACTTCCTGTCGGCAAGAGGGTGAGTAAGTACTGTCTGTATTTTCATTCTAAAGTGGTCATCTCCTTTAAACTCTGTGTGTGTGGGTGTGAACCCTTACAGAGTCACTGAGGTCACATGTGAGTCGTTGACCCACCTTTGCCATCATGTGTGTCATTAGGGTTAGATGAGTCCAGGTGTGAATGCATTGATGAGTGGTGTCACGGGCCACATCCTCTGTTTAACGATGGTCGTTCCAGTTTGACATAGATGGCTTTTATTACACCTCTTTCAAACCATCTGTTTTCTCTGGCCAAGATGTGAAAGTTGCTGTCCTTGAAAGAATGTCCCCTCTCCTGTGGATGTAAATGGACAGCTGAGTCTTGACCTGAGGAGCAGTAATGATAGCATATCATTACGGTTATTAGTGCACCTGTAGCAAAAACATTTACAATTTTACGATCAGAAATAGGGCATGTGAGAAATAAAAATTGAGGTCACTGAGTTAAATATTCATCGTCTCATTACCTACTGTTACTCCCCACCCTCGGGCAGCCATATGGGACGAACAACACTCCACACTCAAACCCAGAAAACACCTTTAAAACAATCAAATCCATGGGATTTATTAACAGGCATAAAAACAAGACAATACAAAATCTCAGGTTGAGAAGCAGCAAGCCCAGCAGTCCTAATGTCAGAGGCCTCCTCCTTCTGCTGCTGCCACAGGCCAGATGCACCTCGCTACTCCAGGAATAGCATCTGGCTGAAGTCAGAAAATGATTTAACCTAATGTAACACAGGTATGACTTTTATCTTATCTCAAACTAAACTTGTTGTACCTAGATGTTTGAGAGTCGGCCCATCTGGTCCCGGAACGCAGTCAAGGCCAACATCAACATCCACCCTGATAAACTGAAGCTGCTGCTGCCCGTCTTCGCCTACTACATGGTGAGCTGAGGGGGAACAGTGCGTCTGTTAAAGATTGTGTCGGTGCATTTTAGGTCAGAAGGTAACTGGCGTTCAATGCACTCTCCCTGGTGTCATATAGATTTGCTGCATTTTGAGATAGTGAAACTTAAATGAAAGCCGATCACTGAGCCTCAGTGAGGTGTGGCTTCACAGTTGCTGAAGAGAAATGTCTCAAAATGGAAACTCTCTTATTGAAATAGATTTTGTGAACATAAAGGAAACAACATCATTTTGTTTTGACTGTGGTGTGAAGCACATTTGAATTATTCGATACTATAAGCATTCATGTTATTGTGTCCTCTCTCTGCTTTGTAGAGTGATTCACACGGTCTGTTCTGTGCTTTAACAAAATAATGAAGTCCTTTGTAAATGATCAAAGAAAAGCACTAAAATTAAAAAAGAAAAATCAGCATTTTTTCTGCCCAATTTCAAGTGAAACATCAGATTTGCTTTGGTAGGTGACAGGACCATGGAGAAGTCTGTGGGTGCGGCTGGGCTACGACCCCCGAAAGACCAAAGAGTCCAAGAAGTACCAGTTACTGGACTTCAGGATCCGCTGTAGCACCAAGCACGGTAACAATCTTTTCTTATTCTTATCTTATTCTTATATAAAGAACATTTTCAAGGAGGATTTATTTAAATATATTTTTTCACTGAGTTCAGTCAAGTGTTACTTTTGGTTTCCCATTTTTGACATTAAAAAGCAAGATTAGGTTCTGTATGATGTTGCACACCATCCTTTTTTTTTCACTTTTGAGTTTTAAGACTTTTCACGCTTGGGACGAAACAAAAAAATTTCTGAAAATATGGAGTGCCTTTTACACCAAGTCCGACACGAGTATTCATGCTCAATGCTCTCCACCGTGAATGAAATATTTGCACCATCAGTCATCATTGTCATTGTGATTTTTACTATAATAAACCCACACTCAACTGTACTCGCTGAAGACGGGCTTGTTGTTTTTATTGTACAACACTGTGTAGAAGAGTTACAATGTGGTTGCATTTCCTATGGGTGGCACCAAAGAAGCATGTTGATCTAACAGTGTTATGAGTTTCATAACACTGGTTTTTATCACCACGTGTGTTATTATTATCATTATTATTGGTCTAATTGGTCTTAGGTTTATAACAGTCAGCTTATAACACTGGGGCTCAGTGGATTTCTCAAGTGAGCTCAGCATGTTCAGCTGCTATATTTCCCCAGTTGGTCTTTTCATAGTTTGTCAGAGAGAACACTATCTGGCGAGATCAGTATCTATATTGTTGTGTGACAGTTTGAAGAGAATCGTGACACTGATTTCGAAGACAATATGTTGATCGCAACGCTTCTTTTAGCGGTATCAAAATGTGCACTGGAAATACAAAAATTTCAGATTGGTGTGGATAGATGCGTAAAGATAGATGGGCTCTTGATTGATGTGTGATTTATTCAACCAAGTCATTTGCATTTGGTTTTAAAAAAGACCTGTAATGAAAAGTCAGGACCTGTCTGCCTCACACTGACTGTTGGTTCCTCTTTCTTCACACTACAGGATATTCATTTTCTGATATGCCAGTGAAGGCCAAGAGGAGCGCCCTCAACTACAGTCTGCCCATCACATTCAACAAAACAGGTCAGTCTGTGAATTTATACAGATGGAACTCACACTGAGTAACCTCCAGATATTTAATCATTTGTAAAAATTCAGACACAGTCACGCTGTTGGGAAACGCAGGAGTACAAATGGTGCAAATGGATGTAAAACAGCATAGAGGTGGGAATGAAATGGAGCCTTGTGGTAGTTCAGACAGTTTTATAGTCACATGATCCATATGCCATCATGTGTGTGTGTAACCAGGATGTGTCTCATCTCTCACATAAAGGAAGTCCACATGAACGTTGACACTCATACATTCTGAACATTTGTTTTCCAACAGTATCTTTATTGATTTGTTAATAAACAAAGACATACACACATCCAGATTGTACGTATATACATCCACAAACATGCAGAAAGAAAAGGACACCTGGGCAAAATCTAGGTACAACCGCCGAAGATTTAACACACACACCCCAAAAATGTGAATTTAAAGATGAATAAATAAATAGAATCAATATAAAATAGATCAATAAATGAGAGAGGAAAAAAATACATAAATTAATAAAATAAAAGTAAAAAACAAATCAAATTCGAGATTGAGGATTGTGTTAGTGCAATACAATATTATTCAGTTTAAGTACACATTATATTAATGTACACATTTTGATTTGAACATTGCAGAGGTTCACTTATAGCATATCCCCAGGTACCTCCATCACGTGGGTTAAGTCTGTCCTCCCCAAGCAACACATGAAGGGACCCCAGATGTTGAAATGGTGAACGAGGGATTGATTGATTACCTCTGATAGCGTATGTAATTTTTTTCCAAGGGCAGAGTTGGAGACAGTTCAGAAATCCATTTATCCATACTGGGCCTACTGACTTTCTTCCATGAAAGAGCAATAACTGATTCACCTCAATTCTAGAGCATCCCATAAGCAGAGTCACACCATCAAACATGAATACACATTGCTGCTGTAAATGGTCAAACTTTGATGTGAGTGCCCTGCCTGTAACACCAGTATCATGCCCTCAATAATCTCCACTCTCCTGCTGCTGCTGCTGCTGCTGCTGCTGCTGCCAAGATAAACTGACAACATATTGGAAAAAGTGTTGTGTCTGTTTTCCAGTTTCCCAGGCAGCGAGCGTGATGGAACTTTCAGCTCAGGAAGGTCCAAGTACCAGTCGAGATCCAGTCCCAGTCTCGTATCAGCTGAAGGTCAGTGACAGTCCAGTTACCGGTATGTGACGATATTATTGGAGCGTGGTGACGACATGCTAGTGTCAAGTTGTTCTTGGTTAATGGCAGAACTAACTTAATAGTTCGATTTTATACTTGTCTGTTTTTTTAATGATAATTTCTTGCTTATGTTGGAAGATAATCAGGGTTGTCTTATCTCTTTCTGACATTGTAAAAACTTGACAGGTGAAGGGATTACCTATCGTAATCATTAAAAACTTGAATTATATCTGTATGATATCTGCTCTGATGCCTCCTGATCTCAGTTTCATGTCCACAGGAGTCATCCTACATCTTCAGAGAAGGCATGCTGCCTCCTCACAGACAGATGTTTTACCAGCTCTGTGATTTGGATGTGGAAAGGTTCGTTACAGTGCAGTGCACGCACAACTTCTTACTTACACAATAGTTTTTTATCTCAAGTTTTTGGCATTCAGACTGCTGTCAGGGTGTCTGAGAAAGGCCTTAAATTTCCCCACGTAGATTTAAGTGTTGTGATCTAAATTCAGTTTTGGGGATCTTAAAGGTGGGCTAATTTTGTGTTAACTTATAGGGTAGTTATTGATGATAATTATTGATGCATTAGTGTGTGTGTCACTTCAGTGTTACAGCTTGTAAAGATGGGGCTAATTTTAATTACTGTATTCAGTGCTGGGTAGTTTGTGAATTTCCCTACAGCAAACTGTGCACTCAGGGTGATCGGCTATGCACGGTCTCTGAAGAGCAGCAGTCTTGTCAGTACTGATGTCCAGATTCTCAAGTGCAGCCATCGCCAATTCCCAGTCTGAGCAGCAAAGACTTTGCTGAGGAGCAAAGACTTTGCTGCTCAGAGGTTAAAACCGAGTTAATATGACGACAACTTTTTATGTCGGGGCTTCAGGACACTTGGATCAGTACGGATGATCATGTTGGAGATATTTTGTGGTTTCAATTTTGTGTTCTTGGACATTAGTCTGGGGCGCCGTCTTTAAGTGTCCCCCACGTTTTGGGTGTAATGCAGCTGTTTGTGTGTCCAGTATCAAACAGGTGATCGAGCAGATGGGTGATGATGAGCAGCCGTGTGACGAGCGGGACGGCTGGTGTGTTCTCGGCACCACCGACAAGCTGAGGGACATGATCTCAGCCATGATCAAGAAGGTCATTCGAATCCAGAAACCACGTAAGGAAAATATCCATCACATTTCCTTGCATGTTACCCGGTGAATGAGGTCTGAATCTGAATATGACAACATTGATCATTCCATTTGTTCATAATGGCTTCCTCACATGACATGCTTTAGTGATGGGGTTGCAGGTTAACAAGGGGGAAGCATTTTGCTTCTGAGACATTGCAAGCAAGCTGGAGGAGATAGACATCTGACGTATGTTTGTGCAGTGCAGAGAGAAAATTGAAAAACTGTGACAATACTACAAGAAATTTGTTGATTGCATTAACACCAGTAAGGTGGACAGAGAATGTTCTGTTGGTTTATAAGTACAAGTTAGAGACACACCTTCAAGCTGGGAACCCTGTTGTGATGAGACGCAAATCCATGCTGCGTTGGGCTGATGTGCTGAGTCAAGCCGAGTCAAGCCAAGCCAGCATGTGTATGGAAGTCCTAATGGTGTTACAACTAGCCAAGGCCCTGCATCATTTTAATTAAGACTAAAGACTGATTGTCTTGTTAGCTTCTAACAACCAGGCATCTTATGAGGCTTTAAAAGTGCTTCTGTGGCTAAGTCATGGGATATGCAGTTTTTAGATACTTAGATATGACCCATTTAGGAAGTAGATACAAATGTATTTTAGAATATGGACAGAAGAACTTGGAAAAAAGGTTGTGTGTTAGTGGAGCAGGACAAACACAAATAGTGCAGGACTCCAGTTAACGTCTAAACACAATATTGAAAAGTGTGCTAACCAGTTCGCCTCTTGGTTTTATTCCCCTCTCTTAGCATTGCCGGATTATCCCAAGAAACGCAGACGCATCGGCCTGACTGCAAAATTCCCAGGGAGAGATTCGGATACAGAGGAAGAGGTGCAAGATGATGAGAACAAGGACGATGAGGGCGATGAAGATGAAGATGAGGATGATGAGTTTCAGCCGTCGGAGGGAAGTGAAAATGAGATGGAGACAGAGATTCTGGATTACATGTAGCAGCCGAAAACCATTTTGATGACATTCATCTCGAATCTGTTAATATGTTTCTAGATTCTGTAAAAGTTTTGAGGCAAATGTAAATAAACAAAGTATTTCTAGTTGTTTATGTACAAACTGTTTCATCTTTCCACGGTGGCGACAGCTGTGGCTGGAGGCATTATGTTTTAGGTTGTCCGTCCATCTGTCTCTTTCTTTCTGATTGTATAGATCATCCGTGTTGCTGGGTTGAAGATGCATGTGAAGCATGTTTTAGAATTTGTAGCTTCTTTGCAGCAACATCTGCAGCTTGACAGGGTGGCGGAGGTATACAACCACAAGGCGGTAATTCTAGTTTGGTTAATACAGTTGAAGAAATGTCAGGATGCAGTTTATCTTCAGATTTTGCAGTTGCATGTCATTATTAAGGCAAATACCTTACAAGTGCCATGTGCTGATGTGTGTTCTTTATTTTACAGTAATCAGAAATATTTTTTACCCAAAAAGACAGATAAATAAGAAAATTATAACAGATGATAAAACGGCAGTGAGCATGAGAAAAAAAACACATATAGGATAGCTGATGATCTGGCAGCTCTGTTATTCTGTCTCTTCCTGATGGCTTGTGGCAGATGGCTGGACACATAGTATGTATACACACATAAATATGGTAACAGATGTGTCTGTTCACATGTCAGAACAGGTGCTTTTGGACGGCCATGTAGATGCTGGTGTGTAGATAACTGGGCATATTTATGTGCCCAGTGGTATAATGGCTACACAGTTATATCTATATGTAATTTAATATTTATAGTAAATTACCTATAGATAGGTAAATCGTGTCTGTGGGTCCTTGAAGGTCCAGTGTGTAGGATTTAGGGACCTCGATTGGCAGGAATGGTCTATAATATTCATAATTGTTTTCATTCGTTTATAATCACTTGAAACCAAGGTTCACTGCATTTTTCGTTACCTTAGAATGAGCTATTTATATCTACATACGGACAGGTCCCCTCCCACGGAGTCCACCATGATGTTCTACAGTAGCCCAGGATGGACACACCAAATACTGGCTCTTGGTAGGGCCATTTGCCTTTTCAGATTTCTGCATTGGCCATCATAGTTCTCCTCCACGCAATCCACAATCTCACCACTAGATGTCACTAAATCCTACACACTGGACCTTAAAAATGCACTAAAAATGTCTTAATTTCAGTTTTATAAATATTGGGCTTTAAATATATTAATTAATCTTTAATTGTCAAAATGACTGAAGCCCTTCTGTGTGGAACTACACATTTCTGATGATGCAAATCTTTAAACCTACTGCTGAACCTAATACTGTCTCTTAACTTTCTACTTGCACTCACCTGTTGGCAAATTGTAGCTTAACCTAACCCACTCTAATAACCATAGGTGATATTCACAAAGCTTCCTAAGTGCTAAGAGTTGCTCCTAGTGATGAAATTATAAGAAAATTCTTAGAATTGTGACATTTTCTTAAAATTTCCCCTTAAAGTTAAGACTAGGTCCTTGCAAAGATAAAAGTTATTCACATAGCATCTTAGACCTTAAAAGAGCTCCAAGGGCTGTATTCACAAACATTCTAATAATCCTCTCAGAGGGCTCCTAACTTAACCTTAAAAAAAGTAAGGAGTCCTAGCTTAGGAGTGATTTAGGAAAGTTCTCAGAGCAAGTCTGAGCTCACTTTTTCCTGAGTGAGGAGGTGTGGTTGACCTCGTTGCTAGGTGTGATGCTTTCTTTTAATAGATGTGATTGGTTGTCACAGACACACCCTTTTGTGAGCCTGCAAGGTGTGGACACCCAGTGGAAATGAAATTAACTGCAGACTGTGAAAGTGTTCGTGTGATCCCTCTGCTGATGGAAGGTTGAGACAGACTCAAGTCATCACTGCTGCGCTGTTGCATTTTTTGCAGTTTTCCAAATATCTTTATGTTGCGATCATTTTGTTTCTGGTGTTATAGCGTTAGGTAGGAAATGTGTGTATATCCATAATGACATCAACCACAAACATTCTCACTGCACGATCTAATCTGTGGCATTTCATTTACCCACTGTCATCCAGCGCTTGGAGAATATTTATCCGACCTCTTTGTGTTTCCACCATTTTCTCGTCTGCTTAAGAAACTTTTACACCCCTTAAAAGTCATCCTCCCTACTCCGAACAGTTTTTCACATTGGGAGCTCTTTTAAGGTCTAAGATGCTCTGTGAATAACCTTTATCTTTACAATGACCTGGTCTTAATTTTATGGGGAAATTCTACGAAAATGTCACAATGCTAAGAATTTCGTCACTAGGAGCAACTCTTTGTACTCGGAAACTTTGTGAACACGACCCCAGAAATAAAATGACAACAACACTAAGATATTTGGAAATTGGAAGAATGCAACAGTGCAGCAGCGATGACTTGGGTCTGTCTCAACCTTCCATCAGCAGAGTGATCACACAAACAGTGACAACGCTTTCACAGTCAGCAGTTCCAAGTGTGCACACCTTGCAGACTCTCAAAAGGGTGTGTCTGTGACAACCAATCACACCTGTTAAAAGAATACATAAACCTAACAACGAGGTCAACCACACCCCCTCAATATGGTTAAGGTGTCTGTCCCTTCCTTGCCAAGAGTTGCTCTGACAACTTTCCTAAATCACTCCTAAGCTAGGACTCCTTACTAAAAAAAATTAGGCTAAGTTGGCTCTCTGAGAGGATCCTCATATATATAAAAGCTGATGACAATGACAACACTTTCACATTCAGCAGTTCATTTCATTTCCACTGGGTGTCTGAGCCCTGTCGGCTCACAAAAGGGTGTGTCTGTGACAACCAATCACATCTGTTCAACAAATGCATAAACCTGGCAATGGGGTCAACCACACCTCCTCAGTACGGTAAAGGTGTCTGTCCCTTCCTTGCTAAGAGTTGCTCTGAGAACTTTCCTAAATCACTCCTAAGTTAGGTTTCCTTACTAATTTGTTTTAGGCTAAGTTAGGAGCTCACTGAAAGGATCCCCATATGTATAAAAGCTGATGACAATGACAACACTTTCACAGTCAGTAGTTCATTTCGTTTCCACTGGGTGTCCGCACCCTGCAGACTCACAAAAGGGTGTGTCTGTGACAACCAATCACATCTGTTAAAGGTATGCATCGTACTTCAAAACAGGGTCAACCACACCTCACCAAGGTAAAAGTTTCTGTCCCTTTCTTTCCTAGAGTTCCTCTGTCAACTTTCCAAAATCCCTCCTAAGTTAGGACTCCATACTAAAAATATTTAGGCTAAGTTAGGAGCTCCGTCAGAGGATTCTCAGAATATTTATGAACACTTCCCCATATTCCTACATAAAACCTACCTCTGCACAGGACCACATGCTTACCTTTATTCTCACGTGCAATGCTTTAATTAAAAAAAAAGATAATAAACAACTCTTAAATTTGCTAAAAAAAAAAAAAAAAATCTAGAAAAGGTCTTAAGAAGCATTAAAGTTAAGCATCTGAAACCTGTAGGCACCCTGATGTAATCCACTACCTATGTGTAATAAATTTAATAGGTTACATTTTGGGTAAAAACTAATAATGTCCACCAATTTACCAAAATTTCCTTTTGTAAATTACAATACAGGTATTCAGTCCAGCATTTCAGAGTGAGTAAAAGGGGTCATGAGGATTAATGTCTGGCCTGGCCACAGCAGTGTGACTTTCAGTCTAGTCGGACAGCTGTGTCAACTCAGCAGTGGTTGTTTTCCTCCTGGCCTTATTACAGAAAAATATCCT
The DNA here is from genome assembly GCA_026686955.1 of Epinephelus cyanopodus. NCBI lineage: Eukaryota > Metazoa > Chordata > Actinopteri > Perciformes > Serranidae > Epinephelus > Epinephelus cyanopodus. The sequence goes on along the minus strand of CM048932.1, from coordinate 28,673,348 downwards.
AACGCCTATCTCCTATCGTGAGTTTCAAAGATAGTAAAAATCCCGTCTGTCTATTGCAGAAGCAAATGCTGAGCGCATGGCAGTTTCCTGTCTTATCTCAGACCTAATTTCTTATCTTAAGAAATCCAAACTGTAACTGTACATTCTTCAATCATCTGCCTGTATCTGTATTTAGACTGTACACGAGACTGACTTTATCTGACGAGATCGTTCTGGTAGGCTACTGGAGATGGACGAGCTATTAATAATTAAATTATCCTCTTGGCAGTTGATATATATACCCATTTGTACGAGGTTCAGGAAATTTTGAGCGTCATCTTACAGCTCGCGTAGCCTTTCAATCATTATATTTCGGTGTGCATGTTTCTGTTATACCAAAAATCCTGAATGTCATCCTAAAATAAGAGAATATAGGGTTTCAGAGTTACAGATGTTTCTGTAATGAGGCTCCAGATACACATCTGCAAAAGCTGGATATTAAAAATTCCATCTCAAATGTTAGACACACAACCCTAGTTTTAATGATAGCAAAGACATGTCTGTGTTGTGTTTTTCTATATATTTTTATTTTATTTTAATTACTTTTTCACCCAGCAATTTCTTAAAGTCCCCGACCAAATATCTCAGAACTTTCTTAAAGCTAAATAAAAGCCCAACATAAGACTTTTGGCTTCTATCAACTGAAAACTACTCAACACTGGAGTCACAAGACAATATAGATTAAATTAATCATCAAAGACTGCATTTCTCTTTTGCAGTATTTACGTATGGACCAGTGAAAACCACTTGTTTCCCATGTTGAGAGGCTATAAAAACTGCATTTTTATTTCATTTCATCACTACATACGTTATTTTGACATAGCTAAAGATGTTTGAAGTGTTTAATGTAATCCATATTACGCACTGAGGAAAGTGCTGTGGATGTAAGGTGGTTAAATATTACGTGTAATTATGTAACAGTGGGCGAAGCAGGCCCACAGACTGCACACTGGTCAGATGATGTCTAGGGGAGGGGTCTCCTTTATAAAAACTGTGCTCAACCTCTTCTCAAAGTGTGGTCATGATGATGATGCTGGGGATTTTAGTAGCTGCTGCCGTGTTTCTGGAGGCGGTCTCTGCCACCTCTGTAAGTTTGACTATTTGTTAATTTTTGAGCCATTGATTCCAGATAGATTTATTGCATTGGATCAAAAGTCTTTACATGTCTGTCACAACATAATTCTAACCTAATTATATTTAATTGCTGACATATTTAAATATTTTCCCTATTTCCAAAACTATTTAAAAGGAAACTAAAAATTTAAATCTAAATGGCACGCCAGATTTCATTGTTGTTCTATTCAAACAACAAACAACAAACTGTCATATCAAGTAATGGACTGTAATGGACTGTCATATCAAGTAATTTCCTTGCATGTCTTTTTTTTAATTCCTGTAGCTCGGGGTGGTGTACACCGAGGGAGGTATGGTGGAGGGCAAGAACATTCGTCTTGGGTATCGCCGTCACATGGATGTTTTCAAGGGGATTCCATATGCTGACATCCCTGGAAGATTTGAGAAACCAAAGCGTCACCCAGGCTGGGACGGTAAGTAAACTGCAGCCCAGTAACCCAAAAGAAAATGATGCCATTGTATGTTACGTTTGCATGTTTGATACGAATCATATAAATGTTTCTGAAGTAACTTAGTATGTGATCCAATTGTCATCGTGAGGTGGAGGGTAAGATGGATGGTATGAAACACAGACAAGTTGCCTGCCCAACTGCAGATCACTGTTTGAGACCAACAAACAACAAAACTGGCTACGTTTTAATGAGTCATTGCTGAGTTTCCAAATGCTTTTTAGGCACCAAACGTGAGTGTTTTGTGATTGACCTGTTGCTATTTTTCCCATGGTGATAATGGCATGAAAAGCAATTTACTGAGGCATCACTGCTTTTCCAGCAAGGATTGTGGCCTCAGCACTGGGTATTTTAAACCAAAATATGATCTGTCGCTAACCATAACCCAGTGTTTCTTATGCATAAACCAAGTGGCTACCTCCATTGCTGAAAAATTAAGTCAAGGCGGAATTTGAACGGCCACTTGAGACTGGCTCCAGAAGCGAGGCAATCCCCATTGGCCCCATGTTAAAACACAGAAATAAAGGCATTTACAGCCTGGTACCAAAATGTTTTGGTCTCTACAGCTAAATTCACCCTTCATGAAAACTCTACAGGGGTTGAATTTTCATATAACTCACTCATTTACATTTTATTAAGGCTTAAAGTTATGCGTAACTAAGGGTGGGTTATTTTGAGTGTCAAGGCGCCACCTTGGGCTCTCAGTTCAATCCACTCCTCACTCCCCCACTGCTCAACCCTCTCATCTTGATATGGTCACTTCTGTCTTAAAAAAAACAAGATGGCAACGGCCAAAATGCCGAATTCAAGGCTTCAGACCAGGCTACAAGAAGTGCTGCTCAGCCTTTCTTTCTATTATCAATTTTTGATCCACAGAGGGTCTATATTTGTAAAACTAACCTCAAGACAATAAAAGCGATTTAAATATCCATGACGTCATCACAACGTAAAGTCTAAGAGCCAAGCCGGAGCTCATGGCATGGCCAGCAGAAGAAACACTACTGCGCATTTTCAGTGGGCCACATACCGCAGAAGTAAACCCAAGTGCTAGAGCACTTTGTAGTGGGTGCACTCTGAAATGGATCGGTGCCATCTTGACATCTGATATCTTGGTATTGTTGTAAATCTATCCTTCTGAATGCTGAGTCCACAAACCAATGAGTGACATCACAGTAGCTGCATCCACTATTATATACAGTTTATGGCATAAACCTAACCAAACAAACTGTAAAGTATAGGTATGAACTCTAATTCCCCCCACAAAAATATGCACCCTTAGCAACTGTAGCCCTAACTCCAAGCAGCTAATTCTGCATTGATGGAAAAGGTTTTATCTTCCAGCTGTAGGGGTAAGTGAACATCAACAAAGGGCATGATGTAATGTGTCATGAAAACTAATTTACTCTGGTAATTCTAAAAAGTCTTCCCTTGCTCTTACACTGTGCTCGTCTCTTGTCAGGTGTTCTGAAGGCCACCGGATACAGAAAGAGATGCCTTCAGGTGAACCTCATCATGACTGACACCAGAGGCAGTGAGGACTGTCTTTACCTTAACGTCTGGGTTCCTCATGGCCGCTCAGGTAAAGACTGAAAGAAGCCAGTAGAGTGTCGTCCATATTGTATGTACACTACAACTCATTATCTCTGTCTTCTAGTGTCCTCCGGTCTGCCCGTCATGGTCTGGATCTACGGAGGAGGCTTCCTGGCTGGAGGCTCGATGGGTGCTAACTTCTTGGACAACTACCTGTACGACGGGCAGGAGATCGCAGACAGAGGAAATGTTATTGTGGTGACGCTGGGATACCGTGTGGGCGCACTGGGTTTCCTGAGCACCGGAGAGCAAGACTTACCTGGTAGGTGGCTGTTTCTTTTGTGTTGTGCCCAGATGACGTTGGCCTGCCTGTGAATTTTATAAATTGTTCCATGAAATTAGTAGTTTCTGCTGTGATTAAGTGAAACGTTTATCCACATCAGGAAACTACGGTCTTTGGGACCAACACTACGCCATCGCCTGGGTGAACAGGAACATCCGCTCATTCGGAGGAGACCCCGACAACATGACTGTCTTTGGAGAGTCTGCAGGTGGAGCTAGTGTCAGCTTCCAGGTACGGAGCTTTTTTTCAGATACATGATAATTATAAAATGAAAAAAAGTCCCAGTTTGTAAACATGAATCTAACTTCACTTAGAAAAACATACCAACAAATCTATTTTGCCCGCCCACAGACTCTCACTCCACACAACAAAGGGCTGTTCAGGAGGGCCATCTCCCAGAGCGGTGTCGCCCTTTGCCCCTGGGCTGTCAACAGGAACCCCCGCAGGTTTGCTGAGGAGGTACAGAACAGCTTCTCTGACATATTTTTAAATTAACTGTCATTAAAATGTATATACATAAAGCTCTGGGAAACAGTTAAAGATGATTTGAACCTTCTCTCCAGGTTGCTCTGAAGGTCAACTGCCCCACCGATCACACTATGGCTGCCTGTTTGAAGATGACTGATCCTGCGCTCCTTACGCTGGCTGGTTCTCTCGATCTGTCCAGCTCACCTGATCGTACGTACTGCACTCCACATAGCCTAGTTCACATTCTAGACATTGTGGTGCTTTCTACCAAAGCAGTGAAGAGATGAAAAAGTCATCTTGCTGCACCTTCTTCTGCAGTGGTTTAATTTGCGCCCCACTGGAGAAACTGTGCAACAACACATCTATGAAATTATATTTATCTCCATATGCCCAACTCCTAATGTTCACATTACAGAAATGAATGGAAATGCACATTAATTGGCAATTTCTTTTACAGATTTTCTGGAGATTAGTTTAAACTTTGCACAACATTTGTATAGGAACTTGGCTGGTGAGAGTTTCCCTTAAGAGTCCTGACACACTAAGCCTGTTAAATGCTGGGAAAATGCAGATTTTAAACACACGTAACAGACAATATTGCTTTTAGTATAGATATGATTAATTAAACTACCATAATATTAGCACCCTACACCTATTAACATTATGTTGTAATAGATGAGCATGTTTTAGTGAATTCGATGCACGTTTCCAGACAGTGTAGCAGTGATAGAATTACTCAACGATATCAGCCTACGTTTTGACGACATGTCAAAGTCCTTGAGGGCTCACAACTTTTTTTTTTAACCAGTGACGATGCAGTCTAACACTGTTTGGATAAAATGTTAGATCTTTTTTGTTTAGCCAGAAACAGCCTTAAAATCGGCATCACCAAACCCACCAGACACCATTCAAATAATTAGTGATTTAAGCGTGTATAGAGCCAGCATATGTTCACATCTAGCTGGGTGAATTAGGGGTTTATTCCAACCAAACTTAAGCTGGTGATTGTTTAACAGTGGAAAGTCAAACGAAGATGGTTTCTGTGCGTTTAAGTTTGTTTCCGTCGACACTCAACTGAAGTGGGATTCAAGATGATAAAAGTACTGTTTATTTAAATGGAGTTTGGTGAGTTTGGCGATCGCAACTTTGGGGCTGTTTCTGGCCCAACAAAAAGGATCTGATTCTTTAACAAAAATGTCTGTCTCTGTAGGGTCCTTTCAATAACCTTGTCAGACACTTGAATAACAATCCTAGCCTGTCAGGGGCAAAAACAAGAACTTTCAGTGGACGTAAATTGATGGTGCCCTGACTGTTAACATTGCAGCCTGGCCGCTGCTCTCATGTAAGACTGGACCAATTTTAGAAAATATTGGGAAAATTGGATTCAGGTTTATTTGATGTTCAAAAAGCCACACAGCAAATCCTCAGCTTGGAAGCAAAAGTGCTTTGTTTTCTCTTTTTGATGTAAAATGACAGATGGATTTTTAATGGCACTAATATGTTTTATTTAGACCAGCAAGTTTGAAAGACTGATCCTATTCCTTTCGTATTAAGAGTTTAGTTTTATGCATGCATATGAAGAATAGATTACTGAAGAAACTCTGGGGGTGTAGAGCTAAATTCCTCCAGATTAATCTTCATAGACCAACAGTAGATTCAACAAATGGAAAATTAGGATGCCAGTTATCTATAAAACACACAGTACATAATAAGTGCCTGATTGTGTTTGCTTCTGTCAGGCCCCCTTGTTACGAATCTGCTCCTGTCACCTGTGATTGACGGGGACTTCTTGCCGGATGAGCCTTACAACTTGTTCCATAACGCGGCTGAAATCGACTACATTGCTGGAGTCAACGACATGGACGGACATGTCTTCACTGGTTTAGATGTTCCTTCAATCAACTCCCAACTGGTGGACACCTCTATGTGAGTTGAACCAATCTGATCGCAGTGTGAAACTTTCTGCAACAGAGAGACACGCTGTACTTTTGTTGGAGCTGTGGTGTTTTATCAGACCTCATTTTCAAACCTTACTGATTGCAGTGACGATGTGAAGAGGCTCCTGGCTTCGTACACTAAAGAGAAGGGCAAGGCTGGTTTGGACAACGCTTTCTCCACATACACCATACCCTGGGGCTCGAACCCCAGCAGGGAGACCATCAAGAAAACCGTTGTAGAGATCGGAACGGACTTCATCTTCCTGGTTCCTACTCAGGCTGCCCTCTACCTGCATGCTGCCAATGCCACGTAAGAATAAGATCGTGCTACGCAGATGTCTCTTTTAGTTTATTTATAAGCCCTGTTGCTCCACACCTTGCTTTAGGAGGTGGGGAATGAAACCAGGGCGTAATTTTTCTTTAACTTCAGCCACTGTAGAAAGCTAGGAAAATCCATTTAAAGAGGGGTTTAAGGAACAGTGTGTAAGATTTAGGGAGATTTAGTGGAGTGAAGCCCTGGGGATTGTAGACTGCAACAAGCTGAAACTTCTCTGGGTAAGATTTCCTTCAGTGTTCATTGTCACATCCCTGTTCTTCTCTTGTCTCACCACAGAACTGGACGCACCTACTCCTACGCCTTATCTGAGCCCAACCGTATGGGCGGCCTCGTCATGCCCTACCCCAGCTGGATGGGAGCCGACCACGCTGATGACCTGCAGTACGTGTTCGGAAAGCCTTTCACGACACCACTGGGGTACTGGCCCCGCCATCGCGACCTCTCTGGCTACATGATTAACTACTGGACCAACTTTGCCAAAACTGGGTATGACACACGGGAGCATCACAGAAATCAAACCTGAGTTGCACACTGAAATAGATCTGCTTTAATTCTGTTGCACTGTTCTCTGATTGTGCCCACAGAGACCCCAACAAAGGAGAGAGTGTGCCCGCTACCTGGCCCAAATTCACCAACACCGGACACCAGTATTTGGAGATCCATCATAATATGAACAAGAACTATGTGAAACAGAAGATGAGAATGAGATATGTGCATTTCTGGTGCAGCGTCCTACCCAACCTTCCCGTATCCATATATGAATAAAGTCCTTGTGCAATCACCCGTGCACATGGACCTACAGAGCTCAAGTTTCAAAAAGTACCGGTTCATAAAACAATAAATCAACATATAAAACAATAAACAACAAATACAAATTAGATTTCTTTGGTTTTATTTTTTTATATGCTGTGCTTATTCCTGTTTACAAATCACTTTGCATGTTTGGAACCTGAGTTTTTGATTTGGTTGGTTTTTGGATGATAGCAGATGCTACTGCCAAATAATAGGGTTTGGAATCACCAAAATCCCAATAATACTTTTATCACTTTATCACGATACTGAAGTAACTATAACTTAAAAAACATTAAAAATTGTTCGCAGAGACCTGTGTATGTTCAGGAATCAAATAATTTTATTTCTGCTCAAGTAATAGTAAAGCGTCTCAACTGACCCTGCTATACAGGTCATCAACACACAACACGGTGCCATAATACAGGAAAATCAGACAATGCCAAGTTGAAAATTCAAGAGCGGTCTTCATCAGATCCATTGTTTTCCTGTAGCATGCCACAAAGGAGCTGAACCAGTTTCAAATAAGGTTTTCAGAGGGTATCATCACCTTTATGACATGGACACTTGCTGAGGGAACAAAGGAGATACTGTGCTTAATTAATTTAAGACAAAGAATTGAGACAATCAAGAGTATCAAGTGAACCTAGTATCCTAGGCTTATGTCAGCCATAGCCCTCAATTAGCTAACTTATTAGCTGCCATTAATCCTTCTCTTACCCTGATTTGAATATTTCCTTCTGTTCCACATACAGTGCCTTGGAATATCTGTACATCGGACCCCTTTAAGCCGTACACTCCACAGAGCTTGGGTCTCACTTATAATACAGTGATCATTATCCATACCAAAAATGTACATATGGACAAAAGCCATTGTCAAAAATTTGACAATTCCTACAATCAGGCTCCCACCTCACCATCTGCATCGCCAATTTCCCATCTCTGAAATGTTCATAAGCATGGGTCACAGTTTCTTTCATCAAATCTGTTTTTATAGATCACAACTTTTGTGTAGGAAGTGGCACACGCCTCTTTCAGGATCTCGTTTTGTGCATATGCAGTGTTTAAAAATGAGACCCTGGTCTTTGAGGAGGAGTTGACAGTTTACTTTTAGTTTCATCTGACCAGAGTACTGATCTCCCATATGTTTGGAGAGGCTCCCACACGCCTTTTGGTGAACTCGAAGCATGTTCTTATTTCTTTCTTTAAGCAATGGCTTTTTTCTGGCCACTCATCTACTCTTAAAGATATTATCCTCTAGATTTTGGGATCTTGCTGTGAGATTTGTGTTAACTGTAACTGTTTTAATAAATGGGCTCTGTGTCTGTCAGACGGTATGAAGGTGATACTATCAGCAGGGCAATAATGTGTCCATATGCACAGAACAGACAGGTAGATTTTTTTTTCTCACAAAACTTTCCGACTTTATTCTCATTAAAACACGATTCATACAATTTCTATTATATTATATTGTATACTATTCATAATGTAACTTTTTTCTCAAATACTTTGACTTCTTAAAGAGCACAAATACATAGGATATGTTTTGAAAATGCAAAAGGTGTTAAACATGAGCAGAGGTTTATGAATTAATGGCAATTAATATATTTGTCATTGATGTAAATAGGTGCAACATGCACATTAAAGGAGATTGCTGCCCCCAAACAAAAGACTGCAGAGGAAACATTGTATGAAAAAACTGAACGACAGGATAATGAATATTTGAAAGCAATACAAAATGCCTGACAGGCTAGATTTTTTATATTCTGAATTGTCACTTGCAGCCTGAATTTTAAGTTTTCTTTCATGTAAACAAAGACATTTCCACCATAAAATCTGTGCATAAAAATGACTAAAATGCAGGTGATTAAGTGTTCCACCACCATTTTGAAATTCAACCTGCAACGTTAGCCTGCATTACCACTTTCATTTCAAATTCACCTGTAATATCTCATATTTTGTCTTCCAGCATGTACAAAATCTCTCAATAGATAAGCGGCTATGTTGTGACAGGGCGGCTTGTAAAGAACTTGGCCGCTCTCGCCTCGCATTAGTAAAACACTTACAGTTCAAATGGGGCTATTTCTGAGTTTTTATCTAATCTGAAGCCGTGTGTTGTTTACCATTGTGAGAATCGGTCCATCTGTGTCTGTGAGTCGGAGAAACATTTGCTTCACTATCAACTTTACAAGAACTGCAGGGCTTTCTGTTAATGTGTCTCCAGTGGAAACATTTTACTCTGAATCTCAAAGTAGAAAACAACATTACTATAGCCTTGAAAAATGTTTATCTATGAGTGTTGACTTCTGACATGTGGGTGTGTGATCTTTACTTTTATCATCACAGCTTCGATTATCATGATAGAAAGATAGTGGAACAAAACGGAAACCAGAGGACTGGTTCCTACAGAGGAGTGGCTCCAAAACATTTAACAATTATATATTTATTTAGACCCAAGAGTCCTGTGTCAGTATTAGGCATTACAAAATAAAAAAATAAACAAACCACACGATACACTAACAAACCTTCCTTCAATTGGCAATTTGCACAGTTTGCACCAGGCTGTTTCCCATCAGAGGTCAGAGGTTTGCAGGTCATGGTCAGACTGACCACAGGGTGTAAAGGTTATATAACACAAGTAAACAGCTTTATTTACCACTCATACTCTTTCGGGGAGGATCTTGTGTGTATATAAGCACCTGGAGAGGTACTCGCTGGTTCCTGGACCACCATGGAGACACTGAAGATTCTGTTTGCTGTTGTCGTGTCTCTGGGGACGGCCGCTGCAGCCTCTGTAAGGACTTTAACTCATTAGAATTTGCAAATGTGGGGTAATTGATCTGCTCTTTCTGATTTTAGGGTGTTTTGCGGTCAAAAGAATTAACTTATTTTATTGTTGGGATGTGATTATTTTTTTAAATATTGTTCTGCCTTTACTGTAAATAAGTTGACTTCATCCCTGTCAAATTTCTGTGATTGCAAATGATCAGCTGGAAATTTAAAGTGGCAGTTCAGATCTTTTGAAGTGTGGCTGTATGAGGCAATTAGTCAGTGTATTACCCATGGTAAATATCAATCGGCACGCCCCCGGTTTGGAGAAGCAGGCAGGAGTACTGACATGGAAGCTAAGTAATGTACTGCTGTGGATGGGGACAGCAGCAAAACATATTTTAGCCACGTAAAAACACATTAACTTGCTGTCAGACAGCGATTTCCGTCGGGAAACTGAAGCCGTTTCATCGCTCTCTTCAAAACCAGACTCCATCGAGAAAAACTGTAATTTAACATTGCTGAACAAAGGAGCTACTAGGTTTATTCGTGTTATTGTGTGACTTAGTATTCTAAAGGGTTGGTTTGGTGTCACAACTCTACTGGACATCCATCGAGTGCTGTTCTGCTGGACCAGTCGGCCAGCTCACTCTTCTTTGTGGTTGTAAAGAGAGAATGTATATTTACATGGATCATTCATAGTGGCGTGTCAAGTGCTATATCAGTCTCTTTTGTCTTCAAAATGTCTTGCCTTTGGCATCTGCCTCGTGGCGTGTCCGTTCAGCTTAAAGGCCTTGCCAGCTTTCTCTCCAGGTGCAGCTTATAGCGGCTAATGAGCCATTACCACCAACCTCCAAGTGTGATGTCAGTGCTGACCCTGCCTCCTACCACCTGCCTAAATCACACCCACATCTACAAGACATTCATTTAACTACCAATAAAGCTATCAATTTACTGTATTAATACCTTTTTTAACAGTAGGCATTATATTGTCATTGAAGGTGAAAGCTCTTGTCTGACTGTGTTTCTAGCTGGGCGTGGTGCAAACAGAAGGTGGCAGCGTCCAGGGAAAAAATATCCCACTTGGTTTTTTCCGCTCCGTGGATGTTTTCAAAGGCGTCCCCTTCGCTGCCAAGCCTGGAACATTTGAGAAACCCAAACCTCACCCTGGCTGGGATGGTGCGCTCAAACCCAACAATTTATTGCATTTTTTACAGCATAAATAGTAGCTGATCATCCCTCCAACAATCAATACTGTTTTCATCCCCAGGTGTACTGAAGGCAACAAAGTTTGCCAAGAGATGTCACCAGATCAGCATGCTCCAGACATCGAGTTTTGGTAGTGAGGACTGCCTCTACCTCAACATCTGGGTCCCTCAGGGCCGAAGTGGTAGCTATTTTGTGTTTCTATACATTAGTAGTGGAATCATTGATACACTAGCCTAGATGTGCTTATGCTTCTCTTTTTCACCCCAAGTGTCGTCAGATCTGCCCGTCATGATTTGGTTCTATGGAGGAGGCTTCATGGTCGGTGGTTCTATGGGGCCAAACTTTTTCAACAACTATCTGTACAGCGGTCAGGAAATTGCAACCAGGGGCAATGTCATTGTGGTGTCAGTGGGATACCGTGTGGGAACCCTGGGCTTCCTCAGCACAGGGGACTCTCGCTTACCTGGTAAGGACTGGTAATGGGAACCGACTGACCTATCAGTTTACAGTGTGTTCTTTCCATTCTGTTACTTGAGTTAAGTTTTTTACATCCATCCTGCCTCTATTAATGTGCTTGTCACCACAACAGGAAACTACGGTCTGTGGGACCAGCATGCCGCCATCGCCTGGGTGCACAGGAACATCCGTTCATTTGGAGGGGACCCCGACAGCATCACCATCTTTGGAGAATCCGCAGGTGGAGTTAGTGTCAGCTTCCAGGTGAGAGGCTTGAGTAAAAACGACAGACTGTGGTTTGATAATGGACGCAGCTACCATGGCGTCAGTCGTTGGTTTGTGGACTCATGTTTAGAAGCCTCAAGTTTGGCATTTTGGCCGTCGCCATTTTGGATTTTTGGAGCCGGAAGTGGTCATATTTGGAGAAGAGGGTGGAGCTGTGGATGAGCGAGAGGTGGATCTGACTCATAGACTGTGGTAATGCCTCTTGGCACTCAAAGCAGCTTTGTCCATAATGATGTGTAACCTTAAACTTTAGTACCATTTAAACAGGTGAGCTATTTTAGTTACTGGACAACATGCCATAAGTTAAGTATCACAGATTTAAAGATTGTCAAGCTTCAGATGATCCACAAGCATCAATAAATCTTTTACTAACCATTAATAAAGCAGTTGGTTACAACCAATAAACCCATTACAAAGTATTCCAAAATGACATTTCTGAGCATTCATACACAGCAGCACATACACCTTTAGCAGATGTGTTCTAGCTCACTTGGCAGAGCATATGCTCCATTTAGGCTGGGTCCTTGGCAGCAGCTCAAGTTCGAGTCAGACTAACAGCCTTTCACTGCGTGTTGTCACCTCTCTCTCCCCCCTTTCCTGTCGCTTTCCAGCTGTCTTTGATAAACAACAACAAAAAGTATCTATGCCACAGAAAAGTGCCATTTCATGCAAGCTTTTCCGATACTGAAGCCACGTTAAACAGCTAACAAACACATCTACAAGTAATAATTGTATAATCTATGGATGTATTTCTACACAGACTCTCTCCCCCCACAACAAAGGGCTGTTCAAGAGAGCCATCTCCCAGAGCGGTGTTGCCCTCTGCCCCTGGGGTCTGAACAGGAACCCACGCAAGGTTGCAGAGGAGGTATGTCATTATCAGACATCATGAAGATGAACCCTGTTGTGGCGTAAAAAGTCTTAATGTTATATTTTTAGGATCATTTGTCATTTTTGTTCCCATCTTGTGCTGTCACGAGCACGAGCCTGTAGCCCATGAGTAGATGCACACTTCCTTCTGTGCTGACAACGCTGGTGTGGGTGTAGTCCAGTAGAAAGAAAATAGTTCCTACATGAAACTGCTCACAACAAGGTCTGTAGATTGTCCTGAGTAAATGGGGCATGATTTCTGGAAATAGACACTGCTGTTGAGTATTTTTTCAGCATTTTGAGCACCACAAGCTGAGTGCCATCTAGTTCCAATATATATAAGAGAAAGCAGACATCTCTGCGTCCATTATCTCCAACACTCTGCAACTCACACCGAAACAATCTAGATTGACAAACAACATATTTGATTCCAGAGTGAACTATCCCTTCAGTTGAGAATTCAGCAGACATCAGGCATTCTGCCAATCTGCTCAAAACCTGCTTTTTATCATGTGCTCAGGTTGCTGTGAATGTCGGCTGCCCCACTGATGACAGGATGGTGGCCTGTCTGAAATCAACTGATGCTAAGAATCTCACCATGGCTGCTCCCCGCGTCAAATTTGGCACCCCAGACTGTGAGCTTTATATTCTGTCTATGTAACAACTTTATTTAGACTATATGTATGACAGGAAACCAACATTCAAAAAGCATGTTGCATTGTGGTTTTGAGCTTAAACTGTACATGCTGTACATACAAACTAGCAATACCATATAAAGTGCTACCTCAGTAATTTTATGTTGATTTCTCTCAGATCCAGCTGTGAAATACCTGGTTCTGTCTCCTGTTGCTGATGGAGACTTCCTCCCCGATCAGCCTGAAAACCTGTTCCACAATGCTGCTGACATCGACTACCTTGTGGGGGTTAATAACATGGATGGACACCTGTTCTCCTCCAAGGACATCCCTAACTTTAATAACAAGAATCAAGAAATTCCTGTGTAAGGCTGAATTTATCTTCAGAGGGAAGACATTTTGTTTTGTGAGCCCTTACAGCTTTGAAAGTTAAATCACTGAAGCAAGAGAATAAATTTGCAGGTCAAAGACAGCAGAGTCCCAGAGCCCCTTCACAAACAGAGCTTTCTACCTTATCTTCATTGCAGAGAAGATGTGAAGAGGCTCCTTGCTGCTTACACCAAAGAGAAGGGGCAGGCTGGTTTTGAGATTGCCTTTGCCGAGTACTCGTCCAACTGGGAATCAACACCCAGCCAGATAAGCATTAAAAGAACTGCTGTGGACATTGGGACTGACTACATGTTCCTGGTTCCGACACAGACTGCCATCTACCTGCGCGCTGCTAACGCCAGGTGAGGCCAACCTTTGCCTTCAAATATCTTTTAGCTGCTAATTTAAATATACAGCTGCAGACTCTCAATTAACAACTTTCACCAAACATAAATAAGTTTTTGAATTATTATTCACATACAAAATGATGGTCTAGTCATGTTTTTTGGTCATGTAGATGCTTCAGTTTACATATTCTTTGAGTTTCAATTATACAGAAGTTTTGCTGCCAGCTCTAAATGCACACCGCATGGGACAACTGAAAACTTAGACCCATTTTGAATGTTATCACTCTTGAATAGGTGTTATCAGTGGTTATCAGCCTCATGATATGGTTTAGATGGAGTGTGCTACACCTACTAGAACGTTCAAAAGCTCATTATCAGCGCATTCAATGGCTGTTATCAGTTGTCATCGTGAGTTGGGTTTTACTGTCACTTTTGCTACATTTAGGTGCCAGTATCATGTGTAAGGTTTAGGAAAACGTGACATGACGTAAAGAACTTAAATATTTACATACAAGCCCTGGTCTTCTAGATGAAATTTCTATATTTGTTTGGGTTAGAGGGCCCGCTACATTCATTTGTGTGATCAGAGGGCCATTATCAGTCCATTAAATGGCTGTTATCAGCTGTCAACAGGGGTTAGATTTCACTTTCATATTCATTTGGTTTAGACGCCAATACTATGTGGTCAGGTTGAGAAAAAAAGATCATGGTTTAGCTGAGAGAAATAGCTGTGTTTAGTCTCGTTGCCAGGTCGTCACCTACCGACACGTTCGGTTGGTGGTTTGGTCCGACAACCAACAACAAGCATCAACCAACAGCAGTATTTGACACCCTAGGAATGTGATTTAAATATCTTTTTCTCCAGATTTACATACAGTACCTTTGAAATAAGTACGTTTGTGATGTGACATGAGTTAAATTAAGTCAGCATTCACTTTTGGTTTCACAGGGGACATGAACCCCAGTCTTCTGGGTGAAAGTTCTGTATTTGTTTGACTCATACATCGTCCCAGCCTCCTCCCAACACTGGACTTTCTCAGTCTTTACACTAATGTTATATCACCTGATTTCCTCCTTTGCTTCCATCATAATTACCACGACCATTAGATGTTGCCACCCACAAGTAGGCCGAGATGTAGCAGGCCCCCTCTAACCCACATCTTTGGGGCGGTTTTCTTTTCTCCTTAAAAGTTAAGGGCAAAGTTAAGTTAAGGACAAAGTTTGTGACTGGCATCATCAGATTGATTCACACAGTGTTGTCCTTTAACAGGTCTGGGCGAACCTACTCCTACCTGATGTCTGAGCCCAGTTTACTGGCTCGACCAGGAAAACCCTACAATGAGTGGGTGGGAGCCGACCACGCCGATGACCTGCAGTATGTGTTTGGCAAACCCTTCACCACACCAAAGGCTTATGGGGACAGACACAGAGACCTGTCTGGCTATATGATTGCCTACTGGACTAACTTCGCCAGAACTGGGTAAAACACACTGTGCATGCACTGCAGAATTTTAACTTAGGGATTTTTTACTGCAAAACTAATGGACACTTTCACATGTATTTTCACAGAGACCCCAACAAAGGAAACCTGAAGGTGCCTGTGATCTGGCCTGAATTCACCAGCACTGGACAACAGTTCCTGGAGATCAATGCTAAGATGAACGAGAGCTCCATCGGACAGGAAATGAGGCTACGTTTTGTTCGCCTTTGGGCCAGCACCCTTCCCAGCCTCCCATCACAGGCTGCCACAGATGCTCAGTGATGCATTGTTAGTTTAAAAACAGACACCATTTACAGAAATAAAACAGTGCGTGGGTAAAGAAAAAAAAAAGGCTCAATTTGACTGCCTACCTAGAGTGGTGTCCTTTATCATCATCATCAGCAGCAATGCACGTTAAAAGAAAGCATCTCCAAAATACTGTCTAAATAAAGTATGTAGTTCAATATGTTTGAGAGAAGCAAGTGCAAATAAAACACAACCATCCAAAGCAAAGCTGAAACCACTCAGGAAGTGCATGCTTCTGCTGTTCTGTCAGTTCTCAAAATGATTTTTTAATAGCGACAATAAAAAACTGATCCAGATCTGCGCCAGACAAACATATTGACACAGTCATGGATTCCATTTGCCAGGTGTTTTGAATTTAACTTCCCATAAAAACGTGGAGTTGACAATGTGCCTCTTGAGAGTGCACGCAGATCTCCAAATCCACCTGCAGTGACATACAGAATTACAGATAGTCTTTGTGCAAACTGTGCCCTCTAGTGGAGTTTCCTGCTTTAACTAGCAATCAATGCTCTTTGCTGCAGCCTTGTGCAATTAAAACAGCAGGATGACAGCTGCAGCTTTTTAATCCATGCATAAGTGCCCCTTTTCAGTGAGGATGTGAAGAGGCTCCTGACTTTGACCACTAAGGAGAAGGGCGAAGCTGTTTTGGACAAAGACCCCAACAAAGAGTTGGCTAAGAAAACAATTGTGGAGATTCAAATCAATTACATCTTACTCATTTCTACTTGGGAATAATATCAAGTCATCCACTGGGTTCTGCCAGTGTCAATACCCAAGGTGCATTGCTGTCTGGGACACTATTTTGAGAGGATGACATTGAAAACATAGTGGCGTTTTAAAGTTATGTCGATATTAAATAGTGCCCATAGTCAGTGTTACACTCGCTGATTATAAAAGGGATTCGTTTACGTGTCGTTTAAAGACAGAATGATGCATTTTCGTGGCCTTTAAGTTTATTTTTCCTGTAGTTTTTAATTGCGTATAATATATCTGTTTATAAGTAGAGCTTTAGAATTGATTCTTGACCTTGGAAACCAGAGTTGACACAACAGTCTCACCTTAGGGTCCACTTTTCTTCATCAGCATATAGAGTCAGGATGTAGAATGTCCATGCTGGCCTAAAGGTTAATAAAAAAAGAATGAGTCTTGTTCTGTGGTTTATTTGCTAATGAAGATGTGGTAAAGGTTGTGTGATTGAAAGCTCCATGACAGCCACTCCTGACTTGTCTATGTGCCTTATGTTCTCAAGGTTGTCAACACTGCTTCCTGCTTTTTGCCTCTAGGGTTACCTGAAGGGAACTAAACTGAACAGTACATGTCACATATTTTTCACTGCACATATTGTTACATTCACGTGTTTCCTTTTTGCGTGCGCTGTTAATGGTTTATGGTGTCTGTTGCTTGTTTTTAACAAGTAGTCCTCATAAGTGCAAGAAGCCAATATTACACTAAAGTCTAAGATCTTGCATACGTACAGCACATGAGTCAGGTCTGTTCGTTAAAGGTACAGGCTTATACAGGGTACACAGGCTCAAAAAAACAACAACCACAAAACAGTATTGCTATAGTGTGCACCAGGAGTCCTAAAACCTAGAAGTGAGTTAGCATTTTGCCACTCCTGGTTCCCTCATTTCGAAGTCAGTGGGTTTTTTTGAATTTGGTTTTTGGTTAGATGCCTGAAATAAGGTCTGTGTTTAAAACAAGTTAAGAGACTTTTATGTTCTGTTCTACAACATGAAATATACCAGTACCTCACTTTTGAATTTAAAGCTTGTGTCTTAAAAAGGCAGTTGCTAACAAGTGGCTAAATGAGGCATGGCTTTTGAGCCGCAGTGCAACCATGGTGTAGTTTCTTACCTTGCTGTCACTGTACCCTGGATTCCACAGGGACGTCCACATTCAATGAAAATTGGCAATTAAACCAAGATTTCGCAGCATGACTGAAACTGTCACAAGGCAAAGCACAATGGGAATCAATGCAATGGATTCCCACATGCAGAGTGAGAAACACAAAATCACCAAATAAAACTTGGATGCCAAAAAATGGCAGGTATTACCAAGCTCTGTTCAATCCTTGTCTCTGCCACACCTCCACCCTCATCTCCAAGACCAGCACCAGGCTCAACAGCAACAGATGCTTATGCCAATGACTAGATAAGACAGCAGAGGTTCTCTGGCGTCTGAATACAGTGACAAAATTAGTCTTAAATTTAATTCCAGGTGGCATTAAAAAAAGTCTTAAGAAGTCTTAAATCTATATGCCTTAAGCTGTAGGAACCCTGGCCACAGAGCTTATTTTCCACAGAAGTGTCATTGGCTTTCTGAGGAGGGAACCAGGGCTACGTTACCTTCCACATAGGCCTCAAGGAAAACGTCTTCCCCTGAGCACTCTATATGACACCTTTCATGGTTCTATAGACCGTTTCAAACTGGACAACATAAACACTCTAAATGGGTCCATTTGTATTTCCTGTTTGAATATATGTTAATGCAGAAGCTGAAAACAACAGAATAGCAATGAAACGGTCCATATAGCACTTTTTGACAAAGGTGCTGTGGCTATTGCACCTTCAAGAGATGAATGCCATCAGCACCAGAACAAGGATCCTTGTGATTACAAAATAACTTCTTTTTGGCACCATTTTGGTTGGAGTGGACACATTCTGAACTTGCCATTGAATTAATTTAATCAATTTTATTGACTGGGTTGACAGGGGGATGCAGTCTGAAAGAATCTCTGACTGCTTGTTAGGAGCAAGTGATTAACACCCATTAAGAATAAAAGATGGCAACAGATAATCTAGGTGCTTTTATTTTGAAATCATTTGCACTGATCTGATCTAATCTAATTAGGTAAATCCAGGTAAAGTGATCGCAGCAGAGAGAAAAGTGGGGGCCCCATGTAAAAGTTTTGCTCAGTGCCAAATGTCAGTCGGGTGTGGCTTCAAGAAAGTGGCAAGTCTCGTCTCCAAAGCACAAATATCAGCATGTCAAAGTAAGGGAAAGGGACACCACTGATGAACATGTGCACTGTGAAGGTGGCTGTGATTATTGGGCTGGGAGTAGGTGCGATGCTTCTCACACAAAGTGAAACCCCGCTGGACTGTGCAGACACTGGGTACCGGCAGGTATGGAGGGACTGGGGGCTGCTCATGCAGGTTGTGATCTGCATCATCGCCGGAGTCTCCCTCCTCGCCCTGGGCTGGCTGTACAGGCTGCTCTTCGCCCCCCTGGAGCTATTCAGGGGCCCCGATGATGTGGGATACATCGCCGAGGACGGTCGCTCCAAAGCCCGGGCGGCAAATGAGGTCCGCCGCAGGAGGAAAACCGGAGAGTTGCCTCCTGTGTATCCAAACGGCTGGTACCGAGTGCTGGACTCACGCATGCTGCAGAGAGGGGAGGTCAGGAGTGTCTCTGTTCTAGGTAGGACAATCAGCAGTGTTGCATTACATAAAGCATGGAATAACTAAATTATACCCTGTGTGTGTAAATGCTGGACAAACATGACCATCAGTGGGTGACCATCATAAATAAGACACTAAAGTAGCAATAATAAGTTGTATTTTATTTTTGAGAAAATCTCACAAACATGAAGTTCAGAGATTTTCTGGTGTCCTTGAACTCTGTCCTTTCAATTTGTTTGGTTTCTGTGAGAGAGTAGAGGAGTAACATCAAAGTGTGTAAACTGAGATTGGTTAAATTCTGACATGTTAGCACAAAATACAACTCTGCATCCCTGCTGCAGGCATCAGTGTGATACCATGTTTAAAACCCCTCAATCAGATGTGAGATGCAGACAGATGAAGTTAGAGAACCAGTATTGTCAGACTTTTTTTTTCTCCTTAAGTCTCCATGACCATGCAAGGCTTTTCACTGTGGTTCATGGGGTATAACTAAATGCTGCTCTTTCTTGTTTACTTTGAACTCTGGGCAACAGTTTGCACAGGATTTAAGTGTGTCTGAGATTTCCTGCTCCTGCCTTGCGTGGACAAGTTTGTCTAAGTCATATCTGGACATGAATCCTCCAATTTTTGCTGTATTTTTGAGATGGTTATTGATTGATAAGTGACTGTGTGTAAGATTCAGTGGCATCTAGCATTCATGTTGCTTAACTGAAACTTCTGTGTGTTAAAGTGACGAGATCTATGGTGGCTGACCCGAAAACACGAATGGCCCTCCCTAGAACCAGTGTTTGGGTTGTCTGTTCTGGGCTACTGCAAAAAACATGGCAGACTCTGTGGAAGAGGACTCACTCCATATATTAACGTCTCATTCTAAGGCAACAGATACACAACAATTCTTATTTTCAGGTGATTACAAACTAATTAAAACATAGTCATGAAAGATCCAGTGTGTAGCATGAAGGGGAATTTATTTGCAAAAATAGCGGATAATATAATGAGTTAATGTTTTCTACAGTGCAGCCTGGTTACCTGAATACAAAAGGCATTGTGTTTTCATTACTTTAGATCAGAGGATGGCAACCTCTACTATCAAAAGAGCCATTTTTGGCCAAAAAAAAGTATAAATATATCTGGAGCAGCAATACATATTTGTGCCTTACAGTGACGGCAACACAGCCTATTTAATCTAAATTATCCTATAAACATTCCTAATAGGTCTAAATGAGATATGGCCATAGCCATTTTCGGGTTTTTGCATTGGCAGTAGTTCTCCTACACACTTGGCACTACGGCTTTAGCAAACTCAGAATTATGTCAGTCAAATCAGATTCTGGCTGTTCAGTGTAAATATTTGCCCTTTCACATAATGTAGTAAACAGGGTAGCTACGCTAATGACAGATTGGATATGTGCAACAACACTGGATTTCTGTTTTTCAAAGCCAGAGACTGTATCATATTAAGTTGCTTTGTGCTGTAAATTAACCACTTCTCAGCAGAAGGCAGAAGATAACATTATCTCTGAGCCTGACTGGACAAAGCCTCTCTTTCCCCGGGCAGCTGCCTCCATGTACGAAGCTGATGAGCAGCATGAAAGTGAGGAGGGCCCATTCTGCAGCTAAATCTGAGGACCAAAATAGTGTCCCCCCAAAATAGTGATTGACAAAAAAAGAACTGCCCATCTTGAAGGAATCTCAGTTGACCCAGCAAGCATTTTTTGGTTTAAAAAACATCTAATAGCCGTCTACATGAAGACCTGACGTCTAGGCTAAATCACGGCTGAATTTGGGCTGTCATCATTGGTTGTCAAAATTTGGTAGACGTCATCAATTATACAGCTATGTAGAAACCATGTCCAAAAAATGGAGATAAACATATTTTAATTACTGTTGATGCTCCATACGTGATTGAATATCATACCGCACGCCGTCTGCAATGGCGAAAATTAAATTGGCTAGTTTTGGGTTACATGTAGCTAGACTAAATCGGAGCTAAATATAGCCAATACGTTTAAATCAGGACTATTGCTTGCTGGGAGGATTCTCCAACTCATGATTGGAATCTCCACTTATCAGGTGGCAGCCCTACTTGGCACACAGGAGAAGTTCCAGTTGGTTGCAACCTGCAACCTTAGCTGCAAGAAGCCACTAAATCCTACACACTTGACCTGTAAACAACGGTGGCACATTTTCAGCTCTTTAGGTTGTCTTCAGTCCCGCTGACCTTTCTGCAACCCTGATGTTTGTCAGTTCACCTGGTCTCTGTTGTCCTTTCTCAGGTGTTGTGAGGTGATGTTGCCAGGATAGGAGAGACAAGCTCATATTACAGAGTTTTTAAGGTTTGAACATTTGAAACACAATGGCTGACCCTCTGTGTTAGAGTAGTTTAGTGATTAGGGTGCTTAGTAACACTCATCCTTTAAAACAAAGCCCCATTGTTGCAGGTCAGTCAAGCTTTGTTTGATTTGAAGTTGTCATGGAGATTGAGGCGTTTATTGAATGATTACATAATGGCAATGAGCTGCAGCTAAGGATTAATTTTATTATCAATCACTCTGTTGATTCCTGATGAATCTTTTCACTGATCAATGTTTTTGTTAAGGCTCTAATATGTCATAAAATAGTGCCTTCAAATGTTTGCAGCCTTTTCGTATCAGTTAAATCTTCAGCTGAAAGTGCAGCAAACATAACTATTAATCTTTTTCAATACATTTTATTTTATCATGAATATCTGTCGGTGAATCCTCGTCATTCAAATATTAAGTGGCTCTATTTTATGCACCCTTAGCTTTAACATTTTCATATCTTTGAAATCAAATAAATCCAACAAAGTCTCTCATGATTGATTGATTTAAGAGCACTAGCTCATTTCTTTCACTTCGTGTTTGTGGTGATCTGACAGCCAGTCTATCCTGAAATCTGCTCTCTGATCATATGAGTCATCATTCACACCCTTAAAGCTTTCAATTTCATATTTATGCCCTCGTGTTGCTTAATATGTGTCCTTTTTCAAAGTTGAAGTCTATTTCACACGCCCATGTGTGATTTATTTCGGCGTCTTTTCATCGCGGTGTGTGATTTAAAAACAGTTACGTGTTTCACATTCTAGATTTGTTACTCTCGTGTTACTGCTCGGTGGGACTGTTTGATCTCTTCACGGAGTTTCTTTGAGTTTGAGTTCAAATACGTTTCAAAGCGCCTGGTGCTTTCATGCCTCCGTCACATCACCTGCCATTTATAAACAGTATATGAAAGGTTCTCTACCTGGAAAAGATATCCACCACTGAAAAGGAACACCTGCTCTTGCAGAGAGGATCAGCATACGGTACACTCACAGCTAATGACACCTTTTATCCACTAGTTTTCCATTTAAATGCTTCATCTATTTAATTGTGAAAGTATTTGCATCACAACTAGTTCCAGTAGGATAAGGTGACGCCTTCAACTTGTTTTGTGCCACCAAAAGTCCAAAGATATTCAGTTAATGATAATATAAAAAAGAGAAAAGCAGCAAATAAACACCCGGTTTCATTCATCCTTGTACTTATAAGGGCTTTAAAATCAGGCAGAGAGACCAATTCATGTAGTTTCAAATCTTTTTGAAGGTTACTCCAGGTGAGAGGAGCAGAGCACATAAAAGCTTTTTTCCCAGCTCAGTCTGTGCACCAGGAA
The DNA here is from genome assembly GCA_026686955.1 of Epinephelus cyanopodus. Classification (NCBI taxonomy): domain Eukaryota; kingdom Metazoa; phylum Chordata; class Actinopteri; order Perciformes; family Serranidae; genus Epinephelus; species Epinephelus cyanopodus. Next base: position 28,650,523 of record CM048932.1, on the reverse strand, counting down.
CAGACGACAAAAGCAAGTATTGAGATCTCAGACTGTAGCTACAGTCAGATCTCTCTTTAATCCAAGTCGAAATATACCAAGGGAATTAATAGATTGATTCAATCAAAATTGATGTCACTTCATTTATGATGATTGATTAATCAGTTGCACAGTCCCAACTCAACATCCACTTTTTAGCTTTTCGGAGCTCAATAGTGGTGATTGAACTCCACCCACTGATAAAAGCCTTGGAAAGAGTGAATTTCCGAACTTGAGGCACTAACGCCCACTTTGACTCAAAGTTAAACTGTTTAGATTTCGGTTGTCAAAGGTCAAGGTCACTGTGACCTCACGTCTGTCTTAGTCTTGTTAGGCAATTCCTTTCCCCAGCTCCTTCTTCACTCTCCATTGTTGCCTTACTACTCCACAGGGTACTTTTCTAATCTTCATGTGATTTTAAAGTGATAATCATGAGAGAAACGTGTTGAAGAATTAAATAAATAACGTGTAAAAAAAAAAAAAGAAAGGTGTCTTGTAAGAGATAAAATAAGGTAGTCCAAAACTAAAATCCTAAACTCAAGATGATCAGTGGGCATTAAAATCAATAAGATAGCAATAAAATAGACAGACAGCTCAGATAAAGGGCCCCGGTTGCAAAAGCTCTGTCCCCTTTGGTCTTCTTCTTGGTGTGTGGAAAAAGAAGACAACCTCTGTCTGGATCTCAGACTATGTTAAGGTTCATAAGGGACTAGCAGATCTGAAATGTAATCTGCAGCCAGGCCATGAGGAGCCTTAAAAGTAATCGATATGATTTTAGAGTAAATCCTAAAACAAATGGAGCCAGTGGAAAGAGGCTGAAACTGGTGTGATGTGGTCGTGCGTCTACCGATGTTTGCCTTGCAGCTTCTTCAACCAAAGACAGTCGTCAGCATCCAAATTCTGAGTGTGTCACAAAATTTGGGCTAAATTTTTACAAGATGACTGCTGCTACGACCCACATGTTATAACCAACTTTTCAAAATATGTCACGAAATGATGCAGAATACTAGCCAAGACTCTGAGGGCTGACAGACCATGAGGGAATTTCAAATTTGGCGTAAATGTCAATTTGAACTCGAAGATGAGCTGATTAGAATTTGACATTTAAAGCTTGCTGTGACCTCAACAAACACATTTTTGGCCAAACCCCAAGAATTCTTACACTAATTATGACAAAAGTTCATGCAAATATCTGATTGTTGAATTTATGTACTGCACATAAACAATAGAGGGAATGTGAATGCCTCACTGTTACTGATGCTTGACATAGAGATTTAGCAGAACTATATATTTTTTTCCACATATTCTTTGGTCTGTTCTCTCCCCTCTTGTCCCTTGTAGCACAAGTTTTCACCCTGACATTTTGATGCCCCACATTCTGTTGAACCAAGTCAGACCTTGGCTCCCTTCAGGTTCTGCATCCTGCTGTGAATGACTGCAGAGTCTCGCTCCTAACTTTTCTCCGCAGTCATCCATTTACATCATATATTAAATTCCGCCTCGTGGGTCTTTTCCCCTGCGCTGCTCTCACACACACTGCGCTGTGGCTCACTTCTAGGGACAGCAGTGCAGTGCTGTGTCACCCCTCATTTGGATGAACCTTATTTTGGATTTCTCAGAATTTTCCTAAGAAGTAACCTGACTAGGCACTGCCAGTGCTGGCTCAGTGGGTACTCTTTACTACAGTCACCCAGCCTGTGCTAATCTGGAAGCAGTCTGAACCCTGCAGGTCAGCCAAAGTCAACCCAAATACAGTAGATACAGCAGGAAGAGATCTGAACATATGAGACTGTCCTCGTTCAAATTAGTGTGAACACGCAGCTTATTATGACCATAATTTATGTTTATTGTAAGGTGGTAACTTATACTGGCTGTAGTAATTATGATTGATGGAAGCAAAGAAGCAAGCCAGGTAACGTAGTATAAAAAGCAACATAGCTGACAGAGAGGAAGCTGGGGGAGACGGACTGGTCAAACAAACAAAGGATTTTCACTCAGGAGACTGCTGTTCGTTTCTGTCACTACCAAATCTGTACCTGAAACCCAATTTGCTCAGGTCCCATTCCCTGACCAGTCCTGAACCTAACTGTTCAAGGTCATTAGAGTACTGCAGGCATGACGTGTCTTTGTAGGCCAAACCAGAAGTTATCATCGCTGCTTCCCTTGATGAGTAAGCCAGTGGGATTTTCTCATTTCCCAATGTCCATTTCTGATTCCCACCATCCTCAGGTGTAAGGAAAATACACAATGGGTAAAAAGGAACACACAGAAACAAACAAAAGAATTCATTGTACAGAGAAAACAGTCAACAAAATTTAGGAAATGATCCTGTAGGTTGTATGAAGGGGTAGTAACAAATGACACAAATGGTCATATGGCTTAGAGGACTTGTTGCAACATGTGGTGTCTGACTGAGCCCAGATTCAGGCTGAACACACACCATACTGAGTCCAAAGATGTAGTGTACTGCAGCTGAAATCTATCCCTGGAACCTAATCTGACCAGGCCAAGTGTAACATCTAAATCAGTGACTTCAACCTTTGGTATTTATCATTTACAAAAGTCAGTTTGACAGAGTAATGTGGGTGGAGAAAAGCAAAATAAGTATTTTAAAGGACCCACGCTGCGTCTGTTGAATTTGAAAGCTTTAAGCTTTATAGAGGTTTTTTGTAAGTGTTTTATTGGTTTTCAATGTTTTTATCCCACAAAAAAGACACAAAACATGTATATTTGACATCAGTTCAACTAGTCCTCGTCTCAACTTATTTTTATGGTAATAGAATATTTATAAACATGTGAACATATTAATAATAATGTGCAAAGTCTTTGGCGATTAGACCCAGTAGAGATGGTGTGATTTAAGGAGGGTGATGACGCCATAGTCAAATATAACTTTATATCCTACATTTTATTACGTTACCATTGTGTTCCGAAGTGGCAGCTCATTCATGAAAATGTCTTTAAGTGTTTGTCCCCCGCTGTAATTCATCTCCCCAGGTGAGCAGCTGGCGGTGTTTCGAGGCCAGGACTGGAAGGCCTACGTGGTGGATGCCTACTGCCCTCACCTGGGTGCTAACCTGGCTGTAGGGGGACGGGTGGTGGGAAACTGCATAGAGTGTCCCTTCCATGGATGGAAGTTTCAGGGGAATGATGGCAAGTGCGTGAAGATCCCCTATGCAGAAAAAGGTATGAAATAAGGTGGTGTCCAGTGCCACAGCAATATGCCGTTTAAATGTTTATTGTAATTCAGGAGGTGTTAGTTGTTGAGGAATGGTGAATGGATGTAAGTGGGGGTGAAGGTGGAAGAGGGATGTCTTCTGTTAGGATGGTCTGGGAGGATGAACTGTCTTAGGCATTTTTCGTACCCAAGCTGATTACAGGCCCCCCAGACGGTACCTAGAATGAGACATGGGAGACGTATGCAGGAGATTGAATCAGGAGAGATGATGGGAGAAGGGAAGAGACGATGAAGGGATGTTGGGAGGGATGAGGTAGGGAGGATGACGGATGAAGGGAAGGGAAAGGGAGGGTGGGTCAACCTAAGTTAACAAATTAACTTCACATGTTTGGTCTATAAATTAACAGAAAAAGGTGAAGACTGTGGATCAGTGTTTCCCAGAGCCCAAGATGACGTCCACAAATGTCTTGTTTTGTCCACAACCTTAAGATATTAACAGAGGGTGGTGCTGCAGGACATATTGTGACAGATGTCTAATGTCTAACCCTGACATTTCAGTCTGTGTTGATGCAAGAGATGCTGATATTTGTTGTGTACAATTGAAACAGTGGGCCTACGGTGGTGTTTGCACGTTAAAGGGGCCAGCAAAAAGTATTAAGGTTCATACTCCGGAGAACATGAATAGTTGGAGTGAATCTGTGTGTATCTTGTCAAAAATTTTGGTTTTAATTTGTCATCTAGTGCCAGAGTTTGCCAAGGTGCGCTGCTGGCCCAGCTGTGAGGTCAACGGCCAGATCCTGGTGTGGTTTCACTGTGATGGAGAAGATCCTCAGTGGACTGTCCCAGAGCAGCAGGAAATTACAAAGGGCGAGTGGGTCTTTCGGGGGAGGACCGAACATTTTATCAACGCTCACATAGAGGTAGGTGCATATGTGTTAGATTGAAGATGAGGTGTTTTTATCAGTTGGGCATCTGCTTTTTCATAATTAATAATAATAAATCAATAATTATCAATCCACGTTCTGTAGTCTCCAGGCAGAGAAGGTGCTTGTCTTACCACTTTCAACACAGTGATGAGAATGTGTCATTGTGACCTTTCTCCCCTCCGTGTAGGAGATTCCTGAAAATGCAGCAGACATCGCTCACCTCACTCACCTGCACACTCCAGGCATTGTCAGTGGAGTAGATCTGCGTTACACTAACAGCAAAACCTGGGAATTTGTGCGGCATGACTGGAAGGTGAGGATCTTTCTAAGGTGAAAGATGCTACACATGATGATGCTTTTATAATCCAGAGAGTTTCAAGGATGCTAAATCAGTTCTAAATGTTCATTAGTGTTAAAAGCACTCTTAACGTAATGTTTTAAGCCACACCTGCAGTGTGTATGTAGTGGCTGTTCAGTAGTATTTAGATTTTAGATGGTGAAGAACCCTTTATTTAATCCTATTTATTCATTACGTATTATTGAACAGTAGATTTCTGTGTGTCAGTGCCACTGTATTTACTTTGTCTGCATCTATGTGTGTTTATTCAAGGCTCAATGGGAGCCAGAGTCAGAGCCCAACAAGCATTGCTCTCAGATGTTGGTGAACATGCGCTTACTGTGTTTGGATGCCACTGGCCTCTGCTGGATGTTTGCGTTGTGGCCAGACAGGTACAGTATAGTCCAAAGTAGGTTGCAGTTTGTGTGTAATTTCCTGTGACTGATTAATGAATGATATTGAAACCCTCATCTATAATTTAATCAATGATTGCGTTCAAATTAAAATGGATTCCACCCACATCTTACTGTATAATGACGAAAACCCTGTCTGTGTCTGTGTGTCTGTGTGTCTGTTCCACGTTTTTCTCCTCACTGACTTGGTCAATCAATGTGTTTGGCACAGTGGTAGAGGGTCATGGGAGGATGCGAATGAAGCAATATTACATCAATTGGCCAAAGGGGGGCGCTATTGCAACCGATTGAAATTGCAAACTTTGAATGGGCATATCTCATGCCCCGTATGTCGTAGAGACATGAAACTTTGCACAGAGATGCCTCTCCTCATGAGGAACACATTTGCCTCAAGAACCCATAACTCCGGTTATATAGATTTTCTGCCATTTTGATTTTTTTGAAAAACACTTCAAATTGATCTCTTCCTAGGAAGTTTACTAAAACTGAGCTTCTATAAGGCAATGAATATTGCGGAGGGCGTGGCTCACCACATAAAGGTGCATAACATCTCAAGCGTTTCACCCATCACCACGCAACTTCGTAGGCATATGACCACACATAATCTGAGGGGACCTTCCATTATTGACCCCATCAAACAAAATGTGGGCGCTAGAGAGCTAATTTCTTATCTAGGCCTAACCGCCTTATCGATTTTAACTTAACTTGATGGACCAAGAAAAAAAATTAATGTAATAATTTTCAAAATTCACAGCCTCTGTCATCTAATGAAATATTCTGCTCCAATCCATATCTGTTGGCATAAAGGACGTACGCACCTGTATTAACAAAGCAGTCTAATAGCAATCCAACCATTAAGACATTTAATACAGCCCTAAAAACAGTATAAAGCCCAAATGATATGAATTGTGTGTGTGTGTGTGTTAAAAGAGAACAAAACGAGCAAGGGGCCTAAACTCAGTTTTCACTGAGGTACAGTTGAGAAAAATGCTGGTCTGATGCAAAAACAGCTCATGCATTAGTTGTGCCTGGAACATTAGTAACCGCTGTGCAGTCTGAACCTTTTATCTTGCCGAGCAAATTATAGGCTATATGATGTATAGGTGTACCCTGAAACCACTAATCTCACTAGTTCAATGAGTTGCAAAGGGCCGCAGGGGGGGAGGTTTCCTATAAGATCCAACAGAAAGGGGAAAGTTGTGGTTACTCCATTGTGTGCAGAAGTGGGTGGTTAGCAGTTGTGGGATGAAATTATCTCCATGACAATATGAGAGGCGGTCATTATTTGGCTTAACCATGCATGTAAATGAATTGTTCTCCAATAAGTCATCGGCACTCGGGTCTGATGAAGACACATTTGCTTTTTACGCATCGCAGCTTCTGTAAGACAGGCCTGATGTGAAGTAAGGCAAACTAAAATTCATTATTTAACCTGACACATGAACATGTACATGAACAAATCAACATTATACACCAGACATATAACGAAACAAAGCAAAGCAAAAAAGATGCGTAAATAGCATCAAGTGCTCAAAATACCTGTGCAAAAACACAAGTCATGGCAATCTAGTGCCTATTCTGTATTAATCTGGCATTGTTTAAAAGCTTTATAGACATTGGTATAAATGGATTTTTAAATCTGTTCAATCTGCAGCGAGGCGCTCTAAATCTCCTACCAGAGGGCTGCAGCTCGCTCTCTGTATGCAGAACACAAAATGAGTCATTGACGATCTTATTGGCTTGACTTAGTGTAGCCTGCTCATAAATAGTCTGCAGGGAAATGTCCTCCTTAACACCAGTGATTTTCCATGCAGTATGGATTAACTAGAACAGTTTGGTTGTGACTGCACAGAGAGGTTATCGGTACTGTGGAAGATGACTGCAGGGGTTGCAGTGATCATACATTTGTGTTTCAGGTGGGTCCAGGAGTGGTGTTCCTGCTGTTTGACCACAATTTCCTCGGCCGGGGTGTCATCATGCAATCTGTGACTCCAGTGGAGCCTCTGCTGCAGTGCGTCTCTCACTCTATCTTCTATCAGTCTAATATCCCACCTCTGGTGCCCAAATTCATCCTCAAAGCAGAGTGCATTCAGGTGCAGTACACACTTACCTTCTACTATCTGTGGCACACAGTCCTTCACTGTTATGCTGTTTAGTTTTGCAGCATATATTCTGTGTTCCTCAGTCCTTGGACGCTCGTCAACCTGCCGTCCAGCATATACAGGGTATGTTAGCTTTTAGTTTTTCACCCTAAATAAATGGAACAAGTTACAAGAGATTTTTAAACCGGACAGGTATGTGTCAGTAGATCATTTCAAGTTGCTCTGAAGATACGAATATTGGATTTAAAATGTGGTTTATTTAGCTTACATTTGCATTTTTATTGAACTTATAATATTATAATTATTTAAAGAGTCATGCATGACTGATATTTTTTAGATTAATGTTTTTTAAAGCTCACGTCCCCCCTGCAGTACTCCAAATCACCCCTAGGGGTACCTGTTTCCCCATTTGAGAACCACCGCAGCAGACTATTATTAGATATTTTGGACTGAACATCAAAACTCACACAGCAGCTGCACTGCATATACATAGGCCGACTAATTTAGACTGCTGTAAGTTTATAATGTACACTTGCTGTGATGTTCAGAGCTCATTGTGTGCATTTGCCTCCCACTCTGCCTTTGGTTTAACTCTGCCTCCTCACTGCCACCACAAGTAACACCACACAGTCACAGCAAAGGTGTAAATAGCTCTCATTAAACTTGATAATTAGCTGTGTGGTGAGGTGGAAGAACACAGTCACTGGTTTAACAAATGGAAAAAATAACAAATAGGCTCAAAGAAGCAAAGGCAAAGGTGTTTTTCTGAATGATAATGAAAGTCTCCTATCACAGATTTCTAAGATTTCAGCCAAAATATATTATCAGTTTGATTAACAAGATAAACGATTTGAGTAAACATAGAAAACATGAGAAATACAAATGGTGGTTGGGCTTCCTCCTCAAACACAAGCTTGCTCTTATAAGTGGTTGGACCCCTGAAAAGGTCACAGTGTGTGTTTTGTTTCCCTGCGATGCTTATGTTTAAAAAAAGACTAGACCATTTTCAGGAGAAGATGTTTTCATTATGAAACAGCTTTAATAAAGGCTACTAAAGCAACAATGAATGCAATGTTTATTTTCATTGTTTATATAAGTAATCATGAATGTTTTATCCTTTTTATTCAGACTTTTTGTGAAGGACACATCAACAATCATTTAAAAAAACTTTGTGTTTTAGTGTTAGTAACATTCACATCCCTTTTTCTTGGACACATCTCTGATGGACTCAGTGAAGATGATATCTATCTACTAAAGATCCTGCTGGCAGCAAGTCAAAAGGCCATTATGAAATATTGGATCCAGAAAAACTGCCCCACTGCTTGCCTCTTTAATACTGTTGAACACTTACAGTACATCCTCTGGAACAGATGACTTGATCCATTCGACTTCAAAAAGAATTGGGAGAAAAACAGTGGAGAAAATGGTGTAATCAGCCAGTGATTATTCTATGTATCATATTAAACATCCCATGACATCATACTTTTTATTTATTTTTTTTGTTCCTAAACGTAAAAAATGTTTATAAATAAAAAGTAGAAAAAAAGAGAACCTAAATGAAACAGTCTAAAAACTGGCAAAATTACAAATGAAATGAAATTTTTTAATATATTTATTTACTCTAAATGGGTTAAATTATTTTGTCATTTTCCCACTGCATGTGGTATTAACACAAAGAGCCACCAGGGGAAACTCCGTTTTAGAGGCCATTCCAAGATGTGGAGTTTGACGGAGGACCGAAATGCCAAATCTCAGCAGCTGATGGAGAAACAGTGGTGTGACATTTAATCAGCAACACTTCACACAGAAATCCCTGCTGATAAATTATAATAAATTAATGCAAAGACACAGTGAAATAATGCAGATTGCTCTTTTATTCATTATTTAATTCTTAATTCTGGTAAAGTTAAAGTGTGTTCCTTCTTCTTTATCTGTGCCACGTGTTTTCTTATCAAGTGCTCAAGGGAAGTAATGAGGAGAGAGGAAACCTTACATATATTATGCTTGTTAACATAAATTAACACTCATATGCACTCAGTGCACAAGCCTGTCTAGTGACCTTCCCCTGTTTTCTTCTTCTTGTGTCTAGTTTGAGCGAGACGTGATGATCTGGAACAATAAGAAGTACATCTCCAAGCCTCTCCTTGTGAAGGAGGACTCAGCCATCCAGAAGCACAGGCGCTGGTATAGTCAGTTCTACAGTGAGAACAGCCCGCGGCTGCAATACCAGCGCGACACTTTAGACTTCTGACCTCCCCGAACCACAGGAGGAGAGATCAGCGGAGAAGATGTCAGGTCAGGGTTGACATTAATCAGAGGTCTCGGAGGAGGGAGTCCAGGATTGATTTTTATCCGTCACTTAAAATAAATGAAAGGAGGAGAGGACAGCGGCCTTTTTTTTTGGAAGCCTGAACCTAACGTTTGACCTTATAACCTCCTTTTTTAAAGACTTTTAAGCTTTATATATGCAAGTGCCTACAGCTGTCGTTCCGCGTGAGTGGATTCAGCCCATGAATGTGAAGTTAAGGTAAACCAGTGCTAATACAGTGTTGACAAGACCATTAGATTGTCAAAGCCACTTCGCTGTGATACATTTGTAACCAATAACAATCATGTTTTTTCTGTCTGTATGTTTGATATGGGTAAATCTAAACCACCAGCCTTTAGTTTCAGTTCAGTCAAAAGGCTTCCTTGTCAGTATGTGTCACAATACTGTGATTTGTTATCAGTTTCTTTCTCCCTTTGGCTTTATCTGCCTCTGCCGCAGGTGTGTTTGTTTTCCCATTGATATCTCAGGTTACTCAACAGCCGGATGATTGTGATTTTCACGTCATAGCGGAGCAATTGGTAATGCCTAGCCACATGCTGCTAAGAAATGGAGGGCAGCATTGTACTGGTCCACTACTGGGTCCAAACAATCATTAGTAAATTATATAATATGCAAACTGCTAAAACTCTTAGTACCGGCCAAAATAAAACTGCTAACCGCATACACATGACATCAGCCTGTAGTTTATAGCCCCCGGAAAAGAATTTCCTAGTCGACCAATAGTCGTCATTTAGGGCCATTAGTCAACTGGTCGCCTGCATGTTTACGATATAAATTTAATTATTAAATGATATATTTTGGGCGTATCAGTAATATCAGTAACATTGTTAACACTGTGCTACATTACAGAGAAATACAAAACCGTACTAATGAACCTTTATTAATATAGGCCTATATTTTATCTACAAGTGCACGTCACACACTGTGATGACGCTGTGGGCTAATGGGCATGTATGTTTCAGATGATACGTCATATTTGTAGTCAGCCAATGAAGATGAGTAAACATGTCACCTTGGGTTCGTCCTTCACCTTCTCAAAATGATCCCACACTTTGGATTTCCTGATGATGATATTAACTAGCCTGTGGAATAACCGCAGGAACCCTGGAAATTAGGGGCCGAGGTTCAAAAGTGCGTTCAAAAGTGCGGCAGCAGGTTGCATCTAAGGTTGCCAAGTAACCTTAACAAGGATTGTATCGCCTATCGCTTTGCAAGCTTATCCAAAAAGTGACGAAATGATCTAAAAGAGAGCTGATGAAAAAACATGCACCAAGCAGGATGTAAACCCTACAGTATATAAATGGCATTTGGAACATGTATTCCTGCACAGCTTGTGTGGTGATAATGTAGCAGGGTGGGCCCTCTCTTATTTTTTAGTGGCCACTTTATCATCAGCGGGCTGCATTGAGTAACACCCCTGACCCCTAATTACTGGGCAGCGCTGCTAAGTGCTTTATCTATGCAGGTGTCTGCTACTCTGATGTGCATTTCCTACTTGGCTTCCGGGTCAGTGGCATAGTCCATAGTTTGGCAGGTTTGCAATTTGTGTGTTTCAGATGTCATGTGTCTTTGTGTTTTGGTTCCCAGTATTTGAAATGGCACCTGTTCACATTTTTTGAATGCATCGGTCGCGCCTCTTCCAGCATTGGATGCTTGACAGGTGTGCTGCCAGGTCTGTGGACTGTGTACTCCTGGATATCAAACTGGACCAACATGGCGGTTCGTTGGGAAACTTTCTCTTATAAAAGGAAACAGTTCAGCTAAATGTGTTTCTGAACACATTTGAGGCGAGAGATAAGCCAATTGTTACGCTTTTTGGGATTTAACAGAAGCTGGACGCCTTTTTTAACCTTAAACAAATTCCCCTTCTCTCCCAATGCAACATGACGCTACCAGAATGCACTGAATGTTTACATGACAGTAAATGGGGGGGTGCAGAAATATTGGATCCAGGATGATGTTGTCCTCTTCAAACTCTTGCTTACCACATCTATGCTTCTGCTGAGAGAGTGGCAGCTCTTACCGTCTCAGGGTGTAGGGCCTATTCCATATTCCAGGCCCACACTTCCTGGATGCGTCTCTATACCTCCACCTGTTTTGTCTCTGTATCAACTGATTTTACTTTTAGTGTTTCTTTTTATTGAATCTTTTGCACTGCAGCTGGCTCGGCTACGCGGCGTAAAGTGTGTATTATTAAATTTACGTTGCTGCTCTAGCAGATCTGAATGTAAGACAGTCGACTCATTACTGACTGAATCACTGATGACTACAGCGCTGTGAGGCTTTATTAAACGATACTGTGCTCTAATCTTCAGTTGCCTGTGGTGATGTGGTGATTATGTGGGATTGGTTGGCATTACTTTTTAATTTCCGTTTGACTGTCAGATGGTCATAGAAGAAAGGAGACACATTTCAAAGCAAATAACCAGCGACGTTAAAAAGCACAATGCTTGTTATGAATATCTGATGAACTCCTCCCTTCTGTTCCCTCTCAATATTAAAATGTATTTTTGTCACTGTCTAATCTACAGATGTACTGTTTATTTAAATATGCAGAATAAATCCGTCTGCTCGGCTGTAATGTGTTTGCTCATGCATTTCTCGACTGGCAAAAGCTTTCCGTTGCACTGAATACGTTAGCGTGTTAAATTGAGCAGAAGAGTGAAATGTTCACTGTACTACTTGGCCAGTGGCACTTCTCTGAGGCTCATGTTATTGCTTAGCACTCCTTATCTGTGAATGTGCTTATCTTATCTGGGTTTATGGTGGAGACGACTGTGTTGCCGTTGTTATACTGAAACATTACATCAACAATTGGCTCACTTCAGCTTTAGTCAGGAAGAGAGAAGGTTTCCTGTAATAAGGAAACAGCTTGTGTTGGGGCTGTGTTACATGTGTCGAACAGACAGAAACAAATCTTCTGTTATGAGGGATGGCTGAGGTAGAAGACCTTCAAACTGAGGAGGAAGGAGCTGCACTGGAAGTAGAGCATGTGCCGTCTACAGAGGATGCTTATGTCAGAGTTTTTTACACCACGCGGGGCAAGCAAGAAGACGAGAGCCTCTCAGTCACACAGCCTCTGCTTCAGCACAAACATCAGGACAGCCGTGATGAGAATCACAAAGCAGACACGCGAACAGTGACAGATGGGCCTGACCGAAAGACATCTGTTCCACAAGAGCTGGAATTGGCTGGCAGGGATGAGCCCGGCTGCAGTGGAAGTGTCAGGAGTTTGTGCAGTGACAGCAGTCGGCACGAGTGCCCCATCTGCAGCGAGCTGTTTGCCTCGCACGGAGATCACCGCGTCACCTTACTCAACTGCAACCACGAACTGTGCCACCACTGCGTGACTGCCATCATGAGGCGCGCCAAAGACCAGGGCCGACTGCGGTGCCCCTTCTGTCGACAGACCACTCCAGTAGCGCAGTGGGAGATCAGAAGACTGCAGGAGGAGTTGTACAGTAACAGCTTTTATGAACCTGGACCACCCCTCATCATCAATCCTGTCCCTGAACTTCAGTCTGTTCCAGTATCACAGTTTTGCTGCTTTGCTGTGGAGGGGCAGCTGGAGACACACACACACATATGTGGATGCTGCCCCTCCTGCACTGTCAGAGGCCTCAGACTGGTGCGACCACACTCCCTGTGCTTGTCCATGACTGCCCTGCTGCTGCTCTTCATGGTGCTGCTGGGCTACCTCCTCTACATGCTTGTTCCTGTTATAATAATGAATGTGCTTTTCAGTAATGGCTGAGTTCATTGAGTTCTTTGAGTGACTACAGCTGACTGACTTTTGCAAAAACTACCTGTTAGTTATTTTGATACCATTACAAAGAAGTGACAAACACCTACATGGTTGGGAGCATACGGTACAGCTTTAAGGGAAGTTTTCCCTTAGTTACTCTGCAATGTCAAATCTCATTTATACCTCCATTGTTTTAATAACCTCATTTATTATTTGTCATGATTATTCCACACTCACCTTTGGACTCAGTCATTTCTGATTAAGGCCTGTACAGCAGTCTTTTACTGGAGATATTATAACTGGAAAAAGTCCAATTCGGAGTTGGCAAAGGCTAACGTGACTCATGGTACACACGAGGAATCCGTTTTTAATATTGTAAATGTATTGAAAAAAGTAATCGCACAGCATTTCTAAAATATCTCTCAAATTGAAAGGATCTCTTATCAGTTTGTCAACCTCTGACTTTTGTTGTCTTTGAAGAGTGCCGCAGCTTTGTACTGCAGGATTTGCTGCCATGGATAAATGGGGGTTTGACTCGGGATCAGAACTCTTCATATCTTTCTGGGTCTCGTATTGACCTACTTCTCGTCAGAACTGCTCGGATGCTCTCTGCTGTGACTGCTGCATATTCTTAGCTACAAAAACCCAGCTTGATCTCCTTTCATAGTGCACATGAGGGAGACTTGGCCCTACAATTTAATCCTTTATATCCATTGTATTCGTTCAAAGGGATGAAGAAAGAGATTAGTGATGAAAGCTGGAATTGAAGCTCCTATTTGTTTCTATTTGTTGTTGTTGATGCACATGGACTTTCAAGTTTGTTGCTATTTATCTGTGCCATTAAAGAAGTACTTCACCTCTGGAAATATGCCTTTTTTATATATTTATTTAATGTGCAGAGAAAACAGGCTGTGGCGTTTGCTTTTGCTCAACAGGTTAAAAAAACAAACAAACCTACAACTACCAGAATGCATTGCACCTCACCAGGCCAATAAACACTCCCGCTGGTGGGTGACATATTGTGAGCTTTGCCTTTCAACACAGGAAACAAAATGGTGGCCAGCTGGTAACAAATGACCTGGATTTACAGTTAAACAGTAAGATGAATATGTTTCTGAAAACATTTGAGCATCAGCACTGCTTAGTTTTAACTTTATATCTCAGTATTTCAGCCTCTATTTTTACAATACAGGAAACAGTAAGGTGCCAGTCAAACAGTGCACTTAAATGTGTTTCTGAAGACCTTTTAGGCAAGAAATAGGCAATATTTATTTATATTTTATTAGCACTGCCTAGTTTAACCAGTTTGGTCTGAGTTTAAGAGAGAGAAGGGCAGCTTTCTCTTTTTAACTGATTCTATACTCTTTGTGTCTCTAGTGGCAAGCATGCAAAAATGGGGAGAATCAGCTGAGAGATGAGCAGGTAGATGTGTCCCCATGTTTGGTCCCCCCTCTGTTGGGGTACCTAGCGCACAGATCTGTTACTAAAAGGTGGAGCTGTGAACACTGCAGTCTGTTGATGTCTGCAGAAGACGGTCACTCTGCTCAGGGCTGAGTTGTGGCTGGTTTTGAAGCTCATGTAGCCACTGTTCATACTGTGGAGAGTTTTATTAGTAGACTGTAAAATGAAAGGATGTTTTGCTGCCTCTTGCAGCAGCTGTAGTCTGAGAAAAACTGCCAGCAACGTTTAAGGTAGAATGTTAACTTGTTGTAATGTTGGTCAATGCATGAGCTCTCTTGGATGACATACACTTTTAGTAATGAGTGGATATTCAAGCGTTTAATTTCTCACTCTTGCTTGTTCTGTTTGTTCTGAACATGCTGGCGTGGACCGAGCAGTGATTGACAAGAATCCCGTCCATGTTTGAGAGGACTGTTTGCGGTGGAAATGCCAAACGGACCAAGTGTCTAGGTACCATGTCTGAAGGGTTATTTTTGGTTCCAAAGGTACCATACCAAAAGTGTTTGGTGGAAACAAGGCTGTGCTATTTACATTGTTATGGTACAAAGCTGGTTGAAAATCAGCAATGTAGCCCTTTAAATAGATGAATACTCATATATGTCTGCTCAACTGTTTTTTTTTTGTTGTTAGCAAAAAGACTTTGTAGTCTTTTTAAAAGACTACAAAGGTACGTCTTCGGGACGTTCTAATGGTCTAGTAAGACCACATAATTATTCCAATACCCATGCTGCCATACTGTTTAGTATACCTGAATAGGATTTTGCACATCCCAATACATAGTATATCAAATTAAGTATGCAAAAAATATCAGGATGCCAATCTGCATCTAGTTGCATTTTGCCAGCATGCTTTTGTGGTTATTCTGACCCACAGTCCTTTGTGCAGTGAAAGATACTTCACATCCACTGAGCCGCAGACAGATGACAGCTCACTGACAGCTGACAGAAGCTGCGATGCTGGATGACAGTGCATTGAGATGTGAGTACAACTTTTTTTCTTTTAAATGTTGTGCTATGAGCTGTGAAGGTCATGAGCAAGAGAGTCAAAAGTCAAGGCATAGTGTTATGATGAAGCAGTATGTTCTGCTGTATACATACTCCATGCAACAGTGCGCACTTTGTTAGGGCAGCTGCGGCACGAAAAAGTATGAGATTTGGTAAATGACTCCGAATAGGTGTAACTGCAGCTGGAGCAGCTACGTGACCCGCCCTCTAGCTACATGACTCACCCACCATACTTACATGTCAGGCCACGTTCAGTTCCCCTGGGCCCAGAAGCAGAAGTCCCGTTGAAATTGCTAAGTTAGTGAATACCTAGCTATGATATTACATTAAAAGCTAATGCCAGCTATGAAGTATTACGCTAAAAAAAGAGGCAGTTAAGGTTAGGATAAGGGTAATGGGAAGGGTTACATCTCCTTACTTATAAAGTGAATCACATCTTCATGTATCCTTCTGAATTATAAAGTGGATAGAGTGACCACGAGATAGCCTACTTAAATGATACTCGCAGTTTACTCAAAGATGCCTTTTAATTTTAATATATTTAAAGTTTATATGTATGGATAGAAAATTCAGTTATATTACAAACTAATATCTCTCAAAGACAGAAATTTAGATAGGCTTCTCAGAGGTTACTCAACTTGCTTTTATTATGCCTAAAATAATAATCTTTTTACAAGTTTCATTTGTACAAAAATAAATATAAATGTAAAATAAATGTAAAATCTCTGGAATGAAATAATGATAGAAATAATGTCTCTTATGTATTAGAAAAATCAACTTGTAAAATAATTGCTATCTTTTCAAGTCTTGCTGGACAAATAAATAAATAATATGAAATAATGTTCTAAATAATACCTCTTGTGTATTAGAAAATCCAACTTTGAGCTCCCTTTAGCACCTTTATTAGACACAGAATCATATGTGCCAGCTTTGCACACGGTGCACTCAGCCTCCCATATATCCCGACCGGGTCGGGACGGTAAGTTGAGAATTTTTTCTGCAGTTTATCTGTGAAGCTGCACTTGCGCTTTGGCATCTTGGAAGCTTAGAATAATGCTGCGCCGCCGGTGTCTGCTGCTTCCTTGATGTGAGTGTTGAGATCCGCTGATAAGGCAGCTTCTCGGGGATTACACACACACACACATACACACACACAAGGAAAACCGGACATTACCATCAATTTGTAAACACCCCCCATGTGCTGCGGACAGGACGTGAAAAGTGGACATGTCCGGGCAAAAGAGGACGTTTGGTCAGCCTAAAAGTGGATAATTGCTACATTTGGTCTCATTTATTTCCTGCAGTGTAGCGTTGTAGCAGGGTTCAGATAACTGTTGTGTTGGTGGGTTTGTCTTGTATGAGTGGTGGGCGCGGTTTGTAGGGGCATGTCGTGTACTACAAATGGAGTGCGTCTGCAGCTATACATGTCTCAGTGACTATATGATGTCTGCCATAGCAATTTTAAAGGTATGTCAAAGTTGTTTTAAGCATGCCACACTGCCCCAAGTGGCCAGAATAAATAAATAAATACATTAATTTGGGCACCTTTAACAAATATGTCCTAAAATGGGAAAAAATAATTGCAGGGAAAGGTGGTGCGGGTTTTAAAAATATCTATATAAATTATATAAATTCAATACTGAACCTTGTTAAAGTGATATGTAAATGTGAAATTTAACTTTGCTAGAAAATCAGTTGTGTTGGGCATTACTTAATCTTTTTTGATGATGTATTAGATGCCCAGTATCATTGGTTGACTGATTGTAAAGTCTATTACAAGTGGTGAAATAAAGGTAAGAACCAAGACATTATCCTCAATAATACATCACTCATATTATCATTATCATAAAGTATAGAAATGTACAAGATGCCTTGCCTTCTGCACACTGATGTAGAAACATAATGACGCCTTATTGTGTTTCAAGATGGTTTAGCTGCACGACAAGTACATCGTATAATAATGTGAAAAGACAAGTCTAAGGCACTCGATTGATCTCAGACTATACATACACGCCATGTTTACTCTGTATCAAGTGCTGTATCACTTTAAAGAGGAACAGGGTCATCATGGTGTCGTTTAAATCCTCTGCAATAATATGATCAGAATCCTAATTCTCTGCTGACTCAGTGGACCGTCTAAATTACTAAAGCAAGAATTTAAAGCTGACAGGCCCCTCTAATGTGAAACTAAACATTGATCCATATTGATCAGGCCCACAGCTCCCCACAAGGCTTTGCAGCATGTTAGCCAGAATCTAAAATCCGGAAGATTCTTTGTGTCCTCTGCAGCATGAATACTTCAGCTCGACAGCGGGACAAGCAAAGAAAGCGAGCACCAAAGGGGCTCACACATCTATAATTTATTCGAGGACATCACACTACATGAGAAACACATCAGACAGGCAGGCATCCATCTGCAGATGAGTCACTGAGGCAATCCAAGAGTCTGTTTGTGTCAAAGCACTGGCAGAGCATGACCTGTTTTGCTCCTCGCTTCGATCAGATAATCTGGTCAACAACCACGGACATCAGCTCCGTGCAAAATGCTGCGTGATGCACTAAAGTGACCATCACATGTATATTTATAGTACACTTCTTCACGCAACTCTGCTTGGATATGTTCAGGCCGGAGCACAATGTTCTGAAAAATGCTCTCATCCAATGCAAAGAGCAACCTGACGAGCTGAAGACACGCGGTTTGACTCACTGCTGTCATGCTAAGCGATAAAGCATGTAGGAGTTCAAGTGTGACATTTTTTTCCTCCACTCTGCTCCCACTTTGTGCTCGATATATGGCTGATACTGTAATTAAAGGCACTTTTGACCACTTTAGATCATAAATAAATTAAGTGAATTAAAGTCTGTTTTATCCTTGTTAAAAATATCAGTAGAAGTTCTGATTATTTATTTATGGCTTTTTTGTAGTTCTGCCAAAGCAAAATGTCATCAAAAATTATAATAATAAGAAGAATGGAATTCAGATTAAAATGAGATAAAACAGGTTTGAAAATCACTCGAACGATTCGCTCTATAAAAGGTACTGAAAGGTCATCTGTTAAAGTTAATTTGAAAAAATGTTTCAGCTGCAGTCACAACAGTTTAAACAGTGATGCTACGGCAGTATGCAGCACAGATGATAAACATGCACCAGCTGGCATACATGAAGGAACAAAATTATATTTCAATAAGGTGGCCTGCTGAGAGGGCTGGTGCTCAATATGCTCAAAAACCCATTTGTTTTCTTACCTGTGGTGCTGTTTATCAGTCTAGATTGTTCTGGTGTGAGTTGCAGAGTGTTGGAGATATCAGCTACATAGATGTCTTCCTATTAATGGAACTAGATGCCACTCAGCTTATGGTGCTAAAAGTGCCAGAAAATACATTTGAAAAATTCAGCAGCAATGTCTCTTCCCAGAAATCATGATGCAGCCCTTGTTGTGAGCAGTTTCATGTTTCAAACTACACCCGCCAACCGCATCACTGCGCAGAAGGAAGCGTGCATCTACTCACGAGAGGCGACAAGAAGCTCATGACAGGATGAGATGTAAACATTCATGATGTCCTCCTTGGCTGAGCTTTAATGTTAGCTAGCTCAGTGGTGCTGGTTGAGCTAGCAGTAGATGCACGGTGATACAAATAACATGATCTATGATACTGACTTTTGTATTATGATAAACAGTGTTGATTCAGCCAACAATAAATTATGTAATGCTACAAAGCAAACTTGTACAAAAAATGATTGCTTTAGTAGCCTGGAGTGATGCAAGGCAGGGGCAACCGAAGTACGGTGCCAGGCTTTGAAGCTAATTTAACATAGCAGCTAAATGTGGAATTACAACATCCAGGTCCGTCACGTGATGCCATGGGGTCCAAAATGACTTTTCCCCATGGACTTATACAAATGGTTTTTGTGTCCAAACCCATGTGTAATTACTCATTTCACTATCAGGATTTAATCCAATAGGTTCAATAACATTTGGAAAGTCTAGAAGAGCTGCAAGATTGAATCATTTTATCCCCATTCAAGTTAATTAAGCACTAAACCGGAAGTAGTCAGCTTGGCTGGCAGAAGTCTCTAGTGCTCCTGCCCTGTGAGCTGCTGACTATCAAAGCAGTGTTGATCATCTGGGTGATTTTATACATGGCAGTTAAACCATTTTGGCTTCATGTGCCACCAAGCAAATTTCATATAAATGAACGGGGCCCAGTCTCCAAGGCTGTATCCAGTTATTTTTATACTTATATTATTCTTAAAGACAGAGATAATGTTATTAAGAAAGAAGTATGGCATCTATGAACTTCTAGGTAGTGTAGCAAGCTCACTTTGTTAGTGTTAGCATTAATGGCTGATGTACTTGACAGACTTATATAAGTTTATGAAGTGATATAGGGTACATACACTGTGAAGGGCCAAAGCTCAGCCAGTGCAGGTGCGGAAGGTTAACTTTACTTGCACTGGCTGGTGACACTTGATGCATGGACGAATGAAATTAAATGGGAATTGAATAGATAAATGATTGTAAAATAAATTAACAGATATATAAATTAAATTAAATTAAAAAACAGAGAGAGAGAAATTTTTAGTCATTCAGTAGTATTTATGCATTTTAAGGTACATTTTGTCAGTTTGGGGGCTTCATACATTTTGACGTGAAAGCACCAGAATAATTTTATATTGGCATTTCCTCTGAATTTGAATATATGTTTCTATTTCTCTTATTCACTCTTCAAGCTTGTTTATTGTCAGTTTAGATTAACTGCTTGTTAAGCTTGATTTGTGTCTGAATTGTGCTAAATATATTTTCTTTTGTTCAAACCAAACCTACAGCCTGACAGTGATGACTGTAGCAGGTAATGAGGAACTGTTTTGGTATGAGGCAGTTTGAACACACATACAAACACACACACACACACACACACACTGTTGTAGCCTTGTAGAGGACTGTGTGGGTGGTGTGTATGTGGGCGGCAGCTCGATGTGTGAACTCATGAGTGTGTCCGTGTGTGTCTCTGTGGGTTAGTGTGTTTGTGTAGTTTAGTTTAAAAGCCTGCGATGATCTTTGTGTGCGAGACTACCTGCGCTTATTTTTTGTGCGTCAGTCTGATGGAGCTGGAGAGTCTTTAAAGGACTCTTGTGTTGCTCCTCCAGCAAACAAGCACATTTATTATATAATGGCTGCAGAGCAGATTGGTCTTGCTTTATTGATGTGTGAGTGGTGGAGGAGTGGGCTGCAGGAGAGGCAGAGGAGGGCTTCATAACCTCATTTAATAAGAGGCCAGCACGCCGTCAGGGCCATCCAATAAGTGGTGAGTTTACAAACTGACTGTGGCAGCCAGGCAGAGGCTGGGAGGGAAATCATTAGGTGCTCTGTTCAACACTATTATTTTTTCACTTATTTTCAGCGGTTTGAATGTGGCAGGGCCTCGTCTCCTCCTCTCTGGCATTTTAGAGAGAGGCAGTGTGGTTTATGACTGCAGGATATCTCAACTTTTGCTTATTCACTTCAGTGAGTAAAAACAGCCCTTTGAAAACAGATCAATCCAGGCTGAGCTCCAGGGAGACACTGTGAATCAAAATCTTGGATCCAACCACATCAACTAGCCTCAGTCAACGGTACACTAATTTTCTACTCTAGACCGGCTGTTATATAAAAGACACTAAAAATGCTTGTTTCCTTTAAAAATGTTGTTGCATTGCCTTTAGGGGAGTTGTATTCATCTACTTTCTGTCTTATTTTTTAATTTATTTTGAGAGTTGGCATGATGACGAAACACATTCTCACTCCGACCTCGTCACATATTGACGTTTTGGTCATGGGCCACGTCGACATGTGACATGAAAGGTACCCTGGGTGCGTTTGTTGCTGACGTTCTGGGTGCAGTGTCAAGTTCTGCCTCTTACATGCATTGTCTTCTTTCAAAATACAAATAAATTTATCTTTTACACAGTCTCTTTCAAAATAAAAGCACTACATTGGTACAACACTGCAAATTGAGTTGTTTTTTTTTTTCCTTCAACAGCGAACACACATGGTTGAGTTTAGGTAACAAAAACATGTGGTTAGGTGTAGGAAAGAAGAACAGGGTTTGGCCTCTCTCAGGTGAAAGTCTGTGTTGGTTGGGCCCATCCACCATCACTCTCCCCAACCCCAGTTGGACTTTTACCGCCATAACTTTCGTCCTTGTCCCGCTGCGTTTCCCCCTGACGCCAGCAACCGGTGGCTTAGCATGCCAACAAAAGGACAGATTTTTTTGTTGGTTTCTGACCCCGCAAGTCACTGCCCAAGCACGGGATCTCGATGACTTTGGAGTGAGGCCGGGCTCAATGACGATGACAATATCATCTTGTCTTTTATGTTTTATCACTTTCTTCGTTCATAAAAGATTGGCATTTTGGAGATTTTTTTTTGGTCAAACTATTAGCCTATGTCCTAGGTCAGGGGTAGGCAACATGCAGCTCCTGAGTCGCATGTGACTGTTTAGCTCCTTTCCAGTGGCTCCCTGTGGGTTTGACTAAAGATTTTATGGAAATGATGCAGTAAGTTTTTAATATTTTAATTTCCATGTCACATTGTTGTAGGTCTAAAATGATTCTTACCTTCTCTAAAAAGGTGTAGCTAAACAGAATAAAAAAGAAAGTTTAACATTTCGTCAACTAAAATGTGCATCTTGCGACCACAGCCTGGCACCCTTTCCTCTAACTTTTGCCAAACCTCAATAGCAGCAGCAAGTCTTGCATCTCCCTTTCTATTGTTTCCAAATCCAAAAAATGAAAACTCTTGAAGGACAAAAGAGGATTTAACAGTGTGTGGACAGATTTGTTTGCTCTCCCTGCCTATGGCTGCAAAGTTAAGTACCAAATAACCATAGACAGCCCACTGCAGAGTAGCCACTAACATAATGAATGCTCATTTAGGCCTATTAGTAATGTTGATAAGCTACTTTAGACTTATTAGGCTGTGTTACCTTCATTATAAGGCTCAGTAGGTTTTGGGGCTACAGACAGATTGCTTTTGCTTGAAAATCCAGAACCAAAATCTACTGTACTTTCAGGTTTAATCCTTTTTTTGTCATTCATTCAAACTTTTATTTAACACTGGAAATCAATTTAGGGAGACTCTCATTTTCAGTGATATCGAGCATGAACAAAGACATAAAAACCAGTCACTAAGGAAACATGCTACAGTGTAGATGGAAAGTTAAAAGCATTTACGCTCAGTTAAAACAAGATCAGAAATAAGGCATTTAAGCAGCCATAAAGGTGGCAGAGAGTTTAACGTCTTAAGCAGATTATTCCATGTATAAGGTGAACTGTAAGAGAATGACTCTCTTCCTAGTTCAGATCTAATTAAAGGAGTGTGAAGCAGCAACTTATTGTGTGAACAAGCACCAAGGTTATGTGAGGTCAGCATTAAAAGGGATGAGATATAGGGTATCAAAGCTTTGTAAATGAACAAATACCAACGCGGTTCCCACCTCACACCCAAACGTGACCAGCAAACCTTTCGGTGAAGCTGGCAGTGATGGGTGTTGTAAGAATCATCTGTTATGAACCTTAGGGCTGAGTGGTAGACAGCGATTATAGTGTAGGGGCAGCTTTTTCTTTGTACGAAAGGAAAACAAATCTTTCTAGTGAACTGAATTGAACTGAAGATATGAATAATGTGTGCAGACATGTTGAAATGAGTTCACCGTGCTGCCTTGTGTGGAGAGAAATGTAGAAATTCAAGCATGCACCAGAGCCCTGCTGTGAACCCCTTCATTTATTTAGCATCAGGTTTAGTGTTCTTATACACGGTATCAGAGCAGGTTCTCTGTTATACATGACTCACTTTCATTGTTAAAAGTGAGGTGAGGAATGAGGTGAGATACCCATAAACCCATAGTTTAACAGGAAAATTTGTCCTTGTTTTAAGTTTGGAAGAGACTAAAACACCCCGTCACCAAATCATATCTGAGACGTGCTCATTATGGAAGCACACAGCCAGCAGCTGATGAATGTTGATTTCTTCAGCCTTGTGATTAATTTATCAGCTTGCTGCAACACAGAGAGACACCACAGTGTTGTGTGATTTATAATTCAGAACACTACTCGATCATTTCATACTGGCCTCATTTCCAAAACACCTTTTTTTTAAATCGCATTTGAATTGCTTATATCAGTATTCGGAATAAACCCACATCACAAATCCCCTCGGGGCGAAATATTCAAATAATTGACTATTAATAATCAAAATGATAAACGGCTGTTTGAGCAGAGTTCATACAACGAGTCTCTCCGACTAAATGTCTTTTTATGTGTTGTGTTTTTTGTGTGCGTGTTCGTTTTGTTAGAGTCATTTATTTGGACATTTCCTGCTGTGATGAATAAACTCACTGTGGGCTTGTCAGAGAATATTTCCTCTGTGTACAGATCCTCTCCGTGCGCGCGCTCGCGTGTGCGTGTGTTTTGTAAAAAATCTTGTTTCCTAGGTAACCAGGAGGTTGATTCTGCTCATGTATTATCTTGCTGCAGGGATGCTCCTAACAGTTACTGAGACACTCCAAAGCGCGGGGTCAGAGACCTACAACAACATCCACAGCACTGGTTTTGCCCTGCGTCCATGCACTGTCTGCACACACACACACACACACACACACACACACACACACACACATGCATGATTACAGACGCAAGATATGCGGGTCAGCGCGTGTTGAAGTGTGACGGCTGAAGGACGGATGGCCCTGACATGCTGCGTTATTTATGAGCTGTCCAAGCAGGGGCCGTCCACTTTACGCATGCGATAAATCAGACTTTCCCTCCAGTTTGCATGAAAATAAGTCTCATCAAAGCCCGTGAGCATGTGTCAACTCTGACCTGAAACACACTTGATTGCTCTTGTGCAATCCTGTTATTTAAGAGGAAAATCTCACAGCTGTGTGGTTGTTATCACAAATCGCCAGCATTAACAAAACCCACATAATCTGAATTAATTTAGCCGCCTATCCACGCCCTGCAGGTGTGTAACTTGAACACTTCATGTGCGCAACCCTCACTGATCCTCCCTTTCATGTCCTATTAAGACTAGCAAGGTGGTCGAGTGGATTTAAACATTGCTGGGTGCATTTATTTTTCATACGATCAGCTTCCACTCCCGCATCAGCAGCGGCAGCAGCACGCCAACGCGCAAAACCCAGAGTGGGGAGCCGATACGGCGGGAGCGCGCAGGACCAAAGCGGCGCGCATGCACAACTGTCAGCACCAAGGACAGCAGCCGCTCAGCCCGGAGCGACCAGCCAGCGACGCATCGGGGTGATCAGTCCGCACATAGCGCGCGGAGCAGCGGCTGGAGGGAGCGATACACATCCCGGAGAGGAAGCAGCCCGGAAGCTTGGACAATGGTTTGAGTGTATTTTCCAAACCGCGGGGAGGTTTGTGCAATTCTGCAGAGGAGAGCAAGAAAAGAAGTGGACAATGCGGTGTGGACGTCCCTGGTTGACAGCCTGCCCCTAATATGCACATTCCTCCGCATTGCACATAAAATCCACCTTTCTTTTCTCAGTCCTCCTTCATCCTTTTTTGGCCTCCCTCCCTCCTTCGCTCACACCGCCCACCTGGATCGTGTCTGCAGTCGTGCATTCATCTAGCTGAGCCGTGCCGCTGTCCAGAAGCTGGTCGAGCCGACCCGCCACCGGGGAGAAAAGCGACCGGGCTGTACTGTGCTGTTTGGTGGTCCACACGATGCGTCTGTTTCTGCTGGCGGTGCTCTTCTCGTGCTCCTGCGCGCGGGCCGGCTGTGAGCCGAAAATCGTGAACATCGGGGCCGTCCTGAGCCAGAAGAGATACGAGCAGGTCTTCAAAGATGCCGTGACCCAGGCCAACCAGGTCTACGGCAGGGATAAATTCAAGCTGACCGCCATCTCCGTAACGCACAAGCCCAACGCCATCCAGATGGCTCTCTCCGTCTGCGAGGACCTCATCTCCAGTCAGGTAGTTCACTGCCACCTCTGCATGGGCGCTGAACCAAGCAACCCGTCTTTAATCTGTGAATCATAACTCAGGCTGCATATGATCCATGCACACCTCCACCTTACTGTATGACTGGTTTGCTGCTGGATGCATCTGTGTTTTCAGAGAGGGATCTTGCAATAGAAAGTTGTTTATTTTAAGGAAATGTGTCATAATCAGATGTGTTTTCTCACCCAAGGGCCACTGAAGTGGGTTGTTATGACCATGAACTCTGCATCCAGACTTTACAGTCCTCCAGAGCTTCACATTAGCAGACTAATTCAGCATGAGCATATTAACACCACATGACATCAGCCCATACATTACAACAGGCCTGTCATTTGTCCAATTTGGCATCTGCTCTGTGCTTGTACACATAACCCACGACTTTGTATAGTCCCTAATACAGTGAACTCCCCACAGACCCATCTGTTTCACAGACATCCAGAAATAGGCTTTGGTTTGGGGCATATCTCGGATGAGAGGGCAACTGTACGTTTCAGGACACACAGCTGCAGATCTACTGAACTGCAAAGGAACCAGTGAGGAGTGAAAATGTGCAATACGTCATTTAAAAACGAACAACTTGGCTCAGGTGTGTGTGTGTGTGTGTGTGTGTGTGTGTGTGTGTGTGTGTGTGTGTGTGTGTGCTGCATGATAACATTTTGGCAAGCGAAAGCTGACGGCTGCTGGACAGTTTCTGCACTATATGTTGATCACTGACTCGGCTGCAGTCTGTATCACATGATGCAGTGGTGACCTGAACAACTGCTTTTAGTAGTGTGAGATTCATGTTTGGAAAAGTACACACAACAAAGGAGCAAAGATTAATAGCCTATGTGCTGCGGAAACAAAACATACTTCATAATGTATGATGAGTGTGTTCAAGCCTTTTGAGAGTTGATAAAAACATTGAAGCACGCTGAAATGCACCAACCGTCCTCTCCTGTGATGCTCAATGTGGCTTTTAAAAAGCGCCAACGGTATGTCACAGCATGTTGGGGGTGTGAAGTCCCTTTCACTCTCGCTCCTGTTTCTCCCACACACATAATGAGGCTTCATGCGAACAAAAAAAAAAAACCACACACCCACAGCTCCAGTGCTGCTTTCATGTCCTTGGGCCTCTGCTTAGTGTAATGACTCTAATTGATACAGGCTTGTAGAATAATACTGTCGCACCCAGTCTCTCGTCACATGTTCATCCAAAGCATGAGCTCGCAATCCACCCATTAGGCTGCACAGATTACACCAACAATGGTTCAGTTCTCCACACACCTCTCTTGTAAATAAGACATCGCACCTAATTTAGAGACGAGGTCCATGGGAGGTTTAATCGGATGAGATTGGCTTGTAGGGGACAACAGTTACTGAGAGGGGAAGTCTGTGGCAGATGGAGGAGTAGATGCCTGGGAGCAGTGCTTGGAAGATAGACCTCATTTTTGACCCAACCATACGGACTGCTCATATCCAGTAATCCATGCATGCACGGCCATGCCAACTTTACTTCCTCACTTTCTTCACATCTCTGAGGCATTTTTCAAGGCTTAGCGCATAGAAAATCTATGTCTTACTACGAGAGTATTGACCAGCTTTAGTTTGCTTAATGCGCGGCTCAGTCTAAACCAAACAACCACAAATGAATATTAGTCTGCCAGCCCACACAGTGAAGACATTTTGGAACAAAGGGAGACATTTCTTTGCTCTTCTGCTTCTTTGTCATAGATGAGTTTCTCCCTGACTACAATTTATGTAGATATCCACGTTCAGAAATGTTATTTTTAACCTGTTATACAACGTTTTAGAGCAGCAGTTGCACCCACTAGAACATGACAATGTTGTGTTTAATTGAATTTGTGGTAGAAAAACAGCTGTTTCAGCCAAGGCTGGATTACAGATCTGGCAAAGCGGACAGATGTTCAGGGGCCTCATATGCCCTACATTCAGTGTGGGAATCACTTTATGATCACTGGATTGATTGTAAATAATTAAAGTGACTCCTGCAAGTGTACCTAATATTGAAGCTCTTGCTTAAAAGGCCATGTTTTACGCAGTCGTTATTTATTTATTAAATTTGGATGTACTTACATTTCCTTATTTGCACTTATAACCAAGATGGGGAACACAAGGGCACATCAGACTTTAAAACATTTTACAAATTTAAACATTTGTTTTTCTCAACTATGCTGATTTTCTTTAACGTAAATATCATACAATCAGCCTTGTAAGCATAGCAGATGTTTTTATATGTTACCAAACCATATGGAGTCTTATGCACAGTGTGTCCTGATGTTGATTACGTCTACAACAAATTGCAGGCAGACAAAACTGGTTCATATCAACATACTCTCAGTGAGTTGTTGTACTTGCTTGATGCTAGCACTTCACTTGATTTACCAAGAAGGATAATGGACTTTTTACAACTTCCCATATAAGAGTTTTTCATATGGTGTGTGAGAGGAACATTTAAATATTATTGCTTGTGGTATATTGTCTGCAACAATAAGAAAAGTAAAGAAAGAATGAAGTCTAAATTTGATAGCTTAAGGACTTAAAGGTACTGTATGTGACTTTTTACATGTATTAGGCTCATCTTTTTTTATTATTATTATTGCCAATGAGTGGTTCGGATAGTAACCTAACTTACAAACTGAGACCTCTCTTGGCTGCCTATACCAGCCTATAGACTGATGTAAATGTAACAGACTCTGGAAAAACCAAATGTGATGTTTATGCACATTCCCAAGTGCCTTGCCTCTTTTTTAGCGCTGCTACAATGTTAACAGTGTGAAGGCCTATGTAACACTAGCTCATGTTATCTTAACGTTAACGTCGACAAACAACTGACAGCCACAACAACACAGAGTCAACACATGCTGTGTTTCCGTTATATACATTTTGCAGCAGCCACCCAGAGACTAACCTTCATTTAGGGCTATAGTAGTCTCGCTCACCAGACCTTTCCCAAGAAAAGAAAGGTCTGGTTATTTTCATGAATTATTATATATTATATATTCATGAATTCGAACATGGAGTGTAGACCGTCCCCTCTTTTAATCAGCTGACTGCAGCAGCTGATTCCATTGGAGCTGAATCAGCTGGGATCTAAAGGTGGAGCTGTCATTAAGCCACATGTTTTTGACTGCTGAGTGTCTGTAAATTTAAGTTGGTTTTTGCTGTCCTTTATTTTTCTGTGTTTATCAACCCTTGTACTCCATCTGGTAAGAGCAATTCATTTGTTTAGGAAAGAAGAAAAACTAAATCTGTACGAGAACGAAAAATAATGTGACAAAATAAAGGAATCAGTTGACTGTGAGTGATGTTTGAGCGTGTTGACCTAGGTGCATTTCAAAGGACAAGGGAGTAGCAAATGCTTTGTTTCAAAGTTGCTCTAATGTTTTGTATTATGACAAATGTGGAATTACAATGTCTGGGTCTTTTACATACTGCCATTTGCCCCAAAATACTTTTTTTCCCCCAGAGGCCACAACTTTTTTGGCTTATGCATCAGGCGAGCAATTCTATTGGAATAGGCACCATCTTTGGGACCAGTATCTAGGTATTAATAAAGTCTACAGTTAGCGGAGGGCTAAACTGGAAATTAGCCACTCAGCCACCACTCAGTGTGGAGGATTTGGGTGATTCTATACAGCAGAATCAAGCTTTTTTGGCTTCATGCGCCACTGAGCAGCTTTAAGAGGAATGAATGGAGTCTTGCCTACAACACTGTATCCATTGTGTGTTCATGTGTGTTTCCTAGTGTAGCAAAATCATGACCCACTGTGCTCTCCCTCTGATTGGCCAGTACACATTGCCTTTGTTGGTTGGATTGGCTAGATTTAGGCAAAAGAATTGAGTTCAGTTAGGGTTAGGGCAACAATGCAATAGAGTGGATTCTCATCCTATGTCGTCACATATTACTGCTTTGTCAGTGGCCATTCACATCTTCGTATTATGTGCTAGGGATCCTTCGGCATCTGCTGCTGAAGTTCTGGGATGCTGCTGCCAACGCCAGGATGTCAGCAAAAGCATTTGGTTAGGTTTAGAAAAAAAAAATGGTTTGGCAATATGGGGAAGCAAACACTGGCCTGCTGGGTGAAAGTCCGGAGGCCGGGCTTTATTGGACCCATCCGCAACCCCTCCCACCTGCCCTATATGAACTTTCCCGCTCCTTATATTACGTCGTTACTGTACCTGACACCATCCAGCACACCACCATGGTAGGTGGCAGCGTATCATAACCCTGCAAAGTATGGTTTTTGGTATCAGGTGTCTGACTTCAAAATCAAAGAGTAACACTAGTTCCTACCTGACAATGTTCTGCGGGGGACAGGTGAGTGTAACACTGGATGTATGCTGTCTTACTGTATTTTTGTGTGAATAAAAGACGATGAAACGATAGTAATTGTACCTCTCTCATTACCCACAAGCCAGAAGGACTGGAGAACGCTACTGAACAATAAAGTAGGGTTACAATAGTTGCATTATTCTAACTTTGACTGCAATTGATATTCCAGCATTCCATCAACATGATGCCGGTCAATCACGTTCAGTTTCAGGTGCTCACTTGTGCCTATAGATGCTGACTGCAGTTCTCTCAATGGCCAGCGGAGTCATTTATAACAAGGATCTTTTGAAAGTTACAAACAGAACCTTTAAGTCTTTATCAGAGTACAAGTAGCAGTGTTTGCTCTTAATGCCATTGTCAGAATGACAGAGTGTTCCTCTTCTGTGCCTCTGCAGGTCTACGCTATCCTGGTGAGTCACCCTCCCCAGTCCAATGACCACCTCACTCCAACGCCTGTCTCCTACACTGCAGGCTTCTACCGCATCCCCGTGGTGGGGCTCACCACTCGTATGTCCATCTACTCGGACAAGGTGAGTGATGGATGAGAGCGATGTAAAGAGAGATAGCAAGAGAGAGAGAGAAAGGAAGAACAGGAGGAGAGTGAGCAGAGAGCGAGGGAGTGAGGAGCTCCCCTGGGGCGGCTTCAAAAGCTTCCTAGATTAAACGTCCCATCACTGTCCATTAGAGGAGCTGTGATTAAATGGGTTTCCAGCTGAAAATTGAAAGGACATCATTAATAATGCCTCTGACCTGAGTTATGTTTTTATGAAGCATGAGCCACTAAAATGAAACTTTAAAGCAATCAAATAAATAAAATGCCAAGGACTTTAATTTAAAGTCTATTTGAGTGACATGTCTAATAATCATGCAAGTTTAAAGAAATCAGAGGCTTTAAATTCAGGGATTAAATGAGCCTGAGAGGTCTGCGCGTGGATGAAGGAGGGTTTTTTTTTTACAGTGTTTTTGTCCATTAGTGATTTGGCATTTGTTTACCAGCTAAAATCTGTTTAATTAATGCATGGTGCCTCTCTTTCTGAAGCAAATTCAGCGAGTATACCGCAATAAAAGTACACTCCATAGCCACAAATATGTGGACGCCCAAATGTTTCACCAATGTGTAATTATCGAAAATGTCATTCCAAAATTGTAAGCTGCTATATCTGCCTTCACTTTTCTTTTCAGATTCCCATTCAGCCACAAGTTCATTATTCAGGTCGGCCGCTGACGCTGGACGATAACGCTTGGCTCACAGTCGGCGTTCTCATTCTGTTAAGAAGTGTTTGACAGGGTCGGGATCAAAAGATACTCTTATTCAGGGGGAAATTGGTTCGCAGCATAATTACAAAGGCATTTCATCACGACATCACAAAGTCACCACAGACACACACATAGCAGTATCATGAAAGTCACTAATAGACATACAAGTACCATCAATAGACATATGTAGACAAAACAGATGTACTTGTTCATATACCTGTACACATACGAGGAGGGCAGCTGGATGTCTTTTGAGATCAGCAAGACGTGGCTACAGTGGATAGGGACTAAGGCACTAGTGCATCACCTGTTTAAAAACTTAATGGCATGTGGGACTAATGAAAACTTGGATTTATTTTTAGTAAACAGAGGGGAACAATATCTCCACTCAGATGGCACCAGTTAAAACGAGTAGGCGTAGGGGTGCCTCTGGTCACCCACAGTGTTTTTCGCCTTTTTCTTCTGTCTCTGTAGATGCATTTCACACTAAGTAAAGCAATCCCTAATAGTTTACTGGCCATTGTAGCAGTTTTCTGACAGTCTTTTTCTGTGCCTCAGTAGCTTTGCCAAACCAGCAGATGCTGCAGAAGGACAAAACACTTTGAATAAAAGCACAGTAAAAAAGTTTCAGCGTTTTGTTGTGGACATTAAAATGAAACATTTTCTTTAGAAAGTGCTTTCTTTGCTGTGTCTTGGTGCTTATGAGGTCAGTACACAGATCCCATTTAAGCCTGTGGTCAACCACAATGCCAAGGTACCTGGCACAGGGCTCCAACTCAGATGACAAACTGTTCTAGGTGGAAATATTGAAGTGTTTTCTGATCTGATGCCTTTATTGGCTGGACAACATAATTTGTCAGCATTACAAAACCCTTATTACTCACCATTGGAAAAACAGTCTAAGTGTGTTTTATGATTTTACAACACTTTGGTTAAGGATTGATTAGGCTTTGGCACCAGAGCGACTTGGTTAGGGTTGGGGAAAGATCGTGGTTTGAAGTACTTTATCAAAGGTAGGAAATAAGTTTGGGGTTAAAGTGGCTTTTGTAAGGTGGGTGGACTGATGCCAATGTAGTAACAATAATAATCACTTTGTCAAG
Organism: Epinephelus cyanopodus; assembly: GCA_026686955.1. NCBI lineage: Eukaryota > Metazoa > Chordata > Actinopteri > Perciformes > Serranidae > Epinephelus > Epinephelus cyanopodus. The sequence goes on along the minus strand of CM048932.1, from coordinate 28,618,317 downwards.
GTTAGGAAACGATCATGGTCGTGGTTTTAAGACATCAACTTTGACTGTTGGAGGAAAGAATTTCATGGCATCTGCTGGAATGACAACTGCTGTAGCTTTTCTTGGACAGTCATCTGCCTGGCTTTGTACATTTGGACATTGTAATTTTGAAACCATAAATTGTAAAAATGGGTGTAGCTACCACGATGTTACCGAATGGTTTGTGGACTCCCATTTTAAAGCCTTGAATGTGACATTTTGGCCGTCGCCATTTTGCTTTTTTGGCGCCAGAAGTCACCATATTTGGGTAAGAGGATGGTGGTCTTGAGGAGCGAGGGGTGGATCTGACTGAGATGGACATTCTTGGCAGACAGCCTGTCACTCAAAGCGGCCCGTCCTTAATTATGCGCAACTTTAGGCATTAATAAAACACAGTTGAGTAAAAAAAATTTAAAAAAAGTCAGAGCTAAAATCTCAATAAACAGTTTGGGGACAGTGGGTGTCCACGTACTTCTGGCCATATTGTGCATCAGCCCAATTACCAGAAAAAATGTTAGCTTGTACGTTTCTGCAAATCATGGATATGTGATATATGTTACATTTGCATGTTTCATAAGTATCATATCAATGTTTCTAAAGTGATGAAAAGTGGTGAAAACTCCTGCCAAGCTGCAGACCACTGTTTGAGACCAACAAACAACACCAGTTGTGATTTAGCAAGTGATTTCTGTGTTTCCAGCAGCTTTGCAGGCACCAAACGCTTGGGTTGCATATCACATTTATAAAAGCATTATTTTTCTGCTTGGTGTAAAGACTTAGATAACCTTTCGGCCAGAATCTGACCTTGTGTCAACTTTTCGTCCACAATGATGAGTCATGCTTTAAAAATTAATTTGTTATATAAAACTCCACAGTGTTAATCTGTGTTTCCTGCTTGCTGCCCCTCAGAGTATCCACCTGTCCTTTCTGCGGACAGTCCCTCCCTATTCCCACCAGGCGCACGTGTGGTTCGACCTTATGCGTGAGTTCAACTGGAACCACATCATCTTGATAGTGAGCGACGACCACGAGGGGCGGGCTGCTCAAAAGAGGCTCGAGACCCTGTTGGAGGAGAGAGAAACAAAGGTGAGATGCTCCGGCTCCCAGGCCCCCTCCCCCCCAACTAACTGCAAGAGTGTGTGAGCATGAGCGCGCGAGTGCGTACGGTTTTTTAAAACCTCAAAAGGTCTTCTATGTATGTAACTGTTTTCCTTTCTGTTGTGTGGCCACATCTCTTTCTCACCATTGTGTAAACATTGGCTAACATTCTTAGAGACATCAACAGCGTCTAATGTGGTCTAATCTGACAAAAGTTTGTACGTTTATTTGCTCATCTTCACGTTGCTTTTCGCCATAGTCCAAATTATCCTGTGTCTATCCACATTGGGAGCCAAATAGAGGACTTTAACGTGGGGCTTTGCAAACCATCGCAGACTGAAGTGTTTTACTGGGGCCATGGCGGAAGTCAGGTGTTCCTCTCAGTGCGTGATGAATGGCCGGCTTCATTATTGTACACAGAGGCCTTGTGTTTATTGCACCCTGCTAGGTCATGTTCACATGATATGGGAGATGGTTTCGCCTTTTCAGATAGTGCTGATGCATCCATTTTAAGTGTAGCTCAGAGCAGTGTATGTGGGTCAGTGAAATGCTGATCTTCTTTGAGCCAAAACAGACTTGAGACTGCGTTGATGTGTGCCCTTTAGGAACACAGAGGAAGCGAGAATGGGAAAACAACTGCCATCTATTTCATCCATTTAATAAGACGAAATTACCTTGGGATATTTTTTTTTTCTTTATACTCTGTGACGCTTGTCCCTCTCGGGCTCTTTGCTGTAATTGTGTGGCAGGATGAAATGAGTCCTGATTCAGAGATTTAATTAAATCAGAGGCTGAGTATGACACATACCCGAGGTAATTTACAGAAGGCGGCTACAGCTAAAGTGGAGGCTGCTTAAATGAAGTGACCGGGATCAGTATTGATTAATGGCTTTATAAGGGAAAACATGTCCAACATTTGGGTTAATCAAGTTGAATTGTGCAACAACATCCATGCAGTTAAAACAATTATACTGTCAGATCATCTCGACGTGACTCACATCCTGCACTGGAGGAGAGAATATTCAAAGCCTTTGATGAGACTCCAGGAAGTTTCTTTTATGTTTGCATAATATGAGTTTGGATCTCAAAATGAAGCCATCTGTGCATCCCATTCAAACACCATAATACTGAGGGGAAACTGCTGCAACTCGCTCGATTACGAGGCTTTAATCACCCATATATTTAGTTACGAGTGCAGGGCCAGCTCAAGCAATTTTGAGGCCCTCAGCAGGATTTATTTGAGAATCTCTCCAAATGTGGTCAGCAATAATGACACTGAAAACCCAGTGAGACTCAAAGGATAAGGCTGGTGATATTACAGATTATATTTACTATTAACAAATCCCATTAAAAGACCAAAACCAACAATAAAACCAAGCCATCTGTGCATCTGTGAGCACAAGCCTATGGCATTTTACATTGTATAAATTAGTCTAGTGACTAGCGAAGATTTCCTCTACTCATATGAAGCCAGGATAAATCACACACAAGACTTAAAATGCTATTTTTGTGGAGGCTTTATTGTCTTCACAATTTATCGTTTCTTATCTGTGAAATTTAAGAAAAATAAGCTTCATTTCCACTGAGGGAAATGGTTTCAGCTTACAAAAACAGAGAGGAGGTCTGTGTTGCCACGACATACATTTCTGGGGAGGTGCACATCAGGGTATGGCGTAGGTTATAATTAAATCAATTATAAATAAAATAAAAAGTTACAAATAATAAAAATCCGGTTTAAAGTAACAATATATTTTTTACCTGTTTTTTTAATGATTTACATCTATTATGATTTGATAAGAACTAATTCAAAATATCAGGAAAAACATTGTTAGTTTTGGTCTTTACATTGAATTTGTTCACAATAAGAAAAATATACACCAGTCTTATGATATATTTCTTTTTAGGGATGTGTGAGTACACCAAAATCTTTATCTGTGTTCAACCAACGAAATTATCTGTATCCGTTTCATACTCGTACTGGGCGGAGTTGAAACCGAAGGGGGCTGTGGCCTAGACCCAAAGTGGGTGGAGCGTAACCTGAAGTTGTAATTTGATTTATCAAGTTTTTATATTTATTAGTTATTTAAAAATATTTACAGAATCACTTTAGAATTGAGCTTTAGATCATTTTTATCGCAAGAGTAAGAGAAGTATTTAGCCACCCAAACAAAGATTTTCCTTCATCACAATTGTATTGACACATTTCTCTCGGATGATACTTGTGCTTGTAAAAAGTACGTTATCCGTACCAGATACCTGTTTTATTTGAGTAGTCGGCTTAAACCGAATGCAGATGTGTTGTTAGGGACAAAAACCCAATCAGGAAGTGTACCTTTAAATACTGAAATGAGCAAAGTAGCAAAATTTGTCGGGGCGCCCCCTAGTGGCTACACAGAACCACACAGCTCATTCTCAGCTTGGCTCTGACATCCCATGAAGATAACAACATCAACAGGATGATGAAACCTGTGCCAGCTCTTTTATTGTAAGTTTGTTTGGATGACAATTTCCGTTGAATATCTAATCTGTAAATGCATTCACAGCCTCGACTGTTCTAGATGATGCACATGGATGAAAGTTTGGATGGCAGCGTTGTCACATTATGCTCTAATTAAAAGTGAGGGGTGTTATTCTTGCTAATCACCCTGCTGTGCTGCATAAACTCGGTGAATTTAAATGTTATTTTTAGCCTCATGGCAACTCGTTAGCGAGGTCGCACAGTCACGGGGGGATCACTGTCACCACCAGCAGACAGAGGCTCTGGACACAGTGGATTTAGCCAGAGTGCAAACGTGACCAACACAACATGAAATATTAATGCCTGACTGAGGATACAAAAATAGAGTGCTGAGAAAATCTCTTAGGGAAAAAAAAAGACAAAGACAGTTTTTTTTTGTCCACAATGCTGCTGGATGTTGCTCATGGAAAGGATTTCGACACGCGGAGGATGCATAAAATCTCTCGTTGGGAATCACACTTTAGTTAAAGTGTTATAATTTATCAAAATGTGATTACAAATGTTTTTGTAAAGGAAATGAAATAAGTGAACTGACAGTTTGTAATTGTGTTTTCATTACACAGGAAAAATTGTTGGCATCCTGCAATCCCTCATTTGTGACTATGATTCAGGATTTAACATTTAAAAAATAACAATTACTTAAACCATCATGACTAAGTTAGTTAGTTTCCAGATGGCATTTGTTGTGAGCTGGCTCGTCAGCTTGACTAACTGTGCCGATGCACGGTCACCGTCAACTTTGCAAAGACAGGGACACAGACCCAGAGTGCACTGAGGTGTGAGCTGTGAAGCCAGCTGTGTAAGAAACCCTGTGAAGCAGAAAGATGATGTGTTTCCCCGCAAAATGGCTGCCAGTCTCAGGCAGGACTCCAGAGTGGCTCCTCTTACAGAACCGGACTGCAATCCAAAATGGTGACGCGTAAGGGTGTCTGAATTAAAGGGAAATTTCAGTATTTTTTTTAACCTGGACCCTAATTTCCCATGTTTTTGTGTCTAAGTGTCTAATGGAGACGCCTATTTTTAAAACTGGTCGGGTAGTAAGTGCCATGAGATTTAATTAAATCTCTGAGCTATGAAAACAGGCTGCAATGTAATCCTTTGGGACAGTGGCGGAACATCAGTTTAAGTCCATTAAAAGTGCTTGTTTGTGCCTCTGACATGCTCATATTTTTATTATAAGTTTCTTTACCTTTTGCCTGATTTTATGCTTTTTTTGACAGCCAATATGGCCGTTAATATTCCAGAAATACGGTGATATAGAACAATTAACGGACATGTGTTAGTCGTGTAAAAGCCTAAATTTAAACAGCAATAAACACAGAAAAAACCCAAACACTGTGATTCTCTTTGCATTTCCAGCCCATCAAAGTAAATAACTTGAAGATAAGACAGACACAATTAAGAGGCAGTCTATAAACAGAGTGACTAATCAGATAAGATCAGTGGCAGAAGGAGGAAAAGGACTCCGTGAAGGAGGCAGAAAGCGCCACTGTAAAGGTCTCAGTGATAACATTCAGGGTACCACCAAGCTATCTATCTGCTGTCTCGCTAGCCCTGGTGAAGGGTATTTCCAATGTCATCTACAAGGAGACCCAGTGTGCTAAAGGTCTTTCTGGGGTCACCTACCCAAACACGCTGCTAGGGGTCTCTTGCTGGAGACGTAGAATTCTTTTAATTGTATTACTGATTAGTTTTGTTCCTCCATTACTTACTTGTCTTCTACGGTCACGTCGCTTGAACTACGCTACACTGCCTCCACGATCTCTGGTGGTGCTGCTCAGTTTCGTCTATATCGGTAAGCTGTCTGGAAACATGAGCGAATAAATGAACACAGAGTATGGACAGAAGGCTCCGACCGTGTCTGTATACACATCTAATGTTGAGTATAAATGAGCCTTTACATTGCAATCCGTTTCGCTACGACTGGCTGCAGCGCTCTTGCTCCATACAGGACCAATTTAAGAAGTTGTTTTTCCCATTAGTCACTGGGATGATAGGGACCAGGTTGAAAAATACACCAGGTTTGCAGGTTTAGGTTCAGCCTGCTCAGCAACGACTGAGAGTCAGAAAGTCGTGCTGTGACCAAATACCATACCACATACTAACTGTGTACAGTATGCATCATATAATCTTATAGGCTTTTAGTTTGATTTGATTTCTGTGGATTGGTAAATACAGTTGTAGTAAAATGAATTTGACCATGAAACAAAAACTAATCCATACAATTAACATTTGCCATAGACGTCATACTGATCTCTAGCTTTTGAGGTGCTGTACCAAGTGTCGGATCCCACCAGTTAATAACACTACGGATAGAACTGGTGGAAATGTTGTGTCACTCACACCAACAGATGTTTGGACTGATCAGCCGTTCCCTAGTTAAGGTTTGAAAGTTACCATACTGTAAAGCTTTGAATCAAAATCTCTATGCTTTTTTAGGACGACGAAAATGTGATCACACTTTAATGGCTCATGCTGACGGCCATGTTTGTTTGTCAAAAGCTTCCAGCTGAGTGATGTTAGTTTCCAGCACAGTGAAGAAGAAACAAAGCAGATGGCTGAGCTGCAGTTCAGCATTCTGTATTGATTATTGCTGGAGCCACAGCGCTTTGATCCAATTATTTCTTCAAGCTGATCAATGCAGCCGAATCAGGATCAGTGATAATTCATGCATCGACTACAATGAATACATTTCCCAAGTATTAATGATTCCAGCGTCATTATAAAGCGGTCATCTCTGATGTTTTGCAAGCCCCACTATTAAAGATCCCAATTTGAAGCAGAAAAGTGGAGATTTGTTGGAATGCTTTACTGCCCTCCATTCACAACTGTTTATAATATTTTTCTGTGTCTGCATATTTTCTCTGTGCACATTACTCATCAGAATAAAAAAAGGAACTATGAAAACCTCGACCAACTGTCCTATGACAACAAGCGAGGACCTAAGGTATATTTGCATGGTCAATGCACGCCGCCCACCAACTTTCCAAACGTAGCAACTAGAAACCAGCCCAAACCAGTCACCAGCCGACCCAGAAATGTCCCTCTCTTGGTAGCACGTGTTTTCTTTAATTTTTACTTTGAGACATTTCCCTATGATTTAAATGAAGAATGATTTTGTGATGAAAGATCTATAATTTTCGGTCATTACAAGAAAAAAAAGTTATCAGTGAACAGCGCCCCCGCTTTTATCATTTTCATTTTCTCCTTCAATAAAGGAATGCATGAACTCAGAACACACATACTCACACACAAAAAGAGTTTGCAAGTCCATTCCTTTGTGGAGAACCGGTAGTGTGGGACAAAACCGTTTCCCAGATGCTACTTCCTCCTGTTCTGTAGCACTTCCCTAGTTTTCAGCAGTCTTTTTGTTGGGGGAAAACGTCCCCCTCACCCCCTTCCACCTGTTTTTAGTTACTGGTTGCATTGACCTTCTTCTTCCCCCCTACCTAACACATGCACGTCCTTCTTTGGAGCCTTGATAACCCTCAGTTTGCATGCGAACAAATGCAAAAGTTTTTTTTCCCTTCAAGCTTTTTCTTTTTTTTTTTTTTTTTTTTTTAGTTCAGCCGGTTCCCCTGGATCGCTTTCCTTTTTATCTCTGTCTCCCGTTTTCCAAAAAAAAAAAAAAAAAAAAAATCGGCCAACCTCGAACCAAGCAGGTAAAGAGGCAGCATGGTGTCTGAGGTAGGGAAAAGTAGCTGGCTTGACCTTTCTTATGCCCCGATCACAGGCAGAGAAAGTCCTCCAGTTCAGCCAGGAGACTAACTTAACTGCCCTGCTGCTGGAGGCGAAAGAGCTGGAGGCCCGAGTCATCATTCTGTCCGCCAGGTGAGATTTTGTTTGTAAAGGTATCACACGTGCTTTGAAAAGCCCAACCCATGATCCGAGGAAGAAATGGGTGAAACGAGATAATTTTGGTGGTAAAGGAGGTGTTTAAACGAGGGCTGCAACTAATTATTTTCTCTTTTTTTCAGATAGAAAACAATGAAAATGGGCAGCAAATGAACCCCCCAAAATATTTAAATATTCGCATAAGACAAAGACAAAAATTAAGATGTTGGAACCAAGATTTTTTATGGTATTTCTGCTTAAGAAAATGACTTTTTTAATTAATCAATCATAAGTTGATCGACTAATCATTTCATCTTTATCTGAAACCTAGTTCAACACAAACCATCTGCTGGACCCAGGTGTGGTTCTGTCCTATATTTAGGTCCAGTTGACATCTTAGGTATGTCAATTGCTTTCACGCTTGACTGTTGAAAAATGCCAAATATTTTCTGAGACAAATATGCACCAACGTTGCTGCGCAAGACCCGGGTAGATTTCCCTTCGATGTAGCTGAACAACAAATGACAAATACTGACATTGTACATTTCTGCAAGCCATGAATACGTTATATTTGTACGAATACAAATTTTATCTCTGCAGACCACCATGTATTTTTTAGCTTGACATTGGCGCCCTTTCTCTAAAGATAACCATCTGCTGTGTAGTAGTGTATAGATGTTAGATATCTGTGGTGTGCAGAAGTGTATAATGCCAACATTTATTCTGGAGATCAGGTTGCTTAGTAACATTGCAGACTACAAGTTGGACCCCCACCAATCAAAGCTCACTGTCTTTAACAACGTGCATGATGCGCACAAGTGATCAAACGGGGCCGACTTTATTGTTGCACCTGGCAGCAGCACCAACATCACACAGTTGTGTGTTAAAAAGCGCTCTGTGTTCCTTTGAGGTCAATCAGTGTCTCAGAATGTCATGAAACGTTCCAACTAGATGGGACGGGGCTAAGAATAAAATATATCTGACATGCTTGTCTTTTTGTCGGGATGCTGCGATGCATCCCAGATGCTGCGGAGGTTGTCTTTCACTATGACACACTACACCAGATGAGACGGGTAATTTCTGCGCCCTATCACTGTGCATACATTTCCATTCCTGACTCCCCATGTGCATTTGGTCAGACTGTTATCTGGCTGATGTTACGCAGCCTGATCCTGACACGGGGTTTTTATATTTCAGTCTAATGTAAGCATCATGCAGCTTTGATAAATGGAAATTAGAATAATTATCATACAAAGTGGATTTTTCTGCGACTTAAAAGCTAATTAAGGGAAATTTGAAAGGGAATTTAGTGCTTAAGAGATTAAAAGTTGGAGCTGAATACAGAACAAAAACATAAATAAATACAAAAATAAATGCAAAAGTCAATTTCTTTGTTTTTCGTGTGTGCCTCTGGTGAACAAAAGGGATAATGTTCTTGATGAATTGAAGTAAAAGGGGTCTGTGTTCAAAAACAGCAAAACTGTATCGAAACAGATGGTTCCAAAACTCTCAAATCAACTCATGCACTATAATGCATCTCATTTATCCAGTGGTATGCTCGGTACTTTCCAAACAGACAGCCCTTTCCAATGGGGAACTAAACTGAAAGTGAAACTTTTAGAAAGCCAGACTCCCTTGACAAAAACAGTCATTTTACATCACTTACTTTGCAGCTGGTCCATCACTGCCTCCATCAGTTTGTTTGTGTTATTGTGTGACTCTGTTGCTTTGAATTGTTTGTTCAGATTTGCCACACAAGTCACACAATAACACAAAGAGTCTAGCTGATTGAGGCAGCAGTAGACGAGCAGCTTCTGTGTTTATCAAAATGACCGTTTTTGTCAACAGAGTCTGGCTTTGTGTTCGTTTAATATTTTCACATCAATAAAGTGGAGTAATTTGCTGTAATGCTGCACCAGTCCCAAACAACTATGAAGTCATCAGTCACTCCTGAAAATGAAGACAAAGGTTCTTTCTTCACCTTCATTCAGCGTGCTGTGATGTAAAAAAAAAAAATCTTTTGTCAAACTCCAGTGAGGAGGACGCTGCTGCAGTGTACAAGGCTGCCCGCTTCCTCAACATGACCGGCTCGGGGTACGTGTGGCTGGTGGGCGAGCGGGAGATGTCGGGTAAAGCCCTGAGCGAGGCGCCAGACGGTACGTTCATCCAGCAGAGATCAGTGGGAATGCACGAGTTAACCCCGGCTTTGCTCAGAGGCCGATCATAACACATACAGGATTAGAGGGCTTAACTGTTTAACGATGGATGCATTACATGATTAACTGTATAACTGCTTGTTGTGTGTTGAGCATTTAAACGTTTAAGCATCACGCGTTTAAAGGTTTAAATGAGCTGTGTATCTACAGTACACTTTTGTTTTATGTATGTCCTGGATTATCCAAAGGTAAATTCATTGTGCTGTTCTGCCGTATTAATGTCCTGGTTTCTAATGAGTTACAAAGGGAGAGTTTTGCAACACATAACTGATAGAATGGTAAGCTACATCAGCCTTTTCTTGTCTCTGTTCCTGGATTTTTTCGCACAAGTCTCACTATATTTTATCACTTTGTGGTCACAAATGTCGAACGTCTTCCCTCTCCCCGGGCACCCTTACACAACCAACCCCTGCAGAGCGTTTGTTGTCCTGTCCGTGTCCAGTCTCTTCCACCTCCACTGCAGCTTCTCCTCGGAGTCTGCAAGGCTGACGGACCTGGTTGCAATCAGAAAACTTAGCTGAAGTTGGATTGTTGTTTGGTTTATATTTAGGGCTGGTGGTTTTTATTTTTGTTTATTCCTAACACATACGATGCTTTGCCTGTGCTGATTCCCTGATCCTTAGCTGGTAGGGTGAAAAAAAAAAAAAAGATCCAACTTCAAGGGACTCTTTACACATGCTGTGAAAAGGTCATCAGTGGCAACATCAGCGAAAAGATCCATTCATTCTGCTGCCTCATCTCATAAATGACAAGATGTGGATATTTCCTGAGTTATCTTCCCTGAGATTAACAGGCAGGGATGATGGATCATGCAGCTGATGTATGACCTTTATTCAGGATGTCTAAACCGGAGGCCCTATAAGTTTTTTTTACACTTTGTGCATTGCAAAAGGATCCAGAGAGGCTGTAGCATGATGCGGTCAGTGATAATCTTCTGTTGTTGGCCTGGTCTCAGGTCTGATCGGCCTCCAGCTCATCAACGGGAAGAATGAGTCAGCCCATATCAATGATGCGGTGGCTGTGGTGGCTCAGTCCATCCAGGAGCTCTTTGAGAAGGAGAATATCACGGAACCCCCGAGAGGATGTGTGGGCAACACCAACATCTGGAAAACAGGGCCACTCTTTAAACGGTAAGCTTGAATACCGACCCAAAGTATTGCCCCAGTTTAGTATTTTCTAACTCTGAGACCAGGGGTATATTGTAGATAATAACTCCAAAAAATCTATAACTTAAAGGCATAGTTTGGCTCTTTTAAAGTGGGTTGTATCTCACATACAGTGGCGGCACAACCCCATTTTGGAGAAGCAGATCAACATGGAAGCAAAGCAATGTGGCTGTTGAGGGGAAAAGCAGCTAAATGCATTTTAGCCTTCTAAAAAATCAGTAACAGTTTAAATTTATGCTACATTTATAATATTTTCACCACCTTACCTTGCTGTTAGATAGCGATTTTCAACGGGGAACTGAAGCCATTTTATTGCTCTCTTCAGCACCAGACTCCATTGGGAAAAAAACAGTAATTTAAGCTTGCTAAACACAGGAGCTGCTGCTGTACCGCTGCCTGGATCAAGTAGTTTGTTTGTGTTCTTGTGTGACTTTGGCATTTTAAAGGGTTGATCAGAGAGCTTAAATTACTGTTTTTTTTCTTAATGGAGTCTGGTGGCTTTGGAAACAGCTGTCTGACTGACAATTTTTGGTTTTCTTCGGAGTGTTTTTTAGTTGGCATTTTAGGAAGCATTGTGTTTCTGCCCCCACTAGGGCTGTGTTGACCACTTTTCCTAGCAAGAGGACTGTTTCTCATTTTGCCTGGTAGAGTTTCCACACTTTGGTTGTTCCTTTGTCTGCCATTTCTACTAGTAAGCGCAAAGAACGTATACTGATACTCTTTGGTAACTGGGGATAGCTTCTTATAGCTACTGAGGAAAACAAAAGCGCTCTGCTCTTCCTGTTCTGGTTGTGCAATGGTTGACTCACTTCCTCTGTGCCGTGAATCGAGCTTTAATTTTCCCGGGAGATCATACCCAGTAGCAGACAGATTTACATAATAAAAGTGAGGCTTATAGGGAGCCAATCTGAATGCTGTTGGTATCATTATTCTACAGCCATTACATTATGCAATCATCCCCCCATAATGATGAAAAACAACTTGTCTATTTCCACTTTAAATGAGCCAGATACACCAGAACAGCTGATTTAAATTTGATTAATTAACTTTGCTGAGATTTCACTGTGCATATTGTTAATTACCATTCAAGCTGAACTAATCAATATATTTAGATTAACAACTGTTCCCGTTAGTGAAACCTACATTTTTTCCCCATTTTCAATTTGGGTGTAAAGCTGCAAGATCGAGGTTCATCAGGTTTTCCAGATTGCTTTACAAACTCTATATTTGCAGTTTTCCCTCAGGTCCTTAAATCCTTAAATGTTGGTGAATTTGAGCGGAAAAAATCAATGTCTTTAAGGTTTTTAAAAATAGACATAAACAGACGTGTGTCATTGGATGTGCTTGAATTTGTGCAGGAACAGAAATTGATTTTGTCTGCCATCGCTGTAACAAAACACGACTGAGATGTAACAAGTCTCCCTCTCTTCAAAATTATTATGCCACTGCTTCTTCTCATTATAATAATCCTCAGTGTTATAACAGTAATTAACCGTGATCAGTGTCTCAGTCTAGGCTGTGTTGGGTCCTTGAATTTGAGGGAATGGGGCTTGAAATGTCCTTGAGCTGCCATTGAGTCTGATGTTTGAGGAGGCGCTGGAGCCCTGATATTTGTCACTTCCCAATGACAAGTGACTGACCCACTTAGGGCGGTTTCTCAGCAGAATAACAAATACATGTGGTGACAAAAACAGCACATATCAGCTCAACAACCACAGCTCTGCCTTGTTCATCATATTTCCAACAACAACAATAAAAAGTGGTGAATCAGTAGTTTTACCACACACAATGCACTGGGAGCCTTGTGCCAACCGATACATAATAAAATGCACTGTGACAGTCCTAATCGCTGACACGCATTACCCATGCACATGGACATGTGTGCTCATTCACAGATAATCATTTCTGCTTCCCACAGGGTGCTGATGTCATCCAAATACCCAGAGGGCCTCACAGGACGCGTGGAGTTCAATGACGATGGAGACAGGAAGTACGCCCATTACAGCATACTCAACTACCAGAAGAGTCGACTCATTCAAGTCGGCATCTACAATGGAACACAGGTAAACTGACAGGCAGAGGCTACTCTGGCATACCGGACACAACTGAATTTAGGTCCATTCCCAAGTTTATACACTGCCCACGTATATGTCGCATCACCTCTGTGTACATAGTCATCTATTTTTTTATTTGTACTGGACATGCAGCTCTGGTTTTCTATGTATAGAACAATTCAGTTAATGTAGGGCAACTCACTGCAGGTCAGCCAAAACTAACGTGATGCTGCGGCAGTTTTTTTGCAGTAGATTTGAGGGGTATGTACTAACAGCCCACATGTCTGGTGAGAAATTAAAGTACGGGAGGTCAGCAGCACCAACATTTTCAGGGGGTAACTTCTATAGTTTTCAACCTGGACCCTATTTTTCCATGTTTTGTGTCTGAACAACTAATTGGAACAACATTTTTTAAAACTGGTTCAGTAGCGGAGCGGGAGTCCTGCAGCCGCAACGGTAAAACATGCTGCAGTGTAACCACGAGATGCATTTGTACACCGCCAATTTACATCACATAAAAGTGCTTATTTGTGCCTGACAACAGTATAGAAAGTATTCCTACAGAGTTACATCATTTTTGTTTAGCCAGAAACAGCCTTGAAATTGCCATCATCAATTCCACCAGACTCCATTTAAATAAAAAGTTATTTTAGCGTGTTTTGAACCAGCATGATTTTGTATCTAAGTGAGTGAATAAAGGGTTTATTTCAACTAACCCAGAGGTGGTGATTGTTGTAAGAGTGGAAGGACAATCCAAGACAGAGTTTTTGTTTCTGTTGACTTTGAATGTATTGTGTTTCACGCTGATGAAATTACTCTTTATTTAAATGGAGTTTGGTTTTGGCGATGGCAATTACAGGGTTGTTTCTGGTAAAACAAAAAGGATCTTCTCCTTTACAGAAAAAAGTCCATCTCTGCAGGGTCCTTTCCATAATGTCTTAGAAAACTTATAATAAGAATCTGAGCCTGTTAATAGCAAAACCAAACACTTTTTTGTGGATTTATTTTTGTGGTGCGAACATGCCCCGAGTAGCTACAATGCAGCATGTTCTGCTGCTGCCATCTGCTCCTGCTCTCACTTGTAATGAATGTTATTCCCATCAGTCACCCACCCTTTAAAGCATGAAAAATGACTGCAGACTTATGAAATGACCAGTTGATTTTTTTTTGGATAGACCACTGTAGCATCACGTCACCTTTGACTGCATCATGCTTTGCCCTGAATCATGAACTGCATTGAACTCTAGAGGGCAAGCAGGAGCTGCATCTCATACCTCATGAGCCGTAGGTATAAAAACAACATTCCTGAGCATTTTACAAAGCACAACCTTATTTTTCAGATAGATTTCCCACCTTTCAGGCACCCGCTGGTTTCCATTTCTTTCAATATGAAAACCAAGATGCCAAATATTCAATACTTGTAGTGCCTGTTGTGAAGCAGCAATGAGTGAACGCAAGAAAAGACCACATTCCTATTGTTGATAGTCTTTTGGGTTTGGTTTCGCAGCAAAAAATATGAACTAAATTCTAACATCTATCTCATGCAAGTTTCAAACCCTTGCAGTTTGCGCTGAATTTGGAAAACAGCTAGAAATCAGTCAGTAAATGTATGCTGTGAAAACAGGTGTGCATAGAATAAAATATATATTTGAGCTCAGAAATAGCCGCCATTAGTCCATCTGCTGATGAAGACTGTGAGGTGGGGTTGAAAGCCCTGGGAAACAATAGTTAATTGACTCAGTGTTGACATTATACTGTCAAATTATATTCATTTGTAATTAATGGTGGATATTTAACAGAAGTGGGACCATTTTATTATTTTGCAAGTCACAAATAAGTCTCAAGTCTTTGCACTCAGGCCTCAATTCATGTCCTGAATCCTAAACTCTGAAATTTATTTAGTTCTTTTTCAACAAGGAGGTTAAAAAGAGAAGTCACGACGTCATATCGCATCATGTCATTGGGATACAACTGCCACACTGTCATATAACATCGGGGATGATTGATTCATTTTATTGAGGTGTCCGCAGTCGACCTTGGGTTTAGAATAAATTCTAGACAGAAAATAAAAATATCGGTGAGAATTACAATTCTGCATTTATTGGAAAGATCTTTAGTAAATCAGCTTCCATCCTTTTGAGTGTTGTTTATCTTGTTTTAATTATTTTTTAAAAACTAGTGCTGACATTGCATAATGCATTATTACCAGAACCACAACAGAATTAATTTTGTGTGTCTCTGTCTCACATATTAGAAAAATGTCTTCCAAGTTACAATGATAGTAATAAATGTTCAACTAAAAAAAAAAAACGGCATATTTTCTGAGACTGTTATTGTACTGTTAGTCTCATATCAGTGCAATCCTACTGCAAACACAGCAGATAGTAAGGACTGCGAGGATCAGCACTTCAGTTCTCCGGTGATAGGTGTGATATTAATAACTTCCTGAAACCCTCAGGTATGATACACAAGTCAGAGGTTGATGAAGTAAATAAAGGAACCGCTGAGCTGCGCTTATATAAAGCTGACTCATTAGTGATGCTCACCCACAGTGCTGGAGCCTCATCATCAGCATGCCTTCTGTCAGCACTCACCTATGATATTATGTATGTGTGCGGCATCCCTGCAGGTGGTAATGAACAATCAGCGGAAGATCATCTGGCCCGGAGGAGAGACTGAGAAACCACAGGGCTTCCAGATGTCCACTCGATTAAAGGTAGGCTGCCGTGGCTTTGCTGCTGCAATGTGACGTTCTTGTCTACACAGATCGAGCCCGGACCTGAGCTGATATACCCGTGTTGGACAGTGCGCTGACACTTGTTTCTCACAGGGGACTGAAGTTAATCTATGCTCATAAAAGCAGCGGTGATAAATCTGCTATGACTTTTATCTCTTCAAATTTGTCACAGGCCTGCGAAGAACGGCTCATCTGTAGCCCTGTCAGTTATTTTCACATTCATCTGTCTGTCTCTGTGTGTCCATGTGTATCTGGGAGTCTGTACATGGGTATTTGTGTATCTGCGGGGTTTTTCCAAGTGTTTCTTTTCTCTCTCTCGCTGGAGTCCCTCTGGGCTGACATGGACCCAGCTCTGACTACTTGATAAACAGCTTTCTGTCCCGTCTGTTATAGATAGTGACGATACACCAGGAGCCATTTGTATATGTGAAACCCACTCAGCCGGACGGAACATGCAAGGAGGAAATGACATTAAATGGAGTCTTAATTAAAAAGGTTATCTGCACTGGGCCCAATGAGACCATCCCAGGTAACCTATCAGGGACGTTTACATTATCACTGTGCTTTTACTGCACCCGCCAAACACCCACTGGAGATGCATACATATATATGCAGTAGGTATCTATATATGTATGCATGTAGCTGAGTGTGCCATTCAGAATGAGTGATGGTTGGGATGCTGGGACGTGCCTGGTCTGAACGCTGTGTTTCTGGCAAACAGTGTGACTGTGTGTGGTCGTCTGCAGTGCACCGTGTCACGCATTTCGTTCAGTCTACGTGCGCCGCCTTTGGATTAAAAAAACCAACGTGTATCCTCAAGAGTGATTGTAACTTGTAACTGTTGCTGGTTTTGTTACAGGACGCCCAATTGTGCCCCAGTGTTGTTATGGATTCTGTATTGATCTCCTCATCAAGTTGGCTATGACCATGAACTTTACCTATGAAGTGCATCTGGTGGCTGATGGGAAATTTGGAACTCAGGAGCGGGTAAGTTTTAAATCCACAGTCATGTTTGTCGTATTTTTGCATGAGGCAAAGGTTGCACGCGATACCTCACAATCAATACTTCACGTAACTTGTATAATGTTCTTATTTTACTCCACTAACAGTAGTGACCTCACTAACTATTCAGAGCTGAAGCAATAAGCAGCCATAAAGTGGAGACCCACAGATATCAAATGTCCAGCAGGTGAACTTGCCCACGCTCACTGATCTAGTGTCAGGTTTTTTATTTGTATACCAAAGGACTCGGTGAGCAGCAACCCCTATGAGAGTTGTGGTCAGTATGTGAAAGGAACATAATATCACATACAATCAATAAAACAAACATGGAGAATTAAGAGTTTTATCCCAGGTCGTCTTTGATCGCAAGACCGTGACAGCCACCATCCTTGAACCTCTCACTGTGTGACGTAGGACCACCGTTTTAGAGCCATGGCCGAAGATATCGTCACGTTTCTTTATTTGCAAAGTGTATACCGGGCTTTATATTGAATTTGTGAAGAAAACTTTTTTTTCTCACATGCCTCCAGTGAACGAAGAATCCAAAAACTGAGAAAGTTCTTGATGAATTGAAGTCATAGGGGTCTGCGTTTATCAGCAGCAAAACTGTATCAAGTCATCTATTAATCCAAGTCTCATTTATCCAGTTGTAAAACAGAAAGCCCTCTCCGACGGGGGAAATGAACTGAATTAAAACTTAATGATGCTCTTTGAAAGCCACACTCCATTAACTAAAACAGTAACTTTACCTCACTGAACACAGGAGCTGTTGGTCTACCATTGCCTCAATAAGTTAGTTTGTGTTATTGCATGACTTTAATGAATTCGAACTAACTCCTTAAAGGTCACACAATACGACAAACAAGCTAACTGATCAAGGCAGCACTAAGCTAACTGATCAAGGCAGCACTAGACCAGCTGCTCCTGTGTTTGGTGAGGTGGCTCCTGTGTTTTTGTTAATGAAGTCTGGCTTTGAAGAAAACATTGATAAGCTTTACTTTCAGTTCAGTTCCCCATTGGAAATGTCTGTCTGTTTGGGAAGTATTGAGCGTATGACTGGATAAATGAGACTTGGAATATATTGCACAACTTGTTGTTTTGATATAATTTTGCTGTTGTTAAGCACAGACCCTTGCAACATCAGTTTATCAAGAATTCTAATCGTTTTTGGATTCTTCGTTCACTGTAGAGGCATGTGAGAAAAACAAAGTTTTCTTAACAAAGTCAACGTAACACAGGGTGAATAATTAATATACAAATGGCCATTTGGGGGTGAAGTATTCCTTTAAGACGGAGGATGGATTTAATAACATATATTTATAAAAAGTAGCTTCAGCTAATGTACGAATCTTTTGTTTGTTCTAAAGAAATGACATCATACCCTTAACAGTTTGCTAACCTACCTATATATTTACAACACAGATATTGCACATTTAATGATGTTCACCATATGTAGCCATTAATACTGTCATATTAGTACCACATACAGGGCCATACTGTGGTTTTTTTTTGGTTTTTTTTGAAGGCCCTGACAATTTGTACCTTGTTTTTTTTCCTCTGAAATCTTAACCATAACCGTTACTAAATTTCAATCTCTATATCAATACTTTTTCATTGCATTTTGTTTGAGAATCATTATTTTAATGTGTTAGCAATAAAACATAATAGTCCTGTGCTCATATCAATTTGCACCAAAGCTTAAATGGGCTTTAATTCAAATGACAATGAAAATCAATGTGACACATGAAAGGGGTCACTCGTAATGAGGAACCTGCAGAGAGTTATCACCTGAATTTGCAGCTTCCCTCAGCTTTACAGAGCTTCATAGCAAGTTTCAGCTCATTTTATATCTTGACAGATTTTTCAGCATTCACGTCTAGCACAGAAAAAGCCTTTCCTGAAGGCATGAGCACGATATCCCACATTTTTGGTTTACTTCAGTGCATGATCTTATCATTTCCTGCAAATAAGCAAGCTCTCTTATGTAAACAGCCAGTTCCAAAGATGTGGAGCATGCCTTGTATCCCCAGTAGGCTTAACCCAGATCCTTAAAGCCTGGAATCATTCTGTGGTCTAGACGACAGCAGGTTGATAGCTGATTCTCATGTTCACACCTTCCTTTTGGGACTCCAGGTGAACAACAGTAACAAGAAAGAGTGGAATGGCATGATGGGCGAGCTCCTCGGGGGCCTGGCTGACATGATTGTAGCCCCGCTGACTATAAACAACGAACGAGCCCAGTACATCGAGTTCTCCAAACCCTTTAAATATCAAGGCCTCACCATCCTTGTTAAAAAGGTACGTGTCCACTTTTAGCCCATTCGGTGCTCAGTGGAGTCAAACAACCACTGGGGAGTCGGATGCATCATTCAGTTGGAGAATCCGCTGCCTTCTGAGACATTTTTTTTTATTCATCCCTTGCACATTTACTATATCTTGATTTGTACAGCACAAACAGGGACAACACAGGGATAAAGCTGACAAACTTACGTTGTGCAATATATGGCAAATGTATCAGGCAGAAATTCAAACGTGCTCAATGAAAATTGGTAAATTGTATTTGAAAAACAAAGGGTAGCTTCTGTATTTTTCAACTTAAACCCTATTTCCCATGTTTTTGTGTCCAAGTGACTATTGGAGACAACAATATTTTGAATTGGTCCAGTATTGAGCGAGAGCGCAACAGCTAACTGCCACGATACAGGCTGCAATGTAATCACTTGGGGCATGTGTGCACCATCAATGTACGTCCACAAAAAGTGCTTGTTTTCTTTCACCTCTTACAGGCTCAAATTGTTCTTCTAGGTGTCTAACAACATTATGGAAATGTTCCCACAGAGATTTTTATTCTTGTTAAAGACTAAGATCATTTTTGTTTGACTAGAAATGACTATCGCCAAGCCCACCAGACTCCATTCAAATAAACATTAATTTAAACGGTACAGAGTCAGCACATTTTCACACTTAAATGGGGGGAACTAAGAATTTACTTGAGCCAAACTAGAATTAGTGATTGTTTAAACAGTGGAGAGATTAGCCAAGACCAGTTTGGTGAATTTTATTTTGTTTCTGTGGATTGAATGAAGTGAGTTTCACGACAATAAAATTATTGTTTTTTTAAATGGAGTCTGGTTGGCTTGGCGATGGCGATTTCTGGGCTGTTTATGGTCAAACAAAAAGGGTATTACTCATTAACAAGACCCCTTTGTTGGGTCCTTTCCATAATGTTGTCAGACACTTAGAATGATAATCTGAACATGTCTGTGGCAAAAACTAGCACTTTAAGTGGACATAAATTGACAGCGCATAATTTCCCCATACCGTTACATTACAGCCTGTTTCACTACTGCTGTTTCAGTGGTCTCGCTCAATACAGGACTAATTTCAAAACTCATTGTCTTTATTGCTTATTTAGACACAAAACATGGGGAAATGGATCCAAATTGGAAAATAGTTAAGATACCCTTTAATGACAACATAATATTTGCATACAACCTTTATTTAAAAGATGATACAAGTGTTTTTAGCCCTCATGTTTAAGCCCATTTGCTGCAAATCATTACATTACACCAGACTAGTCTGCAAATACTGCTACTGTATTTTAGTGTACTGAATGTCTAAAGTAGAACCATTACTTTTCATTCATGTCATATGTAACTAAAACCATTTGTCAAACCTGATTCACAGGTTTACATTTTGTCTACTTGCTATGTTCATCTCTCTTGGATAAAAATGAATTCCACCTTGAAGTGCACTGTGCCTGACTACACAACTCAAGCAAATTTCAACAGTCGGCTGTATGATCAACAAACACACAAGCGTGCCTGGAACAAAACACATACAAAAATCTGGTCATCAAATATGTAAAATGTACATGTGTTTTAAAGTTGAGGAGATAAATTTGTAAACAGACATCATGTTAGTGTATAATATGCAAACGTCAGGTAATCACACTTTATTATTAATAAATAACCAATTGCGGTGTGTGTTTACAGGAAATACCTCGCAGTACGCTGGACTCATTCATGCAACCGTTCCAAAGCACACTGTGGCTGCTGGTGGGTCTATCGGTGCATGTGGTGGCGGTGATGCTTTACCTACTAGACCGGTTCAGGTACAAGGGGGACCTGTGTGTGTATGTGTGTGTCCATGTGTGTGTTTCCGTATTCTCACGACTGAATCAGTGAATGTGTGTGCGAGCGTACATGTGTGTACATTCACTCCTAAGTGCTACAGATCTTCCCTCGGTGTGGACACGGACGCAGACAGAGGTGAAGATTGGCTCCAACCATCCCACTGCTCTGTTACTGTGCCGCCGTCTTTGTCTCTTTTCTTTCCGAGTGCGTCTCCCTCTTGCTTTTGCTCGCTCATGTTCAGTTCACTTCCCTGCCTGGGGTCGCCAGGGTTTTCCTCTCTACAGGTTCTCAGCCATTTCTCACTTTATCTCCTGCAACCCTCCCAATTTCTTCCCTCTAGCCCGTTTGGAAGATTTAAAGTAAACAGTGAAGAAGAAGAAGAAGATGCCCTCACCTTATCATCTGCTATGTGGTTCTCCTGGGGAGTGTTGCTGAACTCTGGAATTGGAGAAGGTGACACAATCATTACTGAAAATACCCAAATCATCACGTAACCGATCAGTGTTGCCTTCTTCCCCGAACACTGTAACGCTGTCGAGTACTTTGGTCTTAACACAGTTGTGCAGTTGTATTAAGACCAAAATCAAGGCGTTTGTGGCTCCAGGCGTTGCCTCACTGTCATGTTTTTCTTAGAGGATGACAAATTAATTCCTTTTAAATCACATTTTGTAAAGAACGACGGCGACGTTTGCACCTGTTGCCTTTGCTTGATCATTCCTCTTCCAGTTTTCCTTCTTATGTCTGGTATTTTTAGTGAGCTTTATTTTTATTTCTTTGCAAAGGTTATGCAATTTTTAATATAAAAGGTGAGGGTTTTATTATGATTTTACTGGTATTAGTATTTAAAGTAGTAGTAGGCGTACCAGTGGTAACAGAAGTAGCAGTTTGAAGGCTTATTAGTGCTGAGTGGTCGAGCTGTTACTTAATAGAAAAAAAACTACTCACTACTTTACATGACTAATCGCATTAGAAAATTACTGAGCTGAAAGGTTGGATCTTGATCTCATCACACAGGTGCACCGCGCAGCTTCTCAGCGAGAATCCTGGGTATGGTGTGGGCTGGATTTGCCATGATCATTGTGGCTTCCTATACTGCCAACCTGGCTGCCTTCCTGGTGTTGGACCGGCCTGAGGAGCGCATCACCGGCATCAATGATCCACGGGTGAGTACTGAATGATACTAGGACCAATGTTACTGTCAACAACATTTTTATCTACATATGAAAAATGCAAAATTATTCAAGTTATATATAAATTAGTAGCCGTCACTCGACTGTGTGTGTCTCACCTTGTCTCTTCATGCAGCTGAGAAACCCATCGGACAAGTTCATCTACGCCACGGTGAAGCAAAGCTCCGTGGACATCTACTTCCGGCGGCAGGTGGAGCTTAGCACCATGTACCGCCACATGGAGAAGCACAACTATGAGAGTGCCGCCGAGGCTATCCAGGCCGTGCGTGACAAGTGAGTCTCGGCCAGGCCGGGCCGACCAGAGCACGTGTCGGCCGGCTGCTCGACCTATAAGACACACAGGCCAGGGTCAGTGCAGTCAGCCCAGGGGGGTGGAGGGAGGGGTGGTGTGGTGGTTTTACATGGACCTCTGGATCAAGCGGAAGCGGCAGGACTTACTGCGGCGTTCCCTCTGACCCGGGCCCATCGCCCAGCTGAGGCAGACGTCAGGGACAGAAGCAAGTGTGTCAACAGCACTGGGACCAGTGTGAGGTTAAGCTAACATTGAGTCGAAGAGCACCCTTTTTCAGGTTGTACCGAGACGAACATCTTTGAGATGGGGGGAATCCAATGGGGGACGCGCCCTCACCCATCTGGCATTGGATTTCATTTGGGCCATAAGCAGCGGTAGAGATTGCTGGTAAACGCTGAATGACACACACGATCTGGTGTGCGAGAGAGAGAGGGGTGGGAGCCGTAAATGTGTATGTAAATCATTGTACTGTTGCACCGTAACCCCCTCCTTCCCCTCCTCCTCCTCCCTCCTGCTCCTCCTCCCTCCCCCTCCCCCACAGCAAGCTGCATGCTTTCATCTGGGACTCTGCGGTGCTGGAGTTTGAAGCCTCGCAGAAGTGCGACCTGGTGACCACGGGAGAGCTGTTTTTCCGTTCGGGCTTTGGCATAGGCATGCGCAAGGACAGCCCCTGGAAACAGAATGTGTCCCTGGCCATTCTCAGGTCTGTCCCAGCCGAAGCTGCATTACTCGTATGACTTCTTTCGTTTCTTATCAATATGATTTCAGGGTCACATACTGACCACTTATAGCCATCCAATACATCGCCTTATGTCGCAGCTCTCTCTGTATCTCCCCTCTCCTGCCCTCTCTGTCTGTTTGTCTCTGTCTAGTTATTGTCTGTCTGTCAGTACACCTGTCCTGCTGTCTCTTTGTCATTTGTGTTGCTATCTGGGAGTGAGCGGCTCGGATATCCCGCCTTTTGCGGCGTGTATTAACTTTGTCACCTCTCTCCCCACCACCCCCAACCCCCTGCAGTTCTCATGAGAACGGCTTCATGGAAGACCTAGATAAAACCTGGGTGAGATACCAGGAGTGTGACTCAAGGAGCAATGCCCCAGCCACACTCACCTTTGAAAACATGGCAGGTATGGTCCTTAAGGCGTAGAGAAAGCCTTAAAAGTGATTGGACAAAAACTGCAGTGGTAAGGTACTGTAGCCCTTTTTTGTCCAATACCTTTAAAAAAAAAATCGTTGTTTTAGTGTCGGCGTGGGTGCTCTGTGGAAGTGTGCCGTATAGTATCTTGTGCTGTGGCGTTGTGCAGTTGTGGTTCTCGATTAATAGTGTGTGGGTTGCAGCTGCCTTCGACAGTAGGAGCTGGTTGAAAAAAAGAGGGGCGACCGCTGAGCATGACGGGCACACCATGCTTTCATGCACAGTGGGAGCGGCGGGTTTGTAGACCAGCAGCTCACAATCTCTACCTCTGCTCTGTCTCTGCTTATCTGCCCCTTCGCTAACAGGAGTGTTCATGCTGGTGGCTGGTGGTATTGCGGCAGGGATCTTCCTAATCTTCATTGAAATCGCCTATAAGCGCCATAAAGACGCCCGCAGGAAGCAGATGCAGCTGGCCTTTGCGGCGGTCAATGTTTGGAGGAAGAACCTGCAGGTAGGATTGATCCCCTCTGCTCGTTTAAACCCAAGGTGGAAAGGCTGAGACTGGGGTGCAAGAGGGCCAACAGAGCCCCCTCCTCATGGGGGTTGATTTCTGGTCTTTCAGCCTTTTTTTTTTAGGAGCTTTTGATTTTGTACGCTGGTGGTGGTCAGACTGCCAGATCACCGTATGAGAAACCGTGATCTCTGATGCCTTCATGCACTGCAAGGCATCCTCAGCGGCCACCGTGTCAATCCTAAAACAGTTCACAGAGGCCAACGGCGCCCGTGTCTCTTGTGTGTGCCTGCAGGACAGTAAGGAGGCCTCTGGAAGCCAAGCGGTGGCCGGGACCCCCTCATTAGTATGTAACTAACTAGCAGAGCCATTTCCACCCCCATGCCACCTCTCGCTGTTAGAGTAACAGTAAGATAAATAGCCTTGTCACCCTCTAACATGATGGACATCCAAATTAAAACTTCACCTCCCACGTCCATGGCATGACTTAGTATTTTCTAAGCTGCTGCTGTGGCGCTTATACAGCTCATAAGGTCAGATGATGTGGACATGGAACGAAAGGAGGCAAATGTCCAGACACATAAAGAACAACAAGACAACAATGCAGTTGACGCACTTTGATCGCGTCATCATTGATTTCCATTCGCTTGGAAGGCCATACTCACAGCAGCTAGGAGCTAACAATGCAAATAGAGCATAAAGATTAAAATCAATGCCCTGGCACGATCACACCGCAGTGACGGTGCAAAACTGTAAATGCTACAGTGTACAGTATGTCTCCTTATCCACTGCAGTGTTCATTGAATATGAGTTAAACTTACCTTGCATGCCAGGGGCTTCAACGCAATGCAATGCAAGCAGACGCAGGCGCCAATTTGAAGGGTCAGCTCACCCAAATTTCAAAAATAGAATGTCCTCCTTGCCCAAGTGGTATCTAGCCATGTGGATTGGTTTTATGGGCTAGGCTTCTGCAAGCAAACCAGTAAAATGGGGGTGAATAGAACTGTGATTTAAAGATATCTGCATGGGAAGATACTATGAAGAGTAAATGAGATTGTTCCTTTTTGTAATTTGAGTGGACTAACCCTTTAAGCTACAATGAAGCAGTAAGGTCCCCCACTCAGCCGATGAAGAACATGATTTGCTCCCATTTTGCAATGCAATCAAACGTGGCTGTGAGGCGTTGCGCTCCTCCTCCACCCACGCCCCCCTCCCTTTCTTCACTCCTAATGGTTTCACTCCCTGATTGGATAGCTCGGAGGTGCAGGGGTCACACATTTAATGGCCAGTCACACTGTGAGTGTGTGACACAGCCTGCCTCTGTAAACCTTGAACCAAAGCTCAGTGTTTGGCAGGGCTGGAGGAAGGTATAGTATGACATCACAAGTGCCTGCCAGCAAATCAGTGTCCTTCTGAGATTGTCTGCCATCGACCTGACTACTGTATGTAACTGTCGTGAGTGTCCTCATATGGATGTGCGTTCTCTAGGCGCATACAGCAGGCGAATGCATGCTGGGAGGGAGGGGGGGGGGGGCATCACTGAGAAAGGAGAGGGACACACTAAACTGCCCGTAGACTAGCGAGTTTCCGATCCATGTCAGCGATGGTCACGTTGATTTCTCTGCACCGCTGAACAGAGACGGCTCATGCATGCTCATCTTGCTCATCGGCTGTTACTGCGAGCCCTTGAGCTAAAATAACGGACACACACAATCCTCACCACCCTAAATATAACCGCCGTAATGGGGTCTCATGCAAGAAGCACAGAGGGAGCCCGCGAAGTCAAGTTGAGCTAATGCAATCTGTTCGGTTCTGCGTGAATATTATTCAGCGTATTATTCATACTGTTTGGGTGCACTGATTAGATTACTCACCGTGATCTGATTTTCACAAATTGAAAATGACAAGTTGGTTATGTAGGACACAAGCTCATCACGATGGAAAACCTAAGATCACAGTTTATGTGGCCTCCTCCTTCCTTAGTACAGCAAGCACTGAGACCTGGAGTCCCATTGTTGGCATCATTTTTGACTGCTTGTATGTGTGTGTATGTAATGATGTGCTTAAACTGCCTCAGGTCGGTGTATTATGCCAAGCACTGTGCAGTGCTGTGCACCCACATACCTTCAAACACAGAGATGTAATCTGAGAGAATGTGCACTTCTGACTAAATCTGTTTATGTACTACATCCCTCACCCTCTACGTGTGTTAATGCTCGAAAAAACCCAAATTTAAGTTCATTATCTACCACACCACCGATCACTACCCCCTTCCCACAAGGCTTTACAAATAAATAAAGGTGCATGCATTGTAAGATATTCCATCTTCAAAGAGCTGTAGCCACAGAGATGTAGTGGGGGTAGACCTACTTAATCTCAATTAGTGCTTATTTTTAAGAGAATTTAGCAGCCTTTTTGAAGCTGATGTAAATCTTTATGATCTAAATTTATAATATACATTATACAAAGTACGTAGGTATCATATCTGCTGTGTAGCTTCACAGATTTTGCACAAGATTTTGTCTCTTTTATGTAATAATGGAGGATACTGAAGACAGCCTACAGATTTACTGTTCTGATTCACTCTCATTGCTCCATAGCGTCGTTCTTGTCCACAGCTGCCATTTGTTTCTGTGGAAGCCCATTTCTGGGAAAAAAAAAAGATCCTGTATCAATCAAAACTTTCTCAAAATGATGTGTTAGTATGTCAAAATAATGTTTGGGTATCATTTGTCACTATTTTGAAATAACTAAGTCATTCTTTTGAGAAAGTTTCTCATCATTTTGAGACAGTTTCTCTCATTTTGAGAGTTTGTCTTTATTCGAGAAAACTGACTCATTTTTTTGAAAAAGTTCCAATTATTTTGAGATGAGCAAGTCATTATTTTTCAAAAGTTTCTAATTATTTTTTAAACTCACTATTGTTTTGAGATACTAAATCATTATTTTTCAAAAGTTCCTGTTTTTAGTTTAAGTCATTATTTTTGAAGACTTCTCATTATTTTGAGATACTCATTATTTTAAGAAATTTTCTAATTATTTGGAGATACTCATTATTTTGAGAAAGTTTCTCATTATTTTGAGATTCTCTTTATTTTTGAGAAAGTTTGTCATTATTTTAAGAAAGTTTCTCATTATTTTTGAGATTCTCATTTTTTTGAGAAAGTTTCTCATTATTTTGAAAAAGTTTCTCATTATTTTTGAAATACTCATTATTTTGAGTTTTTCATTATTTTGAGAAAGTTTCTCATTATTTTAAGATTCTCATTATTTTGTCAAAGTTTCTCATTATTATAAGATACTTAGTATTTTTGAGAAAGTTTCTCATCATTTTAAGATTGTCGTTATTTATTTATTTTTTAAGATTTTTTCAGGCATTTGTGCCTTTATAGATGGGACAGTTAAGTGTGAAGGGGGCAGAGAAAGAGAGAGAGGGGTAATGACATGCAGCAAAGGGCCGCAGGCTGCTCTATCCACTAAACCACCGACGCTCCTAGATTCTCATTATTTTTGAAAACTTTCTCATTATTTTAAGATTGTCATTATTTTTGAGTTTCTCATTATTCTAAGATCCTCGTTATTTTTGAGAAAGTTTAAGAAAGTTTCTCATTATTTTGAGAAAGTTTCTCATTATTTTAAGATTTCTAATTATTTTTGAGAAAGTTTCTCATTATTTTAAGATACTCGTTATTTTTGAGAAAATTTCTCATCATTTTAAGATTCTTGTTATGTTTGAGAAAGTTTCTCATTATTTCAAGAAAGTTTCTCATTTTTGAGAAAGTTTCTCATTATTTTGAGATTCTTGTTATTTTTGAGAAAGTTTCTCATCATTTTAAGATTGTCATTATTTTGAGAAAGTTTCTCATTATTTTAAGATTCTCATTATTTTTGAGAAAGTTTCTCATTATTTTGAGATTCTCATTTTGAGATTTTCATTATATTGAGAAAGTTTCTAATTATTTTAAGATTCTCATTATTTTGTGAAAGTTTCTCATTATTTTGAGATTCTCGTTATTTTTTAGAAAGTTTCTCATTATTTTGAGATTCTCATTATTTTTGAGAAAGTTTCTTATTATTTTGAGATTCTCGTTTTTGAGAAAGTTTCTCATTATTTTGAGATTCTCGTTATCTTATAGAAAGTTTCTCAGTATTTTGAGATTCTCATTGTTTTTGAGAAAGTTTCTCATTATTTTGAGATTCTCATTATTTTTGAAAAAGTTTCTCATTATTTTGAGATTCTCGTTATCTTGTAGAAAGTTTCTCATTATTTTGAGATTCTCATTGTTTTTGAGAAAGATTCTTGTTATTTTAAGATATAAAGTCATTATCTTGAGAATGTTTCTTTATATTTGAGATAACAAATTCAAATTCTCATTACTGTGAGATACTAACTGATAATTTCAACAAAGTTCCTAATTATTTTGAGAGAAGTTTCTCATTGTATTGAGATTCTCATTATTTTAAGAAAGTTTCTTATTAATTTGAAATACTAACTCATTATCTTCGGGGAAAAAAAGCCTCTTTTATTTTGTATTTTGTCTTTTTATTTTAATTAACGCTGGCAGAAATGAGCTTCCATAGATTCCAGCACAGACAATGGATGGACACAGTTAGCGACTAGCTGGTGAACAAAGTGAAGCAAGTAGCAGTTAAACAGACAGATATTTTTCTCAGGAGTTGGTGAAGACCAAACCAGAGCTAAAAGAAGAAAATTGTGTTGAAGAGCTGGATAGAAATGTGATTCCAAATGAACACAAATGATGCTCAGTATCTGATGTGTTTGCCTTTTTAAAATTAAAAGTGTGTGTCAGTTTTGTGTTCACAGCTTGTTTCTCCTGCTCCAAAGTGGCAAAAAAAAAGGTTATGGAAGGTTTAAAAGTCATGACAACAATCTCACTGGGTTTCACAACCATTTCTGTGACGTTTCCAACATGGCTCATGTCTGAATTGAATGCAGTCGTGTCCACAGAGAGACACAACCTCTCAACACTGATGGTGATGCGAGTATATCTGCTAATATTGGTGAATAACATATATCAGACTCTGGTATGAACTTCACAGGCTTCGTATATTTTATATTTTCATGTACTTGTTTTGCAACTTGGTCTTAATGCTACTAACTTTAATGTGTTCTATGAATTTACATCATACAGATTTATGTAGCTATACTGTTACTGATTTGTTTTAGCGTGATCATTCGCACTGAACGTTTTGATGACCACTACATCACTGAGAAGCTACGTGACTGGCTGTTCCCTTTGAAACAGATGTTACTCAGAAGTGCACTGTCTGAACAAAAGTAAAACTGGTGTCAGCTGGGTTGAAAACAAAATGTCACAAACCCTATAGCTTGATGATGATTATGATGTTGTTGATGATGATGTTGATGATGACAATGATGATGATGATTATGGTGTATGACGATGATGCACTGCAGCGGCTCGCTCCTGTTTCCGACAAAGAAACAGGTGGCTGCTGTACACTGTGCGAGTCCCATGCCACGCTTCATCTGATGGTCCAGCATGCCGTGCATGGCCGGGGCTGTGCACACGCAGCACCTCATCAGGGCTCAGAGAGGCTAGACTGCACTCCTGCAGCCTCACACGTGTAAGAAATGGGGGAAAGTAAAGATTTAAAAGAAGAAAAAGTGACGTCACTTGGGCATTGATTTTCCCTGAAACCAAGACGCTTACAGTTAGTTACACGGGCTGACTTCCTCCATTTACTAACATGAGATGTCATCTTCCTACAGGAGAAGCATTTTATTTATTCCTGCACTAAAACGGGAGTGAGGTCGTGCACCAATCACTCCTCTGCCAGCTCTCATCTATCCTCCACGCCAGCTAACGCCTGCTCGCCACCTGATATCATGTCATTAGGGTGTTGAGAGACAAAGTGCTGGTTGGCGGGGTGATGGGTGATACAAATGTGCCCAAAAAAGTGCCTAGTCATGTGACCTGATGAAAAAGGATGTACTGCGGGGGCCAGTGCTGGCCAGGATTGATTTGTCATGCTATTTGTTTTGTGTTTACTTATTCTATGTTTTCCCCTTTTACCCCTCTCTCCATCCATAAAACGTTTTGGCATGTTGAAATTCACACCACACTGCCCCGCCCGGCTACAGGGCCTCCCTCCCTGCAACTCCTCGCTCATCCTCCACTTTTACTTTCCTAACATCCATCTTAGAGTGCTTTCTTTTTTTAGAAGTAGCATCCTTTAGCCTCCATCTGCTCAGATCTTTATGAAATCAAGCCAACAGAGTAGCAAATCTTTTCTCTTTTTTTTGCACTTTAACTTAGATCAAGAATAGAATTAGCATTTTTAACGCACTCCATCTCATACTCCATCTCATTCCCTGGTGTGTGGGGTGAATTTCCATTATACCACTTTAAGGTATAATGACTTTAAATGGGCTTAAATTACTGACTTTTGTCGCTGTTGTTTTCCCTCTTTGATATGCATCTTAGTGGCATTCGACACTGTAGCTTCTTGACTTTTTATACCTGCCTGGCTTTGGATGTGGATGTTTGCTTTGCTAGTCTTTCCTTTTCTTTTCAATTATCCGCCCTCTTTGGTTTCCCTTGGCTTTTGCTTAAGGATCTTCTTTAAAGTAATAACGATCAAGTGGATGGAAATTTATTTTATTTTTCTTTTCTCCCCCTATGCAGCCCTCTTCCTCTCTAGAGACTCAGGATGTAAGAATACCTTAATATGAGTTTTTTTTTTGTTGCACACAAACACCCAGTTATTGTGCTGAGAGTAGCTGTGGGGCACTCTGATGGTATGAGGGAGGGGAGGGCACCAAATTGGCACGCCATCTTATAAGGTTATGGTTAAAACTGCTTCTTTTTTTTATTTCTTTTTCGACAGGACGGCATTTCTAAATGTTTTCCGGAGCTCTGCGCCTCGGTCAGAACCGAGCGCAGAGATTCTAGATATATTTTTAAGTCATATTCAGCTGATCCATAAATGTAAGATCGCTTGTGTGTCGAGACGAGGAAGTTGCAACTTGGTGTTCAGCATACAGGCAGATTATTTAGTCGTGTAACATAGGTATCACACCCACTGACATCTTTACTAGTCATCACTCATTCCAATGCATTCCTAGGGGTCGAGTGAATGTGTCAGCACATTTCTAGAGGACTACCGCGCCATCTTGTGCAGTCCCACTGTGATAATGTCGCATAAAATGTAGACAAATGCCCTCATATCAGACTGGAAAGACTACTTCCACTCTCACATCTAACAGGCTTTATCCCTTTCTTTCTCCCTCTTTGCGCATTTTACATTTCCAAATGCTGTAGTCTTTCTCACAAGGACCCTCCCTCTATTTAGACAATATAAAATAAGGTAATGGGTGGGGGGTGGTGGGGATGGGGAGAGAGAATGGGTGAGACTGAAACCACGGTTATCACCCCAGCCAGAGGACATGAATAATGTTTCTACATATATTCATTTTAGGATAGGAAAAGTGGTAGAGCAGAGCCCGACCCCAAAAAGAAAGCCTCTTTTAGGTCCATCAGTACCACCCTGGCCTCCAGCATCAAGAGACGTAGGTCCTCCAAAGACACGGTAAGGAGACAAAGAAGCAACATCTTCCCGTTTATTCTTCCCTCTCTTTCCTCTTCTCCTCCTCCTCCGCCTCCTCTTCCTCTTCCTGTCTCTACTTTCACCCCTCTCCTTTCTCCTCCTCTGTCCTCTCTGCCTACATGTCCATATCCGACCTCGAGAGACTCCCATGTTCCACTCACCCATTTCCACACGGCTCCGCGGCCTCTGCCACGTGTCTGTCCGTTCACCATCGATCAGCCATCACCATTTAGCATCTGTAGATCCTCTACAGGCTGGAGGGCATCAGTGCAGGAACTCAGGTCAGGCCAGGCCAGGAGCTGGGCTCTGAATTTGTCAAGGGGGGCGTCCCAAGGATTTTTTGGGGGTTTTGACGGGATTAGTGGCGTGTTCTTCTGGAGGAGGGGGGCGACAAAAGCAAGCAGTCTGCCAGTGGTGTTCTGTCTTGGGCTGCTCTTCCTCCCTGCCTCTGGTTTGGACGTGGGTTCTGGCGATTGTGTCCTGTTATGGTGGCGTTGTGGTGTGTGTGTACTGTACTTAAAGCATACAAGATATATGTGTGTTTGTGTCCTGTCATTTTGACTGCTTGATCCTTTGTATATCCATCGTTTCTTTGCACCAATCCCGCCCGCACTTCCTCTGTTTGGGTTGTCGGTTTGCTTTTGGTTTGAAAAGCATGCGCTGGTGTTTTGTCATTTTTTTTCCAAAAAAAATCCATTTCCAAGGTAGTCGTGATGGCCGGTCCTCCTGGGAAGAAAACTAATGTGTTATCTTATTTATCAACATGTCTATTTCAGGATTACACTCATGGATTTCTATTAATCAATTTACTTTTTGCTTTGTCATATTTTCTTTGTCATAATTCTTGTTTATTTTTCAGTGTCCTTGTGGTCTGAACTGTGCATGCTTCTTTCAGGGTATATTTTCAGGTGGTGGTGCCGGTCTTCTTTTGTGTTTTAATTATTGTTTTGACGAACTACAAAACTCTGTGAAGCCTTAGACTCTCACTGTGTTACAAATACAAGCTATTCTTCTTATTCTAAATCCTCCATCTCCATGTCTTTGCTTGACTCCTTTTGTTGCAGCACAATGAGAGTGTCAGGTTTTCTCCATTCCTTCACAGTTCAGTTGAAAAAGTCCTGCTCGTTGCGGTTGGGAGATTGTGCTCCACAAGCTTGGAGTGCTCTGACAAACCAGTGACCCGCGGTCATTTGTGCCCAGCTGCTCTGCTACACACATAGCTGGTCGCTGACCAAATCTGGCATGAGACTCTAAAAAGAGAACGACAGAGAAAAAAAAAAATCTCTGGAGATAGCACAGACACCTTCACGGCAAGGCTTCTGTACCAACATTGTGTTTTGAATGTGTTTCCCAGGGGAGATGTAGCCTATGGCAGCTAAGCTAACGGGTCACAAAGGAAAGAAAAACTTTATTGTGTGTGTTTTATTTGATCTCCTGTCTTTTTCTCTTTCTCTTATGTTAACTGTCTTTATTTTTTTATGGATGTTTCTGCATTGAACCAAACCACCTTTACTCTCCCCTGGAGGTTTCTCAATAGAGTTGGTCTCGTTTGAAGAGAAGAAGAGAGGGATCGCCATTGTTAATATGTCTGTGTGAGGGTTCGGATGCTGGTTTTGGGAGCCCCAGCTGTGAAAAAACAAAATGTCTGGATAAAAAGTGGAAACTAAAACAGGATGTAGTGTAATGAAAAAAAAAGATGCTCCAATTGAAAGATTTCCCATCCCCAGTCTTTGACCATTATTTTGATTTTATATAAATGTTCTTCTTTTATATTAATGGATATCAATGGACTTGAGTGTCAGTGTCCCTCACCCACATGCCACACTGCTCCTCTCTCCCTCTGCAAGCATGCCAATGACTGTAACTGTCATAGCTGTAGTAACGGTAGCATAAATAATCTTTGTAGCCATATATATATATATAAAGAAGAATCACCATGTTTAAATAGCAGCTTTATAACCATTAACTGTGGTTGTGATGTCAGTGAGGTGTCTCTCTTTTGCTGGTCCACTTGACCCCAGTAGGGCGCGCTGTTAGCAGGCCCTCAAGGTACAAGACATGAGGAGACCCAAGTGGGGGCTGTAAGCCATATGATGATGCAACTTGCGGGTCAAGGAGATGAGGGACATCCACTCTGACTCCCGTTTATTCCAAAACAATGTGACATTTGGCTCTTCAGTCTGGATGTTGCCCCATCTGTCAGCATGTTAGTTGCATCATAACAGCTTCTGAAGCTCATATGCTTGAATGTATTGGCTCTATCCGCTTAAAACGAGAGGCATTTAAAAATCCTGAGATCTTGCTTAATTGAGAAAGACAAAAAAAAAAAGTACAGGAACACTGAGGCAAGACTCTTCAGTGTTTTGGTTCTGCAATATTCACTTGTACTGCATTTTCATGCACAAACAAAAGATGTTTTCTTGCACATTGGATGTTATGAAACAGGTTTTCCCGTCATAGTGCTGTGAGTCAGGATGATGATTGGCACGTTGGAAATCACTTCAACTATAATGAACATAATGCAGATGAGTTTTTGACCCCACCCAGTCTCACTGTGTTCCAAAACACGAAGCTAATCCACAAAAGAACAGCATGTTACCGGCTCTATTTGTGACTGCAATCGACTCTATTCACAATGTTTAACCAGTTATTGTTTCATCAGGTATTTCTGCTCATTAGCTGAAAAAAAGCAGCCTCAGCATTGTCGAAAAATATGGCTTACTGCTGTCAGACCACACACACTCAAAAGACTCAGTCAAAGGCAAAATCCCTGTTGCCATAGAAACTAAGCACCTGCATGGAATCGGGATCTCGTTTCCCCTCTCAGCACTGTAGACGCCTATAATTCAACGCACTCTGCTTTAAAAGAAGCACAGTGAAGCAGGGACTGGACGTAAGAGTCCGGCACAACAGCACTTTGAAATCAGCCTAAAATCCATCCTCTCCTCCTCCCGAGCTGCTAAAATTAGAGAAGCCGCCTGTCTGCATGCGTACAAATGACTGTGGGGAGATAAATGAGCTGCCTGTTTCACCCGTGGCAGCAAATTATCACCCACGTCAAAAGGATAGAAGAAAAATGATTCAAATGTGCTGTTGTCTAGACTCAGGACCTTACATCTGCTCCCAACTAGCCCATCTCAGGCACAACTGCTTTACAAAAATCCCAAACTTAAGAGATTCAAGACAAACTGTGACACTGAGTTTGCCTGAGAGGGGTTAGAGAACCCTTCTGCTTCTGGATTTCTGCAGAAATGAAGCACAGGTGTTCCTCAAATCAGAGATGAATGCTTAGATAAGCAGTGTTGCAGAAGCTGCCAAATGCTGCTTTTGTCAAGAAATGACTGTCTCCCTTCCTCCTTCCCCCCATTTCTCTTCATCTCTGCAGCAGTACCCACCCACTGACATCACGGGCCAGCTCAACTTGTCTGACCCGTCTGTCAGCACCGTGGTGTAAAGAGAGGGAGACACCGAGGTTCGCTCCCCAGGGAGAGAGGAAGCGAGACGAGGAAGAAAAAGGAGAGGAGGAAGAAGTGGAGGCGACAGGGAGGGAGAGCCCATCTCCTCGTTCCCTTCGCTGCTCGAAGCCGAAGCTTTCATTTCACCGCCTGCCGACGGAGCTTTTGAGGAAACTGCTTGCTGAAGAAGTGTCTGAAAACACTGAACTTGCACCTTTTTTTAAAAAGTCAGGATTACCTGACGTTAGATGTTCCCTGAGCATGCACATTATACCCCATCTGACTCACATATACGATCTTTTCCTTCTGTATATTATTAGCAAACTTATTTAACCTTGTTTTTGTCCTTTTACTCACAGAAATTTACTTAATGTTTGATGTACTTTCAGATTTCCTGTATAAGTTTAGAAAGCCAGGTTGAGTTTAGGTTAGGTTTATGGATTAACCAAGTTTCGGTGCAAGTACTGTACTCAACATATCACTTCCAATTAGGGCTTAGATACCATAGTAATATCTAGTTTTTCTGAACAACATATACTGCAATACAAGACGTACTGTAAGCTTCAATGGATATCAAGTATTTTTTAATAGGAACTACCTACCTGTGTTTTTATCGACACTTTAAAGGTTTTTAGAAGACGTTTCTTTAATTAAGAAGCACTAATAATGGCACTAACAATGAGGATCTTGTCTACCAGAGAAGATGATAGAAGCATGTGTGTGCTTGTATATGAATAAGAGCTTTATGTATATGAATGATGAAACTACTATTTTGAAGATCAGATTCTGTAGTTTAAAATCATATCTTTTTCCCCTTTAATTTTGTACTAATCTGCCAAATGCATGTTTTTATTTTCATTTCTAGTGAGAACTCTTAAAGATAAGCTGTGATGCTTTATACTATTTATAGCAAGATTAAGCAGGTGAACGTATGAACTCGCAGATTCATTTGCAATCTGATGAAACAGTTGAGTAAGGCTGGTGTTTTTATGTCCAAACACTCATCCGGGAGCCATGTTGCTTTTGGGGACGCCCTCTCTCTTCCTCTCTCCTGCCGCAGCAGTCTTTCTCATTTCCAGTCTCCGAGGGGTTGCATCAAAGGGCCAGGTTTTTCACCCAACCAGCACTCGGCCCTTCGTGCAAAACCTACTCCTGGCGCAGAGCCGGAGAACTTTTGCATGAAAGAAACCCGAGTGGATTGAAAGCGTGGCTCAGCTTGCGAGCTTCTTTGCAGGTCTTGGTTAGATGCAAAAACAGGCCGTTTCCCATTTTCTGGAGCTGAGAAACCACTGCTGTTTGTTGAAAAGACTATCACTATCCTGCCCGGTCTCTGGCACTGCTTAGCACTTTATGCTGAGGCGTCTCCCAAACTGTAAAATAAAGATGTGGATTTACCACTGTAACATCAGCCAAACACATTCTCCACTTGAACATGTTTTAATTTCACAAACCTCTTTTTCTTTTTACTTTTAGAAAAAACAGCTGTAAGATCAATAACGACACAATTTGGTTTCTGACCTTGAACTGAGAGTTTGCTTCTGATCACATTCTCATTCTGGCCTATGCATGCTTATGTGTTACTATCAGTGCTTGAGTTTGTTTTTGGATGCGTGCTGTTGCCGTGTACAGTCAGCTGAGCTCTGCGCGGAGCACTTAAGTTGAATGGACTGTAAATAGAGTCTGGTTCAGTGTAGATAGGGTTGAGGAGATTGTACTGCTTGTGTTACGACTGCAGCTGAGAATGTCTAGTTACACACGCACACACATAACAGTTGTGATACACAGGCATGCATCAACACACACACACACACATACACATACACACTCACACACACACACAAACACACACACACACACACACACACACACACACACACACACAAACACACAACCCCTTAAGGGAGGAATCACTTGTTTTTCTTACCTTTTCCAGTAAAGATCTTGCATTGAATCATCTTGTTTATACAACTGTAAATAAAATATACTTGCATTGCCAAGTCCAACCATCCCAGTGATTTTATTGTTTTTAGACCTGCAACAACAGTCACGCACATTATCGGTTTATCTGTTAAAGGTCCAGTGTGTAGGATTTAAGGGCATCTATTGGCAGAAATGGTGTATGATATTCACCACTATATATTCATAACTTTATAATCACCTGAAAATAAGAACTGTCGTGTTTCCTAACCATATAACTCATCACTTATATCTGCATACACAACCTGTTCATCGAATACTGGCGCTCGGGCAGTGACTTGTGCGTCAAAAGCCATCCTTTCATGTCCACATTTCACACTGACAGCACCCAGTAGGGAGGTGTGAGGAGGTAACACGGCCAGACAACAACATTATGGTACGAAAATCCGATTTGGGCGGTGGGGAGTGGTGGATGTTTCCAGCAGTCACCAACTTTCACCCAGGTGGCCGGTGTTTGCTTCCCATATGAATGTAAAGCTAAAGTTAAAGCTGGCTATGCACTTCTGAAATGTCATGTACTGTACGTGTCAGCTGTGCGCTTGAGATCATACTTAACACGTGTCCACTTAAAAGATGGATGAGTACTTGCTGTCTTCCAGCGTTTGTGCTTTTTAAAACAGATGACACGTTTGTGCTATTACAGGAAATGGCACACAGTATAGCCAACAACAAGTAGGTCAGTATGAGCGATGGTCATTGCCAGAAACTTTTAGCTCTGGTTTGCTGGTTTGGGTCATTGATTATTGCTTATGTTTCACAGGTTGGGCAGGATGGATTGGCGCTCATTACGGGCTGTGTTTCAGGACTGGTTGTTGACATGTTGACTCCATGGCTCCGGCTTTGGTTAATTTTACAGTCCCAGATGTTGGGAAATAATGAAAAATGCCCATCACTATTTCCCAGCGCCCAAGCTGTTGTCCTCAAATACCTTTTTTTGTCCAAACAGTCCAAAACGAAAAGATAATTAATTTACAAGACATAAACAAAAAAGAGCAGCAAATATTTGGGATTTTTGCAAGATAAATTACTTGAAATTGTTTATCAAATTGGTTTGAAATTAATTTTCTTCCAGTTGACTAATTATTATTATCTGATTTATTATTCCAACATGAATTATAGTAGTAAGTACGTAGCATTTTTGTAATATAGCAGTCCAACTATGAGTCCAACTGAGTTTGAAGGGGCTTCACAGTCACAAATTAAACAATGTGAGCACACATTGTTCCAAAGAGAATGAAAGTGGATATATCAAAGAAACTGTAGAACATTTAGATAATAGGCCCGTTTCCACCGCAGGAACTTCGGGGTAGATTTACGGGGCCGGGGCCGTTGGTGCGTGTCTCCACCGCAGGAACCACCCCCGAAGGACAGAGTTCCGGAACTTTTACGGGGGCTAAAGAAGTCCCTGCTTCGGGATAGGTACTCAGAACGGCCCCGAAAGACTCCTGGCTGGGGCTTGGGGTTTACTTGGTGCTGATTGGATATACTAAAGACGGGATGTGACGACAACAGAAAGCAACAAAATAGCTGGCATTATTAAAACTCAGCAGACGAGGGTTAGCATGTTCATATAGCTTTCGCCGCCATGTAAAAAAAACTCACTAAATGGCCCGTGAAAAAAATATTCTTTCCAGCGGATATCTTAGTTACAACATGATTGAGCTAGCAAAGCAGTTTTGTGTTGATATGTGTGGTATTTATTCAGTTTTGGGAAATCACGATGTCTAGAAAGCATCAGCTGACAGGGACAGCTAACAGCAGCAGCAAGCTAACATCAGGACGTCATCTGTTAAAAGCCTCCCGTTGTCGGATACGACATGAAACTACTCCAGTTAGCTCAATCATGTTGTAACTAAGACATGTTTTTTTCACGGGCCATTTAGTGAATTATTACAGACACCGCTATCTAACCTACGTCGCCCCGGTCAGAATGGTCGAGCAACGATTACGTCACATCCAGAGCCCGTAACTTTACAGGAACCTTCCTCGTACTTCGCTCTCTCAGTGGAGACACGGCGGTTGAGAGGGCCGAATGAGAGGACGTTCCTGTAGTAGTTCCTGTCCCCCAAATAGTACCAGGAACTTCTTCAGTGGAAACGGGCCTAATGTGATAACTTGTTGTTCTGACTCTTTGGTCTGCCTTAAGACTGTATGGTTGAATCCTACTGCTCTTACCAACCCTTTATGTTCTGTAAAACTATAGGCAGCTACTTCCTGCAAACAAGCTGAGACAAGCCGAGTGTCTGTGACCTGCCCAGCAGGAAGCAGCAGAGCGCCAAACCAAAATGCTGGTGAATGTAGTTGAGCAAGAGTCATATATTTCCCTGAGGAGTTGTTGGATACCAAATAGAGCTAAAACAAAGTGAGTAGACAGTAACATGCCCCCAATGGGATGGTTATGTTGCTCCGTAGGAGGGCAAAACAGTGCATCTTTTTAGATTAGAAGAAACAAATCCAATGCATTACAAAATAAACATGCAGTTGAAGAACCAGGTGCATTTATAATATAAATTAATATTATGTCCTTTGCAGTGGAATCTTGTGAAGACATTCATGGTCCCCAGAGGATGCATTCCTTTTAACATTTCATGAAATTTCATTACATTGGCTGCCCAGTTGTGAGT
This sequence comes from Epinephelus cyanopodus, assembly GCA_026686955.1. Classification (NCBI taxonomy): domain Eukaryota; kingdom Metazoa; phylum Chordata; class Actinopteri; order Perciformes; family Serranidae; genus Epinephelus; species Epinephelus cyanopodus. Next base: position 28,578,764 of record CM048932.1, on the reverse strand, counting down.
GGTTGGCATTGTCCCCTCACAGCAAGAGGGTTCCTGGTTTGAACCCAGAGTGGGGGAGCCCTTCTGTGTGGAGTTTGCATGTTCTCCCCGTGTCAGCGTGGTTTCCTCCAGGTGCTCCAGCTTCCTCCCACAGTCCAAAGACATGCAGGTTAATTGGTGATTCTAACTTGGCCGTAGGTGTGAATATGAGTGTGAATGTTTGTCTGTCTCTATGTGTCAGCCCAGTGATAGTCTGGCGACCTGTCCAGGGTGAACCCTGCCTCTCACCCAGTGTCAGCTGGGATAGGCTCCAGCACCCCCGTGACCCCCAACAGGATAAGTGGTTACAGCCAAACTAAAGCTGTGTCCAGTATTCCTCACTAATGTGATATTTCGTAGACTAAAACGTGACATTTCTTTATAGTATATCCAAAACCACAGTATGAAACCAATAGTATGTGAAATGCATAGGCTACTATTTCGGTGAAATATTACAGTATGCAAACACTGGACATTACACCAGTATAAATATTCTACAATTCAGTGCAGTAGAGGATGTCCGTAACAGACAGCGTCCAAGACAACTCTGTAACGTCAATAATGCTTTAAGCGTTAGTATGTAAGAACCGTCTTTGCTAGGCATAGAATAGCCCAGGTTTAAATTATTTTTTAGCATCTTGAAGTTAGCACTGTAACACACTCATGTTTATTTAACCCAGACAATGTCTAGTGTGACTGCAGTTGGTTCAGATCGAGGTTCGGAACACGTTCTCGCCACAATCAAACCGCACCAAAGTTTGTTTGTAATCGACTGGTTCAAGAGGGTGTCGGTCTGGTTGTTTGGGGCTGTGTTCACACCTGCCTAAACGAACTCCACTTGAGTTCGATTGACCCAAACCAAACAGGGCAGGTGTGAAAGCACCCTCTTCTTAATCGAGACATCTGGTTTTATTGGTTAATGTTCCTTCCATATATCGCACCATGGTTTCTAAAAACAAACTGACAAGGCGGCTGCAATTAAATCAAGGGTTTTCCCTCTAAACCTCTGTAGACAAAATAAGAGTTGCTGGCGTTTGTCGACCTAAAATGGATACATGTCTCTTTAAGCTGATTAAAAAGCCCTTGTATGTAAAAGTTGATAATCTTTTAGTACTTGATATAATCCTGGGTACCCCACACAAACAGTAGAGTCATGGTCACAGTCAGTAGAATCTTTAATTAAATTATGAATGTCATCATTAATTAAATCACGGCTGTCATTGTTAATTAACGACAGACCTTGTAGAGTCAGAGATGGGTCATAGGATATTGTCAGGTGAGACATTAGTTCTAGTTCACTGACCTTCTGCCCTGATCACAGCTGACACTCCATCACACTCTGTCAAAGAGATTAATGTGACTCTGAGAGCTGATTGGTTCTGCGGATAACAACCTAATTGTACTGGGATGAACCCCTTCTCTAGAAGGACAGAGTGTGATAGCAGAAGCTTTAATTACAAAGACTAATTTGCCTTTTTTCTACACAAACTTCATTAACAATATAGATTTTGCATAATAACAGACCTTCAAAAGAATTTATCTCTCTCAGGAAAAACAGACGAGTATCAAGAATGTGAAGGTATGTCATGGCGTGTGGGAGGGGGACGCCGTCTTGTTAGGTCAACATGTCACATTGCATCAACACTACAGGATCTTTGACTCTCCTTTGCTAAAAGGGTTACCCATGTGTGTCAAGCTGATGCATGCAAACTAGTAGGTTGCACCTTGCTGCAACCATCTCTATATGGTCTGCATTAGAGAGCATGTGTCGCAACCTGGAGTTGCGGCATTTGAAAGACGGCTTTAATGAAAAATGCTATTAAGTGCATTAAGTGTTTTTGGAGCTTGGCCTTTACCCTACAATCCACTGTGCTCAGAATTCAGGGGAAAAAAAGTTGCAATTCCGAGTCACAAGTTCAGGCAAGATCCACCAAGCCTGATTTCACTGACATGGACAAACCTGCTGTCACAGCTCCATGGTGAACCATACTTTATTTAATGTTTTATGCCATGTTTATATTGTTTGGAGCCCAGTCTCACTCCAAAGTCTTGAAATCTGGCGTATATGCAGCGACTCATCAGAAACCAACAAAGGCAACCTTTAACGGCGGCATGATACATGGCCGGTTGCCGTTGTAGTTTAACCGCATCCAGCAGCATCAGGGGGAAACACTACGGGACAAGGATGAAAGTTAGGGTGGCGAAAGTCAGAGTGGGGTGGCGGATGGGTCCAACAAACACCAGCTTTTACCCGAGAAAGTAGTGTTCACGTCCCCTAAGATTCTAACGCCAAACCCTGTGCATTTTTTCCTAAACCTAACCACATATTTTTGTTGGTGAAGGGAAAAAAAACATCAATTTGCAGTTGTGTACCAACGTGGTGGGTTTATTTTGAAAGAGACTGCATGTACATTAAACGGTAAATTTCCTGTGAAAATGAAAGTGCATGTAACAGGCAGAACTTGACAGTGTCCAAGAACATCAACAACCAACACATCCAGGGTACCTTTCATGTGGACGTGGAAATTCCATGACTAAACGTCAATATTTGATAAAGTCAGAGTGACAATGTGTTGTTGTTTGAACTGTAACATGTGGGTTTTCTGCAGATGCTTATGAAGCTCATTAACCTGACATAAAAACATCAGTTTGCTGTGGGCGTCCATATTTATGGAAGATTGGAAGATGGGTTTCAGGGTTCCTGGAGACTAAAAGTCAGAATATTTTAGTCTCTGCTCATTTGATTCCTTTTAAAATTCTACCTCCTGTAATTATCCCAGTGCCATTGAAGTGCAGCACTAAAGTGGAGTACCCCTTTAAAAATAGGACTTGATCGTTCAGTCTTGAAAGTTTGATGAAACAAGCTCAACTCACTTTCAGGACATGAGGTCGTAAAAGTGCCCAGAAAGATGAGACGTCAAGTCTGGACAACTGCAGCTCCATGACAACTGAGGAAACTCCAAGCTCCAGGTCAATAGTAAATGGATCTTGAGCTGCTTTATGAAACAGATAGGCCGATACAATGTGGGCTTGCTTTTTGCTCTTCTCTTCCTCCTCTCTGCTCTGAAGTCAGCGCGGACTTCACACATAGACAGGCCCACTCTTACTGCCTGCTGCTTGTTCACTGTGATTGTGAACGACATGGGAAAGCCAACAATGGAAAGTTGTCAAATATCCACATGCCTGTTGATTCAACAAGTGTCAGGCAAATCTATCACCTATCACCGCCTGAAGTTCAGTCGTTGGACGTGAGGCAGTAATTAAGCTGTATAGCATGGCAAGCTCCTTAAGCATTATTCGATATACTTGATATCAGACGTCAGTTTACTGAGCTAGTTAACTATGGTGACACTACCTTGAGTGTCGTTTTACCTTACAAGTTAACTAGTGAGGCTCAAAATTTCCACCAAGCTGTATGGTACAGTACAATTCAGTTTGGTAAGCTTTTTTCCTGCTTCAGCTGCAAAGTTGTGGATGGTACCAATGGAACCGTTTTGTACCGTCCCCATTTTTGGTCGACCCTCTGTTGGGGTACCGAAAGACATTTGAGCCCCATTAGTTAACCCAGCAAGGTTCAACACCCCAACTAGATCCACCAGTGCACATTTTTGCCTTCACTCGTTAACTAGTTGAAGAAACTGATGTCTGAAGTCAAGGATGTTGATGCTGTTAGAGCTTCTTTTGTGGCATTTGTGGTCTGTCAGATGTATAAACTCAGTTCAGATGTAGCCTAATGTTGATAGTTCGAATAATACTTGTATTCTTTGCAACATCCAGCATATTGCAAAGGATATAAAAATGAAAATGAGTGCCTTAAGTGGCAGCATGAACAGCTCTACTGCAATATTCAGGAGCTCCTTCAAAATAACTCATTATACATTCGGCTAAATTTAGACTGTCAGAACAGGATTTCAGCAAAAATAGACTTTGAAAAAAAAAAGTTCATGTACAAAGAAAGTATAGGCCTCCAGTAAAAAACTTTTCCATGCTTCTACTGAGGCATTCAAATGAGGGTACAATTTGCAAGTCAGGTTTTGTGCTGCACCCATTCACATGGAAATGCAGGACTAAAACAACAACCAGCTCTGCAGCTCCTCAACCCAACAGTTTACAAGGTGGACCTGTGCCAGTCTAAGCCACCCTTTTTCCCTATTAATGATTGAATGAATATGACTCATGTGATGCTGCTCTGTCCCTGACATAAACAAGGAAGTGATTAAGCGGATGATACTGTAGCTGTGAATGTGAATGAGCAGCAAATTATCCAGCAGCTACAATAGAAACATTTTTCCCTCCATGGCACCAGTAGCCTTGGAGCTGTTTCCATTCACCACCCGAGGAGGAGTAGGTATCAGGCGCATGGAGGAGGACTTGGCTGCGCACGGGACATAAATTCAGGTCAGACTTTGCTATCTCAAGTGAAATGTAAAACAGGAGGCAGGCAGCAGGTGAAGCGTGAACCACAGGCGGGCTGTGATAACGCCCGGCCAGCGGGAAGCCATCAGCCACTTCTCCCACTTGGCCGCTATTAAGTCACCGCTGAAATCTGCAGCCGGCGCAGAGACGCGCTGCACTTGACACTTTGGCTTCATGGCTCAGCGCTCCGCTCACCCTGTCGTCCCCATCGCGCTGCTGGTGTTTGGACTTGTTGCGATCCTGCTCCTCACTATCCCCACTGAAGACGTGCAGGAGGCTCCGGGGTTCATGGTAAGGTCGGTTCCGTTGGGTATTTTGGGATCAGTGTTTGTCAGCGTGTTAAGTTGTCGATATCGTGTAACCGAAGCTGTGCTGGCGGGCGACGGTGCAGACAAAAATGTGTGAGACAAAAATCTGTGGCACTGGTGCTTGGATGTTGTTTACTCGTGTTTGTTTCCCCATGTGAAGTTTGTATTTTGCATCCTCTGCTTTCTGCAGAACCGTGAGATTGTTTGATCTCCTCTGCTCAGCTCTTGACCTTAAATATATGGAAGTCCAGGTGTGACAATATTGAATATAATAACAAGTCTTTTTATTTTAGATTTTATCTCTTGCAGCCAATGTGTGAATTATTACAGAGCCCAGGAGGTGTCATTGAAAGCAAAATAATTAAATATACAAACAACATAATTAATTTGAGCTCTTAAATAAATAATTAAATAATTAATTTAATTTGATTTTCATGTTTAAGCCATTATGTCCCTCATGTGTATTGCTTAGATTTAAAGGTCCAGTGTCAGGCTCAGCAATGCGGCTAAAAATGTTATCATGATGAAAATTTTCATATCAGTTGATATCAATAATTATAATGAACAAAAATATAAAAAACAAACATTATTTAATTCAAGTTGGCTGATTTTTGCTCCTGGGTTAAAGTTTAAGAAACTATATGGTTAATCCGGTGTAGACCAGTGGTTCCCAGCTGATGGGTCGCGGTCCAAAAGTGGGTCGGTTCCATTCTGAATGGACTGTAAGTGACCCGCAAACGTGTCTAGTTTGTAAAAAACAATCTTTATTTTTAAGTACAGTGAATTTCCAGCACGGAGCTGCATTTATCAAGTGCTGTTCCCTGCTGTAGAGTGAGTGGCTAACAGACAGCTACTTAACAGAGACAGTAAACTAGCTCAGTGGCATGGCTAAATGCAAGTATGATGCTGAATGTATTAAACTGTGTGGACCTTGAGCTAATAATAACTAAGGAGAAAACTGGACCTCATGGCTGGACCAACTGGGAACCACTGGCTTAGACTGTTATTTACTGTCAGTGTATGACAACACTTGCCAACAGCGTAGCATTTTAACAAATCTGAGGTAGATTCCAAACAATTATAATTAAAATAATGTTAATAAATATAAGATAAATAGACAAATAAATCTTAATTCTGTTCAGAAGCATGGCAAACTCTTTGCACAAGTGGTTTAACACATTTAGTGTTTTAGCTGGCAATGTGTGCGATTGCAATTTTGGAGGACAATTTTGCGATTGTGATTACAATATAATACATAAATGGCATCATGAGTCTTCTTGCTTGATTCTGTTATAACAATTATGATCACAAGACGTAAAAACAAGAGATAAACAGGCCATGTGATGTGTAAGTGCTGGAGCCTCCTGTTCAATCCTATAGTAAATGCAAGATCAGCAGATGATGGAGTGCAGAAGGAAGTTTATCATAACATATGGAGAGGAAGCGAGAGAAACTGAGGGTCGGAGACAGGACAAGGACGAGGTCACCCGCAGGACCACGAGACAAGACGCCACACCAACTGTCAGCTGTTGATATCAACAGAGTGTGCACTTGATAGATTAGGGAGCTTTTTCTCTGTAACCTCATCTTGTGTGTTGCACCGTTAAACGCTCCTCTTGTACAAGATTATAAAGTCAGTTGGACTTTGATATTTCGGCTCCGGTCTCTATTTTGCTTTAAAGGTCATTACAAAGAAATTCTTATGACAGATTCACTGTCTCCCCTACATTGTATTAGGGGGGCACTGACCTGACCTGACCTGCAGTACGACACTGTGCACACACTCAGTTGGAGCGGAGCCTGTGTTGCATTCAGGAGTTGTCACGTAAATGACCTATTCCAGCACGCCATAGCACAACACAGCAGCATGTCAAGTGGGCCGAACGTGAGGAAGAATTTGGCTCAATATTTCATTTGTTATTATATTGTTTGTCATGGAGTCCATGATTTCCTTGTGTCTCTTTGAGGTCTTGGTGTATGGCGTGACACTTACAAACTTCACACACTACAGGAGAGGTAGTCACGTTCACAGGCACACACGCTAACATTTACTTAAACTAAATCACAGCCTTTCATGCTTATGTAATCGCACAGCCTGACATTGCGATTGCGATTAATAGTGCAGCATTAGTATGAGTGAACAAAACAAAAACAAAAGACAGACTTAGAAGACGTTGTGACATCGTGTGGGATCATTTACTTAATCTTATCTGAGGTGACTGAGGCAGGAATCATATTTACATACAAGGAAATGTTTTATTCACATTACCTTTAATCACATAATGTCTTTTAATTCTAATGAAACAACTGATCAGTCAGTCATGTTAACTTAGTAATTTACCATTAGCATTAGATGAGCTGACTGTACAGCTAGTGTAGCTAACAGTATGAGGCATATGCACTGTTATCTGTGGTCAAAACAATCCTACTAAAAAATAATTTGAACGTGTTGAATGTTGTTGTAAAATTATAACCGTACACATTAGTGGCAGGACTTGTCATTCACGGTGCATTTCTAATTATATCATTAAGCACAACACTGTGTTGTCTTTGAGATCTCTTAAGCCTGTTTTTCCATAAAACCTTTAATGATACTGCAGATGTCACCCAGTTCATAAACATCCAGCTTGGAGCATCTTACAAATGTCTTTTTTGTCATCTTCTTCAAGCTTCCAGCTCACTGAATGCTTTGCGCCAAAGGCGTTTACTGTCACAAATTATTAAACTGACAATTTACTAAATGGTGCACACTAATTAGCTTTTCCCCCTCCGTGACACCTCCTGGGGTCTGTATGTTATACATGAAACATCTTTATATTGGGACACACACCACAATACCTGCCTTGCTGCCTTTTAAGCATGGATTTAATAATCTGCCGAATCAAAAGAGCTCCAGGTGTAAAATTTGTATGAAGAGATAATGTTGTGACACAGTAATTGTTTCAGAAATAATACATCAACAGGTAAGTACGACCTCATTCATATTTGAATATAATGATTTGAATAACGACAACATAAACCAGTCTAGCTTTAGTTTTGACAGCCAGACACTTGTACCTGCTTATCATCAAATCAATGCTTACTAAATGCCGAAATTTAAAATGAACTTCAGATGCATAATGGAAAAAAAATGTGCAGGGAACTCCAGAGAAACTCCATGAAATGTGAAAACGTCTCCTGTTTCGGTTGATTATCATCCGTGTGTTTGGCTCTTGGTCACTCATCTCTCTGTTGCTGCAGTTCAGCTGAGGTGAGGGTGTTTTGCCTATCATGAAACAGCCATCAGAGGTGACCTCACGTAATGAAACACATCATGCTAAAGCCTGTACCTGTGGAGCGTCCCGCCGATTTAAGAGACTGCCTTACATTCAGAGCGGAAATGAAGGCTCAAAGGCATTCAGAGCAGGACTGCTGCACATGTCGGCTTCTGTTTCCTCGAGCTTCACATCCCGTGGTTCCTTTCTTGTTGGTATAATGCAGTCGCCCTTTCATTCACTCTCAGTGTGGTCGCCTGGTCGCAAAAAAGAACACAAAAGGGGTTTTCTTACATTTTCAGGGACAGAAGTGCTACAGTTCCCATAGTTTGTCAAACGACAGGACAAAACAGTTCATTAGAGCTGCTCTGTGTTTTCTGGCAAGTGTTGGAATCGAGTCCTTACAGCTCACCGCACAGCAATAATGAGAAAATATTATGAGCAATAACAAGGCTTCCACCCGATGTTACTGTTCACCTGTTGTAATATTAGGAGATTAAATTATAAATTGTGCATTCACAAATGCATTAGTGTGTTCGTATCTACACATGATTTATGTGTGTGTGTGTGGCCCCTTTCCTTTTGGATCATCAGTCACATTCCTTCTTGCATGACTGGGTTTCTATACACATTCTGAGTGTTTCCCTTTAATTAATCAGAGATTAAAGTTACTTAATATTCTGCATGGTAGTGAAAGTTTAAGCACTGTCAGGGCAACAGGTTTTTCATCACAGTGAGTAGCAGCTGGGAAAGTCAGCGCTAGCTTTTCTCATGTTTAGCAGAATACTTCCTCACATGATTTAGATAAATGGTGAAGCACTTAAAGGGACAGTTCATCCCAAAATCAAAAACACACATTTTTCTTCTTACCTGTAGTGCTGTTTATCAGTCTGGATTGTTTTGGTGTGAGTCGCTGAGTGTTGGAGATGTCGCCTGTAGAGATGTCTGCCTTCTCTCGGATATAATAGAACTGGATGGCACTCAGTTTGCGCCAAAAATATACATTTGAAAAACTCAACAGCAATGTCTCTTTCCAGAAATCATGACCTGGTGACTCCAGATAATCCACGGACCTTTTTGTAAGCATCTCTGTGTAGGAACTATTTTCTTTTTACCGACACTGCACCCACCAAGCATACCAACATGCAGAGGAAATTGTAGATCTACACATGCGTGAGAGGCTCATGCCCATGACAGCACCAGATGTAAAAATTAATAGCGTTTTTCTTGGCATTAGCTAGTGCAGTTGTGCTACATGAGCTAGCAGTAGATGCACACTATCTCTATGGCTGATAGCTCCAACACTCAGCAACTCACACCAAAACAGTCTAGATTGATAAATATCATTACAGGTAAAAGGAACAATCTGTTTTTTGATTTGGGGGTGAACTGTACCTTACACAGACCAAACTGTAGGAGGATAATTGCTCCTTGATATTTACCATTTTCATGTTGCATATGTTGCGGTTGTGTACTCTCTCTCTTCTTGCGTTGACCATAAAATGAATCTATTTCAGCAAAAGTAATCAATAAAATAAAGCAGTGTGAGCCATGGCAAGTGGAATCATACATACTATATATTAACTCCATTACACATACTTTTACTTACATATGTGCTTGATCTGCATCTGCAACCAGAACTGTAACTGAATGCCTTTTATTTATGTACCTCAATGTGAAATTTGATTAGTAAAAAGTCATTTCCAGGATGACTGGGACAGATCAGCGGCAGGTTGAGAATTGTAGCAAAAATCCAGGATTTCATCATTGTCATCTGTGCTTTAATATCGGATGTTTCAAGAGAGTGTGTCTGTGTGTTGAACTGATCTTTGCCCTCAATGCACGAACGTGCCTCAGGAGCACTCCCACACAAGCTAAGTTTACATTATCACACAAAATTGACTGGATGCAGGACACTAGTTTGTTTTAGAATTTATATTGCATTGCTGTTGCCTTATGCAGCCCAACAGAATACTGTAAATCCTGTGTGTAGAATTCCAAAGCTCAGGGCGCCCACGTCCTCACCTGGCAGAGCAGGCGCCTCATGTACAAAGGCTGTGTCCCTGCTGGAATCCCACCCACAGCCCTTTGCTGCATGTCATTTCCCCTTTCTCTAGCCCCCCGTCAAGATGTAGCTGTCCCATCAAATAAAGACAGAAATGCCCAAAAAATATCCTAATAAAAAGAATTATTTCTTATAATTATTCTCTTATGTTGTAAAATACAAGTCAGAGAACCTTTCTTGTCTAACAAAGGTGGAGATGTGCAGTAACAAAATGTCTGACAGTCCAACGTGTTTATAGAAATAGCAGTCAGATTCTGTCCTTCACAAATGTGTAGTGGTGTAAAATAACACCCCGAGGGCCGTCTTTGAAGATCCACATTACTAGTAAACCTAGTCTGCAGCCAAATGCCTTCCAGATGCCAAAATTAAGGTCATGTAGCCACGATCAGAGCTGTCTTTCATGCTCTTATGGTTTGTTAAGTAAGGGGGTGTTGTTTTGTGTGTGTATGTGTGTGTGTGTGTGTGTGTGTGTGTGTGTGTGTGTGTGTGTGTGTGAGTGAGTGTGTGTTCTTGACCCTCCTGGGAGCTGCAAATACTTTTCTTTGAGCCTCCCTGAGCGACTGCATGACCCTCTCTCCACCATGAATAACCGTATCTTTTTATATTCACACCAAATGTAGATATTGGATCCAACGCAATGCAACAAACGGCATGGAGGGAATGAATGTTATCATCAAAACAAACAGCTGATTTCTTAAGCAAAATGCACAGCCTCCTTACAAACTGCATCATCATCACACGAGCTGTATGTGCACTTCCAACACGTTCTTATCCCAAGTCGTCACATATCGCCACTTTGTCAATGGACATTCTCGTCTACATATTATGCAGTAGGTATCCTCCTACATCTGCGTCAGGACGTCAACAATAGCACATATTTTAGGCAACAAAAGCACATTGTTAGGTGTACAAATACACATCGTTGTTTGGCTCAACATTCATATGGGAAGAGAGCACCGGGGCCTCAGGTGAGAGTTCGGGATTTTTTCATGGATCCATCCACCACCCCTTCCACCCACCCTATTAGGACTTTCAAGCTCCTTATATTACGTTGTTACCGGCGGTGTTTCTAACTAACGCTGACCAGTGGCGTATCATACTGCAGTGACAGGGGACGTCCGACTGACTGGTGGGGTATTGTAAAACTGTGAAAGGTTCTGTCCGGCCTCATTAGAGACTGACGCTGCCCAGTGGCAGATCATACCACTGTGAAAGGTGACTTTGGCGTTGATGTCTGACGCCAAAATTACTGACAGAGCGGCGGTATTTCACAATATTTCATCAGAATGAGAATGAACTGACACTTCATTAGAATAATGTGTGGGTGCATAACAGCCACCCATCCTACCTCACAAAACCAACAAAACGTAATAAGCCTACACATCACACACTGGCTGTGATGAATGGTGTCATGCTGGTGATTTGTTGTCTTTCAAACCTGCCGGTGGGTTTCATGGATCAAGGCGACTTAAAATAAACATAAAATACAACCATTTAAAATTTTATGTCCCTCCCCTAAGCCAAAACATAAAAACATACGTTTTGCCCCAGTGATAAAAATTTATTTGACGTGCCTCCACCATTTGACACCAACCCCTGCCCTCCCTTACATAACAAACAGTCTCTAAGGGGTTTAGGGGTTAACCCAGACCTTAACTCCTATTTCCAAGGCTGTCACAGTTACCTCTCTTCATGTTTTGTTTTTCTCTCTGCAGTATGGGATTGTCTTGGATGCCGGATCTTCGCATACGGCGTTGTACATATACAAGTGGCCATCAGATAAGCAAAATGGCACAGGCGTCGTCACCCAGCACAGTGAATGTCACGTTGAGGGTAAGTAAGGAGAGCATCTGTAGTCAGCACAGATTCACAACACAGTCTTAAGATACACAAAAATCTGATATTGCTCATATTTACCCAAATGTGGCTTCTGTTTGATGCTAGCACAGTTAGCAGGCTGAGCAGCTATACTGTAGCTACAAATTGAAGCTGTATATTTTAGCATATTTCAGCGAGAGTGTTTGGAACATAAAGAAGATATGAACAACAGAGAAGAAATGATTTAAGGTTAAAAAAGTTTTTACAGATGTTTTAGTACTTTCTTGGCTTAGGAAACTGCACTAGTCCTGGTGTGAAATGCAAGCTGTTGCCAAATTTTGGTAAATTAGGGCGAAAAAATAAATGAGAAGCACTACAGTAAGGTTTGGGAGTGGTTTGATACGTGTTTGGTTTCTCTGAGTAGCCACTTGTGTCCTGAAATGCTGCATTCACATCATGTTGAAGTAATGAACTGTTGTGCCCAACTTGTAAATTCCTTTCATGTCCAACATCTGAGTCAGAATTAGGACAATTAAAGTCCACCTTTCAAAGTAATTGAGGTAGGCTGTTAAAGTGCTAGTGCATTGACTATGCAAAGTGTTTTTAACCCTTACATGACCAGCTCTGCAGGCAGGGCTGGCTTAAGGCATAGGCGATATAGGCGGTCGCCTAGGTCGCCACATTGTCTGGTGGGCGCTGGGAAAAATGAAAATAAAATCAAAATAATAATAATAAAAATTCGCCAGTGGGCTCCCATCCTATTTTTTTCCTCAGCTACCACAGCTTTCCGACAAGACCAGGCACTTTTCGGTAGTCTCAATGTTTGCACAGCGAAAACAAAAATGATAAAGTTACACTAAAATGATGTGTAGCAGAGCTTTCATACAGCTTTGCGCACACATTACTCTTGGATGGATTACTCGCGAATGCAGGCTCACACAGAAATGCCACGCCTATTACATGAAAGCGCAGGACCAGAGCTTTCCAATGATACCACACACATCATTGTGCTGTCATCCCATCATGCTATAAATACAGATCAGTTTTCCTCAAAATAAAAACCTGACGAATTTCTTTACAATGCATTATACAGATCTTTATCAGTCACTTCATATAGTGAGGAATATCGTATCTTACCACGTCTTAGGCTCGCGTGTGTTTCTCCCTGTCTATCCACATTTGTAGTCCGGCTTTCAAAATGCAAATATCTCCATATTGTCCAGTTGACACTCCATCAAACTTTGTATGACAAAACCAGCCACTTCACCTTTGCACACCCAGACAACTGAGGCCTAATTATGCATGCTGACAGGCCCCAGTGCCGTTGGGGTAATGTGGTTCGGGGGGGCACCAAATCTCAATCTCACCTAGGGCACCAAAATGGCTAGGGCCGGCCCTGCAGGCATGCAACTGTTTCGTGTTGCCTAATGAATTTTTGCACCTTATAAACATGGGAATCTTTTCTGTCCCTGCTCTCCGCCCCCCATTAGCTGCACAGTTGCTGTGAATCATCCGACTACAGCCACCACCCTTTGTAAAGAGCAAGCAAAGATTTTAGCCTCTGTTCAAGCCCTCAGGGTGTGAACTCTTTATATGCAAAACACAGGTTTCCAGTGAAGCATACCTTTAATCTTGTGATAGTTAATTATACCAGTAACATGAACTCAGTATGACCCCTCCACTCCTCGTTTAAGAGCACCGCACTGTTTGTTTTAGTCACTTTAAGACTGCCAAATAATTCCGTTAGAAAATTCATTTTCTTGTTATATTCATCTGTGGGTGGGATCTGAAAGAGTGCCAGCTGTTTTCTTGTGAATGGATGATATTATCACAGCTAGTGAAGCAAATCATCTGAATCAGAAGTGAGTCAGGGCTGAGCTCTGTGCTTTGCCACTCCTGTCCTGCCAAAGGATAAACAAATGATTTTTTTCCTTCAATTAGTCATGAGCATGGTGTTTACACTGTCATGTCTCATGATTGTAAAAATGTCACAGTCAGACGTGAACTTTGAACCTTAGATGGATGTCTGAGAATTATGTATGTATGTATGTGTGTATATATATATATATATATATGAGACAAAATCCTAAATGCAAAATTCCTTTCTAAAACTTAGTGATCAAAATCAGAAAAAAACACTTTGGCGCTGTTTAGCATGTCGCAGATGGGCCGTTAATGTCTAATGTCTGCTCACTTTCTTTCTCTAATAACTTAAAATCAGACTCTCAGGAGGTTTTTCACAGGGAGCTGAATTATCCTTTCCAAAACCAATCCGGTCTCACTCCCGAGTCTTCGAAATACGGCACTTTGAAAGCCATCCTTTAAGGTCGGCATGATACATGACCGGTTGCCGCCGAACACCGGCATCAGGGGGAAACATTGCGGGACAAGAACTATAGTTAATGTGGTGAAAGTCCCGATAGGGTCTGCAGGAGGGGCGGTGGACGGGTCCAACAACTACTGACTTTCACCCAGGAGAGCGGTGTTCGCGCTTGGTAAGATTCTACATCCAAACCCTGTTGTTTTTTCCTGAACCCAACCACATGCTTTTGGTTGCATTGTTGTACTGACGTGCGTTTATTTTGACAGACAGTATGCAAACAGTAAATTTCCTGTGAAAACAGAAGTGGATTTTAAAAGAAGACAATGCATGTAACAGGCAGAAGTTGACACGGCATCCCAGAACGTCAACAACCAAGGCACCCAGGGTACTTTGCACAATGTCATATCTGGATGTGGAAGGTCCATGGCCAAATGCCTGGGCTACTGTAGAGACATGGCGGTGAAATATGGTGATCTCCATGACTACCCACTATAGATGTAGATATAAACAGCTCACTCTAAGGTCACCAAAACACAGCAATTCTTATTTTCAGGTGATTATACACCAAAGAAAATGTACTTAACATACCCCCTTAAATCCTACACACTGGACCTTTAATTATCGGTGAGTTATGGTAACAGTATAGAATAACTGTTATATGTTATTTTACAAGTTTCTTTATTAAAGTTCACTCTCAGTTGCCGGTGGATTGTCACAGAGTTTTTCCCAGGGAGCTGTGAGATCTCTCATCTTGTGGGTGTGATCGATGATTTACATCATGATGCATGTGTTCAGCAGCTATCACAGGAGCAAGATTGTACATGTCGATGATGTAATGAGATGTTTTTTTAACCTGTTAATCACTGGCTCAGGCGGAGGCATCTCCAGCTATGCGGGACATCAAGGAGCAGCAGGGCAGAGCTTAGAGGCCTGTCTGAACCAGGCGGTGAAGGACATCCCCAAAGAAAGACACCAGCTCACACCTGTTTACCTGGGAGCCACAGCTGGCATGAGGCTTCTGAAGTGAGTCAGTGTGTGTGTGTGTGTGTGTGTGGCCAGACTGTCTCTGTCTGTGTTGACTTTGTTTTTTTGTATGAGAGACTTTGTTCTGCTTTCATACACAGAACTTAATCTCCATTGTAGCTCTATGAATGTAAGGCTGCCCCATAATAATCCTTTCATACACTGTGACAATAATAAAACCCAAAGTTCACCCACAATAAAGTGCTCTTCAAAGCACTATTATACCTTATGTAATAAAAAACCAGCAGTGAAACATATGTCACATGCAGACATCCTGTCTCACGGGGATTACTGACATGCTCTTGACTAAAGGTAATCTTATTCTGTATTACATACTTACATAATTTCCATTCAGAGCTGTCTGTGGCCTGTAAAGATATGAGCCTTGTAGGTACCCATCCTTTCTTTATTTATTTGCATGAGAATACAAGTATATATTGTTACATAGTTATATTGTTACCTTCAACATATGAACTACTGTATTTGGTGCCTCTTGATTTTGCTGTCTATAAAAGTTCTTAAGCAGTGGTACGGTATTTTTATTTTAAAAGAAAAAGAAAAAGGTAATATTCTGTAAACAAAACTGAACTAGCTCTAGGTGTGTGACATTTTGGCATCCCTTTTTGTTTTCTCTGTGCCAATTTTCTGCTTCTTTCCCTGTCAACAATTACGGAGACTGCGTTGGCAATTATAAATGAACGCTTTGGCAGCATTTTAGGTGCAAAGGGGCATGCACAGTGCACACCCATTTGCAGAAAGATCAAGCGGAATCTTAAAAGACGAAGAGTTAAGCCCAGTTCATGTTACGCAATTTTCACCCTGATTTTGCGTCGTATTGTTTTGAGTGTTCATACCTGGCGACGTGTGTTTCTGTCAGCCAGAATCTCGCCAACTGTGTTGCGACCTGTGTGTGCACACCACAAGATTCCTCCGCCGACCCCTCGCTGACAGAGCCCCAGATAACGCGGTGACGTCACCAAACTTGGAGATGACACATCGCAAAGGCATGGATATTCTTTATTATCCTGGGTCCAAACACAACGTGCTCCCTGCCATTGTTGTTGTTGCTTGCCGGTTTGTCAGTGTTGCCAGATCTTGGGAGAGAAACAAGCAGCCAGGGCTGTGGAAACCAAAAGAAGCGACTATCATGCGTTTAAATAACTTATTCGACGGATAGAGAAAGGTGACGTTTAGAGAGCAAGCCCCAATAAGCAGCTCCACTTTAGAAACAAGCCCAAAGTGGGGGTGTCGATAGCACAGTGGATAGTGCCAGCACACCATGTACAATGGCAATTCCTCACTGCAGCAGTCGCAGGTTCGACTCCAGCTTGCAACCATTTGCACCACTCTCTTTCTCACACCCTGTTTCACTCTATTCTCTACATTAAAGGCAAAGAGCCCGAAAAAATAATCTTAACAAAAAAAAAAAGGAAATAAGTGGACCTGGAAACCCTGCGACTTGTCCTCCTCACATTTCTTCCGTCCTCTTGCGTGCTGACAAGGGACGTATCCCGCCTCTCATTGGCTGATGCTCTTTGTCAGTCGTGTCAGACTTCTCCAGTTTTCTAGCATGCCAGATATCCAGTCCCAGTCACAGACGAGGGGGCGACTTGCTCGTAGGCTTGTTCAGACATGAGGACTTGTCGTGGCAGACTATCTGCCGACTCACCACCGACCCAAGGTGACTCTCAAGATCCTCTGCGACATCAAAATCACGGTGAAAATCATGTAATGTGAACTAGGCTTTAGATGACATGTAACAATGCGTGGCAGAATCACTTGGGGTTGTTTAAAGGAATACTCAAACCCCCAAATGGCAATTGG
Source organism: Epinephelus cyanopodus (assembly GCA_026686955.1). NCBI lineage: Eukaryota > Metazoa > Chordata > Actinopteri > Perciformes > Serranidae > Epinephelus > Epinephelus cyanopodus. The sequence continues at coordinate 28,561,715 of CM048932.1, read as the reverse complement.
TGTATTAATTACCCACCCTATGTTATACTGAATTTATAAAGAGAATTTTGTTTTTCTGTCATGCCCTCAGAGAAAATTCTTGATCAAATGAAGTCATAGGGGTCAGATTTTAACAACAGCAACACTATCAAAACATCCATTTACAAACTCCCACACAACTCGAGCAGTATAATCCAGGTCTCATTTTTCCAGTCGTCTGCTCAGTACTTCCCAAACTGCCACCCCTTTCCGATGAGTAGCTGAAATAAAAGCAAAACTTATCTAGATTCCACACCAGAAACAGCTGCACAGCTTCTGTGTTCAGGGAGGTGTAGAATTGCTGTTTATTTCACTGGAGTCTGACTTTGAAGGGAGCATGGAGAAGTTTTACTTTTAGTTCAGTTCCCCGTTGGAAAGGGCTGGCTGTTTGTGAAGTACTGAGCATATGGCTGGATAAGTGAGACTTGGATTAAACTGCCTGAGTTGTGTGTGAGTTTTTAAACAGATGTTTTGATATAGTTTTGCTGTCATTAAATGCAGCCCAGTCTTTCTTTAATTGATCTATAATATTCTCCAGTTTTGGTTTCTTAGGTCACTGTGGAGGCATGTTCTTTACGAACAACTGAACACGGGGTCATTGATATTTACATGGCCATGCAGGGACGTGAAGTGTTCCTTTAACCCACATTAAAAAATAAAAAAGATGTTAACACTGTATATCGCTGCTAGTGGTGCTGTGTGGTGTTTTTGCGTTGTGTAGAGTGGAGTTACAAATGACACACGCCATTGTATCCAGAGAAAAGTCCATAAATTTGAGTAAAATACAGACTTCACTTATCTCATGCGAACACGCAGCATGAAGCGCAGACATGGGGAGATAACTTCTACATCACATCAGGTCCCCTGGTAAGACTAGTCCCAGGCTAATAGGGCTTAACACAGTGTGACTGCATGAAGCTTTGAGAGCACAAAGAAGGGGTGTTAACAGAGCACTCAGACACTGTAACCATCCCTCCGTGTGAGGTTTGACTTGATGAGAATATGCAGCAAAAAAAAAAGACAGCTGCCTGATCACTCAGTCAGAGGTGAATATGTAAATCGTTTGCTCACTTGGAACGAGTCCAAAAGCTGAAATTTGAGTGTGAGACAAGACACAGCTTGCCTATTTTGATCTGTCAGGATCCCTTTGCACCCATAAAAAGCTGCCACTACTGTAACTCCATAAAATTTAATGAACTGATTTAACTGTTGATAACAATGCAGGCTGCAGCTCAGGCCTTTTCTTACACTAAATCTTTGTTAATTAGCCTGATGGGTGTGTTGAGGGAATTTAGGCACAGAATTGGGGATGGAATCTTATAGCTTTTGATATGATAAACATAACTTGCTTCATGCAAAGGAGAAACTATTTCGAAACTATTCACAGATCAAAAGATGCCAGTTTAGAAGCTATCTGTCTGGGATGAGTCCTCTCGGAGGCATCGGTGGAGTCAGGTAGGCTGGTTGAAACTGATATCAGGCTGGTGCATCTGGTCCTGCAGACAAACATGTGCCACTGATTTCACTGTGGCGTCTCCGTGAAACTTCAAGGAGTAAACCCAGCCTTCAGATCAGTGTCAGTTAAATCTTTATAGAGGTCAGGAGCCAAACCTGAAGCTTGGCAGAGTAAAACAGTGAGTATTAAGTGAGTGTGACATAGCGTTTTACAACCCCCGAGTGAGCGTCCATAAACGTTACCTGCTGCAGCTGTACCTTGTTAACAAATGTAGTAAAATAAATCTCTTGTTTCTCCCAACCAGCATCTCCAGCCCGGAGCTGTCAGTTCAGATTCTGCAGGAAGTAGGCCACAAGATCCAGTCCTACCCATTCAGCTACCGGGGGGCGGCCATACTGAGCGGTCAGGAGGAGGGGGCATACGGCTGGGTCACCGTCAACTATCTCTTAGAGAACTTTATAAAGGTACCATAACCCAGCAAGCATTGAGATGCTGAGTGACAGTTGTTTGAATGTCCAATCAAGACGTCCAGTTGTGGTTGAAAAATGTCATCAGCTGGATGTCCTTCCTGGCCATCTGTCGAAATATGATGTTAATATGAACCAATAATTAACACTGACCGTGCTGACCTGAGAAGAGTCAAATTATCATCAGTTTTTGCACCTAATTGTTACAAAGGTTATAGGACCGGATGTCTCTTCTGGTCTTTTTGTCTTATTTACAGGGTGACTGATGACACCTAGTGGCCTCTCCATACTTGTGATCACACTGTCTATCATTAATCCCTCTGATATCTGCTTGTTATCAGCATGTGTGTTACATGGACAGCTGCTGTGGAGATAATAACCAGGAATAAAGCCCATAACCCTCTGCTTCTGTCCCCTTATTATGTCCTCACAGTATGGTTTCGTGGGGCGCTGGTTCAGCCCCGGCAAGCCCACGGTGGGAGCGCTTGATTTTGGCGGGGCATCCACCCAGATAACATTTGCAACTCAGGAGGAAGTAGAGGACGAACACGACATGAGAAAGCTGCGTCTTTATGGCCACGAGTATTCTCTGTACACACACAGCTTCCTGTGCTACGGGCAGGACCAAGTCCTCAAGAGACTGCTGGCTCATATAGTGAAGGTAGTGTAACGTGCCACACTCAGATAGTGTCCTCATTGTTTTTCAGATCCAGACTAAACTAGGAGCTGCAGCACTAAAGAGTTAAACAGACCCAGGCCTCGTAGCACTATAGTGATGGGTTTCATTAGAACATACAGCTTCATGAGGTGTAAAATCTGACTAGGATGCCTCCTGGGCGCCTCCCGCTGGAGGTGTCCCGGGCACGTCCCATTGGTAGGAGGCCCCGGGGCTGACCCAGAACAAGCTGGAGGGATTACATATCTCGTCTGGCCTGGGAACACCTTGGGGTCCCCCAGGAGGAGCTGGAAAGCATCGCTGGGGAGAGGGACGTCTGGGGTGCTTTGCTCAGCCTGCTGCCCCTGCGACCCTGCCCTGGATAAATGGATGAAAATGGAGTTGTAAAATATGCTGTAAATGTACATGCAGATTTCAGACATTATTTTTTGTATATTAGACAGGATTCCCACAGTCATGAAAAACCTGAAAAAGTCATGAAATTTCATCACATTTTCCAGGCCTGGAAAAGTTGTGGAATTAGTAGAAATCATTGAAAGTTTTGGAAAAGTCAAAGAATTAATAGTTGGGTAACTTCCACATTATGTAACATCACAGCAGATTAATTTTCTGTACGTTTAGTTCACCATCAAGTATGTTTCCTCATTTTTTCAAGGTGTTCTGAAATTAAACTAAAATAAAGTAATCTGATACCTATGTTAGAAAAAATAAATCCAGACTAGTTTGGCAAGCTTTTTTAAATTAATTGTGGGACCGTGAAAAGTCATGGAAACATTTTGAGATTTTGTTTGTCCATGAAAATGTGTGAGAACCCTGATTACACTTTTATGTATAGTTATGAAACATATGAAGGTATCTCTGTATCAATTATCCAGCCTGTGTTGCATTGAATTTGTGAAGGAAAAGGTTTTTCCCATGCCTCTTATGATGGAAGAATCAAAAAAATTCTTGAAGGATTGAAGTAAAAGGGGTCCAAGTTTAACAATAACAAAACATTAAAGCATTTGTTTACAAACTCTCACATAACTCATGTAGCATAATCCAGGTCTCATTTATCCAGTCGTATGCTCAATAGTTCTCAAACAGACAGGCCTTTCTTACAGGGAACTGAACGGAAAGTAAAGTTAGTCTGTGCTCTCCTAAAAGCCAGACTGTTTTATTCTATTAAACACAGGAGCTGCTGGTCTACTGTTGCCTCAATTATTTAGTGTGTTTGTGCTTTTGTGTGATTTGTATTTTAAAGGGCTGGTTCAGATTCACCAAAGTCACACAATAACACAAACAAACTAAATAATTGGGGAAACAGATGAGCATCTCCCATGTTTGTTCATTTTTTTTCTGTAACCACTTATCCTGTTGGGGGTCACGGGGTGGCTGGACATTGGGCGAGAGGCAGGGTGCACCCTGGACAGGTTGCCAGACTATCACAGGGCTGACAATTTAGAGTCACCAGTTAACCTGCATGTCTTTGGACTGTGGGAGGAAGCTGGAGTACGTGGAGAAAACCCACACTGACACAGGGAGAACACAGAAGGGCTCAAACCAGGAAACTTCTTGCTGTGCGGCAACAGTGCAACCACTGCATCATCGTGCCGCCCTCTCCCTTTTAGCAAGGTAAAATTTACTGGTTTTGTCAATGGAGTCTGTTCTCTGTCAGAAAGGGCTGTCAGTTTGAGTGTCAGAGTTTGGGAACAGATGTTCAATTCAGCAATCAATGTCTCCATTTTTTGATTCTTTTTTCACTGCGGGAGGCATCCAAACACACTTCACAACATCAGTGTAACATGGGTTGAGTAACTGATAAAGGGGTGAGGTATTCCTTTAAATTTCTTCATCAAACAAATGTTTTTATTTTCTAAGCAGTACATTTGAGAAATTAACTTGTCAGTGCTCCCTGGTGGATAAAAGTATATCTACTGCAGCGTTATTGGATTTACAGACTAACATAAGAGATTGTGTTTTTTATGTAGATATTATTTGTGATAAATAAAAGTCAGAGAAAAAAGTCAGGTAAGATAATATTGGTTGTATATCATAATCGTTTTATGGTAGCATACAAAGTACATAATCACAAATGTGCATATTGAGAATATAATTGTAATAGTATTTTTCTGTCTCTCTCTGTCTCTCAGTCTCAGGGTTACTCTGAGTCTGTCACTCACCCCTGCTATCCTGCAGGCCACAACAGAACTTTACCGCTGAGCAGTATATTCAACTCTCCCTGCACAGACAAGTACAAACCCAGCTCCTACAACTCCCAGGCTACTCTGACAATACAAGGCAGCGGAAATTATGAACACTGTCAGAGCAACGTGTCTGAGATCTTCTCCTTCGACAGCTGTCCCTTCTCCCAGTGCTCCTTTGATAAAGTCTTCCAGCCAAATGTCAGCGGTAGCTTCATGGTAAGAAAGGCTGGAGGAAGTAGATGGCGCACACAGAGGGGTTGTGCACACTGGTAGCATTATAGACTAAAGGTCAGCCTGTGCACAAGGGGTACGCTCACAGTGTTAGTGATCATAGTCTGACCCACCGACTCTGCTCTGTCAAAGATTATAGCTTACATAGCTGCGCCGCATCAGTCTGACGTTTCTGTTTTGTCCTCTTTCTGTGCTACCAGGCGTTCTCTGCGTTCTACTACATTCACTCCTTCCTGCAGAGTACCACCGGCATCACTGTGAGCACTCCTTCACAACTGGAGGAGGCAGCCCAAACTGTGTGCGGCATGACTTTCAAACAAGTAATGTTCTTTTTTAATTGTGTTGCCTTTGTGTCTGTTCTCTATGGGCTCCCTTACCCCATGGGCCCCAGTGCAGCTGCCCTTCCTGCACTGTCTATATTCACGCCCCTGTTTGGGCAGATAAAGAGTCATTTTTAAAGTCCCTCCTCCGGCGTTAATAATACCTCTAAAAACATATCTCTGCTCATCTAAATGACATAAATCCATTCACGCCTTAAAATGGCTTAGATGTATCTCTACACCTTTGCTTTATTTAGTATGCACTCTAGACTCTGATTGGACCCAAAAAAAATTGTTTCCTCGCACCACTTCTCCTCCTTCTCTTCCTTATTTCAATAGTCTGTCGTCTTGTGCACGACAGGTTCAGTAGAGCGGTGGTGGTCCATGGCGAGGTGTTGCACAGACGATGATCACCTCTTTTTGCTGCATGTTAAGGCACAACTCTCCCACTGCTGGGGAGACAGAAGGAAACACTGTCAACCAAGTCGCCTTGCAGCTTCTCTCTCTCTTTCTCTCATTTCCCATCCCTCTCTCTCCTCTGGTTCTTTACTATATCACTCCGTCATCAAACACATAAACCTCAGCTTTAGACAGTAATAGATAACAGGAGCCATCAGACTGATTACGTTATCAAATAGGCCATAATAAGAGAATAATTGTCTATAAATCACTTCCTGCATGAGACTCACTATGTTGCTAATGTTAGATCAGCCTTATTCGCCTGCTCTGAGAAGTTCAAGCGAAAGTGAAACTGAACTTGCAAAGTACTGATACATAGCCACACCTAGCTTCTCCTCTGATACCCCTCGTTTCGACATAGCGTGATGGAAAGCCCTACCCTGCAAGTCGACACGATTGGCTCCTCAGGTTTGTGATGTAACAAATCCTGGAAGCCAGAATCAGTGTTTTTGGGGCTGTCGTTGCTACACTGCATTTCCAATTCAGAAGTGGTTGCTTATGATATCTCTTGCAGCATATAAAGAACACCATATGGAAATATTCTAAAGGTTATAAACATGCTAAACACTGTCTTTGTTTTTGTTCCAGATGCTGCTTCTTGCTCCACGGCAGAAGTCTCGTTTGCAGGACTACTGCGCTTCCTCTGTGTTTCTCAAGATTCTCATGTTGAGAGGATACGGCTTCGATGACGCATCGTTCCCGCACATTTCCTTCCAGAAGAAGGTGAGAACTTCATCATTACTTTACAGTTAAGTACATCTTTCAGACTCATTTCCCTCTAACTTGCAGTAATCATTTGCTGATCATCCAGGCAGGAGACGCCTCGGTGGGTTGGGCTCTGGGCTACATGCTGAGTTTGAGCAGTTTGCTGCCGGCAGAGACAGTGGGGCTGAGGAAGGCCCTGACCCCGGGAGCGTGGGGGACACTTATCTTTCTCTTCGTCCTCCTGCTCGCAGCAGTCCTGGTCTTCATTTTACTTCGAGCTCGTGATGGGAGGAAGAAAGGAGGCAGTGAAAGCGCCATCTAGACACCCTAACAACACAGTGCAGTCACTGAACAGTAAGACAGTGGCACGTTTTTGCTTGTGTTGGCTCTGTACTCCAGTATTTGGATGTAAAAATGAAACTGTGACTCAGAGGTGATCAGGACTATCCTAAACTCGGAGACTGCAGCGTATAATCACTGACTTCAATGAATTTGACTGCATTATATAACTAGAATCCCTTTATTTGGAGATATCTTGACCCTAAAATCATCTGATGTGGATGCAAACATCCTCGATTAAAGCTGAAAGTCAAGACTTAAACCTCATACATGCTGGAGTGCAGAGCAACACAATGAAAATGTGTCACTGACCAAATCCTGTCCGACTGCCCTGCAGGTTTAATATAGTACTCCGCTGGTGGCATTGGCACCACTGAGGAGGTCTGAATGTAATTTTTATTCTTGAAAAGTGAAACCATTTTCTGATTGTATGGAATGTAAGAAAACAATTTTTTTGTTTGTTTGTTTTGTTTTTTGTTGTAGGATGTGTGACTATACTCTGAAGCACTGTTAAAGTAATATAAAGCACACTATGGAGACGACTACCAGTTTAATATGTAATCACTATTTAATTTGTTTTTTGTATTGAAAGATGTTTTTCAGGTGAGCGTTTTATCACATTTGAGTCTGCCCACATTAACTTTTAATAACAAGTATCATGTAGATGTGGTGAACAGCAGGCGTTTGCATATTATAACAATTTCCTGGTGGAGACAAACTCTTCACAATCTATTCAAAAACTTTCTTTATGACGCAGATATGTTTTTTTCTTATAGATCTTGTACCACACGGCGGATATTATTAAACATATATTTTGAGTGTTAGTCTGTAAGGACAGAAAATGGGATCTTTCAACTAAGATTTAATGGCCAAACTTGTGTTTTCAGAATAGCGCTCACTCATATACACATTTCGTTTTCCTGATATCTATATTAAAATGTATGACACAGCAGTTGCTGATACAAATTAAACTAGAGTACCACACTCCCTGTTGAAAAGACAGAGAGGAATGATGTATCATTGGGTTGCTGAACACCAGTCACATCTTGTCTGCCAAAAAACCCCATATTTATTCACAGCAGTGTTGTACTGGATCTGTCTTGGACTCGAGATTACTTTTAAAGTTTCAATGTTATCTCAGACTCAGCCATCTTGTCTTGGTTTTATTTCATTTCTGGATTTTATTTCAAGACCAATCATGAGTCATTCAGATCAGTCTGAGGAGTTTGCATGATCTATGTTTTATCGTAAGTGTAACATGCAGGGTGGGACTTGCATTGGTCTGGTCTCAACTTGGTCCCACCCGCTCTAAGCCTTGGTCTTGACTTGGTCTCGGTTTAGTTGGTCCTGCCTACAGCACTGACTCATACACTGTTAATGTTTGTCATATTTTGAATCCATTAACTTACTTTCGATGATACAAATATCACTAAGGTTTAAAGTAGTGATGAGTTTTAGTCGACGTGTCAAACAGGTGTTGATTCAGCTCAGTGGTTGTTTTTGAATCTGATGTGTGTTGTTGCACTGCACTGTGTTATATTTTCCACCATAATATGGCATTTAAAGGCTCTTTTGTTGGATTAGATTACACACTACTTGAGTTGCTATTATCGTGCCATCCCCTCTGCGTTATAGGCTGAAGTGGAAAATGAAAAAACAAATCAAGACATTCCAATATGTGCTCAGGTGCGCTGGCATAAAAAGCCAAAGGCAACTCTACTAGATTTTGGTCGTAGCAATTCAGTGTCTTGGCGCCTTTTTCAAGAACTTCCAAGATTATTTTAGCTCCATTAAAACCCCTGCATGTTATCGTTTTATTTGTAATGTGGCATCTTTCAAACTATTGTTGTGGCATTATACGTTTTGGTTCATCTTGGTGAAAATTGGTGTCATTAAACATGTGTAGCTGTCAACCCATTTAATAAATGTAAGATGAAACAAGTGTGACAAATAGTTTTAACTAATTTTATACCTTACCAATATTTTTTACTAGTAGGCCACTAGCCATCGTAAATGCGTAGTTAATATTAAGTCATTGTGAGTTTTGAGTTATCGTGACATTACTTTGCTCTCTGTGTGTTCACGTTGTATGTTAATTGCTCCTGATAACAAAATAAATGTTTCTTTGTTTTCCCTTTGTACAATGAGGCTACTGTGTTTGGGTCCTTTTCATTTTTGTGCGTCTTTCCTTCCTTGGTTTGCTCTGGACTACAACTACCAGAATGCTTTATTTTACGGAAGTGTGCTGCTATTTCCTGTAACTTCCGGTATAGTCATGTTGCCGTCAAAATAAAAGCGGAGATTTTAATTGTATGTCAGTTTTGTATGTCGTTTGAACTTCCCTCCAACTTAGTGAATTCATAGATCAGTAATTGGGGTCAGTAAAATAGTTAGAATATTATTGTAGGGTATACTAATAATCAAGGAATATTTAAATAGATATAGACTTAACTGATTTGATTAATAGTTTGCACCATAACAATGGTAAATGACATAAAATGATTAATGTAAATATAAAATATGATTAAATGAATAAGTGTAGGAGAGGAAGGGGGCAGTTTCGCGGGCAGCAATATGCGTCACCAGAAACTGAATTCAAATAATTCACATTTTAATGTTTGCTAGACTTGAATAATTGTATTTAACATATATAGCATAATTTGAAATTGAATGCATTAGTTAGAAAGGGAATTCCAGCAAGCTTAAAACTGAATGTAATGTTATGCAGTTGAATTCAGTTGCTCTGAAACTGTATTTAAAAATCGAACTCTCCATATACTGCCACATTCAGTTCTCAATGAACTGAAATTAAATTGCAAAAACTGAATTTCAATTGTAAATAGATGAGAAATAAATAAATAAAATAAATGATGAAATTTCACTCTCTAGAGACACATTACTTGTGGTTTAAAAATTCTGTAAGTCTATCTGTAGTCAGTACTGCTTACTGTCTGGATGGCTTCGGTTTGAACCTGCAATATTGTTTATTTTTTTCCCCCTTAAAACATTTATTTATTTATATTTTTGCATCAGAAAACAAAACAAATCTTTGCATAATTTAAATAGACATACTCCAATGTCTGTAAAGTTAAATTCTTTTCTCAAACAAATAATTGCCACCTCATAAACATAGAGTTCTGCCATATTTAGAAATAGAGAGTAATTTTGTCAGGTAACTAAGGAAAACAAAAGAAAAGACAATAAAATTAAACATAAAAAAAAACACTTTTCTTTTTCTTCTTGTTTATGATGTACATTTCCATGTCACACAATTTTCTTTCAGAACTGATCTTTTTGTTTGGGTGGTTGTATTGCTACTCCCAGCTTGTTGTTGCGTGGTTTTGTTGTTTTGTCTGGTCCTGTCTTCTGTCTGTTTGTTTATGAAGAAAATTAATAAACACATTAAAAAACCAACAACATAAAAAACACAAATAGAAATTTTCCAGCTTTCCTCACAAGTTTAAGGCATAAATATTTTTTATTTTTATATTATTATTATTATTATTATTATTATTATTATTATTATAAAAGAAAAATCTAAGTGAAAAGTTAACATGAGGATTCAGAGCTTGTTTGTTGACTTATATTTTGAAGGCTGTGACCGGAAGTCCTTCCCTTATTACTGCTCGGCGGAACAGTTGTGACTGTGGAGGAACCAGTTGTAGTAAGTTCATGTGGGTCCATTCACGTCTCAAATAATTGAACAGATCCGTCCTTTGAAGCTGTGCATCTCTCTGTGTAGACAGACACGGAGTCTGTGGTGAAAGTAACGTTACAGACATTTTGTCTGTTAGCTTGTGTGTCGGTGGTGTCGCTGACAGGTGTGGACATGTGCACCCAGACCAAGGCTGCAGCTCTGATGGCCAACATACCGCGGGCAGACATCGACCCGTCCGGTGTGTTTAAGTACGTCCTGATCAGAGTTCACAGCAAAGAGCCGGGAGACGACTCGGAGATTGATATAGTCCGAGGATACGGCTGGGCTGAGTACCACGGTGAGTCCGGAGCAGCTAGCTTAAGCTAATGCAGCCCAATACAGCAGCCTCACAGTAAAACTTCATGGAGGTTCTGATGTTTAGTTTGGGCTCATTCAACTTTGTGGTAACTTTAGTTTCAGTTTAAGTCAGGTCTTGTGCATTTAAAGGTCCAGTGTGTAGGATTTAGTGCCATCTAGTGGTGACGTTGCAGTGCTGAAATTTCTACCTATGCCAAGCATGTAATAAACCGAAGTCAGGTTTATACTTGTGCATCAGCTCTATGCAGATACTGCGCCGTAGCTTACACACGTGGCCTACACCGTTGCAAGCATTTATACTTGTGCGATGGTGTGTCTGTGTCACTCTGCAGTTACACCTCCACAGCATTAGTCAGCAGTCAGGTTTCTGTGAAGTGCTGTACAATTGAGTTGATAGAAAGCACACATTAAACATGTTTCAATAGAGACAATTTCAAACACAAGTACACAAATCAGCTTCACTATAACTCGCAGCATTCACAGGCAAACACTTGTTTTTATCTGGACACATTTTCCCCACAAATACATCACGCGAATGTTTTTAAGCACAAGCCTATGGCATTTTACATTGTATAAATTAGCCTAACAGCTAGCGGAGATTTCCTCTACTCATATAAAACCAGGGACAACAGCAACATTTAACAAAGTTAATGTTATAAAATTCAGCTCCATTACAGCTCATAAGGTTCAACGACAAAACAGCTGCCTCACACTAAATACGTTTTCCAAACAAATACAGAATGCTAACATTATTAGCGCAAGCCTATGGCATTTTACATTGTATAAATTAGCCTAGCAACTAGCAGTGATTTCCTCTGCTCACATCAAGCCAGGATAAATCACACGCAAGACTTAAAATGCTATTTTTGTGGAGGCTTTATTGTTTTCAAAATTTATTGTTATTGTTATTCTTATCTGCGAAATTAAAGTAAATAAAACCTTTGTTTCCACCGAGGGAAATGGTTTCAGCTGACAAAACTATGGGGGTTTTTTTTGTTTGTTTTTTTAACCGGTCTGGCCCCGCACCTCATTTCTGTAACTTACTTTTATATCATACTATATCATAAACACTATATTATGACATCAGCAGCTTAATATATTATTACTTTATAGTCTTCCCATAAAACTGTCGCCACAGTCACCACATATTGGCACATCATTCAGTCCAAGATAACTCCCCCTCATTCAAATATCCGAATATTCAAAAAATGAAATACGCGTAACAATGTGTGTTGTGTTTCCCTTTATTTCTTTGTTTAATTTATCATGTGTTACCTAGGCCTGCAGGAGTTAGAGACTATTTATGAGCATATTCATAATCTTAAGTATCATCTGAAGTGGAGCACATGCAGGTTTATCTAACAAGTCATCAACCTCGTCAAAACACCAGATGGCGGCCTCCATTTGTGATGATACAGTAACATATTTTATGGACAGTTGGCAACTCAAACACTAGCAGCTTCATTCACAAGTTTATTTCAAACAAATGTGTTAAAGCTGAAATCCCAGTCGCAGTTGTTATTTATAAAAGTAAATATTAATGCCAAAAATCTGTGGCACACAAATTCCTCTTCTGTCACAAGTTAGGAATGCTGAGCCTTCTGTATTTTCCACCGTTATATCTAGAAATCAGAAAGTGCAGCATTACTCACCTGTCAGTTTGTCTTTTGGCGGGTTTTTCTTGCAGCTGACATCTATGAAAAGGTTTCTGAGGAGCTGGAAAAAAGCGGCGACCTGGACTGTGAGTGTATCGGAGGAGGGAGGATCAAACATGATCCACAGGACAAGAAGATCCACGTCTATGGATACTCCATGGTGAGGGAGTCCTGCTGAATGAGTGACCCCTTTTACATTATCATGACGTTAAATATTGGTTATTTGATGTGATGTGTTACTTTACATTACAGGGATATGGAAGAGCAAACCACGCAGTAGCTACTGAGAAGCTGAAGGCTCGGTATCCAGACTATGAGGTGACCTGGGCCAATGAAGGATACTGAACTGCACTAAAATCAGCCTCTAATGGACACTCTTTCTCCAGGACTGACATGGCACTTACCTGTAACCCCTCATGCAAACACAGAGCATGTCATTAAGAATAATTCGATGAGGAGCTTTTTGATACCACGTTAATAATCCAAGACTTACATGCAGCGACAGGTCTGATCAGAACACAAGCCTTCTCTGGCTTTTTTTTAATGTGACGTAACTTGAATAACGATATAGCAAACAGTGTTTTTTTCATAGCTCTGTTTGGAGCTAAAACAAATACATGATTATTGTCAGCAGTGTGACATCTCATCTGGAATTATAGAATAAATAATTGGTCATTACATACAGTCACTTGCTGACTTGTTTTAGAGTCACATAGTCTCATAAAGATCTTACTAAGATGTGTTGAAAATGTTAAATGCTTTGTCATGTGTATGCCTCATAAATGTTTCCGGGAATTTGCTTTTCAGTCGTGTGTATATTGTGTTCCTTCTGTTGCAGAGCAGAATAATGAAAACACCTCCCATCGTCGCTTATCTTACTTTCGGCCAACAGCAGTTCACAGTCCTGTCAGACACCGACAAGACTGTGAACTGCTGCTGAATGTTGTGACCTTAATTTGATGTGGGCAGATAAGACTAAATGCACTCGATTATCTTTCAAGATTACCAGTGTATTGAAATCATGAATCCAGGTAATGTTGCTAGTGACAGGATACTACAGTTGACATGGTAAATGCACCTGCTAACAGTCATTTAAAGTTGTGTTTCTGGTCATTTTTGCTGAAAACAGCTGCCTGCAGCAACAGAAAACTGAGCTGTTGAGAGAAATGAAAATGAACTAAAACAATAAAGTTGCAGACCATAAAACCAAAACACAGCTAAAAATGCTACAAGGCCCTTTAGAGCTGATGACATGTAGTTTAGCTTGTCTTAGCACAACGACTAGAAGCAGGGGGAACTGTTGCATCAAAAGGTACATAAAAACCCCAATAAAGGACGACAGAGACTCCTGGAAAGACTTCATTAACTGAAAAATAGCTCATACTAACACTAATAAAGAAGGAGCTAAAAAGGAGCCATAAATCACTGGTATCTGGTTTCAGGTGTTAATAAACCACTGAGGCCCTGTTTACACCTGCTATTAACATGCATCCTGGGTGATCCATCATATGCATCTTAAGTGACCACTTGTGATCGGATCTCTTTTCCCCGCTTTAAGGGGCGATCACACAGAAATGAGATGCTAGAGACACGGACGCTTCAAAGACGCTTGAAATGCTGGAAGCGCTTATACAATGCGTGTCTGATGCTCAAAAAAGTTGAAAATATTTTTAACTTTTCAGCGTCTACATGCATCAAAAAAGAAGCATCTACAAAAATGCGCGTTTAAAAAGATGCCGGAAAAACGCCCGTCTAAAAAGATTCTTGAACGCCGGTCAGATCGCCGTATCATAGGAAAACAATGGTTTTACTGGCGTCGCGTTTCTAGCGTTTCCTCTCGGTGTGATCGCTCCCTTAGATGCAAATAAACTCGCATGTCGTTTTCATGTGCAAAGACCAAATGAACTGTTGTTTTTAACCAGTGGGAGGCAGCAGTGCACTTCCTGTGCCTTGTCTGCTGGAAATTAAAAGAAGTTTGCTAAGACCTTGGCTCACAGACAAAAGTACAGACGGGTTTATTCCTTACAACCAAATCGGCCAAGACGTTTGAGGTACTCGTAATATATCATCACACTTTTGAAACGTACTTCCGCCTATGCAGAGGATGTCAGCTGAGTAGGCGGTCCTCCATCATTGCCGAGGACATATAAGTTGCTAAAAAGATGTGGCCATATGCGACACAGACCACCTCTGAATGTCGTCTGAATGATTGACTTTCAGGACGCAATGACGCATTGGGTGCATTCACACCTGTGCTTAGAGCTGTCTGCTGTGAACTGATTATCTAACTGCTGTTAATGCTGAGTGTAAACAAAAAAAAAATTTGTGACATGGTACAAATACCTGATGTTATTTTAACTTCCATTTATCTAGTGATAAGACCATGTTGGAATAATGCCTGAACACATCAGAATAACACTCCTGTTTGTTTTACTGTCAGTACGGCATGAATGCACCTAAAGGGGGCGGCAGTAGCTCAGTCGATGGGGACTTGGATTTAGAACCAGAGGCTTGTCGGCTCAAGTCCCGGCATGGTGGCTGCAGAGGTGCCCCTAAGCAAGGCACCAACCCCCCAACCTTCCGGGGCGCCTGCACATGGGCAGCCCCCCACCCAATGCATGTATAAGTCCTGTTTGTACAGGTGTGTATTTTACAACAGAGTGAAAAAATTGAATTTCCCCTGATGGATTAATAAAGTACATCTTAAAGTATATCTTCAGACCATCAAAAAAAACGTCACAGATAAATTAAGTTCCCTTAAACAAGCAACTCCAAGTGGTCATGTGAAACAAAATTAATAAACTCATAATAGAAGGATAATAATTAAAGTGTGATATTTGTGTAGACTGATCTGCAGCTTGCATCTGAGTCACTCTCTGCTGCCAGCTCTGTCTACATCAGATCTTGTGCAACATACGGATGTAAAAACTGTAATCCAGAGGAAATTGTTTTATGATGGTTTTTTGCAGTTGCATGCTGGGAGAATGTAAAGTCCAGGTGTTATCTCTTAGAAATGGAGAAGAGGTCAGACTCGACTAGTAAAGACTCTCCAGGTTGTGTTCAGACTTCCGGACTGATCAGGCAGAGGAGAGGAGAACAGAAGATGTTACAGTGGAGGAGCTCGGCCCTCATTCTGCTGGTGACTCTGCAGTTTGGTAAGAACACATTCAGCCAGACTCTGTTTAAACTGGGGGAGTTTTGGTTACACTTGAATGTGGAAATAATTCTGCTGGTAGTGGTGGTGGTTGGGCTTAACATAGCTTGATGTGTCACAGAGAGAAGTATAACCTACACAACTGATAGTGTTGAAATGTTTCTAACGAGCCCCAAAAGTTTGACAAAAAACTCTTACCTATTAGTTTTTTTTCTGAAACTTTTAACAACTTAAAAAACACAACTGCTGAAATTAAATCACTGAACCCACAGTTTCTAAGGTCAAGAATAAACTTATGTGCTCAAACCACAAATGAAAAGTATTGCTGGTGCTGATCAACGTCACCTCTAAGATTTCAAAACACAGCAGCAGTAAGTAAAAGTATTGTTTTTGACAATAATGTCTGGTTTCTTGAAAGAGAGTCATTTAACGGCTATTTCTGGTTTAAAAATGATCTTATTATAGAGCAGTGATTCAGATATTAAATTCCCTTGTTACCTTTTGTGTCTTGGGCCCTTTAAAGTGAACTGGCAAAGATCGTAAAATCATCCTAATATGTCACAGAGACTAAGGAATAATGTTCATATAGCATACAGATCTCACCGACAACAATAATACAGCCAGAATATTTACATTTAAAAACATTTTTACAGTCTGCAAATCATATTTTTTGAATTTGTGTTTATTTCTGTTGCGCCACCGTCTACCAGTCACACAGTCAGTAGAGTCTCAGCATCAGTTACAGTTACGACTGAGCTACAGCAGCACGGAAAGCAGCATTAGCAGTGTCCCGGTACATAGCATTAGCAGCCGGCTCCTCCTCAGCTGTATCCCGGCAGCAGCGTTAGCAACAGAAAAGCCAGACTTGTTCGAACGGTCAGAAAAAAAACCCCGACTCCAGCGTGTCGTTGTCCAGCAACTTCGAATCTGTAGGGGAGGAGGGGGCCGAGTGCAGTGACCGTTTTGGCCACATTCTTACATACAGCACCTTTAACTTAGAACGGTTGTCCTCGTTCATGGACACTTTTTTTGTGCCATCTAGTGGTAGCAAAAGGACAATACACTAGTACATGTTAAAAACAAGATGGCGGCCTGCCAAGTCAGTCTGCGGCTGAAACCAAATGTCCGGACTTTGCGGGCACGTTCCTGGGAAGTCTGGGAGTGCTTAGGACTGTCCAAATCCATAATTCATCCAGTCCACAAGGGGCCTCAAGTGGACTTTCGGCAGATTTCCAGAGAGTTCACATGGGGTGCAGACTTCACTGATTTAACAACCCACAATTCATTGCAATACTCTGCAGCCTGTAATAGTCTTAAACTTGTCCGCAAAACACAAAATTAGGTTTCTAATGTCAGTGATGCCCAATTTATTGAGTTGTAGTCCTGTTCTTGTTCACAAACATTTCTGTTTTTGAACGCGTGTAGCCTCCATTGTTGTTCAGTCACGATAAAGGTTATACATGGAATTTATATGTTGTTATCTGCAGGAACAGATGAGTAGGCACTATTCATCAACTTATATGACATGAATATGATGGTAGCGATAGTTGAACGTTTGCATGGCAACAAGAAAAACAGTCTTGAGGACTGTCTATCAGCCGCTTGCAGTCTCTGCCCTCGCAGACTTTACGTGATGACGGAAAATACGTCACACTACGTACAACTGAAGTCCACGAGGGCTCAGTCTGCAAGTCTGCAGGGCGGACATTTGGATCCTGACACAAAGTAGACAAGGTCCAAAACCTTAACAAATTTTATGTTTAAAACTTGTTTATTTATGCTTTATAATGTTTGTAGTTTGATATTGCATATAAATTTGACCAATTTTAGCAACAGTAACGAGCTACAATGCTGTTAAGTAGGAAATATTTATTTGAGGACATTGGGACTTTATTATTGCTGCAGCTCGCACAGGCCAATTAGGTGTGGCAGACTGTTCCTACAGACAAAAACGACAGCTAGCTTGGACTATGGAGCAAGGAAAACTCATACAGTTACAAAATGAACAATGATCAGGCATTTAAATGAACTGTTTTATACTTCATCACACACTTGTGGCTATTAAAAATAAACCTAATGTCCTCATATGAAGACATCGTTTAGTCAAAAAACTACTTCCTGTTCAAAGACAATGCTTAGTTTTTTACACTTACCAGATCCTACTGATCAAGTTAGGAGACATTAAAAGAGCCAGGAGACATTAAAAATGCGTACCAAAGAAAAGTTCAGGTCTCAGAAGGATATGTTCTTTTATTCCATATATATTTAAAATGGTTTTAGAAAAGTCTAGATTAGAGGAAGATTTCAAAATTCAAGAACAAACTATTTTGACTTTATTTTATTTATTTATTTTACCTTTATTTAACCAGATAAGTCTGAAAAATATGCTTTAAAAAGCTTTGGTGTGAACAGAACTCACTAGAAAGCTATCCCATAGTTACCACATGTTTGACTCCACTATCATGTCACGGCTATCACAACAAGCTCACTGTGTGATAACTGAACATTTTCTCACCACGAAGCATGCAGTGAGGAACGTTCCCACTCTGTGTTATGTCTGATTTCCAGCCGTCAGGTCGCTGAAACGCAAAGTCTTGAGTCTTAATCAGAGACCTTTGGATGGGCAGATGGCATTTCCTGCTGCTTCTCTCTGGCCTTTGAGCCTGTTGGCATTAATTGTACCATAAAAGTTTGACTCTTGATCTTTGAGTGATTAGTCCTGATAGGGGAGTTTGGGGCTGAGTCATCTGTGAGATAACATAGAGCCTTCGAAAGGAAGAAATGGAAAGTATTTAAGTAAAATTGATTGTACTGTTCTGATGCTTTAGGTATTTAAATTATTAGAGACTTTAATTTTATTTTTATTTTCTACTTCAATACTAAATTTATCTGAAGGCTGGAGTTACCTGTTACATTTCACAACTACTCTGAAAATTCATTTTCAACCTTGGAATCAGCAGTTCCGCCATATTCCTCTGTCTTCATCAGCAGATAATGTTTAGATCTGTTTGTTTTGTTTTGTGGTTTTAATATGGAGTATAGGGAGAGAAACCTTGAACGAAAATATACAAAAACTTGGACAAAACGTCCTGAAAGTGCTCTGAATAATGAATAATAAACTTCTGATGTTGATGAGGATCGTGTGATATGCTCAAAAAACCCAGACAATCTGCAATATTTAATAACAGCGTACAACTAAATGAACAGTCTTTATCTATTTGTATACACACTGAAAGGCACTGTACTTCAGAATAAAAGCTTTTTATGATATTTGTGTTTGTCCTGTGCTGAACGTTGTCTAATGTGTCACACAGCGGCTGTGTCTTGGGCTCACCGATGTCAGACACCTGAAGGGAAATGTGACTTTGTGTGCGACTGTTCTGACTGCAGCGATGAGACAAACTGTGGTAAGTTTACAAATGTTGTTTAAGGGTGTCTTCACATGAAGTCCTTTTTAAACAAACCAAACTCAGTTCTCTTAAGTGCACGAAAAAATGGACCAACAAGAAAAGGGACTCAGATCTTTTTCTGTTCACACTGTCAGTTCATTTGAAAGAGGACTCTGTTCTCTCTCTGGTCCACTTCAGCTCTGATGGGGCCTCATACCTCCTCCTGTTCACGCTATAGCCTATATATAATATATATTGACATTGTTTGTTTTTACATTGACGTGGCACTGCAGTGTGGTTATGAAGCCCCTCACTTTCAGATGAACTTGTAGTTGGAGGAAAACCTTAGTGTCTCTGTGCTGTAGACTGTTGCAGTTTGATGTATTCTACATTCCACATTTGGAGACGTGCAATATCTTCCATGGACCAATCTGCTCCTCGTCCTGCGGCCTTGTGAGTGTCACAGGCCGGCGTGGTTTCATCTGTTTTTTCAAGCATCCCAGTGCAACAGCATGTGGTGTAGAGGGATTAATACCAAGAGCAAAGCGAACCTGGAGCACTTTGTGTCCACAGTGCACAGGTTAAGTGAACCGTACTCAGACCACCGGTTCGCTTCAGAGGGGTCTGAGTTCTCTTGGACTGCTCACGAATGCCCAAAAAATTGCTGAGTCACTGCTCTGAGTGCGTCTAGAGGGCTGAAAAGGACCAAGTGTGAAAACACCATAAGCCCAGATTGTTTTGATGTAAGCTGCACAGTGTTGGCGATATTGGCCATAGAGACGTCTGCCTTTCCTGGAACTACAACAAAATACATTTGAAAATCTCAGCAGCAAGCAATGTGTAATTCCAGTGCCATCTAATTCCTTAATATTGTAGAGAAGGCAGACATCTCTACGGCCAATATCTCCAACACGCTGGAGCTCATACCTAAACAATATAGATTCATAAATAGCACTACAGGTAAGAGGAAAAATATGCATGCTTCATTTATGGGTGAACTGTTCCTCTAAATATGATGTCAGACGCAAAGATCCTGCTTTAAACTGAATTCTGAGTTCCTATATGTAGGGTTCATGTTCATGTGAAGAGTGCGACAGTTAACTATTATTTCTTTCCACTTCTCAAGGCTACAGCGGGAAAGGGTTTGAGTGTACCTTTGAGGATTCAGGCATATGTGGATGGACTGACCAGTCTGTCAATGCAGTAGAGTACAGCTGGCAGAGAAGTCAGACAGGAGGGGTCACGCTGCCGGACAGCGGACCGTCCTCTGACTACACCACCGGGATAGCTACAGGTAAAGTTTATATCTATCCCTTTTTATTTTGTTTTGTCCTTTTGTCCCCATGTTGCATATGCTACAAGTGTCTTAAAAGAATCAAGCACTTCTTGGTTTAAATAAGAAGAAATAGTAGTAGAGTACATTAATACGATGAGCTGTGAGTCTCTCGAGCAGTTAAGTTCACATTCGAGTCATTTAACAAGAGAAAGTGTGTTGAAGACAGGTTTGGCTCGTCCTCCCAGCAGTTTAAGATCATAACATGAATGAATTTATGAACTCTAATTTTCAAAACTGCAATGTCAACAACAAGAAATAAAACACTGAATATCTCCCATCACACAGGCTGGTTTATGGGAGTGAGTGCAGTGCAGAAAGCGTCTCTCAGCGCTGCGGTTTTAGTCTCGCCAGAGATGAAGCAGTCTTCACCAACTTGTCGCCTCCGTCTCAGATACTTCCTGTGGGACTCAGGTAAAGACTATCAATGACCGTGGGTCATGCAATCAAACTGTCTGCTCTGGTCTGCTACATGGAGCTTCATGCTAACATCAGAGAAACATAACCTTCGTTGCCAATGTTGTAAATTTCTCCCTAATTTCAGATCATATTCCTGGTTGTGAAGGTTCTGGTTTAGAAACTTTTAATGGTGATTTATTCTCTGTAGAAAATACTGCTTTACCCAGTTAGTCATTTCCTGGCTGCAGTGACAGTGCAGAAACACAGAGATGCAGAAGACCTGAAAACGCTGACCAATCAGAACAAACTGGGCTTTTTCAGGAGGAGGGGCTTTAAGAGAAAAAAAGTGAAAGTACCCCCTTTAAAAACAATATTATAGACAGGATTTCATACTATTTTACTACTTTTACTATCAGTATAGTTTGTATTTTATGTGTTGTCGCGTATCCCAGTTTTAATTTTGATATTATGATTGTCGCTGATAATTTGATTGAGATTTGATTCGAGATGAGATTTTATTTCTCCTGCAGCTGCCCTACTAATTAAGCATCTCACCTGTAGGTCACAAAGGTTTGGGGTCATCACCCTTGTGGGTGTCCATCCTTCGACGGGACTCTGGAGAGGCTGTGGTGTGGCGTCCTGAGGTCACCAGTGTCCGTGGCTGGAGGGAAGCTACCGTCTATCTGGGCCGTATTCCCACAACCTTCCAAATCCGTCTTCATTCGCAGCGCTCCAAGGGGCAAAGAGGAGATGTGGCAGTAGACCAGCTGGAGTTTCTGGACTGTGCTCTGCCCTGTGAGTCCCTCAAGACATTTAGTCTTTTCGTTCTGTGTCTTTCTATTGAGTCTTGAGATTCCCATCAGAAATAATCATATTGAATGAATAAGTTTATTGATTGTGATTATTTTGATGATGTCTTTCTCTCATCAGCACCACATTCTGGTAAAGAGTGTCCAGCAGGGATGATGGAGTGTAAGAATGAGGGCTGCGTGGAGCTGCGGCAGGTCTGCGACGGCACTGATGACTGTGGTGACGGGACTGATGAGCAGAACTGCAGTGAGAAATCATCTGAGTCACAACACAGAGCCCTCTGACAACACGGCACAGAAATGATGCAGAAATTTGTCCTAACACAAGTGACTCACTGTGCAAACAGAACAAGTACAAAATGCCTGTGATAACAGGGCAAGACATATTGTGCAGAAAATATTAAAGGGGCAGTCCAACCAACAACAAAAGAAAACTTTTTCTTGCTCTTTTGTGGTATTAAAATCACTGGATTACATTTTAGTAATGACAATATTGTCCCAGTGAAAACAGGTAACAGTGTGTTGTCTGTGGATTAACCAGAGAAGCTAGGATGTAGTTTATGGCAAGAAACATTTTTAAATGCAAGTTTTTAGTACCACAAAAAAAACCCTTTACTTCCATCGTATTTAAATGAAGGCGGAAGTTTCTAGGATGGATATCTTAAAAATCTGGCCCATGAAAAAGACGTAAGAAAATATGTTTCATGTGATTTGATACGATACGATATGATATGATATACTTTATTGTTGCCGTAGGGAAATTTGTCCGGTGATTTCTATACAGTCCACACAGTACCTTAAACCTTAGGCTTTTATACATCCATTGATCACCAGTTAATGTGCATTGTGTTTATAGCGTCTTCATTAGGGTACCAGCCCTGTGACTTTGAGCAGGGTCTGTGTGACCTGTGGGACCTGAGATCACTGTCCAACTTGAAGTGGGTAAGGACCAATCAGGAGAAGATCTCCGTCACGGATCCTCTGAAAGGACCAGGCAGGGATCATTCCAGCAACAGTGTCGCAGGTATCACATACTGATGAATCAAAGGATCCTTATGGCTTCACTGTCAGTGTGTTCAGTGTTACTCCTCTAATTATAAGTAACTTTGTTTTTAAATATACCATAAAGTAATAATATATAAATAAAGGAAAGCATTATTATCATTGCAGGTCACTTCCTGTATGTCACTGTCCCTGATAGTGGTCTCAGAGATGACTGGGCCGCTTTCCAAAGTCACCGCCTTGAACCTACCAGTAGTTCACACCCTTGCAAGGTGAGGCTCAAGCTGATTCTTTCTTCAATCTGAGTTTTTTATTTTACTCTTATGCTTCAGTTTCACAGTAATTTCTTTATGGTCTGACATTTTTGATCAATTATTAAGAGGGCAGATATTTCTAAACCTAATCTGAAACTAATACGAGCGGTTGTCTGTATCCGCCTGCCGTAGATGGTGATGTACACTCACCAGTTTGGGCCAAGGTCCGGTGGTCTGACGGTGCTAGTGGCCGATGAGAAGGTCTACCCCGTGTGGCAGAGGGGAGGTGCTCTCGGCGATGTTTGGGTGAAGGCAGAGGTGGAGATTGTCACCAACTCTACTTTCCAAGTGAGTATTTCACCTGAGTTTGAAGCCACAATAATGATGCTACCTGTGACCTGTAATATTTTTTTAAACAGAGAAATTGATACTGAAGATTTGTTAATAAAATCATGATAACAAAAACTACTTTATTCAGAGTTTTTGTCACAATGTATTGTACACAGGCTGACTACATGTAAATCCTCATTTGATAGCTTTTTTTTTTTTGGTTTAAAACTAATATTGGTATTAGAAAGTTTATTCTGATGATGATGTATCAGCCAAATTTATTTTTGCAAATGAACATGCCAGCGTAAAGTGATCTTTGCACACATAGGAGCGTAGGAAAATAACTTTTGAGCCTTGCTGACAAAAAATGAGCTCCATCCTCCTGCATGTAAACATATACATTAGGGTCTTTATGTTGTAGAGATATTTGAAATAGCTCTACATGTTTAGATTCCACTTCAGACCTTTAGTTTTTTTGTCTTTTGATGAAATTGTTATTGTCCTAAATTCACCCCTTTTCCCTTCTGCTGTCAAACTTTCTGCCATTACAGATTTTGATCATGGCAGCAATCAGGGACTTTGCATATGGAGGTATCGCTGTCGACAGTATCGTGTTGTCTCCCGAATGCCGCTTGTCAGCTGGTAATCCTTTCTAAATGTCCTTTTAAAGAAATGATTCCACATCTGTACAGGATGAGAGTAAATACTCTCTGTGGTGTGACTAATCCGCTTTCTCACATTCTCATCTTGAACAGTAAATGATACCTGGGTTGAAGAGTTCCCAAAGCCCCCTAAACACCCGTGTACTGTACCGGAGAAGATGTGTGACTTTAATCCTGACTGTGTGGGAGCAGAGGACGAAGCCAAATGTGGTGAGTCTGTTCGTTCTGCTGACTCAGTTTTACCTTTATCAACAGGACTGCGAAGATAATCTTTATTAGAGCCAGCAGAAGCACAAATGAAGCTGCTCAGGGCTTCAGGAGCCACCAGGGGGCCCCCTAAATGAGCAAATTACAAACTGCTGCTGTCTGTCTTATTTGAGAACTAAGACTAACAGACGTGAGATAGAAGGTTTTTTAAAAGGGCTTTATGATCATTGTATTTAAGAAGCAAAGGAGGAAGTAGAGTGATAGTGCCAAGAAACCTCAGAGGGAAGAGATCAGATTGGATGATTTATAGATATCTGTGTGTTTCACATCTCAAACAAAGTACTGAGCATACGACTGGATAAATGAGACTTGGATTATACCGCAAAAATTGTGAGAGAATTTTCTCAATTTTTGGATTATTCGTTCACTGAAGGCACACGAGAAAAGCAAAGTTTTCTTCACAAACGCACACAACACGGGATGAGTTATAGATTTACAAATGGTCATTTAGGGCATGAAGTATCCTTTAACCATAACCACTAGCTTCTCCTGACCTTACCCAAGTAGTTTTAGTTTTTTTAACTGGACCAAACTTTATTCAGGCAGTAGATCAGAAAGTGCTGTGGGACTTTTTGAGATAACCTCCAATACAGTTGAGGGTTTTCATATGAAACAACAAAATGTGCAGTTCTGTTTTTTAAATACTTTTTTCGTTTACACAAAACTAAGTAGATAGATTCACTGTCTTTTACTTTATTTTTTGAAATTAATTCTAGCACACAAGAATAATACAAGTCATTGTTGTGAAGTTGTTTGTGAGTGAGATGTCTGCGTGAATCCTCTCTGCAGGGGATTTCTCTTACGCTGATGGCAGCTCAGGCTGGACCGACAGCAGCATCGGGAATCAAGGTTGGATGCTGCATGAAAATGCCACTTCCGGAGGTGCGACTAACAACACTTAAGCATTGCTTAACTAATATTCAGGTTTTCAGATTGAAAAAATAACAAAATATTTGGATATTTGTTGTTGTCGTATGTCTCAGAGGACCACCTGTATGTAGCCGAGTCTCCAGGCCAGCAGCTGACCGAGGCCCAGACACGGACCCCCCTCCTGGGCCCCTCCGGCCCAGCCTGCACCCTGAGCTTTGATTATGAACTAAGTGGGATTCCAGCTCACATTGGTAACTAAATCATCTTGTTATCTGATGTGTCTTCTTTTTACTCCTAACCTCTCCCAGGACACACTGCTTAGATCCTTAAATATGACTTTGTTTACGTCTCTCTGCTGCAGGTGAGCTGTCTGTCAGGGTGTTTGACAGCTTGCTCGGCATACAACCCAAGCTGTGGGAGTTCAGTGGGGAGACAGTAGCAGGAGAGGGGTCGTGGCAGCATGCCGACGTGCCTATTGGAGCCAGAAAACATCGCTTCCAGGTCATAATTGTTTTCACATTTAAAATGTTGGCATTGATGAGACGATAGACAGCAAGCTTTGAAGAACACGAAACATATATCTTCAGTGTGACCTTCTATCCTGTCTGGACAAATACAGACAGAGTTGCAAATGGTTATCATCATTATAATGTTCGAAAGTTTTGATCTTGAGACCAGAGTCACAGATATGAGCCAAGTTAAATCAGAAATCAAACCCACAGGTTATCTGTTTCCAGGATCCTTTAAGACTTTTCTACAACATGACTCCTCACTTGTTTTTTGCAATGCTAGAAAAATATAAAGATAACACAAATAGGAAATAGTAGAAACCAAAATGCAGCTGCAGATTAAGGGCAAGCAAAAGAAAAACGTAATTTCCAGCTGCTTTCTTTAGCTCGTTGAAATGAAACAGCTGCATCTGGTGAAACTGGATAAAAATCTAATTTACTGTTAAAGCTTACTCATGTGAATCTTGTCACTTATCGGGACTCTTCTGTTTCCTCTGTCTTTACCAGCTGGCCTTTGAAGCGCGCGCTGTGAAATTTTGCTCATGCGCCAAAATTAGAGTGAAAAACGTTCGATTTGTTGACTGTCATGCCGACTATTTCCCATCCTCTCCAACAGGTAGCCCTCATAACTATTTACAGTACAGAAAGAAATGCATAATTCCTTTCATATCTTACCCAGAAATGTCTCACTGCTTTGATTAATTATTTTCTGGCCAGCCCTGTCATGTAACTTTGAAGCGGGGCTGTGTGGATGGTATCAGGACAACAGCGACAACTTTGACTGGACAGTGATGGATGGGATGGACCACACCATCGGGATCGGTAAGCTAATGTAAACGTATATTTTGCAATAATGTTTTTGTGCAATAATAATAATAACATTGATGCAGCATTAACAGTCTTTATAAGTTTCTCTCAGGTTTTTAATTACATTGTAGACTTTGTTTAAACTTAATGTACATGCTATGTGATACCAAAAAAGTATTCTGTACAATATTTTCATTGAATTTTCAGGGAATTTTGTCATTCCCTCACCTTAAATACTGCCACAGAGGCCAGTATTAGGGTTCAGTGTCTTTGGACTAGTGTTGTCAAAGTGTCAGCTTATCGTTACATATTAATTCTGAATATTTGAAAGTGTTTCACCACTCATTTTCCACAGTACTGACACACTGGTACCAGCTGTGTTTTCTCACTCTCTGTTATTTTTAATGTTTACTACAGTCATTCTTCTCATGTCTGCTCCTATCCAAGAACAGTCGTTGTTGTTGTCATGTCATAGCCTTGTTATATTTATTTTTTGATTAGTCCCTGCAGTATTGAAAAAGGTATCATATCGATGTATTTGTTTAAAGGTGTTGTATCGAAGTAAGAAATTCCAATATGTGAAAACTGAAAACACTTCTACAGACAATTAACTCCTAGAGCCATGAAATTTGGTAGGGGAACATACAAAATGGTGTACAACAGTTCCCAAAAGGCACAAGCAAGGCCCTAGGCAGTCCCTCAAAGTATACACATATGGACATTTCCATATTTCCTGCTGAAAATGCAGTGTTTGATTGCTGTTGTGCCAGATTTCGAGGGAGAATATTGAAAGTACAGAAAGCCAGCGTCGCAAATTGTTGCCATTTTGAGATGAAGGCTGTTGGGATTATACTTACAGTATTATATATTAGAGGTTATTTCTTTACTTTTACATTTACCTTACCTTAACACCTTGTTGTGACTCAAGAATAACACTCCCATTAACACCTGATCATGTGCTTTTAAATGCTGTAAAGAGATAAATTCTGAACTAATAATTTATCCATTCATTCTGTGAATTTATGATGCTGTCTGGTAACCTATTGCGAAATGTAAAATGGCATTACATTTAGAGAAGTGCACAAATGACTCAAAACACAAAGTTAAGGACTTTGTTAATCCTGATTTGTGACGCCATCTTGTGACTGCAAAAGCTCAGGTCTTGACCTGACATTTTCTTTTGACTTTTGACCAACACCCTTGCCTAAATCGCCCGAAGGCCAATGAAGTTTTTCTGGTTTGAAAATGACCTTAAATCTTCAGAAACAGTTTTGCCCTTTTAAATGAGTGTTTTAACAGAGCTAACGTGACAAGATCTTGACAGCTGCAGTAAATATTCTCTACTTAGTTACGAGCTCTAAACACTATAAGCCTATATGATAACATATATCAGACAATACTGCAGTGTGTTACATAAAACTGTTCCTGTGATGCCTTCAGTCACTTAAATTCCCACCTGTCTATGTGTTGATATCCAGGGAAAAGCCTTGTCGTGGACATGTGGAGTCCATCTCTGCGTGGTGCGTTCGGACGCTTGATTTCATTCACACAATCACCAGGTTTTACAGGTCACTGCCTGTCCTTCTTCTACAAGCTCTATGGGCCCAACGCAGGTGAGGATGACACCGGACGGAAAGCAGTGTAGAGTGAAAGATTTACAATGAGATCTGTTTGTTCAAGCCAGTGGATACTTTAGTTAATAACTTAGTACAAAGTGAACATGACATAGTCTGAGAAGTCTTATTCTGCCTGTCAAATATATTTTTAATGAGTTGCTGTCTCAAAATACCTGATCGAAGCTGTAAATAATCGGAGAGTTGAATCATGTCTTTGACTCACTGCCCTGTCCTCGCCCACTGATCCCATCCAGGTGCTCTGAATGTGAAGCTGTTAGATAAAGATGGTTTTGAGACCGTCCTCTGGACCCGAAGTGCAGCTCACGGCAACATGTGGCACGAGGCGCACTGCCCTGTACCACACCAGCTCACAAACTTCCGGGTATGGAAAACTGATACCAAAAGCATTCCAGAGTGTAATACCAAAATAAATATTTGAACATTATCTTACACTATCTATCCAACCTGTTATGTACCACCAGCTGATGTTTGAAGCTGTTCGCTCTGGTTTCGACGGGCGCGTGGCTATTGACGATGTGGCCTTTGGGGACGGTCCGTGCTCCGTGCCGAGGATGTGTTCCTTCGAAGGTCAGCGGTGTGGTTACACCAGCTCTGGTAAAATTCGCTGGCTCCATCGCAGCGGACTCACCACCTCAGTGACTGGACCCAAAACTGACCACACTCTGGAGACTGAACTTGGTGAGAGAGAATCAGAAAATCACATGAATTAATATTATAGTAATATTTTCCCTACATGCAGAAAGCTTAGAGACGCTGATTTGTGATCTTCCTCTGCCTGGTCAGGTTTCTACATGATGGCCAACACTGGCGCCAACAACCTTCCCTCTGGTGAAACGACGGCCCTCCTCTCCCCTTTTCGCCAAGGAACCGCCAAGAATGAGTGCGTCAGTTTCTGGTACCACATGGGAGGAGTGAATCCTGGTGAGGCACCTTCACACACTGAAACACGCACACACTAAAACAACAACAAAACACACAATACAACTGTGTGTACTTCACAGGTTCTCTGACACTGTACATGAGGCCAGTGAAAGGAGAAAGGGTAAAGATCTTCTCTGATAGTCTGAACCAGGGAGACGTCTGGCGCCATGGCAACGGCAACATCTCGAGTGCCCTTGAGGACTGGCAGGTACAGTGTGGAGGCTGGAGAGGGCTGCTGGAGCAATTATAGTATGACTATACTATAAGTGTTACGTACAGGATAATGAAACTGTCTCACTCTCTGCTCTCTCTCACAGTTTATTACTTTGCGTTCCTGTCCTGTTTCTGTTACTCTCTGATTCAGAGACATCCTTAAAGGAACACTTCACCCCACACTCAAAAATACATTTTTTTCCTCTCACCTGTAGAGCTGTGAGATGCCGATTGTTTGAGATATCAGCCGTAGAGACGTCTGCCTTCTCTTCAGCATAAGGGAACTAGATGGCACTCAGCTTGTGTGAAAAACTCAGAAATCATGACCCAGTTACTCAATTTAATCCATAGACCTTGTGAGCAGGAGGACGCCATATCGTCTATGAGTAGATGCACGCTTCCTTCTTGTGGTGATGCGGTTGGTGGGTGTGGTGCACTAGAAAGAAAATGTTTCCTACATGAAACTGCTCACAGCAAAGTCTGTGGATTATCTTGAGTAACCAGCTCATGATTTCTGGAAAGAGACATTGCTGTTGAGTTTTAAATCTATTTGAAAGCAGACAACTCTATGTCCAATATCTTAAACAATCGGCAACTCACATCAAAACAATGTAGACTGATAAATGACACTACAGGTAAGAGGATTTTGGATTGTGTAAACTCCCTTTAAATGTCGTTATAGACACAGTCTGAGTGTATTTTTTAAGGGAAAGCGGCATCATAACCCTTTAAAACCTGAGTAAACTGGCCTGAGTCCTTTTAAGAACACACAACAGAGGCAATGAGCAGACATATATAAAGACATATATTCATAGAGAGAGATTCTTTTTAAATATGGTTTTAAAGGTACAGTTACAATATTGCTAAATATTTACTTACATTTTTTCTGGGCTTTTTTTTTTAAACATTTGTAATTATTTCCCCCTCTCTTTCTTTTCTTTTTCAGGTTATTTTTCTTGTTAAGTTTTACTATATTCTTGCAATTTGCAGGACACTTATTGCCAAGTTGCTCATCGCCTATTTAACATTTTTCTGAAAGAAACCAAACCAATTCACTCAGGATTCAAAGGCTTAAATGCTTGCCTGAATGCTGCACAAGAGGATTGATGTCTCTCCCGGTTTCAGAGGGTTAAACTTTCCATTCTCCAGCAGAATTTGACCCAGCAGATTTAGAGAATCATAGTTAGTGGACAGTTATATTTAGGATCTGGTGTTTGTCATCTAAACCAAGATGCTGTTGTGCTTTGTCCTGCTCCGCAGCTGGAGTTTGAGGTGGTCGGAGCCGGAGGCAAAGATACTCACGTTGCAGTTGATGACATCTACATTTCAGCTCACCCATGTCAAGATCTAGGTTTGTAACAGCCTCGGCAACGTTAATGAGAAACACAGCCACAATGTTAATGTTTGGTTTCACTGCAGCTTCTGAGCTCTTTAAAGGAGCACTCTGACAGTTTCTTTATGTTCTGTTATATATTTTAGGCTCTAAGTGCAGTCTGGAGAGAGGGATGTGTAGCTGGAGCAACACTCAAAACATCAAAATGGACAAACTGGACTGGGAGCTGACGAGTCAGGAGGCAGAGAGCCACTACCCCACCCCAGCCGAGGACCACAGTCTGGGGACAGAGAAAGGTAATACAGAGAGAGACAATCAGGGACAGAGTTACAAACACAAACACAAGATACGATCATGTAAATCATGTATTTCATCACTTATCAACACAGTCTTCACGCTGAGAGTGAGGAAGCACTTTGATTAATTCCAGGCAGTAACAATAACACATCAAAAAAGCACTGAAATGTCAAATAACTTTCCCTTTCCTTTCTGCCAGGTCACTTCCTGTTCTTACCGAGCAGCAACCGGACCACAGACAATCAAAACGCTCAGTTACTGAGCCCTCACCTGCCCCCGACCAAAGGCACCTGCCTGAAATTCTGGGCCTACAAGCCGTACTCATGTAAGATCACTGTCACCGTGAGAACCTGTCAGGCGCAGTCTGAGTGATATTTGATATTTTCTAAAACTCAATCCACCTGTTTTTGTTTGCAGCGGACAGCGAGCTGAAGGTGTGGAAGCTGTCTAAAGGTCATCTCCATCAGCTGCTGGTGATTAGTGAACTGGGAGGACCGTGGAGACGCTTTGACGTCAACATCAAATCTACTGAGGAATACCAGGTCAGGCTCTCATTGCCTGAAAACACAAAATATGCTGTATCTAATTTGCATTCACTAACATTTATTCAGTACACTACATGGGGTTAAAGTGTTCAAAGTCTATGCTGCAGCAAAGTGGTACAACTGTCTCTGCTGTTTTCTTGTTTTTGTTGTTTACAGATTGTGTTTGAGGGAATCAAAGGCACACACGGTGTTGTAGCTCTGGATGACATTGAGTACACCGTCGGAGTCGACTGCGCCAACCAAGTCACAGATGCAGTGAAAAGTAAGACAGGCCAGCCCATTAAGTGCCTACTGCACATGTACACAGCTTATTTTACTGATAATAGTTTGACGTTTTTGGTAATATCCCGTTTTTGTTTTCCTGCTGAGATCTAGATGTGAGGATTGCCACCAGATTCATGTCTGTGTGTGAAATATGAAGCTACAGCCAGCAGCTTTTTTGCAGAGCTTATGCAGCTGTAACTAACATTTGTTTTCATTGTCGATTAATTCAGTAGCTGTTTGGACTTTAGATTATTAGAAGATGGTTTTAAGTGTTGATTGGTGTTACTCAAAGCCAAACAATATGTCCTCAAATGTTATTCACATATATATTCATAAATATTCACATTTAAGAAGCTGAAATCAGAGAATTTTTACTTTTTTTCTCTCAAAAAAATTGTTCAAACCGATGAATTAAAGTAGTTAGCGATTAATGTAATGATAGACAACTAATCGATTAATTGCTGCAGCTCTACTAGCTTAGCATAAAGACTGAAAGTAGGGGGAAACCGCTCGGCTGGCTCCGTCTGAAAATAGAAAAGTCGACACCTCTACAGCTCACAAATTAAGATTTTACATCTTTTTAGTTTTAATCTGTTCAAAAGTGTTTAACATGGTTTTATGTGCTGAAACAATTTCTCTGTGAGGATAGAGATTTTTCAGCCGTCCATTTCCTCCGCTATGATTAAAAAAAATGTCTTGCAAACTTGTAAAATGACTATATTCACTAGTTAAGATAATTGTCTGATAGTCAACTGGCTCAAAATGTCAAAAAGTGCAGTGCAGCCTTTTGACTGACTTCCTGTCATCTTCAGTATCATCTCTTGTAAAACTGGAAACTAAATGTTTTCCATCTCTCTTGTCTTGCAGCTGCAAAGCAAGACGACGCAGGAGGGATCGCAGCCTCTGTCATTGTGGTCCTGCTGCTGATCGCCACATTGATCGCCCTGCTGGTTTACTACCTGCGAATCCGACAGAGAGTCAATAATATGGCTGGTCCAACACCATCCGTATCATCTTCCACAGCTGAAGCTGGATTTAGTAATGAATCATATGAATCATATGAACCAGACCTCACAGTAAGTTAATCTGACATGAAATCCTTTGATGCTTAAAAACATCCAGACAAGTTTGTGCTGTGAGTATTAGAATATTTCTGCTGTCTTACACCCTGATCTTATGTTTGTGGGTTGGGCCATCGTGTCCATGAGTAACATTAGCTTTGCACTCATCAAGTTACGTGCTGAGATCCCTCAGACTTGTACTTGTACTCGATGTAGCAGTGTTGCTGTCACATCGTATGTCACTCCTCACACGCTCTGGTGAAGTGTCATTTAAATGATATGTACATGTAACATTGGTCATGTTGTTGTCGTGTAACATACAGCTAGTGAAATGAAAATGTCCTTTACAGTCTCCCAAGTGATAAAATCATACTTTAAAATAACCAACTCTCTTTTATAAACCAAAAATGAGTTGCAGATTTTAGCTGTAATGTAGCCAGCAGCATGGTCTTTTCTTTGCTGTGTCTGATTAATGGTTAATCATGTGATTTCAGCAGGACCATGTTGTGATTCCACCAAGGCAAAACCATCCCATGGCAGCTGGGTTCAATGACGTCTCCGTGAGTGTACAGCATTTTATACTGTTTATGACTAATGTTTTATTTCTTTTGTTGGGAAGACAATATAGTCATGTCTGTTCATGTTCTGTGAACGTACAGTTAAATAATGGTGGTTTAAAACTGCACTTAAATCTAATTGTTTTCTACTCAGCTCATCTGTAAGAAAACAAATACCTAGCATTACTGACACATGTCACAGAGATGAAGGAACATGGTGCCCATTGGAGTTTGGATTACATTGGACAATGGTTGTGCCCATTGACAGATCAACTCTTCTTGTGTTTCTGTAGGTCCCTGCTGATTTCAGAGAGATGGAGGTGGCGTGAGGCAGGAGGAGCGGTGGTCCTGCCACCCAAAGGTGGCTTTGTAAAACTGAGGCGATATCACAGCAGGAGAACTGCTTGTGTCGCCCCTCCATGACACACACACACACACACACACACACACGTACACAAAACACAAAACGCCAACATACTGAAACACTGATGAAGGCCTAATCGGTACAGCTGCCTCAGATCTGATGGAGCCCTCGAGAGTCGCCGCTCTCTGCCTGTGGACAGACGCATGGAAGTCAGAAGGAGAACGTCTGAGGTGTTGTGGACAGAAAGAAGTTTAACTGTCTTTAAATCAAGATGGGGCATAACCCATGAATGGCAAACATGGTTGCTTGGAGATTTAGGATTCATTTTGGATCCATAAGTAAGCACCAACTGAGGTTCTTGAGCTTAGAAGACATGAGTTTACCAGACAGAGTCTAGTGAAAGACACGATCAAGATGCATTTTGGGAGAAGAGCTTCACTCACATTAAGGACTAAAAGTTGAAATATCTCTGCCTCAATCTGCCTCTTGAAAGTTTTCTTAGTTCATAGAAAGTTGTAGAGTGCTTCTTTAAAGGAAAGACCTTAAATCTGACAGGTTAAACCTTGATTAAAGATAAAAAAGGTTAGAGAGGAAGTTGACGTGTAATGCTGCTGTTTGGAAAAAGTCTGTGAGACGGATGTATTCTTTGGGCTTTGTGAGAGGGTCATTACTCTTTTAAACAAGATATAGTTAAAATGAATTAAAGCTGGGTATTAAAATACGATTAAGATACGGTTTGTTTGTGCTGTTTTTGTTTTCTTTCGCCAGTGTGCAATGTACTTCTGGGGATGTTTCAGTCCCCAGATTCATCGGCAGAGTCAGTGATTTTAGCTGTCTAGCTGACACAGGCAGCTGCAGACCCAGACCCTGGGTGAGATTGTGAAATGGTGAATTTACAGATCACAGCAACTAAATATGAAACACTCTGTTTGATGTTAGTCTTTGTTTGAGTTCTAGTTCTGGCAAAAAAATGTTGTTGCACGTATCAGATATGCTGTTAGCATAGTTAGCTTGCATTACGTCAGTCACAGACCACGTTATCTGATGTGGTGTCAACCATGTGTTTCTTCTCAAACAGAGATTATCATAAGTGAAACCATATCAAGGAACTTATCAGAAGTCAACTTCCTTCTTCTTACTGGCATATGTTTTAACACATGTAACATTAACATTTGACACTTCCTGGTAGAAGCACGTCAGCACACTGTACATGTTTTTCGTATCACCAATCAATCTTCAATGACGCATCAAATTCATTCCACAAAAATAAAACGGAAGTCACAGCAGGAAAATTGTGCTCAGCTATGTCAAACACTCCACTGAGGTCGATTTAGGATTTACATGTAAATGACGCTTATCATCCCGATACAATGGTATGTTCTGCTGGGAAACCTTAGGCCCTGGCATTCATGTGGATGCCACTTGACTCATACCACCCACCCAAACACCGGGAAACCCAATCCCTGGGGTATTAGTCCATATGCGTAATTGGATTGGGATTGACGCCTCAAACTCTTAAGGTGCTTTCAGACCTAGAGTTGTCTTGCTTTGGTCTGAATCAGGGACTAATTTTGTCACAAAGTTGTATAATTGCCTAGAGTTGGTTCATGTTCTCACGGCAGCATTTACAAGCCGACCAGATCAAATGTCTTGTGTGAGAAAGCTGCTCTTGATTGGTCAGAATTTCCATGTGGGAAAAATAAAAAAAGTAAAGCAAATGTTGAAGGAGAGTACACTTGCAAGATAAATGTGACACTTTCTAATGTCACAATGGAGGGACAACTACGCAGGTTGATTTTAGCGCTGCTCATCGTGGACTATATTGCTGTCACTGTTCATTTTAGTCAAACCACACAGTTTGAAAACGAGGCGCGGCTCCAACTAGAAAACAATGTTTTGATGCACTGGATGTGCTGAATGTGCATATTAAGGCAGTACAGGAGGAAGTGCACATTAATAATCCTCCAGGACTGTGACATGCTCATGTTTAACCCAAGCAATGCGACTTCAGTTGGTTCGGATCGAGGTCGGAACACGTTCTCACCACAAACAGACTGAGACCTCTTCAGGAAGGTTTTGATCTGATTGTTTTGGTGCGCAACCGAAGGAGCATGTTGGTTATTTTCCATGCTTGTGTGTAGTTGTAGTTTTTAAAACCCTGTGTATAGACAGAAAGTACCATCGCACGTCTATCTGTCCTCCTCAGCTAGTTTGATGACATTTGATACGCTCTGTCTTTTTCAGTTCAGTTTCCTACATCACTGACTTTGTTGCCATAGCACGTTTTTCACTTTGCTTATGTATTTAAAATCATGGGAAGAAACTCTATTGTTCCCCAAATTAATGTCTAGAGTAGTAGGCTATTTTAAATGTGCCTGCTCAAAAGTAGTGCAGAAATGTAATTTTTGAATATCAGTCAAAAAAAGAGAGAGATTTTTGTAAACTAACCTTGACTAATTAATTAGAAATATCAAACATTTTCTGGTTATATCTCCACAAATTTAATAAAGTCTTGCTTTTCCTCATTATAATACTTTTGTTGATACATATTTTCCACATTTTTGGAGGTATTTATCAGCTGATGAAATACATTGATTAAAAAAAAAAGAAATCATTGATAATGCAGTGGATCAGTGGTTGCATCCTACACGCCAGAGGATGAATGGTATCCTACAGCAATCATGCGTGCTGTTGATGGGTAGCTCCCTGCATGGCTCTGCTGTGGTCAAATGCCTCGTTCATCTTTAGGCAGAGGGGATGACGACATCATGTCCTTAGCAACGGTCGCGTCTCTACGGCAACATCCTCCGATGTCCCCTCTCTGCTGTTGTCACCGTGATTCTCATCTGCTGTCAGTGAGAAACACCATTTTCTCTCGGGTGAACTGATGATTTTGGAGGATGCTGTGTTGTCATGGGTGGAGTGCGAGCGCCCACCGCAGCAGCCGTTTGTGTCTCGCGACTTAAGTGCCTAAAGTTGGAGTGGACGCGGGGCAACTTGGCCACGAGGACCGTCTCCCCTCAGTCATCGCTGATCAGCCTCCATCCTGCAGCAGACCGCCAGCCAGCTCCGTCTGCAGCCCGGTGCTGTTTGCTCTCAGCTGGACCGTTTCCATTTGCACCAGCCGGTCCTCATCCAGCGGCGCGTGCGGCTGAATGGATCCCGCCGTGCTCATCTTCCTGCTGTACGTGATGATCGCGCACGAGCTGGTCTGCGGCTGGATGCAGTACCGGAGACAGAGCAACAAGCCCCGCAAACGAGCAGCCGGACCTCTGCTGCGCTCAAGGTGAGCGTGTGTGAGCGGGTGCACGCACGGGTGTGTGTGGCTGTGGTGTAGATTGGGTTTTAATCAGAGCAGTAACATCTGGATGTAGAGATACCAATATGTTCTGATAAACATGGAGGCACTGCTGACAGCTCTGGAAGGCTGAGCTGAAACATTTGTATTGATTATTAATCCATTCATTGATATTGTTGGGGTCACCAGATACCAGTGCCAACAATGACAACAGATTTTTTTTACCCTACTTTTCCCATAAACACATTTAAACAATCAAAACAAAAAAAAACAGATAAATTTAAGTTTATGTAACAAAATAAAGCAAATTTCTGCATCAGTGTTTGTATTATGTATTGTATTGTATTGTGGAAGAACATTGTCTGAATAAAATAAACATTCGAGTGTGGAAGTTCATTCGTGACCTTATCTAGCCTATAGTAAAAATTTACAAACTCAAGGTTCACTTACTGTTTTCCCCCCAGTGCTTTTGGACGTATCACAGCTTTCTTCACAGCTCTCCACAGTTAAAGGTCCAGTGCAACCGGGTCTCACTCCGAAGCCATCAAAATCCGGCACGTCGGCCATGACTTGGGGCGTCAGACACTGACAAAAAAGACGTCCTTTAATGTCAGCATGATACGTGGTTAACGGTTGGCTGCATCAGGGGGAAACGCAGCAGAATAAGACCACGTGTTTTTGTTGCCTAAACCCAACCACGAGCGTTAGTTATTGGAGGACAAAAAAATGTGGATTTCCAGTGTTGTACTGACGTAGTGCATTTTTTTTTTGAAAGAGACTGTGAGTAAACTTAGATTTTGACATCTTGACACGGCGTCCCAGAAGGTCAGCAACCAATGCACCCAAGGTAACTTTAACGTAGCATTTGGACGTGACCAAACATCGCTATGTGACAAGGTCAGAGTGAGAATGTGTTGGTTTGTATCTGGTTTTAATCACCAGGTCCGTTTGTTTTAGAAAAGAAGAGATCTCTGTGGATAATTCAGCTCCAAGTAAAAACCTCCTGAACTATGAACACTAAAGGAATTCCAGTCAGGAAAAGTTTCAGCTGGTTGCAATCTACAATCGTCACCACCACTAAATCCCACTAAATCTTACACACTGGACCTTTAATTGAACTTGCCCAGGTGTCATCGTATGACCACCTGTTATCACGTGACCACTTGCTCATGAGGACACATGAGCAAGTTTCAGTTTCTCCACTAAAGCTGCTATCAACAGTGAGTGAACCCTGAGTGTAGAATATTTTTATCTAAGAACTGAAATAAGCCTACTAAATTACCAAACTTATGATTTAAATCAGGCAACGTCTTAAAAAGTGAAGTTAAAATCTGAACAGGTAGTATGTTTCTTAACAGCTCTGTATAATAAGTACATTGTGCACTAGAAAGGTTTTTGCTTTAACACTCCAGTCTCACATTTAAGTCACTTTAATTCAATACTTTAAGGGTTTTGTTGGTGACACGTTAAACAAGCTTTGGTTGTGGGAATTTTCTGGGTGTGTCCCCAGATGCTTTCAGAGTAGGATGTAAGTATTTACTTGGAAAATATTTGTTATCATACCTAGAGCATTCATGTAGTAAGGCTGAACAGGTTTAGATGAGTGAACCTAACTGAAATGTTCCTGAAACGTTGTCTGACTCTACAAATACCATAATAAGATGACCTCAGGGGAGAGTTATAAAGGAGTTATGTTTCCTCGTAGCTTCAAGCTTTAATGGCCTGTACTTCCTCCTCAGCGCCCGGGTGTGCCAGGGAGCCTGGAGAGCGAGCAGCCAGTCGGTCAGGCCTGACAGAGGAGGCCGGGACCTGCGGAAGTGCGGACGCATCGTCAGAAAAGCCTAATAAGCAAAGGAGCCAGACATGGGTGACACTTGTTGAAAGACAACTTGAATGGCAGCAAACCGGGCCAAGTTACGGCGACAGCAGAATTTGCTGCTGATGATGGCTCTGCTGTGCTTTTGAACACCAAAGTTTGGGAGCCGAATCCAGCAGATGACCTCTGTAAATGCAGATTGTTAAACTGTTTTTCATAATGCACTGAGGCTCAAATTCTGTCTGTGAGCATATAGTCCCAATAAAATCTGTTAAAGTTTGTGGATTATACACAGCATCTGTGACCATGTTTCTAAAAACACATAATATAAATGTAATTTCTTTTTAAATATTTTGAGCGGCACAAACACAAATCCATTCCCCTCCATTGTATTGTTTTGGGGGTAGACGTTTCAGGGGTGGATGTCCTAATACCTCTATACATGAAACCAAAACTGCAAAGCTAGCTACTTTATTCATTTAAAATATTTCTGTCTTTATTATTAGGCTGAACTTACCAGTTATACCCCTCCTGGCTATAGTATTCTCTGGGAAGCTGGCCTGTTTCTATTGTACTTTATCGTTGTTTCCATTAATTCCCTGTCCCGGAATTAACTGGAATGTTGTCCAACAAGGAACCAAAAAACACACAAAAGAATGTTGTGCATCAAGTTGTTTTTTTTTTGATTGTGTGTCCAAAAAAACATTATGATGATGAAAGGAATTTTCATGGCTCAGACTGCGGCCTATTACCATAAACCGCGCATTGTCATTTATGGGAGGGAACTGAGGGTGTTGACTGCATTTCTATGTGATCCAGTGATACTGATTCTTACAAAATGTTCAGAATTATATAATTAGATACCTGCTTATGTAATTCCCTTAATTAACTTTCTTTCTCGTACAGCACGCACTCCCCGAAACATACACACCCCACACTGAACAAAGAGAAAGAGATCTTTGTGTTCACACTCTGAACTCATAAACGCCTGTAACAGTGTGACCTTTAGCTTCAGCTTTTGCAAACAAAACTCATCCAAACAGCAACAACTTTCACTGCAGAGTCTGATTCAATTCTAAATGTGTTTTAAGTAAAAAAAACCCTCATTGCTTGAAATGAATTCAGCACATTTTATCATGAGGTTTGGCACACACAGGTCCTCTAATTTAAGGCAGACTTAGAATTCAAAAGTCAGATAAAGGTTTTGCCACACACACGTACACAATCATACTCAGTACAACGTGCAATTAAATTATTTTTACGCCATCTCCAGAGACAACTATAACATAGAAAAAAGAATACAATGGAATACTATGGAATCAGTTTAAATAATGAGTGTGTTTTCCCCAGGTGCTCCAGCTTCCTCCCACAGTTCAAAGACATGCAGGGTAACTGGTGACTCATAAATAGTCTGTAGGTGTAAATGTGAATGGTTGTGTGTCTCTATGTGTCTGCGCTGTGATAGTCTGGTGACCTGTCCAGGGTGAACCCCGCCTCTGGACTCCAAATGGGATAAGCGGGTACGGAAAAATGAATGAATAAATGAATGAAAACCAAACTAAAGTACAATATATTCCAACAAGAAACAATAAAACCGTACGTAACAAAGTGAAACAATGAAACAGAATGAGTTTCAGAAAAAACCCAAACATGGAATAGCTGGAATGAGACAGGTGGAGATATAAATAACATGTAGTTATGGATGTTAATGGCACTGGTTCAGGACCCAGACTGCCCCTAGGAAAGCAACTCCTCATCCTCTCTGTGTTTTGTGTAATATTAGACAGAATTATAAAGTCGTTACTCTATGTTTCCATTTTCAGTCAGATGTTGTGACCACTTTTACAATTTCCATGAGAGAGGATGATTCAGTTTTCCCTAACCAGTCAGTAAAGATCAAGGTGCCCGCCTGAATCTAATGTCATCTTAGGGCACGGTCACACCCAAGTCACTGTTGCCTGCCAAGGTGATATTTGTGGTGATTGTGGGCAGTGCTGGGTGTGACTAAAGGCTGTGTATCCTCCTGAGACTCGCACTTTTGTTTGAAATGCATTTTTAGTTTCTCCTAGCTACTTGGAATCAGTAGGACCGTCAACGATGATAAATTCCCAATGTCTTGAAACAATGGTGTGTGGGGATGCATCATCCATCAAGACGTACAATCTATGGATGTGACCAAAGCATAAAGCTAGCTTGTCAATGTTAGCTAGCTAGCGTATGAATAAATAGACACCAATAAATACGACATAATATGATCTTATTGGTACATAATCCATTTTCATACACTTAATGCCTGTCTCCTAACCCACAGCAAGCCAGGCAACATTTCTAATGTGGGGCAGTTTGTATTTTCATGGCCAATATACAGTATCAGCCTGATAAACACGGCAACAATTAATGTCTCCTCCACACATTCTTCTTTGCTATTGGTTGAGGCTGTGACCTCACCAGCCAAAGTTCATCAGAGTTCATCAGAGTTCACATGATTCAAAGATGTGACTTTGTTTTGCCACCAGAAGCTAATGTTTTATTCTTGAACGGGAACGGGAGGCCGATATTCACCAGTGATAATTTCGCTAATGTGTGACTGCACAGTTAAGTCAACACTTATGTTTAGACATACCAACATTCTTGTTTTTCTGGGGTTTAGGAGTGGAGCGGAGCAAAGAAAAAACAAACTACAATGACAGGCGACACTGACATGTCAATTTAGAGCAGCCTCGACAACAGTGTCTATCTTATCTATAGCTGTTGCCATTGGTATAACTCCTCATTTGTTCCGACGCACACCTCGACAACTCTTGACAACTGCTTGACAGCAGCATTAGTCCTGCCTGTGGCAATGATTTGCTAATTGTCAGCAACTTCTGGGCTGAAAAATGGAGCCAACATTTGCATATTTGCTTCATTGCTGCTGCTACGTAATGTGCTCTAGGCTATACTAGTCCAGGAGCAGATACATGTCAGGTGAATCATAATAACAGATGTGGTTTACTGCATTCTGTTTGTGACAGTAACTATTGTTTATGTAACACTTTAATTACGCAGTTGTAAGACTTGTAAAGTAGCCTAAGCATTAAAATGACTTTGGATTCAGTGATGACAAACCATGCAAGAAAGGCCTGTGATTACAATTAAAACTACACCCATCCCGCGTCATCCAGAGCACGGCCCGGCATGCTTTGAGTTTGAACGATGCTGCGCTTTAGCCAATCACAACGGAGGGGGTGAATGTGTACCTACAGAAACAGCAAGCTCCACCCAAAACGCCGTCTTGTCAACATGAAACAAATATTTTTTTCCAGCGGATGTCTTAGTTACAACATGATTGAGCTAACTGGAGTAATTTCATGTCGTACCCGACAACAGGAGGCTTTCAACAGATGACGACCTGATGTTAGCTTTGCTGCTGCTGTTAGCTGTCCTGTCAGCTGCAGCCACTGATGCTTTCTAGACATCGTGATTTCCCAAAACTGAATAAATACCACACATAGCAACACAAAACGGCTTTGGAGGAAGGAAAGGAAAAAAAAATCTTTTTTTACCAATGGATTTCCAGATTGACATAAGAGTGACTATTCTCATAGGTTTCACTTCCTCCAAGTTTGTCTCCTCAGCTATAATTGACGTCTTGCCTTAAATGACTAAAAGACTGAGGTTGCTGAAGCAAAATGTTATCAAACATGGGTCTGTGGCCTGAAGGCCCAGACACACCAAACCGACATCAAATAACTAGTTGCAACAAAGGCCAAGTGTTGCGTTGCCTCAAGTCACCTTTGCCATGTGTACATTGTACAGTGTGTACATTATGTGCCTGCATGAGAGGAAATACCTTCCCATAGCAGCCGGCAGCAGTAGTCTGTATTCATCATTCAAAAAGGGAAACCAGTGGGATGGATTTAAGATTCTAGTGAGCCAGTTAGCACATTAATAACACTGGTAAACAATAACACAAACTACACAAACACTAACACAAAAAGAGCTCAATGGCGTAAAACAAAGTCTTATCTTGTGTTTTGATCTCATGCCTTATCTGCTTTCCTTTCTTCCGTTTCTCTTCTCGTCCTCTAAGCTGAACCACCAGTCAGAGAGATTTCACTCACCTATGGGCTTGAATGTCTCTGACGTTGATTTATCGGCCAACAAAAAGCCAACAAGTGCCAACTAGTGCCAATGGTGGAGACACAATGGGGGACTGTGGCTTGGTGTGTCTATGCCCTAATGTGTATCAATTCAAGGGTCCTTGACTCAAAAAAGGTTGAGAACCACTGGGTTAGACTATTATCAAAGATAAAACAATTAGCATAGTTAGAAAAGTGAGAAATAATTAGCCTTGTAGGTTCATAAAACTGTCTCAAAACCACTAAAATATACTGTTGTCCAATCAAAAGCTTCTTTAAAGGCTACATTTTTTTGCCTACTACAGCACTTGGTGGCCCTTGGTGGCCCGTCACGCAGCTTCGCTTGCATATGTCTTTGTCCGGCTCTGTGCACACATCACACACTTCACACACACCATCACACTGTCCCATGTGACCGGTCCTGTTTCTGTAGGGGTTGTTGAATTTCTGCCCTCCTGCCTGATCTCAGGACAGCTAACCTGACGGAAAGTGAGCAAACGCGCAGCTTCTCGTCTCTAATTGTGTTCACTGAGCTGCGAAACTTTCAGCTCAGCAAACAGCAGTCAGACACTATCAGCAGATGGCCTCTCTGACACAGGTGGGTGTTCATTACTATTTCTCATGGGGGTTTGTGTCAACCTCAGCTGTGCTATGGTTTGTCTGATTTATTGTTTGTTTGTTGGCTGATTTTGACCACTGAGGTTGAGGTTAAGTGAAATGTTTTGCATGTGCTGACCTTTCAAAGTATTGATGTCATTTACTGCTTAAATAATCT
Source organism: Epinephelus cyanopodus (assembly GCA_026686955.1). NCBI lineage: Eukaryota > Metazoa > Chordata > Actinopteri > Perciformes > Serranidae > Epinephelus > Epinephelus cyanopodus. The sequence goes on along the minus strand of CM048932.1, from coordinate 28,518,201 downwards.
TTTCCCCGCTAAAGGAAAGTGTTTCAAACTCTGTCACAGACTGGGAAGGTTTTTTTTAAAGTGAGAAGCAGGAAGAATCTGATTCTGTCTAATGAAAACATCATTTTATGTCATGGAAATCTGAAACAGGCGCACATAAACACACACCTTCTTAGAAACCTATCTTGTGACGTAAAGGACATGTGAGCCTGTGTCATCATCAGCTTGGTAATTTGCATTCCAGATAAATACCACACGCAGGCTCAGGCACGCCGCACACTGAAGTTGTCTTGAAGTTGTCACCTGACTACACTTGAAGTCACCTGTAACACAGTAAGTCGCAACATTTTAATTGTATTATGTTCAGTTTGCTTTGTGTGATCTTGAGTTAAATCATCACATCTTCTTTCGTCTTGTTCCTTACATGATCGAAACTGATGCAGAGTGTGAAATAACTACTTGGACAACTTTGCACGTTCTTTTATTGTGGTTCACCCTCAAGCTACCTGAATGAACCAGGTGTTTGTGTAAGATTTTGGGAAGTTGTTTTTGGAAAGTTTTAATCCTCTAATTGCAGATTATAGAGTAAATATCATTTTAAAGTTGCAAATAAGTGTTTACAAGTTTTTGCTATTTGAACAAAAATAAGAGGGATGGAAAAACAACTTTTTGAAGTTTTTTCCAAGTATATGGAACCTTAAAAAAATATAGTGTTTATAATATGATAAAGATATGTTCTTTATCCACAACTGGATCCGTTAACTATAGCGTTTTTCACACATTTTGTGAAAAAAAATAATTACATAAAATCACTCACAATTGATGAGATGCAAATGGAAAATCTCCTCAGTTGTGTGTGTGTTTGTTTTAAGTCATTCATATAGTATTAATGTAATGTGTTGGACCTACATATCTCTTGCGTTTTACTGGCAATGAGCACAAAAATGAAAATGAATCCCATATGTCCTGAGCAAAAGAGAGACGAGATGTCAAATTTTACAGACATTATATTTTTTCTACTGTATTATATTTTTATTTACAGTAATGCTTAAAAAAAATCAGCAAACACAAAAAGATAAATTTACAATTCTACAACTGCTGCTCTGAGATGTTTTTACATGTTCAAACCCAAAAGGCTGAAACCCTGTTATTTTATGGTAATTACTGGTTGGAAAGCAGCAAACAGCTCACACCTCCTCCTAAAACGTGGGTCCGATTTGCACCACGTTTTCTGTGGATAATCATTGGACCAAGCGTATCAAAACTTATTAAAAGCTTGTTGATACCTTTTTGTGTTTTGAAGATACTGACCAGGGAATTTTAACAGGCTATTTCACAACACATAAATCACCCTAACTCCACCACCGTTGAGCCATCCGTCACAACACTGGCGGGGTACATCCACAGAACTACTTATTTAAATCGACCACTAAACCAATCAGAAATTGTTTGTCCAATCATTACAAAACTGGCAGGATATGTTTCACCACCATTCAAAACAAGTGCAACATTTGGCCATAAATAAATGACAGTAACACTAACCATCACTAAACATATTTAAGCTGATGAATCATGTACCCTAAATGTTTCTGTGACAGCTCAGTTGGGCGTGATAGTGTTGCAGAGGAAAGGTGTAGCCTGGCACAGACATAAATGAAAGAGTGCGGTTCATAGATCACAAAACCTGTTAGTGATCTTATAACAGGTGTGAAGGTCTCAGTCCCTCACACCTGCAGACACCTGACATTCCACTTTGACTTGAAACCTACTGAGTTGGTTGCGGCTGTAACTTGTTTTTGTTTTCTGGCTGGTTGCTTTTAGTTAGTGTTTGTGTTTCAAGCCCTACAGGTTTCTGACCTAAGCAAACAAAAAACAGCTGAGTTGCTCCTGGTTGACAAAATAATGGTCAAACAAAACAGATTCAGAATCAGCTTAACTGGCTGACTTACATTGCTCTCAGCGAATACACAGAAAAGACATACAGAGAAATTAAGGACAACAAAGTTGGACAACGGTCAAATGTAAATGTTTAACTACTATGAAGCTAAAGAAGCTGCAAAAGCTGTGGACGTGGAAGAAACATGGAGCTTTTAATTGTCTAAACCTTGTTTTTCCAGGTTTGGTATTTTCATGGAGGTCAGGTGAAAGGGGATAGGATTAAAAGAAAGAAAGACAAAGATGACAAATTAAGAAGACAGTTTGTATTAGCTTGTGAAAAGTGCAATAGTTCCCTCAGAAATGAATTGGAGGGGCGTCAGTGGCTTAGTGGTAGAGCAGGCGCCCCATATACAAGGCTGTTGCTGCAGCAGCCCAGGTTTGACTCCAGCCTGTGGCCCTTTGCTGCATGTCTCTCCCTCTCTCTCTCCTCCTTTCACACTTCACTATCCTATCAATTAAAGACAAAAAATGCCCTAAAAAATATCTTAAAAAAGAAATGAATTGGATAAATACAGTAAATGCAGGTCCCATAGTGAAGTGACTAATCCAGTGTAAAACGTGGGTGAATGAATGAAAAATCGATTATTTTTAAATCCACCTTTGCATTGTCTTCTGCCTCTCTGATTAAAGGCGAACATGGCATCTGTGTCACTGAGCTCCCTCCTCAATAAGGGCGTGCGCCAGCAGTACATGAACCTGCCGCAGGGGGAGAAATGCCAGGTCACCTACATCTGGATCGACGGCACCGGTGCAGGTCTCCGAAACAAGACGCGAACTCTGGACAGTGAGCCAAAGACCATTGAAGGTAGATGTCATCTTTGCACGAGACAATTGTTTTTGTACAGCTGGCCTAAAACTAAATATTTTACTTAGCTACATTGAGTCACCCTTTAATCCTACACCTGGATGAGTGAATGGTTTACTGAGAAAGAAATATCAGGATAGAGCAGCTCTGTTGTCAGGGAGTGACTCCATGGGAGGGATGCTTGCACACCTTCATTGCACACAACACAGAGCATCCTGGTGCAACCTTACTGATAGCTGGCTGAGCTGAAGAACAAATATTTGTTACTGTTCACACTAACCTAGATTAGACACGATCAGCATGTCAAGTTGCGAACAAACAAATGTCACAGTAGAATTTTGCTTCATAGCATAAAGACTGGCTCCGTTCAACTGTGACAAAATCTGTCTCCTAGCATAACATATGTCTCTTTTGTTTCAAAAATCTGTACAAAACCAAAGTGTAAAAATTATGCATTGTGGTTTTTCAAAACGCCAGCTGTATGCCACCTGCCCAGCATCAAAATGCAGGCGCAAGAAGTTAGTGACTAGCCAGCGACCATGTTGTGGCATTTTGCTGCTAAAAAGACAGATATTTCTCTCAGGAGTTGGTAGAGACCAAAAAAGAGTTCAAAACAAGAGTGAATATTGAGCTCAAATTCTTCAGATGGACACAAATTAAAATTTAAATGAATGCTGATGTTGCTCCATGTCTGCTGAATGTTTAAAAAAGGGCATTGTTTGCTAATATGTTAATGGCAACAGCGTTAATATGGCTATGATTATTTGTTGCTAGCTTGGTGCTGCCAAAACATAACAAACTAAATTAATGTGAACCCAAGTACTTTCAAAATACTCAAGTATTTACATTTTCATAATTGCAGACGTAGTCTTTACATTCTGCCTGAGCACTTTAAAATGTCACCTCTTTCTTTCTTTCTTCCATAAATACCTCAAGGTAACATAGTTTTCACCTCCTTGTTTTGCACATTTTACTGCCAGTAACTTGTAAACAAAATGTGATGTAGGAGTGACCGGGGATGGTTGCAACATTTTTGACATTTCTGTCTGTATCTTGGAGCTCAATTGAGCCAGTGCGCTCAAAAAAACACAAACCAGTTATCCGTGTCTGCTATTAAATGCCGTAGCCGTTACCTTTGTATCACCTTTGTAGCTTTTTGTTAAACACTTAAAGGCGCTGAATATAACTCTGGAGAAAGATAGTTGATTGTTGAGTCTCATTCCCAGGTCATCAAATACATCAAAAACGCTTTGGGCTTGTACTCAAACCGAACCACCAACCCAAAGCCTCGGTATCTGACAACCTGAGAATGAGACTCAGCAATCACTATCTTTCTCCAGAGTCACATACAGCACTTTTAAATGAAATGACACAAAAATGCACAAACACAAATTATGCTAAATCATAATTTGTGTTTGTGCATTTTTGTGTTTGTCTGTGTCTGTCTTGTGTGTTTGCTTTCTCATCTGTAAATATGTGCGCTGTCTCTGCTGCACTTAAGTGTATTTATGCATGTCTGTGCGTGTGTGCATGTGTTTAAGCCAAGTAGGTTATATTTAAATTTTGCTTAGGGTTATTTTTTAACAGTGTTTTCACATGTTGTTCCATCTAACTCAGACTCTTGTAGCCATGGTCGAGCTAACATTACAGCGAACACATGAAACAGTAGCAGTAGTCTCAGTGAGTTCAGAGCTAAAACAGTCTGTGATTTTACCAGTTTTCACAGATGAGCCTTTTATAAGAGATGTTTTGTTGATAATCTTCTGCTTGAATCCACCTTGTCAGATATTCCTGAGTGGAACTTCGATGGCTCGAGCACATACCAGGCCGAGGGCTCCAACAGTGACATGTACCTCATTCCAGTCCGCATGTTCAGGGATCCATTCACCTTGACCCCAACAAACTGGTCCTCTGTGAGGTCCTCAAATACAACCGCTTACCTGCAGGTACATTTTTCACATCTCTGTTCATGATTCACTGGTCACTAAGGTCAGGACAAAAGAGCCGTACTTATTTACAACTCTTGTTTTACTGTTTAGAAACTAACCATCGAACAAGCTGCAAACGGGTGATGGACCAGGTTAAAGAGCACTGCATTTGGTTCGGGATGGAGCAGGAGTACACGCTTTTAGGAATAGATGGACATCCTTACAGTTGGCCTGTAAATGGATTCCCAGCACCCCAAGGTAAATCAGCACGCATTTTGTCAACACATTTACTCACTTCATTCATTAATGCGTAAGAAATACTGAGAAGCTGTTTAACAAGGCATACTGCATAAAGGGTTTATTAGTTGATGGTTCAAAAGTATTTACTCAGAAGTTCAGTGTATAGGATGTCGGATTTAGGAGAATATCTACACAAGGAGTGGATCCTCATCCACAGAGTCAGCCATGTTGCACCACCATGTTTCTACAGTAGCCCAGAACGAACAAACTAAACCCTAACTCTTGATAGGGCCATGTGCTTTTTTTGTATTTTCATGTTGGCCACCATAGTTACATTACATAGTTTTTTTTTTACATTAAACAGCTTTATTCAGTGTTTTTACTGGTTTAAATCACCTAGTGTATTTGTTATGGAGAGGGAAAGACCTCTGCCGGTAATTCAGCCCCCAGTAAGAACCTCCCGGAAATCTGGATTTTAAGTTATCAGACAAAAAAGGTGAGCACACAACAGCAGGTGCTGAGCTTGTGGCTATTCTGTGGCGAGCCGAAACGGCATCGGAGAAACACTGATTTGAAATGTGAAAATGCTCACTCAGTGTTTATACCTATTTTAACCACCTGGTCCATTTGGATCCGAGAAAATGAGACCACTGGTGATGATTTGGCTCCTGGTAAAAACCTCCTGAACAACGAACACTGAAGGAATCATCACCAGCACATCATGCTTAGCTCTTGGGAGAAGTTTCAGCTGGTTGCAATCTCCAACCTTCACCACAAAATGCCACTAAATCCCAAACACCGTTCGTTTCATATAAGTCAAAAATGTTGGGAATCAATCTGTAATAAGATATAAAATCTGCAGTCATACATAATGATAATTCTAAAAAATTACATCTGAATAATATATAAATAAATACATTTTGATGTGGATACATTTTAGCTCATGATCCTGGATTTCTTGCAACCTGGCAACCTGAAAGTTCTCTTTACAAATTGATAATAAATGTTCAGATCTTCCTGGTGAATTAAAGAGCAAGACAGAGTTTTTAAAAAGTGGCAACAAAAATGTTTAAATTATGTCATAATACTGATTTGTATGGCGCTGATATTTTTATTAAAAAAGCCATCAATCGCAACTCATAAACCCGTTATAAAGTATGTCTTATTATAAAATGCTACAACAGAAATCTCAATTAATCACATATACATTCATTTCTTATTATTGTTCTCTTTTTTTTACAAAGTTGTATTTGTTTAGTCATAACACATCATATTACCTACTTTAAGGACCCTACTACTGCGGAGTGGGGGCTGACAACACTTATGGACGGGACATTGTGGAGTGCCACTACAAGGCCTGCCTCTATGCAGGGATCAAAATCTATGGCACCAATGCTGAAGTTATGCCATCTCAGGCAAGTGTTACCATTATACTAATGCACAGTGGATAGAAAATGCTTTCACCATGCATTCAGGTTGAATTATTATTTATTTGACACTTCCCTTCTACAGTTTCTTCATTTTCCTCTTTTCTATGCTTCTTCTATCTTCAGTGGGAGTTCCAGGTGGGGCCGTGTGAGGGCATAGAGATGGGCGACCATCTGTGGGTCGCACGCTTCCTGCTGCATCGTGTGTGTGAAGATTTTGGAGTTGTTGCAACACTGGACCCCAAACCAATGACGGGCAACTGGAACGGTGCAGGTTGCCACACAAATGTCAGCACCAAGCAGATGAGAGAAGAAAATGGACTCCAGTGAGTAAACATGTACTTTGAAACTTGTGACAACTGTAATTCATACATTAAAGAGAAACTTTGGTATTTTTTCAACCTGGACCCTATTTTTTCATATCTTTGTATCTTAAGCCCTGTTTCCACCAAACACTTTCTGTGTATAGTATCAAAGATAGAAATTCTAGTACAGTGTTATGTTTACAGCTTGTTTCTGCTGCCCCCAAGTGGCCACAAAATGTTACTGCAGGTTTAAAGTACACTTGGGTTTTTATTCCCAGGAGTTAGAGTTGGTTTTTTGCAACCCTGCAACATCTCAACTAACTCTCTGTTTCCCTCTGATAACAGATACATCGAGCAGGCCATCGAGAAGCTGGGCAAAAGACACAGCGAGCACATCCGAGAGTATGACCCACGTGGAGGGAAGGACAACATGAGGCGTCTCACAGGCCTCCACGAAACCTCCAGAATTGAGGACTTCTCTGCCGGAGTGGCCAACCGAGGTGCCAGCATCCGCATCCCTCGCCAGGTGGGCCAGGAAAAGAGAGGCTACTTCGAGGACCGTCGGCCTGCAGCCAACTGCGACCCGTATGCTGTGACCAGAGCCATTGCAACCACCTGCCTGTTGGATTCAGAGGACAAAGTAGAGAGCGAGTAGAAGAAATGAACCTACTTAGTAGTAATTTAATATGTAGAAATATACACCTGCCTGAGCTCACCTGAGTTGGACACTTTAAAAAGATATTTATTTGCTGTTGTGTCTATGTTATTTATCTGATGTGCACATACAGCACTGTAAATGTCCTTAGAAATGAGAAACTGATATAATATTTTTTAAGCAGCTTCATCAGAACTGGACATAAAACCTTTTTTTTCCCTGAGCCTACGTGCATATTGTGCAGCTTTAGTATGGCTCATTGTCTCTTAAAACTTGTGTTGCATGTGTTTGTTTGGGTGACGTGAAATAAAGACAAAATGGTGCTGTGCTAATTTGTCTTGCTTTTTTTTTTCTTCAAAATTCAGAATAGAAAATAAAATTTAAAGTAAAAAAAAAAAAAAACAGCTGAAATTTGATTATCGTAATGTTGGGAAATATTTGATTTATTGTCTTTTCCAGGTTTTAAGGCTCTTACAAGTGAGATTTTGAGTGTTTTATGTCAACACAATCAACAGTGAATCATTCTTATTCTTTTTTCATCATTATAATTGATTTTAAAAGTGTTTCTTGCGATGCCCAATTTATATAACTCTGAAGTATCTGTTTTAAAGGTCCCACTTTTTTTTGTAAAGATATTTTTTGGGCATTTTTGCCTTTAATTGATAGGAAAGCTGAGTGTGAAATGGGGAGAGAGAGAGGGAATGACATGCAGCAACAGCCTTGTACATGGTGCGCCTGCTCTATCCACTAATCCACCGACATCCCTTAAAGGTCCCACATTATGCTCATTTTCAGGTTAGGTCAGCTGATGTCATTCATACACTGCAAAACATTCCAACAGAAAATACAAAAATACCCATTTAAATGTTCATGTTTACACTTGAAACGGTTTATAGACTGAATCACTGTGACATCATGCTAACAACAACATTCACTTCCAGGTAGACAACAGGCAATTGATTTGAATCGCGGAGTTGTTTACTTTACTTGTTTATTTCTATTCTTTTCAGCTGTAACTGTGACATTTAAAGATATATTGTTGAACACAGTGGTCTGACCTATGTGACGTTTCTGCTGTGCTTATTTACAAAGTTACCCATAGTATAGTTGTGACATCACAACTTCACAAAAGTACAAAAGGTTTGCTTAAAGGCACAGGTTCTGAAAACGGACTGTGTGCATTTCATTATGTATTGAGTGTCATGATACTTTACACTATTTATATAACACATATACATGCTTTATATCAAAGAAGACATGCAAATCTGACTTTTAATAATATGGGACCTTTAAAATATCACAATATTTGAGTTTGTGAGTATTAAACAGTTATTAGATAGACAGAGGGCCAGAACCGGCCCACCAAAGGGTCTAATCCAGCCCTGGATGAAGAGACACCAGGTTTCAGGAGCAAGTTAACAATGCCTACTTCATGTAAAATTCTGCTTCAGAGGCTTTTCCACCCTGACCAGAGTACAGTTCTTAATGAATACTTACTGTGAGTATGTTTAAAGATACTGAACATTGTGTAAAATATTGTCAATCAGCAGCTTCACTTCAAAGGAATCTGTATCAGGAAATGTCTGCATGAATGCACATGTAACGACAGTGAGAGTTAGACTGACTGAATGTGGACATATTGTTGTGACTGCACTTATTTTTCTTAAGACATCTCAGGCTGTTTATCTGTTTTGTGAAAGGATGAACCTTGGCAGAACGTATTTGCAATGCTTTACACAACAAAAGGGAAAATATTGTAGCTGATGATACTTAAGTTATTGTGCAGTGGTTTTATCGGTGCGGCCCGTCTGAGATGAAATTGGGCTGTATGTGGCCCATTAACTAAAATGAGTTTGACACCGCTGCACTACAGTTACAGATGGAAACAACTTCTGTCTATTGTCCACTAGGTGGAGCCACTGGTCCAGTTCTCATCTCACTGTGTCTCACCATGACTGTACATTTAAACAATTGTAATTCACCAGTCAGAGCCACCTGACGAAAGGTCAGTGTGTCACAACAGATCAGAGCCGTGTGTGCTGCACTTTCATAACAGATGAGTGAGATGTGGTTTAGAATCAGGAAGCACTGAAACACAAAAAAAACACACACTTATAAGATGTCTGCAGGCAGAAAGGACATGAATGAGGCTGTCTAGTCATTATACTCTCAGCACTGGCATGGCATCACTTCAGCCTGATGCTCAGTGCACCTGACATATGGCGTTAGCATCTTATCCTGTTACTTCCTGACACACGATCCTCTCACTTGCAGCCTTGCGGTGTCAAAATGACTCATTATTCAAGCTGTTTGAGGGGAGGCTTTTTGCAACATGAGTAAACAAAAAAAGGAAAACCGAGGGATTCTTTAGACCAGATCAGATGCCACCACATACCAGATTTCCATGGATACAGGCAGTAACTTGGCAACCGCGGTGTTTGTCTGTCGTCATGGAAACATCTGTCTCTGAGCATTTACCAAGAATACTAGCAGCCTGGGGAAATGATGACATGCAGGGAGAGGAGAGAGGATTCATGTTGTCTCTTTATTTATGGTCTGGTTAATGCCGCACGTTAAATCTCCATGTGAGATGTGTAATCGTTTTCTGTGAGCAACACAGCCATCACAACTTTCACATCTGCTCCAGCCGCTGATGCTGCACATTCAGACAGGAAGTACAGTCACAGACAGGAAGTACTTTCAGAGACAGGAAGCATACACAGAGATACAGAGTGTGACCCATGGGAAGAACTGTGAGACTGTGTTTTGTGTGCCAGCATGCAAACAAAAACACAGTATGGGGATTTCTCATTTCCTAAATACCAAACTCATGCTCTAAACATTAACTAACAGGAAATGTGACACTGTCTTCCTGTTCTGAACACGGATATTTTTGTAATTATTTAAATTAGCAGCTGTGGGTATATGCAAAGATCCCCGCACTTACATATTTACACTTTGGTGAATGTGGACTGAAACTGCATGCATCTTTAACTACAGTGGAGGAGGAGTTGTGTGAATGCTCCCTGTGTCAAAAAGTACACACCTTTTAATCCTTGTGCGTGCAAACATACTTGGCAATTAAAGCTGGTATCATATGTAGAACATGTGCATTTGCCTTTGGTTTGACAAAACGTAAGAAATTTACACCATAACATGGTGGAAACTCACCAGAATGCATGTAATTAAGCGTGATACTCAAACTTTTCTGGAGCCCCTGTCCCAGTGTTGAAACTAAACTACACCCTTGTCTCAATAACAAGGGTGTAGTTTAGTTTCAACACTACGCTACACCCTTGTTATGTGGTCTCAATAAGTCTGGAAATGCATCTATAATGATACACTGGTGGGGAAGTACCTAACGTACAAAATTTGTCAAAAAGTGTGAAGTAACATACTGGAAAGTACTGCCCAGCACACAGCAGGCTAATATTACATTACAACACTATGGGACACTTGGTTAATATGTCCAACTTTCAAGATCTTTTCAGTGATTCAAAGCTTTCTTACCAATTATATTTTAAGGATAAATAAGATATCTACCATGTTTGACTTCCTATGTTTTCTTTTATGACGCTTGCTCCCCTAAAAAAATAGATAAATGAAAAATACATATTCAAAAAAGTCAATATAACTCTTGAAATGGCGTCACCACCTCCCTATTTTTAATAGTGCTTCGAGCCCATGACTCCCTTCTCTCTGTTTTATATATTTACTTTTTATTATTAACCCCAGAAAAATTCACACACTGCATGAGCACAAGAATCAGAAGCAAGAGAAAAGGTGAGTGAGTGCCAAATAAGGTTAAAAAAAAAAATTACATAATAAACAATACAGATGTTATTTTATACTCTGTAAGGTGACCTTGGGTGTCTTGAAAGGCACCTTTTAAATAAAATTTTTTAAAAAATACATTACTGTTATTATTAATAATAATAATAATAATAATGATAATATGACAAAATTTCAAACTAAGTAGCCCAAAATTTAAAAAAAAATCCATATAAAAGGTGTCTGAGTGCTAAATAAGGATATAAAATAAAATAAAATAATAACATACATATGTTATCTTATACTTTGTGGGGTGACCTTGGGTGCCTTCAAAGGCGCCTTTTAAATTAAATGTATCATTGTTGTTATTTCTTGTTCTTTGTCTTCTTCTTCTTCTTCTTCTTCTTCTTCTAGAAATAATAATATGACAAAAATTCAAATTAAATCTCCTAAAAAATGTATACACCTTTCACTCATAGAGAAACTGTATGTCTACATTTTACTGTGAAAATAGGCTATAGATATATAAAAATATTAAGCATATAGCATAATTTGTGCAGGTAGAGGTAGAGGTTCTGACTTTCTGTCTGTAAGATGCAATAACTTCATTTAATCAAATTAAATCAAAATACTGACAATCATCTTTCTGTCGTGTCTTAGTTGTGTTTATTTATGACTGTTTTACAGTTTAAAGTCTGTAATAAATCGTTAAGCAGTTTCAGTTCCAGTGTGTTTGGCTTCGTGAGAATTTTACCCAACATGACCCTGCATCTGCCATGTTTACTCCAGCCTGTGAACCACAGGGCGCATCACTCATCGTCCCTCCCATGACTTCCAGCGGGTTGAAAGTGACGTCACTGGTCTCTAAGGGGGGGCTCGCGGCAGCAGGTGAGAGCGCAGCATCGCCTCCTCGCTGCTTTCAAAGACGCAGAGCGGTGGAGTAGCGGAGCGGAGCGGAGCCATGGGAAAGCTTCAAGAATTTGATATCACTTTCGCCAACAACAAGGTGGTGTACGGTCCGGGAGAGTCCATTAGCGGAACTGTGAAGATACGGACCGGGAACTCGCTGCAGTACAAAGGTAAGCTGTCCTTCAACATGTTCATGGAGAGGAGAAATGTTGCCAGCGTGTCTCTCACCGCCTGCTTCAGGGAACAGCGGAGCGCGCGGCGAAGCCTCAATGCAGCCTAAATAAACTTTTCCTCCGTGGTGGTGGACACGAGGAAGAATAAACAGACAGCAACCGCATGGTTGGCTCAGTGGGTGACTGTTGTGACCGTGAACGTGGAGAGAAAATTGGTGCGGACGTCCCTGGGTTTGGTGGGTTTGGTGGAGGTGGTGCTGCGCTGGGAGTGGACGGAGCGTTTCCACCCTCCACATGACACGAGCAGCCGCCGTGGACTCTGTTGTTGTTGTGTCTCTGCTAGTTGGTGCTGCTCGGTACTCGGGTCGTGTCAAACCCACATCCTGGACCACATGGTGTCACAACATGCTCCATGTGAGGGTTTGGGACCGACGCGTCACGTTGTCGGGGATGTTACTGAGCAGCATTCACAAAAGCGGAACAACAGGTGTTAGACACTTCATTGCAGCATATTTATTGTCATAAGTCATGTCTTACAGCATGTTAAAGTCACAGTGGCAACATCTGAGACAAACTTGTGGGAATAATGAGGGGTAAAGTAGGTTAGGAAGGTGGAGAGCAGCTGGTGGAGTTGCCATGGAGGTACACAAAGAATCTATTGTGCGTAAGCGATCCTTGTGGGGCTTCTTGTCTGTTAATAGAGGGTGCTATCAACTTTAACTGAAGCACTGTTTCAAAGGGAGTCTGGCACAGGAGTATGTTAATAGACTAGGACAGTAAATAAAGAGGGCTCCTCCAGAGTGCAGTGATGGTCAGGTGATGGCTGCCAACTGGGGGGAGTGGACAGATTTTATAGTCATTTTAAATGTGTGTTAAATAGAAGATTTAAATAACACTGACTACATTGCTGCTGATTCAGGAAAAAGCTTTGCATCATAACATGGATGTCTGAAGAGAACCGGATACAGCATTGGAGGCGGGGCCCTTGCATTTCTATGAAAGCTGCTCAGTGGTGCATGAAGCCAAAAAGTTTGACTTGATTAAATCATGCAGCTCATCTATACTTTGAAAATGTTGTCGAACCAGTCATTTCACAGGGGTTGTGATGCTCAGACTTGTCTTTCCCAATTTAAGTCAAAGTTTTACTTGTTACAGCATAATGTCAGGTAATTTTTCATATATTGTTCTGCTGCAAAAAATGGCTGAAGTGAGATGAACAGGCTGAAACTTTATCTTATTAGTTATTGACACAGTTTTCCTTTGGGGAAATAATTTACAGATGAAAAAAGGTAATAAATCGCAATGTATTTTATCGCAATACTTTAAAATCACAATAATATTGTTTCATGATCTCATGATCGTGGATCCTCTGGTGATTCCCACGCCAACCAGTAGCACCACGTAAGTTTTACAGTTTGGCCTAGGGATGCACTGATCCGATATCTGGATCGAATATCAGCCTTGGTATCATCAAAATATATGGATTCTGTTCTACATGTAAAGGTATATAGCTTTTTAGGTCAACCATGGTATCAGATCGGGTATCGGCTGATACTCAAAGCCACAGCATTGTGATCGGTATCGAAACTGAAAAAGCTGGATCGGTGCATCTCTAGTTTGGCCATGATGCCAAATTGGCTTCAGAGTCTGGCGCACTTCCTGTGGGCCTGCATAATATCCTACAGTACAGTATCCTACAGTACAGCCCAATCTCAAGTGGGCTGTACTAGGAAAAACCATTGCATAATAACATGGATGTTTAAAGACATCACGATACGGTGTTGGGGACGGGGCCCCGTTCATTCCTATGAAAGCTGCTCAGTGGCTCATGACGCCAAAGAAGTTTGACTTCCTGGGTATAAAACTACCTGGGTCTTCCGCATCATTGGGCCCGTAGAGCAAGCACGCTAGAGACTTTGCATGCCAAGCGGCTAACTTCTGATGGCAGAGCTGGCTTTTTCTGGTTTAGCCCTCTGCAAACTTGACTGTGGATAGAAATGATTCAATCGAGCTGCTCCTCTAGACTTTGGAAATGTTATTGGACCAAATTAGTCAAAACCCAGTAGTGAAACAAGTCATTTTACAGGGGTTGTGATGCTCTTTTCCGATGTAAGTCAACAGCTCTACGTGACGGTTGTAGTATAGTTTGGCCACTATGTCAAATTGGCTTCAAAGTCCAGCCCACTTTCTGGGGGCCTGCATAATATCCTATAAGTAACAACATCTCCAAATGTTTCCCTTTTTGTGTTAAGAAGTCCATTCTAAAAAAACCATCCATTTGCAAAACAAATGATGAACAACCTGAGATGTCTTAAGAAAAATAAGTGCTTTTTCGACAATATGTCTCAATTTTGTCGCAATCAGTCAGTCTGCTACTCACTGTTGCTACATGTCATGTTGGCGTCACTACACCAAACTGAAGTGGAAGCTATAGAGGAAACAGGTGAAGGTATCACCTGCCATACAAACTATTTACAAATCAAAAGTGTATGCAGTGCCTTAGCATTAGGGTTACAACAATTCTTTTGTGCTAAAGCTGCTGATTGACAATATGTTGCAGAATAGCATCTTGCGATATGATCACAATAACTGCTCCTTTTTTTCAGACATCTGTATCCTGCTCAGGGAGGAAAGCCTCAGTGTCAGCATTTTACATGAAGTAGCTACTCACTGTTTTACTTGCCTCTGAAACCTGGCGCCTCTTAGCCTTCATAAGTGCATCAATATTAGCTGTGCAAAGTCATGTAGTGGGCCAAGTTGGACCCTTTGGCTGCATGTTCAACACCCCTTTTGTTAAGGTTTTGTGAAGTTATACTGCAGCATTTTCTTCTGCCTTCCTGTACCTGCATGTCAACATAGTTAGATTAATTTGCCATCATGCACAAGCTGACCTGAAGCAGATGGTGTTACAGCAGAGGTCAGAGCTCCTGTTGAGCTCTGTTACACTGTGATGTCACATGGCTGCAGCCAGTTTGTACCTGACACCAGGCGTTATTCCTAAATTAAACAATGCTCTGATGAACGAGGGCTGTCCTTGGAGCGCGCAGACAGCAGGGGAGCTTCTTCAAGTCAAGTGGACAGCTCAATATTTAAGACGTAATAAAAGAGGAGGTGGAGAGAGGGTTTGCATCTGCTACAGGCAGGTGAAGAGTGATTGTTGCATTTACTGGTGGTCCGTCCGTCCAGTTTCGTTTCCCTGTAAATCTGATTTCACACCTGCAACAATGTATAAAACCACAGTGCGCTTTCAGTGCTCTGCACTCTCACGAATGTCTCATAAGAACTAAATCTATAATTACAAGTGGATTTTAAATGTGGAAGAAGATGAAGCCAATTCATTATTAAAAAAAAAATCCAAAATCAAAGCATGTTTTTAAAGGGATCAAACAATTAACTTTAGTTAACTGTGTTGATGCCTGAGGCTGTCATTCTTTTAACTCTTTACCACCCACCACTTTTGGGTTGGTCCACCTAAGTGATGAATAATAAAGTATTAGACCTCTGCAAAGGATTCAGGATTTATTACATTATTGGACTGCTTTGAAAATCGAGACACCATATTTTTAGTGTTTTACTTGTGTACTCTGCTGTGTGTTACGGTCTTTTTGAATATGAACACAATGACAGAAAAGAGAAGAGTCTAACCTATCAATACACATACCCTGTGTTCATATTCATGTCACTTTTCATAGCACCAGCAGTCCAGGAAAGTTCCACGGTGTGCTACATCTAACAGGCGGGACAGTGGGTTAAAGGTTAAAACACTTTGAACACATTTTCTTGTCTGTTCATACGACTTAACTTGTTTTGAAGGTAGAAAAAGTTTCATTTTATCTTTGTTTTTCTCACTTGCTCAAAATAGTTCTCTCCACCTTCTGCTGTGTTAAATGTGTATTTAGTGTCCTGCTGTTGAGTCATTTTCTAGTGTTTGTTGTTTTGCAGTTTTTCTAGTAGGGGAGGGCAGGGACAAGACTTTAACTTCTTTAGTACTTCCTTCTTTGCACAGAGATGCATTTATGTAGGGTAACCATATTTTATTGTGAACAAAGCACACATCCTCTGTCTGTACCAATCATTTTTTAAAATATTGTATAAATGAGACACGCACAATCAGACCGGGAGTTCTCGTTCTGCATTGTTACTTGTGCCCCTCTGTCAGGATGAAAGAGACACAGATGTGGGTCAGAAGTAATAGCTGGATAAATCGACCACAAAAAGAGGAAATACTAAATATTTCTGGCATATAAAGCTTATAAATGCTCCAGTGAGTCCTCCAGCAAATCGTCATGCTACTCTCTAATCAGTTTATCATGTTTATTGTCGCAATTGTATGAAATTGATGCATAGCAGTCATCTAAGTGAATAATCACCATTTTCTCTTACAAATAACATAGGGTTGGAATTAGATGGTTAAACGGTCACAAATCTTCACCAGTCATGTGCACTCTGTTATTCATTAACAGCAAGAACAGTCTGAGCAAATGGACCAGCAACATACTGTTACTTTCATCCTAAGAAAACACCAAAGATAATGATAGAATGATAAGTTAAACCTTCACTGATACTTAACCTACGGGTTAGAGCTGCCCCCCGACTGAGAATTTTCCTAGCTCACCAATAGTCATCATTTAGGGCCATTAGTCGACTAATTGATGATTTACATCTGTAACAATAGAAAGTTACCTAAGAAATGAAAAACACTTCTTTTGTCTATTTTTTGCGCAACAAGTAAAAAACTGTTGGCAGATTTGGCAAATTGGCAAACCGGATAGGGTTGATTTTCTCAACAGTGAGGTACTTCCTGTGGATTTCCTGGCAAGTTTCTGAGACAGAGTATAACAAGAGAAAAGGTCTGTGAAACTTGCATCACAGCCCTCCCCTAAAGCACATCCTGATGATTGTTTGTCCCTCAAATAATGTTTAATTTCACTAAAGCTTGCCTGGTGAAAGTGGGTTTTAGAGGTTATGTCCAACGTGGTATTGTTTTTGCCAGTTTAAGTCTTCCACTGACTTCCAGCTGAAGAGACTTGGGCTCCATCTCGGCCTTTTAGCCTGTCCATTAATGTACTGTAAATGCACAGGCTGCATTATGTGTCCAGTGACATCACCCCTCTCAAACACGGCCCCTGATGATTCCATCAATCAGAGGGCTTGAATCATACTGAAGCAGGAAAATGTGTTAGTGTCTCTGCTTTGTGCAAGCGTGAGAATTTCCTGTTTTTGTCTTCTGAGAGGAGAATACAAGAGAAAAGCTGGTTTGTTACTGTAAATGTAGATAGTTGGGCCAGGTTCCTCATTTAATCCATTTCCTGCTTTTATTTGATGAACAATGTCTCAATAGGTCAGATGGTGAATCACAAGACTAGCGATCTGAAAACCACTTTCACATTCATGGTATCATAATGATGCAGATTAAGAGAGGGTACACTTCTGGGGCCATTTTTTGAACACTGTCTACCCAATTAATGGATATCAATGCAAACAGCAGCAGCAAACCTTCTTTAACTGGGGAGTGATTTTCTGTCCTGGTGCTTTAATTAAGCATCAGGATAGAAAGCATCATTAAGCAGTCGTAAAATTCAGTGAGCTTTACCATTTCTCTTCCATTCAGTGGCCCTGAGTTCCTAATAGTTGGTTTTTAAAGTGTCTATATCCTGCCAGAGGTGTGCACAGCAGTCATGAAAAACAGAATCCACCTCAGCTCAGGACGGCCTGTGTATCTGGGCCGATGAGCAGCATCTATTACATAGACTGTGGCACCATATGAGCTGCATGGATCCTTTTTTTTTGGTGTTTTATTCACATTGCATCGTGAGTCATGTGTGTACAGTTACCAAGTCGTATGGTGAAATAAATACAGAGGGATATTAATAAACAGATATAAGTTCTCTGAGATGCTGATTTTAGGGGCCAAATTCTGAGCCTCGCTGTATTATTGATGATGGAGACCATTAGAGAGCATTTCTATTGATTAGCTTCCTCACAAAGATGCTCGTTAAAGCACAGTCGGGAATGCGTGAATGAAAGTACATGAATGAGCTTATGCACAGTATACTTAAATATAGTGATGAACATGCATGACAACCCAGTGGAAACCTTAATTAAAGTTAAAATGTTCATATGATATGAGTTAGACGCCAACATTCAGGACGTAGTGCCTGCTTTATTTAGCAGGGTAAATAGTAAGGATGGAGTGGTGAATATGGGTTTGCATCAGACTTTCATGTTGGAATTTAGAGTGTGCGTCCTTTTACAGATAATAAACTAGCAGTTTATGACTATGGGAAGGATTGCTGTGAATTTTTGTGCAGACATTCATGGTGCTCGGAGATTAAGTCTTCTGACTTTTCCTCTATTAGAGTATGAGGTTGAAGTTTGTAGTTTTTAGTAAATGTCTCGACTATTGGATGTTGCTACATAATTCACATACTTTCATGTTCCCCTCAGGATGAATGCCAATCATTTTTGTGATCCCTTGCCTTTCCCTTAAGCACCATCATCACGTCCAATTTTTAATTTGTCCCACATTCCAACCAGCATTTGTATGTGGGGCCAATGTGGGTAGTAAGTGGGTTGACAAATGGGCCCCATATGGGATTTTCCATTGGTTCCATATTGGCTCCATGACAGCTGCCCGCATCGTCGGCTTTGCCCAAGTGGTTTGCCCCTCCTGATTATGTTTGAACTGCCTGGGTACCAAGTGGATATGGCCTCAAAATGGACATCTTATCTTGGGCTGACTTGGGTAAACCGACCCATGTAGGCAGTTGACATGTGGCCTGTATGTAACCCATGAACAATTTGATAGATGGCCCATTTTTCATCTCGTTTACCGCCCACATGGACCTCACATAGTGATGTTGTCTGACCAGATTCAGTCCCATCAGCCTTAGCTGCACTTTGAGTTAAGTAGGCATATCACAATACCAGAAATTTAGTAGTATATACCAATACCAAAGATGGATTCTCCATACCCAACTCGATACCATGTTAAAAAAACAATAAATCCCATGTAATCAAACAGATGCTCCTTTATTAAAAACAATTAAATAAATCAGAAGTACAAAGACACAAAGTGCTAGTCTATTTGGGTTTTTGACATTTTGTGAGTGAGGACACATGTTTATATATGACCTTCAGTATATCAACATTTTCACTCCTTCATTGTTGTTGTGGAGCACTTGTGCATGTAAGATGTGACTGTTGGTCTTTGTGGTAGGCTGTTTATCCCGTCCCTTCTCCGCTGTTGGATAGCTGGGGTGAAAGGTGACAGTGCCAAGTGCAGCATTTTATCAAAGTGGAACATTTCTCAACCCATAGTGACCAGAAAAAACGCCAATTGTGCAGCACTCAGGACAAAATAGATGCTCAATGCATTGTTATACTGCTGGCAATTGTAGGGTAGTGTAAAAACACAGCGCTCCCATTGGAGTCAGGAAAAAACGCTTGAGCTGTCACTGCAGCTGCACTTGTTACCATGTGTTCCACGTGTTGTTGTTGTTACTCTGTGCTGGTGCACATTCTTCTTGTTCTCCTTTTGGCATTCAACAGCAGACTAGAATACTTGTAGGAAAATGCTGCACCGTCATATCCAGAATCCCTGGTAGTTATCGTACCAGAGAAAAACAGGCACTGTCATGTTTTCAGAATGATGGCATTGACATGGTACAGACGTATCTGTTGTCCTGACATCCCTTGTGTTTAGTGCAAAGATAAGCGCTAAACTTAGGTGATGAACATGGTAAAATCTACCTACTAAAAACATCAGCGGGTTACTGTAGCATTGTGAGCATGATGTCATGCTAGTGCTAGCATTTAGCTTGAAATACTGCTGTGCCTAATCACAGCCTCACAGAGCTTATTGTCCGCCTTTAAACATTGGCCTCAGTCTTTCCCCAGTCCATAGTTTATTTGCCATATTCTTAGTACTGTCAGTTCTCGATTGTTGGTGTTATCATTGTATACAGAGCAAATTTCTATTTGCTTTTGACTGTCTTTAATTGTAATCTTTTGCTGTGTATGTCTGTTGATTGCCACAGACTCCGAATTAATTTCCAATACACTTTTGTCCAATGAAGGACAGTAAACTATAGTTGGAAGAATAATCAATAAAAAAATGGTGATAAAAGTTAAAGAACACCATCATCAGTCTCTTTCATTATATTGTCATTAAAAAACCTTAATATCAGTCCTGTTTTAGAAGCTAACACGTAAGGATGCCCTCCACAAACTGCATTTTCTGTTGTTGATTCTGGGATATTGACAGAAAAACCCCTGACTGAGAAGCAGGGGATCCCTCTGTGTTAATGTGCTGTTATAGATCGGAGGTAGTAGGCGTAGCCAGTCTGTCTGTTTGGTTTATTTCCCTCTTGTGTCTTGGTCGGCCTCCCTGCACTCAGCAGCGTGTATAGTCACCTGATACAGGAGATGCTGCCTATACACTCAGTGTCTCAGCTTGTATGGACATTTTATCTCATGTGGGACGTACCTGTATTGACAGTTTACTTCAGGCTCCAACACTCAAGACAGAAACGCACAGTCCTGGTGGCTGCATGCTGTTGTACAGCAAGTTAAGTTTTGGAGCTGCAGATTTAACAGGAAATGAATCAGTAAGTGAGAGTCCACTTGATCTGACTTCCTGCTTGTTGGTGTTCTCGTTTATCTTTTATCTTTGCTGTATATCCAAGTCGACTTTGAAACAGCGCTGTGTGTAAATGAGACCTTTAGGTGTGCAGTTCTTTTGTATCTCAGATGACAATGGCGGATCTCTGCTTAGCTTTCAGCAAAGCAGAAACACAAACATTCACTGTAACCCAATCATTATCTGTGGTGATACAAACCACCAGCTTTATGTAAACAAGACTAGACGTCCCCTCAGGTTCGCACAAAGCATTCCACAGGCATGTGTACATACACACACACACACACACACACACACACACACACACACTTTAAACTGTGCTGTTTTTATCTTGTATTTAAGTCTTGTGGTTTAAATCACATGATAAGAGTCATGTTATTCTCCTTTTTTCCTTATGACAAACCATATTGACTTTTGCAGCTTTTGTGCACAGTCAGCAAATTACTAACCCATCCTGTTACTCTGTTTTAGTTTAAATGGCACTTGAACTCACCATTTTGTGTATTCTTCCATGGCTGTGTTATACCGCCATGTTTTATCTTAGACTAGTCGACACCTGTCCACAGCAGCACTTAGTTCAAAAACAAATCTATTAAGGACAACTTATGGTACGACTAGGAAGATAATTCTGTTACTGGCCTGTCACTTTATATGTAGACATGACCTTGACCATTTTTCTGACCTAGATATGTGTTTACATGTGTTATATATATATATATATATATATATATATATATATATATATATATATATATATATATATATATATATATATATATATATATATATCAACTAGGGCTGGGCAATATGGTCTAAAAACAAATTTCAGGCCTGGTAGCACATACCTGGGCTCCAAAACTTTCAGCATGTGAATAAACCCCGGCTTTTCCATGGTAAATATGGCCACCATATCTCTTGCAAGATACATTGCGACTGCATCCCTGATCGCTTTCCACCGGGCCCCTTTCTCATCATACGGCAGTGTTTCCCCTACCATTATATTGTCCCCCTGCACCTGCAGCAGGGCACCGAACACACAGTCCATGGAGAGGAGCCTGTGTTGCCTTCAGGCCTTGTCAGGTAAATAACAAATTCAAGCACCAGAATAGGGATATTTTCGTATGGTGCAACACCTCTCCCACTCGGCAGCATGCCTTTGTTTGAGGTGCTGCAGTAAATTGGTAGTACTGCTACCTTGGGTAGCAACAGCCTTCAGACACACTTTGCAGCGGGGTGCTGTTTGTTCTGTGTCTGACGCTCACTGCCATGATGTTTGTTGTTGATGTTCATTAAAACAAATCGACCTAAACTACAAATTCGAATTAATCGATAACATCGATTTATCGCCCAGCCCTAATATCAACAACATTTTAGCCAACATGATACCAGAATAAACAGAAGATTTTCCCCCACATTACTTGGGTGCAGCAGTTCTCCCTTTTTCTCTGTTTACCGTCTTCTTGTGTGAGTCCAAAGAAAGATAGAACAACACTTTAAAATGATACAGCGTGGCTTGCCGGTAGACTGCAGCTGTACTTTTGGAGTTGAAGACACACAGTCCTGGTAATCGTTAGTTTACCAACCCCCGGCAATGTCCGCTGTTCGTAGTTTTACCCTCCAGCAGCTTCATCCTCCACTCAGTTAATCCACCAACAAACTGTCAGGCTCCCAGGCCGCCCATCCCTTAGAGACGAGTGCAACACAGCAGCCTCGTACAAAGGTGCCATAAATTCATATATACTCTCTTGTGTATATTAACAGGTGTTCTTATGATCAGTGGTATATGATGGTCTTAATTTTTTTTCTCACTGTACCTGGTGTTGCTACAGACTAGTATTGAAGGAATTGAAGTAGAGATGTTGGATGACTCAGGGCATCATACAATAGTTTTCTCTTGATTTGCTTTGACTTGTACATATGTACACTAATTCTGTTCTATTTATTTTGTGCATTGGTTGCCGCCTGCATTGATTTGTTATTGTCCCTTTTGTGTTTGTCCCTTATATCTCGTGGAGGGGTCAAAAGGAAATGAAATGAAATACAAGAGAAATTTATACTTGGTTATCAACCAGTTTGAACCTGGATATTGGCCTCTAACAATGCATGTAGGAACTTGTTCAAGGTTCGAGTTCATTTGTTGGCATAGTACAACACTGGGTTACACAACAAAATGTAGCTGTAGCAGGAGTAATGAAAACACTTGTGAATCCTTTAAACAGATGATATGGCCGGTGTCTTAGCATTAAAAGATTCAACACCAAGGAAATATTCTCCATCGACTACAGTTGTGCATCAGTTATCATAGATACAAAAATAGAGTCAATGTCCGCTCTTCCCACCAGAGTCCTGCACTCCGCCTGTCAAGTGTGACAGCTGGATGCAGACTCACGTACGTGTTGCACGCTCATCTGATTAGATAGCAGCAGAAAGACAATAAGAGATGAAACCGGTTGGAAGGGGATACTAACAGACTGGACTAATGCTGTTTTAACAGTTTATTTATCAGCTGATCTCCTTAAAGCAAAACACTGAATCCAAATAAAACTCTGTGAAATTGACACAGCATAAATCAATGAATCCAGTGTATGAGTATCCCTTTGTTCTGGCTCATGGAGATATCCCTGCAGACGGGGGTTTCTGTGTGACTGTCTAGACTCGGGGCCTGTGTGTATCATGACATCACTGCCCCGAGGGCGACTGATAACAGATCTGTCTGAAAAAACACCAGTGAAATGAATAAGACATCCTGAGTGCAAATTTTTAGCCTTTAAGTAAATTATAGTGAAGGGGATGAATAATCTAACAAAAATCTACGATTTTAAATGTGACCATGGCTGTTTTTTTTTTGTTTTTTTTACTTTTACTACTGCTGCTACTAATACTACCCTACTGTAACTCCTCCTCCTACTACTACTAATTGTCCCACTAGTACTGCAGCCACTAGTGATACTATTAGTATTACTTCTACCACTATAACTGCTACCTCCAATGGTCCTGGTGCAACTGCTACTAAGACTCACACTACTGCAACTAATAGTTCTGCTACTGCTACTAGTGCAACTACCTCTGCCACTGCTGCCAAAACTACCATTACTAGGGATGATGCAATCTCAACGGTCGTTGTCGGAGCCATTAAAGGCATTTTTTAACTGATCTGGATCTGTTAGCTACATAGTGCCTGATCTGTTCCTTTGTTTTACATCAGCTGTCACACAGGTATTTTTGCTTGTAAAGCTGTCATGCTCAGCAAAGCGGAAAGCAGCTAATGTCAGCTTTCCAATTCTCAACTTTGATGTCTCTCCTCCCCTCCGCTAGGATTAAGATATAAGAGCAGGGGCTGAGTCACGCCTGCATTGAAACACCACATGTCATAAACTGCGGCAAAATCCAGTATGTATTTTGTGTGTGTTAATGTTATTTACCAAGATTTCATGTCAGCATAGCGTGAGAGTCTTGGTGTCATATATGGCTCATGAGGTTTTCACTGCTGTGCTTGGAGGTAGAGTCAGACAGTGGTGCTTAGCTCATGACAGCCACATTCACCACGTTGCTGCAAGCGCAACAAAAACCCCACAAGCAAAAAGCCACTAACAGTGAATATTTTTAGGTACCCTCATCTGCACAAACGATGTATAAATGCCGAGAAATAAACACTCAGGTCAAGACAGGTCATTCAGGGAGGCTAACTCAGGCAACAGACACTGGAGAATAGTCTCCTAAAGGGATAGAGACATCAATATTAAATGAATCACATTGGAATCTGGGGCAGATAAACTTGATCGGGACATCTTAAACTATTGCAACTACTACTAGTGTTACTACTGCTACTCATACGAAAACTGCAACTGCTAGTGCTGCTGTTTATACTGACGGTGTGGCTACTAATGTTAACACAACTTGTTGTTGTAATAATACATTTTGAAACATTTATTTTGGTAATACAATTTTAAAGGTTCAGTAAAAACAAAACAGACGAAACATAAAGTCTGTAAGGTTTTCTTGGGAGCTCTTCCTTGTTTTGATATGTTTGGTTTGGTTCTCGTTCTGTCTTCTGTTTGTATTGTCCTCTGGGACTTACGTACTGTATGCATGAAACATCTTGAACTGAAGAAGGAAGGGTTTTTAAACCCTCAGACTTTGGTGTCCTTTGTCCGGAAATCAGGAACGTGACACATGATTACTCGGTGACTCAGAGTGACTCCATTCTTTCTGCTGCCCTTCAGTGTGGGCGAGTGGCATCGATCCACATGTGCAGTACTTCGTCAGACAGTGTACTGTGCTCATAAAAGTGGTGTTGTCAGCTGCAAATCTTGGCCCCAGCTGCTCCCTTTCCCCTCGGACTTAGTCATGTTAATAATAACTATCCTTTGACCTCCATAACTGATGCCCTGCCTACAGTAACCCCACGGCTGGTTATTTAGGTCTATTATAAGAGGATTCTGTCTCATTCCCACTGATAAGCACAGACACACCCCCGATCACCTCCCCCCCCTTCCTCTGTCTAAAAAGCTGTCCCACTTCCTATGCTTTGTAAAATGTGAGAAGAGGATGTCACTGTTCTGTGGAAGTGGAACAAAACGTTGATTAGTGCTAACAAAAGAAAACTAAAGATAGAAC
This sequence comes from Epinephelus cyanopodus, assembly GCA_026686955.1. NCBI lineage: Eukaryota > Metazoa > Chordata > Actinopteri > Perciformes > Serranidae > Epinephelus > Epinephelus cyanopodus. Next base: position 28,492,813 of record CM048932.1, on the reverse strand, counting down.
TCGTCAGCTGGGAGATAAGAAGTTGGTTTATGGTTGTGCTGGCATGTTGCGAAATGTTACATGGTGTGGTCATGTAGGCCCAAATGGTAAATGGATGATCTCATTCAACTGTAATTGAAAGCTACACTGATCAATGTTTCTGTTTATTAACACTTAGTCCAAAGACTGTATGAAACGTGACAACCTTTTGCCTCTGTTTTTTCTCATAGTTGTGGCTTTTAAGATACACATACGGTGTGATTCAGTCTCAGGGCATTAGGCACCAAACAGCAGATAGTATAAGTTGGCAACCAACTAGTAAAGAAAGTAGAACATACGGCAACTAAGATGCCAGATTTTCTTTGTGTTTGTAGTTAGTAGGGGCGTCAAAGCTTCAGTGATAATTACCTGCCAATATTCGAAGCTTCGATGTGACATGATGGGTCTTGGAGGGATGTAATATCAACCACCTGAATCAACCAGACTTTGGAAGAACTTAGCATGGCTGCTTGTGTATGTGAGGGAGAGATAGAAGAGAAGATGGAAGGTGGACTATTGTATTGGGCTGCGTCACTAGTTGCAAAGCAAGTGCTTTACTGCAGTTGCCAGCTGCAGATGCCTGTCTGTAATTCGTCACACAAGTTCTTTTTACTCGTTGAGCGGCCTGTTCAGTTACTTAAAGCAGGGTTTAATAAACTGCACTGATGACACTGGCTTTTTCGTGTCTGACACTTGTTACCTCCCTTCAGCTTCCTCCACCAGTTTACCAGTGAAAAACCCCCAAAACAAAACATGAAGCATTCGAATACTGATTTAGACAATTACAAAAGCAGCCATTTAGCCTGAAGCTTTCGGGCCAGCCCTAGTTGCTAGGGGATACATATACATATCATCATCTTAAAGATGTCTGTGTCACGTCTTCCGTCCAAGCGCACATTTTTCCTAAATATTCACACTGTGCTAGCACCAGGCTGATGTTAGCAAGCTGCCAAGAACAAGACGCTGAAGATATTAAATCCCCTCGTAGGAAAGAGTCAGCAGTGTGAAAATATTGGGGATTTTGGAGAAAAGACAGCTCTACAGACAAAGCACATGCCATAAATGAGCAGTGCCATTGGAGCATAAAATACTCAGACAACGCCACAAACCAGGCCGGGCACCAAAAACAGGAGCATGGCGTTGAGCTTGTGCTTGTGCAAGCGTTATTGTGTCAGATACGTGCTCACCAGATTTAATCTGCAAAACCTGAACTTCAACTCTAAAACAGCCATGAGTGTTACAGCTACCATTTCATATTTCATTACAGTGTTGTCAAGTGACAGTTTTGTGAGCTACTGTGTACTCTGGAGCCGAAATATGCAATCCTATCAAGACAGCACTTAAGTGAAACTTGCGTAACGAGTCTGTACAGTCAAGCTAAAGATGAGATCAAATGTCAGTAAATAAACGCAGAACAAGTTGCTATCACTACAAGTGGCTGGATGTCATTTACAACAGAAGCCCATGTGTGGTAATTTGTTTTTAATTAAATGTCTGGAGGAGCTCAGTAATAAAATTGTCAAATCATCCTTAAGTTGCTTTTTATGAGTTGATGTAAATATAACTAATTGTGTTAATATCATATTATGCTAAAACTAGTGATTTACAGCTGCACTAGTTGTGGATTATTCCGACCCATGAGGCCAAAAAATGTGTAATTGCAGCTCTAACTTTTAATTGAACCAGGTTAATTCCACAGAGGTTTTCAAATGAATCATTTGTTGTACAAAGTATATGTTATAAAAAGGTGTTGTGATCTGAAAGACAGCAAAGGATGTGCGTTTGCTAAGAGGTCGGAAGGACTGTGCGGTTTCGGTAGATGTCAACTGAGAAACCACATTGAATAACTCATGGCAGGACACGCAGATTAAGTCTTTTATAGCCTATATTTAGAGGTGAACATGTGTGTGTTTGTGTTTGGTCCAGTTTTTTAGGAGCCACGAGAGATTTAAATCATCATTCCATCTCCCCCCACATACTGTTAATCCTCCAACGACCTCTCCCTCCTCACCTACATTAATAGACAAAGCTCGTCTTTTGTCATAGATGAAAATAATTCCATCACGGGACACATGCGTGTATTCGACTCAGTCAGAGAGCTGTGGTATCAGAGGAAAGTTGTAGATGATAAGTTTTCTGGTTGGTTCACATACAGATGAGCATCCAGAGAAGCAAAAGAGCAGTGTTTACCCCTTCATTGCAACCTTGTCAAGGACAGTTTACCTGAAAAGGAAATAATAAGCATGTGCTCGTGACAGTGCAAGATGTAAACATTAATGGCGTCCCCCTCAGCTGAGCTGTAACATTAGCTAGCTCAGTGGTGCTAGGTGAGCTAGCAGCAGATGCACTCTTCCTTCTGCTTTCTTCTACGGTTGGTGAGTGTGGTTTGGTAGAAAGAAAATAGTTCCTACATGAAACTGCTCACAACAAGGTCTGTGGATTATCTCGAATAACCAGGTCATGATTTCTGGAAAGCGACATTGCCGTTGAGATTTTCAAAAGTATTTTTTTGCCGCTTTGAGCTCCACAATTCGAGTGACATCTAGTTGCATTATATTGGAGAGAATGCAGACATCTGTATGGCCGGTGTCTCCAACATTTGGCAACACACACAAAAACAATCTAGACTGATAGTGCCAAAGGTGCTGCACCACTTGTTTTGTTTGTTAGTCATGTTTAGTGGAGAAGCACCATTGGTATTAGAATAGGTTAGAAATTCTAGAGGGGAGGTTTTACCGAAATCCCTTCAGGTTCCTTACCTCTACTTGCATCTTGTGTGCAAATCCAATTCAGGTAACAGTTAATATTTGTACTTGGTGATTCTAGGGTGGACTATCCCTTTGAGGTTGGAATGATTACATGACCAACACATTAGTCAACACGCAGAAAATGAAAACGAATTCATGTCTTATCGATGTTTGTCGAGCAAAAATGTCACTCAGTCTCTGCTTACAGCATCTCAAATGAATTTGCAGCTCTCCTGTGTTTTATAACATTGTAAATGAAACATCCTTGGCTTTCAGACTGTGCACAACCTTGTGCATTCGTCAGCTTCTTGTGACACTGTACAAATTAAACAATGATCAATAGATTCATCTAAAATGAAACAATGTCGTGTTCAGTTCTAGACATTTTGAGTTCATTCCACAAACTCTCTGCTTTCTTTTCCGTCTGCTTCCATTTTTCAAGTTGTGGTCAGTCAGTGTGTGTGCACGTTGCGGGACCCTCAGCTGTGGGAAATTGTGTTTTTGGCAGGTTTGAAGCAGCAATAGTTTCAATGTTTGTTTCTGCTTTCTTGTCAGTTTCTTAAAGCACTGGCTTATTGGAGGCAGCAGGGTTTCAGCTCTGTTGTCCTGATATGGTGTTCTATAAGCCCCAGGCCATCAGCAGCTGTTATTGTTGAACCTATTTCACCTGCAAACGAAAGGTGTTCGTAACACACCATGTTAGGTCCATGTCCTTCTCCAAAATCACTGCAGTGGCTGGGAGCTGCTTCTTTACTAAGTTTAGCTCATGATCATGTGTTCCTAAAGGTCACTAATTGCAGAAATAGCCCAGATCTTTGGTTTATACTGTTTTCGCCTCCCTGCATTGGCTTCCAGTCTCTTTTATAATCCATTTTAAAGTTCTTTTAATCACATACAATGCCCTAAATGATCTGGCATCGGAGTATATAACTGAGCTTCTCACACTGTACCGTCCAAACAGGCCCCTGAGGTCTGGTAGTCTGGGTCTTCTAACTATTTCAGAGTCCAGGTTAAAGTTCAGTTCTTGCTCCTTGGCTTTGGACCAGCCTCCAACTTTGTGCTTTCAGCTCGAAAAGTGGTCCCCAAATAAAGTTAATACTGTCATTGCCGATGAGTCAGTTATTGATGCTGCTCAATAGCAGTTTAAACACACCGTCATCATAAAGTCAGCTGGGACTTAATAACAGTTACATAAAGAGGGAGCGAGCAGAGGTCTGAAGGTCACTGCTGGGTGTCAGCTGATACTAAATGACTAATCAAACAATCAAAGCAGGTGAGGGGAGTTTGCACAGGGTAGATTTCTCTCTACGTCAAGTATGTAGCTGGATAAAAAACAGTGAAGATAAGGTATAGCAGTATATTTAGCTATAGTAGTCATTCATGTGAAATTACAAGATTTAACCCTTTAAAAATACAGTCAGTATGTATGCACATGGAGTTGTCGAACTCTGATTAAACATTGGTCTGTGATTCATACAGTATACAGTCAGATATAGTGGTCTTATCTGTCATGAGTACAGCCTGTTCTGTCTTTGTGTTTGCTTCAGCCAGTTTGATCCTGATCTCAACATCCTGATCTTAAAATGATGTTTTTGATGTTGTCTTAGAACATTGACATTGACTCAAGACAGGTCCTGTAACAAGCTGCTTTGTATCTGATACCAGCACAATGAGATTGCTAATTGCCGCTAAGGGAAAAGCCGATGCTTAAATGTAGGTGTCCTCTGACATCGATACCATCAAAAGTGGTCCTAAACTGGCAGATAGAAAGTGTTTAAACATTTTAATTCTCAAGCTAGCCTCATACAAACATCAAGACGATGAAACAGAGGAAATATCCAGGGAATTGAATCATTAATTCACTAATTGCTAAATGCCTTATAATGAAAACCGGATGATAATCTAGCTGCGAGGCTAGATGTCAGAGTATCTTGTTGTCCTGACAGACTGAACACAGAGGCAGTGTGTGTCTCCTCCAGTCACGATGTCTAGATTTGAGACTAATGCAATGAAATGTGGACATTTCATGGCGTGATGGGTAACGTGGGAGCAAGTGTGCAGAGTGCAGATTACACGTCTGCTGGTTGTTTTATGATGTAACTTCTGCATGGATAAGCCTCTTACACATGCATGCAAACATACCCAGGGATTTGTGTAGCGTGTACATGCAGAAGTGTATCGACCTACAGTCAAACACATGCAAACACAAACATAAACTGATCCGACTCAAGTGTGCAAAGCTTGTCATGGGCTGGTTCATTATAGAATGCTGACCTATACTTTCCAAGCACTGTGTGTAATTAATGTTACAGCTCAGAAATCAACAGCAGTGATGAGAGCTAGTTTGACACTGCCTACGTCATACACCGTCCAAGTTTGTTAAACTCTTCTAAAGGGATGAACACTATTCTTCCAAAGGATATTACCTCATTTGGGGTTTCGACGATGATGGAGGAGACTGCTGGTTGAAATCTGGTGATTGTGAAGCCCATAGCAAATGATTCACATAATTTTCACACTCATCAAACCAGTCAGTGAGTCCTCCTTTCCTCTATGGAAGCGTTTGCGTTTGTTGTTTCTTTTACCTTTAATTTATCACTAGTCTGTACATTCTCAAGCTTACATCATAGACTGTATACCAGCAATGGACGTTGACACAGTGACGTCACCTATCAGTTTGTGAACTCCTGTTTGAAGCCCTGACTGGTTGTCGCCATCTTGGATTTTTGGAGCCAGTAGTGATGTGAAGTGACCATAGTTTGATGAGAGGTTGGAGCTGATCTTAATGCTAGCCTCTAACTTTAGGTGAAGTTACTTTCGTTTGGTTTAGGAAAAGAAACAAGTTTGGGTGTCCTTATTTTTAGGTAAGTTAAGTTATGTTGGTTAGGCCAAAGAAAAGAGACAGTACCTTAAAACAGACTCAAAGTGTACACGGTTCTGAACATTAGTCTCATGGGAAAAGTCCTGTGTTTTGTGGCCTGCCTCCTTACAGGGATCGATTCCTTTATCGTTCCTGTCAGTGCATTGATCACTTGATCGCAGCCTTAACAAATACAGAGGTTATACACATTTTACTGGATTATGATTACGTAGGACATGTACGAATTTTAGTGCATTACTTTTTGTAGGAAAACATACAAATAGTGCATAGGAACGCCTGAACTCTGATAATAAACCAGATATTGACCAATCTCTATTACAAATAATATTCAGGCTGTAAACTGCACTGGTTGTTGCTAGTATTAGAGATGTGAAAATACATTTAATTTCATTAGATAGGACCGTTGTGTAGTAATTCCCCAAATGACTGAAACTGAACCTTTTCCTTGTTTTAATAGGTATGTTATTGTTAGTGCTAGAGTTGTAGGCTAAATTGTCACTACTTTGTTTTGCATTTCTTGGTTTTTCAATCTCTGATAATGACCTTTCAATAGAATTGATTTTAAAATTTAAATATCTCATTTTCTTTGGCTTTTAAAAATGCACGTCTTTGATCCTATTTGGAGATGTTTGTGGTTGTTTTTGAGGCTGTGTGTGTGCTTTGATGCATATATTCCTAATAGGAGTGTAACAGTACATAAAATTCACATTTGGTTCAGTGTGATGCGGCGGCTCGTTCTTTGGCTCGATGTGTTTTTATCCACCGCTCTCTCTCTCTCGTCATTGTCCTCATAATTGACAGCGAAACCAAAGTGGCTCAAAGCACCAGACCTGGAGGTTATTGAAGGATCTTCTATTTCTGGTTAGTTAATAGCGTTAGTAACCATCTTGCAACAAGCTTGCTTAGTGGAGCGTGCCTTCCACTGTCTCACTGGAGTAGAAGTAGAGTTGGTGTGGGGGTGGGAGGAGCAGACAGCATGTTGCCTGTCCTGTCGTGTGCTGCCTTGTTGAATGCAGTGGCACTGAGAACATTATATTAAACACAGTTTAAGCTGTGTATTTTATTTTCCAAGTGTAATAGGATAGTTCAGCATATCTTTCAGTTCGTAATGCGAACCAAACCCAAAGCCTCATACCGACTGGTTCAATATCAATATGTGTATTGTGACACCTGTAGTTCCTCTGTATTGTGTCTTCTTCCTTTCCTGCCCCCGTCTTTCTTGAAAACATGCTCAGATCAGACCTGATTAAATGGGTCATTCTGTATATTCCACCTCTGCATGTCTTGTCTGTAACATCTGCTAAAACATTACAGTTGCACAACAGTAAGTTAAAAAACCATGGTAACTTTATGTTGTAATGACATGCAAAAGGTTGCCTCACACTCTTATCTGAGGCTCCGACATGCCTCATATTCATGCTTCTTGAGATGTGATGGAAACACAAATGCACTACATGAATGTTTAAAGGCTGAGTGTAGTTCCTGAATTTTGTTCCTGTGGCTTCTCAGTTGCTGAGCTTGTATGGTTGAAAGGCTTTAATAGAGGGCAATAATTCTATCTCCGTTTCACTGAAGCGTCTCTCAGTGCTGCGTTTCTGCCTGTTACTGATCTAATGGAGAGGTAACTCAGGACATGTCTGAACGAACAGCCCGTGCTCTGTTCTGCTGCAGGGGATTCCCTTACAGTCAGGGGTAATAGATCATAAGATCAGGTGGCTGTGTTTGACGTGTCTCACTGAGAAGCACCAGAAAGGAGACGAGGGAGGGAGATGTTGGAAAATAGAGAAGGACTAATTGTTTGCAGAGCTTAAAGATTTAATGAAGGTAGTAAGTGTAGCATCGGATTACTCGGCTGTCCTGTGGTGCTGAGTGACAGCTGTGACCTGTGGGGTTTCTGATACTAAAAATATTTCAAACGGTAAAAGACAGGTTTTAGAAATATTCAGGGAACAGAAGTTCAGTGGATCTTGGTGCATTTGCTTCTCTGTCCTTGACGGCTTTTGTTAATGATGCAAGAACAAAGAATGATCTCAAAACTCCCCAGAAAAATATCTTTTTCTGTCTGAGCTCTGACCTCACTGGTGAAATGAGTCTCGCAGAGACCCAACAAAACAAAATTGCGATTCATTTTTGTGCAGTATCATTCTGTAGGAATCTCTCCATGAATATTGCATGAACAGAGTGGTCTGTCCGTCAACACTGAACCAGTAGGGCCTGACAAATACAGACACATTTTAGTTTGAAATTTAATCTTAAAGGAATACTTAAGCTCCCAAATGACTATATGTAAATCAGTAACTCAGCCTGTGTAATGTTGAATTTGTGAAGAAAATTTAGTTTTTCTTGCATGCCTACGGTGATGGGAATCCAAAAATTGAGGAAATTATTGATGAATTGAACTAGCCAGATCCTGATTGCAGAGCTGATCCTCTTCCAAGTGTGTAGGCCTTAAATAATGACGTAAAGCTCTGGGTAGCCCTGCACTAAAATGATCAACTGCTCCACATTACCACAGACTGACTTTTACAGAAGAAGGGAAAGATACTGTATCTGATGGCTGTGATTGGTGGTTCCCTGTCACATGACATGCATTATGTGCTGTCGTGTTCCAAGAGCTGAACTGAGTTTATCTCTGAGTGTAGCCGTTGGGCCCTAAAAAATAGGTGCTTGGCAATGTACGAGTGTGACTCTTGCGTTTGAGCACGCTTGCAGAGCATCTACATTAAAAACAACTGTTGCTATTATGGTTGCATAGCAACTTAACATGCAACCTGCCTCTGCACAAAGTTTTTGGATTCGTCGTCACCGGAGGCATGCAAGAAAAACAGGTTTTCTTTACAAATTCAATGTGAGTAATTGATTTACAGATAATCATTTATGGTTCCTAAATGGTGGGTCTTTGTCCAAAAGTGGGTGGCGAATCTGAATGGACCCCAAGTGACTTGCAAACATATCAAGTTTATGAAAAGCACACTTTATTTAAAGCACAGTGATTTTCTGGCACAGAGCTTTTATTTTGAAGTGCCATTCCCTGCTGTAGTGATGAACGGAAAGCTACTAAACAGAGACAGCAAACTAGCTGAACACAACGCTGAATACATTAAACTGTGTGGACCTTGAGCTAATGACTAAGGAGAAATCTGGACCCCATGGCTGGACCAGTTGGGAACCAATGGATTAGAGGGTTAAAAAAAAAAACAGCATGTGTACAGCCCCTTAAACAACAGCAGAACCACACCAAAACATCCAAACTTTCACACCATACGGACGGAATAATCCAAGTGTCATTTATCCAGTTGTATGTGCAGCAGTAGCTTCGGGTTGATTACTGCCTCGATTGGTAGTTTGTTTGTGTTCGTACACAATAACACAAACTGACTGATCGAAGCAGTGGTAGACCAGCAGCTCCTGTGTTTAGTGAGGTAAAATTACTATTTTTGTCAATGGCGTCTTTCGTTTAAGAGAGCATCGGCAAGTTTCACTTTTACTTCAGTTACCTGTCGTAAAGGGCTGCCTGTTCGGGAAGCACTGAGCATATGGCGGGATAAATGAGACTTATACTGACGAGTTGTGTGAGAGTTTGCAAACAGATTTTTTGATGTAGATTTGCTGTTGTTTACCGCAGACCCTTTTACTTTAATTCATTACGAATTTTCTTCGTTCACCAGAGGTAAGCAAGGGGAACAAAGCTTCCTTTGCAAATTTAGTGTAACATGGAGTGAGTAATTGGTACACAAATGGTCATTTGGGGGGTGAAGTCAATAAAGGTGCTTTCACTACTGCCATCAGTTTCACATAAATTAGATGTACTACATGTTTAGGAGCATCCCAGGTTAAGATGTTGACCCATCAGGTATAAAAATCCATCAGGTTAATTGATTAAAAGTTTTCCCCAACCAGTTGTGTGTGATGCTAACTGAACTGCTGCATCCTCCTCAGGTTTTGTGGTTTGTAACAGTTCTTCAGAGGCTTCATTTAAAACAGTCCAGTCTTATCACACAGACGCTGCTCTGGGAGTTTCTGTGCCTCATTATGCTGGAATGTATATATGACGTCTGCTGAGCCTTTTAGTGCATGTTAGGAATGTTGATCAATTCAAACAGCCTCTTCTAATCTCATTCACACTCCTGACCCACTTAAGGATGAAATCCTAGTGGATGTAAGACAGAGTCCTCCTCTGGTGTGTTGTGTCTGAGAGGTCGGGGGGTTTCCGTATTCTGCTTTGTTCTGGTAAAGTTCAGACCTTGAGCAAACTGAGGCTCCTTTGTGCTTCCAGCCGTCAGCTGAAAATGGACTCAGTGTAATCAGTGTAAATAAGGGACTGACATTATCAGCACAGCTTCCCTGCGCGCTTCCCCATTAACTCCCAAGCTGACTCATTTTTCCCATGCACTGATGTAACAGACAGCAAGCTCTGACTTAATGGTTTTATCCCACAGACACAGTGCGGCCTGTTTTTCCTTGAAAAGTTAATCAGTTGTTGCCAAAGTCATTTTTCTCACTCAAGTGTTTAGTATCGTTATGCTTGTGCAAACATAATTTTCTGTACAGAAACTCAGTCGTGAAATAAAGCTGCTCTTTGTTTGGAAAATCTGATGGCAGAGCAAACAACAGTATTGTGTAACTGGCACTTAGTTTCAGGAAAGACGCCCTGAAGGACAAATTTCCTGCACAGGGAGAGACAGAAAATGAAAGCTGGAATGGCATCAACAACTTCACCAAAAAGTGTGAGGAAAAAAACATCTCCAAGATATTCTTACAGTTTATTCTTCACAGTTTTTTAATATTTTAACCACCATAGGGTGAAATGACAATTATAAAATCTTTGTGCACGTGCTAATTGGCCATATTATAAGTAATATTAATGATGATTAGAATGTTATTTAGCACTTTTCAAAAACAAGTTACAACATGCTTTACAAAGACAAAGAAAAACCAGAAAAGAATATACTTAAAAAAGTAGAGTTGATACGATAATAAGACAAATGAGGTATGAGTTGTGAAGGAGAATGATATCTCCTTTGGCAGGTCATGGGGCCTAGACTCCAAAAACTAAGTCTCCTCTGGTTATTAGCCTTGATCCAAGAATTATTGACAGATCTCTGCTGAAGGATCTCAGGCGGCATTCGGGCTAGAGTCCTCAACAAGACAAAAAATGACAACCCAAACTAAACTGATCTGTCTGAGTTGAATCCTAAACCCGACCCATCTGAGATCATCACATAAAATACTGACACTGAGCCCGACCAAGTCCCACCCCCCTAATAAGCACCTGCCGGCTTCTAACGCCTGGGGTGGCACAAGCCAGGCGTCTCCAACCGAAAATGGACCAGCTTGGTGGATCACCGACTCTCCACGCTGTATTTCCGTGCAAGAGTAGCTCCCTGCTCTGGCTGGGAGGAACGACCTGCACCCTCTGACACTGACGCTGACAGTTCAACAGCCCCACCTCATCTATTGTTTCACAAGGCTGGCTATATAAGACCCTACCTGACCCAACCAATCAGCGCACATTTTCGTCCACAAACTCGGTACCACCTGTCTGGCTTTTGGGGAGTTTTTGGGTTTCGGTTGAGAGGCTCAGAAGGGGAGTCAGTGATATAAGCAGTCGTCATCCCCAAACATGTTTTAAAGTAATCATTAAAATCATAAAATCTGCTAAACTAGGTGTTATATGCACTCATCTGTTGGATTTTGTGAGTAGTCTTGCTGCAGCATCTTGAACTCGTTGAAGTTTGGAGGGGTTGTGTCAGGTGAGACAGGAATATGGTAAGTTGCAGTAGTCTACACAGGATGTAATTAAAGTGTGAATGACAGTTTCTAGACTCTTAGAAGATAAAAAATATAACATTGTCGAGATGTTACGAAGTTGCACAAAGCAAGATTGAATGACTGACTTCATCTGCTGGTCCATGTTGAGTTTGTCAAAGCTACCACCCAGATTTCTTCACTGGGATTTGATGCAACAGGTTAGAGAACATTGGTGAGAAGAGATGTACGGCTGGGTATGGAATCTAAATACTTTTTTCAGTGCTGACCAAATCGCATCGATGGCACTTATAATCAAAGCTATAGAATGCTGGCATGAATTTCTTGTTTGATTCATAGTTCCACTTTTAAACTTTTTCTTCATGCAAAGTTCTTTTTTAGCATTTAGAATTTTTAGAGTTTGGCTTCTGTTGTTGAAAGGAGAGATAAAAATGCTCATATTTCTTACAGTGATATGTCAAAAGTAGCATTTTGGTGTCAGACTCAGTACCAGAAGTCAAGTATTGTCTCACTATTATGTTTTTCTCTGCTGAATCTGTTTCTTATCTTACGACATGTTTGTTTGACTCGATCATCCCCTCTGGGACGTTCCTCCAGCCAAGTGCACTAAAAACAGGATATACTTTACAGATAGACAATGGCACACAACAGACAGTCTCACCTTCCTGAGTTATCCACATACTCATCAGTACCACACCTTTGGCTCCCACCCACATCCTCCATGACCCACCCACACCCTGTTCTCACCCACATCACAGAACCCTTTGATACAACACAACGCAGCCCGATCTGGTGACGCTACGGGTTACATTTTCTCTCCTCCATACGTCTGCCCACACAGTCTAGTTCGTAAAATGTAATGAGTAGTAGCACCACAATCATCTCCGCCTACAGACACTCTCATTGAACCGTGGAGAGGACCTGGACAGACTCCAGTGTGTTGGCAACAAATCCAGGCAGCTGCTGAGTCAGAGCACGCTCTGCTGCTGGCTTCCCTCTTACTACTGAGTGTCAGTCTCCCTCAGGCTGTGGTTTATTCTGTGGAGAGATGGCTCCTGGCGTAGATTCCTCTGCTGGCAGTAACAAGGTGTGATCCGTAGCTGCTGGTGTGTAGACGAGTTGGAAACTGTCGGCTTCACAAAGATCTTGTGAATTGCACTGCAGTATTTTAGTCTTTAAACTTCTGAAGTTTGTTAAAGGACTACTTTTTAGAGCTGGGCATCGCAGATCAAAGCGTGGATCTGGAACTTCAAGGATTGTTTCTCGCTTCAGATGGATTTGGAAACTGATTCAAGTGGTGCAGTTTGGGCACTGATCATAAACCACACTGTCCTTACTTTGCCCAAAGCATTCATTACCAAATGGTGCCATTACTTACTCATGCTGTTACTATATTTTATTTTAAGTTTTTGTTCTTATCGTGTATTTAAGCATGTTGCTGCCATCTGCCAAAGCTGCTTGATTGATGTTCTGAGTTTGCACAGAAATGCTGTCGTTAAGCACTTTTTGATCCACCTGTTTTTGTGGTCAATTTCAATACACACAGCCGTTATGAGTGAAAATGATTTTAAAGAGAAGACAGAAAGAAAGCTTGCATATTGCTGTGGTTTTCATGCTTGGCTGCTGTGGAAAAGATGCCCAGTCACTCAAGAGAAATGCAATAAAACCTACCAGAAAAATATTTTTTTGAATAAACAATGACATCTGCTTCGGTGTATTTTAGTGTAGATGCACCACCCATATGTTGGTGCTACTCACTATTACATTCCTCCACTCCACCAGAAAGCCTAGGAATAAGGATTAAATACAGCAGGGTGTCACGCAGAGATGCCAAGTCACATGACTTGGACTTGAGATATACATTTGCTGACTTCATACTCGGCTTGATAAAATAAAAAAAGACATCTACATGTAAATATGGGGCCCTCATACTACTGTAACCTGTTGTACTGATGAGTTGCACCCTGTTTAATAATCGGAGGTGTTGACTGGTGCACATAATGGGATATACAATTTTATATTTATTAAATATGGTGGTGCATAAATAATTTTGTGTATATACACGCATCCACTATTAATCTATATGATGCTCTGACTCGGATGTTTTCCTTCTGTCCTTGTTCCCTTTGTCCTGTCTTGTTGTAGTTTGCTGTTATTTTTCGACTTTTTTATTATTGTTATTGTTTGTTTACTTGTTTTGGTTTTTTTTTGCTTGTTGGTTTTTTGAAAAATCAAAAGACTTGACTTGGTTTTACCACCAGTGGCTCGTGACTTTACCTGGACTCGGGCCACTTGGTTTAAAAATACTTTCTTAACTTTCCCGAGCTCAAAGATCAAAAAATCTGTGACTTAAAAAGTGTGCCATGAACCATTTCCAACAAGTCAACTCTTGATACCACAGTTCCACTTTGTTTGAACCAATCTGATAACCAGTCAGGTTGCAGGACAGAACTATGACGGATGGACGTTACGTTACTGAGCACCAGTTTGAAAAAATTATACCAAAGATAAACTTCATTTAACAAAAGTTACAAATTTAAAAAGCATTTATGAATTTTGTACATTTAATATAGTGTCACTCTAATGTTAAAATGGCATTACATATGGTGAAGAGCACATATGGATTTGAAACTCAAAGTTTAGGAGCTGGGCCATGACGTCACAGGGTTCACAAGAAAATTTTTACTTACCCCTACCCAAATTTTTATTTATTTGCAGTTATCAAGTCGGGTGGGAATCACCACAGGATCCATGATACAACATTATCACAATACTTAAGTCATGATACAGTATTATTGCAATTTTAAATATGTTGCGATTTGTTTGTTTGTAAAATATATATGTGATACACAACCTTTTTTTTTTTTTACTATAAATTATGTTCATTATGTCTGTTCATCTCTCTTAAGTCATTTTTTTTTGCATCTAGTAGGCTAAATAAAGAATTATATTATTCTCGTAGGCTACCTAAAGTTTAATTAATATAAATAATGAATATAATTTAAAAAAAAAAAAAAAAAAAAAGATACTTGGCACTGAGTTATGATATGATACTGCCACACACACATCAGTTTTTTTCACACATCCCTATTATCAAGTATACATAGTTGGAGTCCCACCCACATCCTGTAATGCCACCCAACTAAACTCCTGTTTTCAGGATAACTGAAATACTCGCTTTATCTTTACCCGCTGCCATTTTTCGAGTGCCTGATTGATACTGCACATGTGGGTTTCTCAAGATGAGAAAGAAGTGAGATGGCTCACTCCTTTGTTACTTTCATCATTAACTCCAGAGAAAAGAATGTGTTTAATTTCATGTTTACCACTTTGCCAGATCAGGCAAATGAGTTGCTGGATTTACTAGCTTGACGTGGCGTTATATTTGCTCTAGGCCGTTGGGCAGTCTTTAATGTTGAGCCCTGCTTTGGACTTGTCTGTCTTGACCTGGGACTTGAGTGCAAAGACTTGAGACTTGTCTCACTTCTGGTGTCATGTGACCTGATGTTCTAGATGGCAAATCCTGCTACATAACCTCAAGATCACTGGTTTGACTCCTAATTCATTCGTTAATATAATACGCTAAATGCAATTCTAGGTGTCACTCTGGATTATAGTTACTGATGCTCTATTAATTATGTCATGGACTTACTGCCCTCATGGTGTCCGCAGTGAAACGTGATGACATGTCTGAATGTGCGTCTCGTCAAACACATCATCACCACTCCTGGCCCATCTGGCTCCATGTGTCTGTTGGAGAGGTCAGGCCATTATTCAGCCGCAGACAGCCAGTCTCTCTGCCAAAGCAGCCCATCTCTTATGACACAACTATTCACTATTCAGCTGTGTTGCAGCCGCTCTTCCTGCTGCTGCTGCTGCTGCTGCTGCCGGGGATATTAACAGATTACCCCTGCGCTGACCTTTCATAGGCTGAGCTCTTCACTTTTCCACAACAGACAGCTGTAAACAATATCTTGTCGCAGTAATGGCTCCGTTTTTCTGTCATATTTGTCCACTTCACATGTCTACTGTTGCTTCTGTGAAGTGTGATGACTCCGGGAAGCTTTCAGGGTGTGTTAATGTGGAATATAAAGGTATTATTCTCCTTCATGAATGAGGCAGATGGCCAGAGGAGCAGATTGCCGGGTTTAGTTAATGACCACATAAATGGACAATAGTCTGCGTGGCTGAAGGGCAGCGCTCCGTCTCGCTGCAGATTTTTTGTTTTTCGTTGTTACCAGCAGCAGAGGTTCCTCCCTCTTCTCCCAAACTGTGCCAACAGTCGTGCCGGTGTGGAGAGCCCAGCCATCTGCCACTTTGTGTGAGTGTGTGTGTTCTGTGATGCCAGCACAGGATCCTGCGTGGGTGTGAGCCTGAGATTGGTCAAACACATTCTGAGGCATGATGTTTTTTTACATCAGAGCCTGTGTCTTGATTTTTTTTGTATCATACCAGAATTCTTCTCAGTTACCAAATCAAAAAATGGCACGCAGGGTCGGGCACAGTGACAACAACAGGTAGACATTTTGTTCCACTCCTATGAGGTTACTATCCTGAATATCTCAATTGTAGGGGATGCTGCAAATCAATAAACACTCTGAGTAGTGGATTACCAGGATGCTTGCATCAATGTAATGTAATGTAATGTAAAGTTCCTTGACATTAGCCATGCTAGCATTGTTATGATCGCAGTCATTCCACTGCTTTGGTGCATATCTACAACTTGCTCCACCAGCCGGTTGACATTTTTGGTTTTAACTGAAATATCTTAACAACTATTTGAAGAATTGTCATGAACTTCTGCACAGAATATTTCCAGTGACTTGAGGATAAATCCTACTGGCTTCAGAGACATTTCTTCTAGTGCCATTAGCTATGAAATTTGGTACATTCATGTCTTGGTGATCTTTTAACGTTTCATGTTGCAACACCATCAAGTCAAATTTTAATTTGCACAGTACTTTGGTTCGTGTCCTGTAAAACTAATGACCTTTCCATCACCCTCAGCTGCACCTTGTGTTTAGTGCTCATTAGAAGATATTTGCACAGTAAACATGGTAAATATTCTACCTGCTAACCATGAAAGGAAAAAACGAAGGCGAGACATTCAGATGTCACACTGGGGTCACAAAACATTAAGAGTGATACTTAGCCCTATCCGTCTGTCTGCTTATCAGAATACTGAGATAATACTGAGGCTGGGCCATCTTTCTGTTTAATCCTCGGGCTTCTGTCACAGTTTTGGTTTGTGTGCACGTGTGCGTGCATGCATTATCAGAGAGATTTCATTTCCTCACAGACAGATCAACAGAAAGACAAGAGGGATAGAGAGAGGAGGGGAGGGGGACAGACAGACAGAGAGGCTGTGTTCACAGAGCTGCAGTGCTGTTTCTGTGGTGTACTTCAGTTCTTTTCCTTGTTGGTGGACTGTTGATGTTTACCAGCAGATTATATCTAGGTCTGAGAAGTGAAGCCGATGCAAAATTGAACTTGCATTCGTTCTGACAGCCAGTAGGGGGCAAATCCACTGGTTGTAGAAAGAAATCAGATTGCATACGAGAATTATCCTAATTCACACTTCCTCAGTAAATATTTTCGCATTAGTTTATGGCCTCAATCACTAGTTTCAAGTCTTCCTCAGCACAGCATGATGTTCATTTTGTAGAATATGGTCCCAGCTAGAGTAAAATAGACAACAAAGCAGGGTATGCTTTAGGGAAGTGGTTCCCAACTGGTCCAGCCACAGGGTCCAGATTTCTCCTTACTCATTAGCTCAAGGTCCACACAGGTTAATACATGTGTCATACTTTCATGTAGCCATGTTGTCCAGCTAGTTTGCTGTCTCTGTCAAATTGCTGTCTCTTACTCACTCACTTTACAGCAGGAAATGGCACTTCAAAATAAAAGCTCTGTGCCAGAAATTCGCTGTACTTACAAATAAAGTGTGTTTATTCACAAACTTGACACATTTCCACGTCACTTGCGATTGAGAAGTCGCTACCATGTTGATGTCCTCGGGCTCTCAGTCAGGTCCAGCCCTCGCTCCTCCATAGCACCACCCTCTTAAAAAAAATCCCAGGACGACAATGGCCAAAAATGCGAAATTCAAGGCTTCGAAACAGGAGATCACAAACCAGTGGGTGATGTCAAGGTGGCTACATTAACTTCTTTTACACAGTCTATGGCATAGTTGCTAGAATTGCGGCCCTCAAACATTTTGTGGGGCCCTTGTACATGGCATGAAGTGAATGCATTGTATTTTAATCATCCATAGTCCATTTTAATTCTGTCACTTTCAGTAGCCTACATTTAATACACTACTGGGTCGACGACTTGTACAAAGCTATTGGTTGCAGTGTAATTAGTGGCACCTCGGGGGTTGTGGAAATTAGTTCCTGTCATCAGTGTGAGTTCTGTCAGCTAAAATTTGCAATTTTGGTGGACAACTTGGCAGTTCAATCTGGAAGTGAGATGTGTGCATGTATCCTGTGTGCCCTTGATCGTATGCTGGCTCCCTAAATTGGTTCTGAGTCATCATAACTGTGAGAACCCCTGGTCTGTGGTCGTAGAGCATGATCAGCACCAGTGTGAACCTTTTAAGGCTTTTGTGTGGAGTAGAATTTTTTTATCATTTAGATCTTTGACTCAAGCGTGAGAAGACAACATCATTTCCTGTTGTCGAAGCAGCTGCACAGGAGTTGCTTAGATTCACCAGCTTTCTTGTGGTTAAATCATCAACTGCCACAGAAAACAACTCCAAATGCATTTACGTCACATTAAAAGCCACTCTCACTTCCCTTTGCTTTACAGCAAAGAGCAACAACAATCAGTACTATGCTGTTATGGATTTTCATTTTTGTCCAGATCAATTTTTTAGGCATTTAGCACAGATTTAAACAGGCAGGAAAACATGTGATTCAGGTTCAGTTGAGGAAAAAATGAGTAAGGCCCTTTGAATTCCTTCATGCATTCTTCTATTTATATTATCAGTAATCTTGATAAAAACCGGAGCTTTATCTAACCTGTTGCATCATCACAAGCATCATCACCTCTGTAAAACGCAGGTGTAGCATGACTCTGCAGGTGACAAACAAACAGTGCCACGATCCACTTCAGTGAGCTCTTTGGTTTCACAACAGCTTCCTGATAAAGTTTCTCCTCCGCCCTTCCATCTGTTGACAGAAACACCATTCACAGCCTGTTGTGATTAATAACCACTCCAGCAGAATGACCAGCACCAGAGGCCCATAATGATTTAGTTAGGCGTCCCTCTTTGCAAGTCTTTCTCATGCTAATCAGTGTATATAGTGCTGGTGGTGTGTATTTGTCACACTGTGGTGCCCAAACTGACTGTGCTTACATGTGTCAACTGTTTCTCTTTCCAAATAAAACTAATGTGAACGATGCTTCCCATGGCAGTGTTCCCAGGACTGTTAAGGAAAATGATTGCGATGTTGGAAGTTTCCTACTAATCTATGCTGTAAATATATCATCAAACACGTAAAGGATCGACGATTGATTGTTTTTCTCTCTGCTCTTTCCACAGCCATCAAGGTGAACTGTCAGGGATCATGTGGGATCTCCAGCAGAATGAACGATGCGTCATGGGCTCTGGAGGAGCAGTACTTCAACAGCACGTTGTCTGTTGCTGACAAAGGTGATGACAGGAAAAGCTTGATGATGTTTTTTTTTAGCATGTCTGCTGATTTGACCTCATCTAAACACACGCGTGCTTGAATGATGGCTTTCATGTACAGGCTTTGGATTTTCATTCTAAGGGCGCTTTCAGACCTAGAGTTGTCTTGCTTAGGTCTGAATCAGGGACCAGCTTTGTTGCAAAGTTGCATAATTGCCTAGAGTTGGTTCGTGTCCTCACGGCAGCATTTACAAGCTGAGAAGATCAAATACCTTGTGTGAGAAAGCTGCTCTTGATTGGTCAGAATTTCCATGTGGGAAAAATCCAGGAAGTAAACAAAACGTTGAAGAAGAGAACACTTGCGAGATAAATGTGACACTTTCTAATGTCACAATGGAGGGACAACTACGCAGGTTGATTTTAGCTTCACATGCCTGTCATAACACTATGACGTGACTGAAACTCCCTGTCTTTCACCTCATTTGGTTTATGGGAAATCTGCTGCAACAGGCTTAATCTCACAATGGCAGCAGCAGGTTTTTACGGCCGTGTAGTGAGGAGTTAAAGCCTCAATCAGTCAGAGTAGCAGTCCCCTGCAGTGATGTTCCAGCCGGCCTCTCTGCATGCTGCCTCTCTGAGGTGAGACGTGGTTATCAGTGTCCAGCAGAGTCTGATGAGAAGGTTGGACATGCTCCACAGAGGACAGGTTTAATTTTTTCTTCACTATCCTGCCCTGCTGCACTGACGCCCGGCTTAGCTGCGGAAATGAGAGCTTACAGGGCCTTTTGTTGAGAGCGTGATCTTCCATCTTTTGTATTTGTTGCCGATACCACCCGCAACCAGAAGGTGAAATGTGCCGTGCATGCATGCATGTAATGTGTTGTGAATGCAAATCGCACTGTGGGACTTGATGGCAGCAATTCGAGCATGTAATCCTTGCTGGTTGAGATGCCAAGAAAGAGTTCAATGTTTAACTCTCAGGACTGCGTGCTTCAACATGGGGCATACACCAGGCTATTTAAACATACCACCTGCTGGAAAGTGCATTTACTCAAGTACTGTGCTTGAGTAGAATATTGAAGTGCTTGTTTCCATATTATATGTAACTGCATGAATTGTATGTGAGTGTACAAACCATGGTTGTACACTGAGGCATCACCCAAGTGTGTGTGTGTTTTTTTTAATGTAATCCTAGTACAATTATCTTTTAAAGAGAAACATATCTTAACTTGTATGTTGAATCATGAAGTAAAACTCCTTTTCAAAACTAAAAAAATGGGGAAAATTCTTGATGAATTGAACTCATGCAGCGTTGAGCTGTGAATATATCAAAACATGGGTTTTCAAACTCTCACACTATCTATCTACCTGTGTTATCTGAATGTGTCATTATTAGAACAACTGAAATTACTGTACCGTTAGACGGGATTTTTCCCCCAGTGGAAGTGAGTGAAATAAGGAAGATGAAAGTCAAACGGAGATGTACAGTATGAAATTTGGTTTATAAGCAGGCTCAGATTACTCAGACTGAACCAAAGAACAGGCACAAACATGAACACACCCGTCTCACACAGAAACTTTCAAACCTGTTGGTATGCGCTTTGGTCTGAGTGGTGCATGGTGCAGGTCTTGTTTAACTATTTAGAAAAAAACATTATCTCCAGGGTGCCAAATGCTTTGTATATGATATATGGCAAATATGATATAAATACGAGTATAAATATGTATAGGATGCTTTTAACGAATTTGAGTAATACTAAACAGCTGGGGATCGAGCCTCGGCCTTGGCACAGATCTAAATATGTTATTAGCACTATAGACTACAGTACAGAAAGCTGGCATAGTGTCATAAAGTCTTACAGCTGCTTGCATTTACGCCCCATTAAACATAAGAATCGGGGTTCCTTTCATAAAATAAGAATTAGTAGAAGTTTAAGAATTTAAAAAGTATTATTTTTGTAAAGGTATGAAAACTCAGGTAATGGTTATTTTATTTCTCAAAAATTTAAAGTGACACAAACTGTTAAAACCAAAACAAATCCCACCAGTCTAGAAGACGTGGTGTGCAAAAACGTCTTAGGAATAAATATGGGAAATAAAATATAAAATTAAATTGAAGAAATACCACCATGTGCAGCACATTTGCAGTATCTGTGGAGCAAGAAAAAAACTCACTCACTGTCTCAGTCCACACAGAGTATACTGTAAAACACCAGGCACACCACACTCCAAACAGAGGAGGACATAAATAATTCATTACACACCCTCCCTCTGCGCTCCCCTTTATCTCTGCCATTTTTTCCGTATCCCATTCTCTTCCGAAAATGGGCTGCTCTGCCCCCAAGGGCTGAGCGGCACAGAGAGAGCGAGACAGGAAGGGTGACAGAGGACCACCACACACACACACACACACACACACGCACACTCTCACACAAAGGGAGCGACGCTCACTTTTGGCTGACTGATAATGTGGTATGCCACAGATGCTTGGCGGTTGGAGGAGTGAAGACCAGTGATGTCAGCGTCCGTTCTTCATCCTGTCACTGTTTTCAGCTGATGACCTTCAGGAAGCGAGGATCACTATTTCATAGCCCTGGCCTAACCCAATCAATCTGACCATTTTCCGGACAGAACCCGACCCGAGTCCGTGACAGTTATAACTGAGCCCGGCCCGAACCCGACAGACTTTCTTATTTTTAAGTCCGAACTCAACTTGAGCCTGACGCAGTTTGTTACCTAACATAGTTGTTGTTATGGACAGTGTGTAAATGACCATCAAAAGACTGCTGTTGCGTGCAGTAAAACACGCCACTCGCACAGCAGTGCAGCACTGCACTGTACACACACTCACTTGGAGCAGAGCCAGTGTTGCGTTCAGGCGTTGTCACGTAAATAACAAATTCCAGCACTTGAATTGGCCATAGCGCAACACAGCAGCATGTCAAGTGGGCCGAACAAGAGCAAAATTTGGATTTGTTATCTGGTAGCAGGGCTTCAGACAGCGACAAAATGGTATTTTTCTCCTGTTTTTTATGTTGTAAAACAAATGAACGAGTGCGCCAGTGCAGGCTAATGTGTGTGAGAAAGTGGAGAGTCTGAGAGTGAGTGATTGGTTAACTGCGAGGATCACGTCATCAACACTCATCATTAGAGACAAACTGCACCTCGCCTGGAGAGTGGACGAGAGCAGGCGGCTGCAGCAGGAGGCGGTGACAAAAAGTTGCAGTCAAGTCGGAGGCTGAATCCAAATGTCCGCCCTCTGGACCTGCAGACTCTGCGACCTCAAAATATGATTGGGAGCACTGGCGCGACTATAAATAATTCTTCTGGTGCGACTATTTCCCCCCCGACTCGAATGTCTCATTCACAAGTTGTTTTTTTTCCCCCCTCAAGTTAGTAGGCTACATTGACAAAGTTCCCAGGCTTCTCTCTACCTCGTGAGCTGACAGTGACTAATCAAACGTAAGCCGTGAGCTTGACCTTTAATGCTGATTTTAGATTGGTGATTAGTCTCAAATCACTCCGCGACGGCGGCACTTCTGTCAGTCAGAACTAGAAGCCGAAGCTAACCCATGCCGGAGAGAAGAGAAAACAAAACACCACTGAACTAGCCAGACCCAATTCGCAAAACGCGAAAGAGTCTGGACACGGAGTGTACATTTCCTCTATTCCCGAGGGGCGATATCAACGGCTGTCACTCAAAGTGCCCCTTCACGCAATTGGAAAGATGGAAAACCAATCAGAGTAAACGAAACATGTGACGTAGGCTAGCACTACACCACTGTAAACAGACCAGCAGGCAGCTGCTCCTCCATGAGAGCAACTAGCGGAGAAACAACAATAGCCACTGGGTTTTCACTGAGTCCCATCTTTTTCCCGATCAACGGATCCAGTTGGTAAATTAAACTTTTACCAAACCCCGTAGGAAGGACAGCAAACACACCGTGCGCTTGTTTCAAATTAAAAGCCCCTTATAACCTTGGCTGAGAGAATCATTCCATTTTCTAAATAGGCTTTTATTGTGAAACATTTATAGGAACTTGTGAAGAAATCAGTGACTTTTATGTTTACGTACGGTACTTCAAATGTAGCTCCTGCCATCTGCTGGCGCTTTTTAGGTGACTACAACAACATTTGGCTGGCACATGGACAGACACAGTGACTCAAATAATAGTACAAGTAATAAAAATAGGACAAGAATAACCCAATGACATCACACACTTCGTGAAAGACAACCGGGGATAATTGGTGTGGACCATTGTGTACTGTGTCATGTCTGTCAGCCAAGTCACGGCACGATTTTATGACTCCACAATAGTGTAATGTGACATAGCGACTTTCAGTACGGGCAGAAAAGTCGTGTAGTGTGTGCCAGGCATAAATCCTCCTTTACCGTTTCTCCTTCCTGCATGTCGCTCATTTTCAGTGTGTGACTGCAGCGTGTGCATGAGAGGAGGAGGGGCTGCTGTTGTCAGAGAGGGACAGACAGTGAGAGAGAGGCGAGCGGAGTGGGGTGGAACAACGAGTGGAGCTTCAGAGCTGCTTTTCTGAAGCAAAACAAAAGTTTACATGTTCTAAAAAAAGAGAAAACATTGCATTTCCTGCGACAATGCTTTTTAAACACGCTCCGTTTCCATTTCGTTTGCCTGTAGCTTGCGTATGCGTAATGACGTGAGGCATTACGTGGTATCGGATTGGTCATAGGCTGTACTCGCCGATGCCCGATGCCGCATTTTAGGCAGTATCGGAGGCATTTCCGATACTGGTGTCGTTATTGGTACAACTGTACTTTTTACAAAGGCGTGACACAAATAAAAATGAATGAATGATCTAACCCACCCGTCTTTTAATCGTTTCCTTCATCCTGTTCTTCTTCCTGTACCCGTGTTATTTTGGCTCTCTACTGATGAGTATATAAAGTAGCTGCACCTGCACAGCGCTGCTTTACAGCATGACTGCTTCCTCCAGCAGTAAACATGATGCAAATGAACACACACGCAGTCTGAGTGCTTCCCCTCAGGAAACTGAGACTAACGGAAAAACTTGTGCCCGTCCCTAATGAGGTGAGACATGTTGCTGTCTGCAAGAATTGAATTGGGCTGTCAACTCATCTAGAGAATTAATGTCCCGACTCTCTCAAGGTACTCTTGAACCATGGGGTGAAGAGGCCCCATGGTTCCTTGTGCTCTTCTTATCAATTTAAGTGAGCTTGCGAAGTGAACAAGTGTGGAAAAATGTCTTATTCAAAATGCATTCAAAGTCTAATTCAGAGAAAATGCACGTAACAGAGTTTGTTTTATTGCAAAGCACCACGTCATACTTGAGAGAACTTCCTGCTGAGATCGCCACAATGCCGCGTGTGCTTCTGAAAACATAGCTTCAGTTCGTGTTGTCTGATAACATCAGCAATACCAAGTTTGCGGAGTGAATTTGTTGTACGTCAGCAAGTTTTCCTTTTCCGCTGCACTGTTCATATTGCTGATTTTCACTAGAGACATTTTGGTTATGCCAACATCTTCAAAGAATAAAATAGTGATGGTCTGTAATTTTGTTATTGTTAGCAAATTTTATAAAAGTAAAAACTAAATTAAACTGATACTACGCCTGTTATGTCTTAGTCCTCTGTGCCATAGAGCTTAATTGTTGTCCAAAAACCACATCAGTGAGCGACACTGTTGCATTGGTTACACGTTCCTTCATTACAGTGAACACACACACTGTGGTTCATATCGAGAAATCACACATATGCTGTTCCGCTGCTGTAAATACTCAGTAGATCACCAAACGCATATTGTTCTGCAGCTGAAAATAGCCCCCAACAGATTCACTATTTACTCCTGTTTAAGTAAGTTTCCCTCAAAGCAAAAGGTCCAGCTGTTTAAAGGAAACAACACTGTTTTGTAAAGAAACAAAACCAGATATCTGTGACCAGCTTCTTAAAGGTGTTATTGGATCAGACATCTCTGGGGACTCCATGAGAGGAACTGTGCACCGGAGAGCTTCTCCAAGAGCTACATACCCTCATGGGCTTTATCTATTTGCATTTGCACTGCCAGTAGGAAGTGACATACTGTTAGCCAGCCAGCAGTTGGTAAAGCAGTGTCTCTTTCGCCATGTTGAGGCAAACTTGCGCTGTATCCCCTGTCGCATAGATGCTCAGTAAAGTCTGGACCTTACCATCGATCTGTTAGTTGATGTCTTCCAATTTTTTGGCGAGTGCTTGTGCTTCATTGGCTGTTTTTGACCAATCATCATACATTCAAGGTTCCTCTTGTGCTGGGAGGATACTGTACCTACTCTGAAACTGGAGCTAAAGAAGTCCCTCAAAACAGCGTTCTAAGTAGGGCTTCGCAGTCAATCAAAATGCTAGCAGAATTGCAATATGGCCAAGTGCAAAATCCAAATCACAGGATCTGCAATTTCTTGATAAAAGTAAAATATGTGGCAACATACCACTATAGATGTAGTAACATGATGCTAAGGAGATACCCAGGCCCACAAACAGGCTTGTTTGGTACACACCTGAGCAATAATCACATCAGCATCATTTTTCTATAGATGTTTTTTAGTTAAAATGCAAAAATTACCATTCCCGCAAAAATTGTGACTTGTACTGCATTTGCAATATGTCACAATAATCACAGTCTGATTTTTTTTTTGTGTTTTTTTTAGCCCTTGTGCTAAGAGCTGCGAGCTTTCCCAGTTCTTGTGGTGCAGACACAAGAAAAACGGGCGTTTGTAGAACTATGGCAAAGTTGAAAGCACTGGGCTTGAGTGCATAGTTGGTTGTCGGTTTTGGTCTTCTCATTAGATTTGTTGCCAGTAGAATAGAGCCAGACTTATACACTGCATATCCTTTAATCTATAAGGGCAGATTTTGCACAGTGATGCTGACCTGTAGAGCAGAAGAATGCACTCAGTCTTGGGTCGATCACTGCTGGCCCCACTGTGCTTGTAAATCATTGATTAACTTTGCTGAGAAATGCTCCAACTTTGCCAGCTACACGTGTTGTGCCGTGACACAGCCAACTGTTTATCGCTTCCTCTGACACTGGCCGATCGGTTTCAGTTGCGAGTTTCGTTCACTACAAAAGCCATCTCGACTCAGCTGTCTTTGAACAACAAAGCCTGTTTGTCTCAGAAACTCCATCCCACTGGGAAGTAGGTGATCCCCACAGGCACAGTGCCTCTCACCTGGAGAGCTAATGTTCACTGAGGGATATGTAAAGTCGAAATAAAAACAACCGTTCACACACAACCCTGACAATTGTCACTATGTGTGCACCCGTACATGTAATTTACATTTTTCTGTTTCCAATCTGTGTTTAACTGATAAGTCTTCCTCTTTTACAGGAACCCTGGTGGCTGGCGAACACAGTTTCCCCTTCCAGTTTCTAATTCCAGGTGAGTGTAGGATTAACCTTTTGACCTGGTTAAGCACATTCCTCCATGTCACGGACACACCTTTAGTTTTTGTAATAGTTTTCCAGGACCAGATGACGTCAGTGAAAGGAGCATTCAGATTTGATTACACCTGATAACACGGGACTTTTTCTAGCATGTGTACTTACACAGCGCTTAACCCAAAGCCCTTTGTCTCCCAAACAAAGCCGACACACCTCGATCTGTGATATGGATGAAGTGTGAAGGATCATGACATAGTTAATGTTTAAGAGATCAGGGAGGAGCCTGCCAATTGTGATACCTCAGCATGATAATTTTATGCCACAGGCCACATGTTCACAAACAAACACGTACAGTATATGTTCCTGAAGGCTGACAAAAATTCCAACGCCACGATCATGCAGATAACACGGAGATCATGCCTGGCACCTGTGAGGGCACACAGAGTGCAGTGTCTGTCTGGTATCTTACACTCTCTCAGGCGTGGGCTGAAACACAGGGGGTGTTGGGTTATTTTTAGTCCCCTCTCCTGTTGTGCAGTCACTGTTTAATTGGTCTTCATGCCCCCATGCTTCACCCTCCCCTCCTCTTAGGCCCTCAGACTCTGAGAGCATCAGCACAGGGCATGTTAACCATCATGTAGTGATAAGTGACTCATTGGAGAGTCAAGTGTCTCCTGCTGCCCCCTGCTGGTACGCCAAACAGACTGATTCGCTTCTTTGCATCTTAAAAACAGACTTGCAGGAAGTCTTGAGGGTAAATGAGCCAACCTGACTTTTAACACAGGATTTAAAGAGGTTATGGTGTTAATGAGGTTTTCATCCTGTGTTAAAAATGTGCATGTGTTCATATGAAGCATTAGAATACATAAAAAATACTTACAGTCTTGTAATGACGAGACTGTTTTAAAGTTCAAAAAATGAACAACTGTAAGGAAGGAATCCTCCAGCACCTGATCAGGATGCACACCACTCAACGCTGAGCAACTTAACAGCAATTCCTACTCAAAGACAGAGAGATGGAGACCTCAAAGCTTGTTTAAATGTGTGTTTAAGTGTTTGCACAGACAGTAATGGTTCAGCGTTCTTTTTTAGGGAAGTCAAAAGTGAATAATTCATATAAACCCACCAGTAATACGGAAAAAGCAGTTCTAGCACTTTCGTTACCCATGGCAGGTACAGCAGGTCGTCCAAATATCACAGAGTTGGTGTTTTGGCTCCTGAGTCCATATCAGAGTGTCACTGAGCAAGACACTGGAGCACTGGAAGTCCTTAACAACTGGGAGGGGTTGTAAAGCATTTTGTGCTGTTATTTGGATAAAAGTGCTAGATGAATGCAGTCAGTTTATTTACATGACTGGTCATAATTTAAGAAACATGTAGATTACAGTGTTTTTTATACGTTATTGAATGATAAAGGTGTTAAAGGGATACTTATATCAATTACTCACTCCATGTCAAGTTAAACTGTGAAAATTCTTGATGAATTGGTGTCTTAAGCAACTGTGTTTAACAACAGCAAAACTATATCAAACAGTGGATTGCCCCCTCTGGGTTGGGAGTGAGTTACCACCCCAAGTGAGGGAGTTCAAGTGTGTAGGCGTGTAGGGTTGAATGGAGCATGAAATGGATCTGCAGTTTGGCGCAGCATATGCAGTGATGCGGGTTATGTGCTGGACTATCACAGTGAAGAGGGAGCTGAGCCAAAAGGCAAGGCTTTTGATTTACTGGTCCGTCTACGTCCGAATCTTCACCTGTGGTCATGAGCTCTGGGTAATGACCGAAAGAACGAGGTTGCAGATACAAACGGCCCAAATGAGTTTTCTCCGTGGGGTGTCTGGGCTCAGCCTTAGAGATAGGGTGAGGAGCTTGGACATCGGAGTAGAGCTGCTGCTCCTTCGCGTCAAAAGGGGTCAGTTGAGGTTGTTCGAGCATCTGATCAGGATGCCTCCTGGGCGTCTCTCGTTGGAGGTGTTCCAGGCACATCCCACTGGTAGGAGACCTCGGATAGACCCAGAACATGCTGGAAGGATTACATATCTCATCTGGCCCGGGAACACTTTGGGGTCCCCCAGGAGGAGCTGGAAAGCTTTGCTGGGGAGAGGGACGTCTGGGGTGCTTTGCTCAGCGACCTTGTTTCGGATAGGAGGTTGTAAATGAATGGATGGAAAACTATATCAAAACATGATTTTACAATCTTTCACACAACTTGTGGAGTATAATCCAAGTCTCATTTATCCAATCGTATGCTCACGAAACAGACAGCCCTCTCTGCCAGGGAACTTAACTAGAGCAGCTCCTGTGTTCAGTGAGGTAGAATCACTGATTTTGTCAATGGAGTCTGGCTTTGTGGTTTGGAAGGTGCTGAGCATAAGACTTGATAAATGAGACTTGGATTATACAGCACAAATTGTGAGACTTTGAGGTTTTGATGTAGTTTTGCTGTCGTTAATCATGGACCTCTTTTACTTAACTTCAAGTATTCAATCCGTTTTTGGGTCCTTCGTTCACTGGAGACTTGCAAGAATTGATATACAAACATCTCGACATCTTCCTGTCAAAATTGATAAGTCTGTTATTTAGAAGAGAAACTATAAAATAAGCACCATGAAAAGGGTTGCCAGGGAAAGGACAAGATTAGTAGAAATGGTTGGATAATGATGGATATGTGGGGGGATTGTTGGTCATCCTGCTGATACTCATAAGCTCACATATAAGTAGTTGGGAGAAGGAGTCTTGGGAAATGTCTGTAGTTTTTTAACAAAGCTGTGCAGGGAAGGACTGAGAATTTCTTCTGACAAGCTCAGCTCAGTCGAGGCATAAGGTGTTGTTCTGGCCTGATCATTTCTCACTGAGGGTACAGAGAAATTCAAAGAGAGGAGGAAGGCGTAGGCTGAGATAAGCTCAGTACAAGGACACTTAGAGGGATGAAAAGGATTGGATGAAATGGCGGATGGCCTTGTTCCAAAGGGACATGAGATACAAGTTCAGGAAGAAAAGAGAGTAGAACAAAAGAGATATGCTTTAATAGAGTGCTATAAACTTTTATCCTTTGAAGACGAGCCCCTGCAGCACATCATGCAAGCATCCTTGTTTTCATACACATAAACTGAACAACCAGTGAGAAGCAGATGATAGAATTCCAGAGCATGAAGAAGCCTTAAAATCCCCAAATATCCTCTTATCTCGCTGTTGATTTCTGAAATTAAACCGTCAGCTGTGATACATTCCAAAACATCAACAAACACAGAGCTGGAAGAAGGTATTGGCTGCTACACTCAAATCAGGGAGCATGCTGTCAGACAAAGAATGTGTGAAATGTGTGCTGCTGTTTCTTGTGATAAGCCAGACTTATTGAAATCAAAAGTGTTAACTCCAAACAGGATTCCCTCTCACAGCCAATTTCTTTCCCTCTCAGATAAAACCTGCTCTGCTTGATCTCTGCACCTCTGAAGGCACAATCTAAATTCGGGTTTTTAATTTTAGTGGAACTACATTTGTGAAACTTGACATCTTGACCTTTTACCTGCAAATTCTTGATGCCCAAGACTGTCAAAGTGACCTTTTTTCAGAGTTTCTGAGTCTTTAAACTGGGCTAAATTTAGAAGACTAAAACATTTTTAGAAGTCCAGGTTAGGCTAAATTTAACTGTTGTTTGAGCAGTATTTCAATGACTGTATCTCAACTTGTTATTAGGAACTGATACATACTGAAATACAGTCATTAAAATGCTGTTAAGATTATGTTTCTATGTATCTTAAATATTAAAAAAAAATCAATCGCAGAACGACTGTCATTGCTACTTTCAGGCAGACGCAGTTGTCATTTTCAAGGTCAGCAGCTACTTTGTATAAGTAGCAAATGTACTCACACCCATCTGTCTGCCCATGGTCATGTTGGTCCTAAAATGAGGTATGATCAAGCACATTGCTATTTTGAGGCAGCACATATTGATCGTGTAATTGACCAACTAAAACCTGGTCTGAAGTCAATGACAAAGTATTTTCTTGTTATTTAAAGGACACATATTTAGATAGGTGTTGCAGTGATAAGCATTGTCGCCCGGTTCCTGGAGTTGACATGTTCTCCCCGTGTCACTGTGGGTTTTCTCCAGGTGCTCCAGCTTCCTCCCACAGTCCAAAGACATGCAGGTTAATTGGTGACTCTAAATTGTCTGTAGGTGTGAATGTGAGGTGAATGGTTGTCTGTCTCTATGTGTCAGCCCTGTGATAGTCTGGTGACCTGTCCAGGGTGAACCCTGCCTCTCACCCAATGTCAGCTGGGATAGGCTCCAGCAGCCCTGCGACCCGAGCAGGATAAATGAAATATGAATAAATGAATGAATATTTAGACAGTAAGATGCACCTACATAGGTGGGTTCACAACATGTGAAAACTCTTGCTTGTTATACACACAAGGATGCATGGATGGGTGGCGGGTAAGCAGCAGGAGCCAGCATATCTTCACTGATTATTTTTGGAAGTTGAAGTTTTGTTCTGTTTCCTCTGTCAAGTTTGTAACTACAGTTTTAGTTTCACTGTTAAAATGCCTTTTGCCTTTCTCTGATTTGCCGAATTTGCCATGCAAATAGCAGCGCACCAGGTGCAGGCACACGGATGGCCTTGGCCTTGGCCATATCCCATTTAAAGGGAATGGGAGATGACACCCAGATTGGTTGAATTCATGTTACACCCAGAAATCAACGATTAATCCATCCATCCATGATAGATGAGATATGTAATCCCTCCAGCGTGCTCTGGGTCTGCCCTGCGGCCTCCTACCAGAACACCTCCAACGGGAGGCGCCCAGGAGGCATCCTGACCGAACCACCTGAACTGACCCCTTTTGACGCAAAGGAGCAGCGGCTCTACTCCGAACTCCCACCTGATGTCTGAGCTCCTCACCTTATCTCTAAGGCTGAGTCCAGCTACTCCGCAGAGGAAGCTCATTTGGGCCTCTACCAGTGGGACGTGCCCAAAACCCCTCCAATAATTAATTAAGGGAGTAAATGCAGCTCATTTGCCTCTTACAACTTACTTTACGCTCAGATTATGCATTGTTTAACTAAGTGGAGTCGGACACGCCTAAATGCATGTGTGCCGTGCTTGCTATGACTTCAGCCATGCTAGCAGCTCTGTGAGGACACAATGATGCTTTGAGCTAAATGCTAACATCAGCAGGAACTGTAAAATGTTCAACATGTTCACCATCTTAGTTTAGTATGTTAACAACATGCTAGCATTTACTCAGCAGCAGCTAATTAGTTTTTCCTGTTTTAAGTCCTAAAACAAAAGTATTGGACAGATTAAAATCTGACCTGATGATGGCACCTACTGAGAGGTCAGGCTGTCACCAGTGTGCCTGAGCTCAGAGAAAGAAGTCAAGTTTCACGATCCACGGACACTTTCAGCAGCCACTAGCAGCTCAGTGTGGTGTGTCTCTAGGGAAAGTCAGTCTTGTTCTTCAGTCTGTCCTCTGTCAGTCTGTCGTCCACTGCAACCCACAACCTAAATCTCTTGGTTAATTCTCATTGACAGCAGCAGCAGACTTGTCCCTAGAGCAGAAGCCTGCCTCTCTGACATTAATCTCAGCGAGGATCAGTAAAAAGAAACACTTATAAGAGCGAGGCTGAGAGAGTGACTTAGCTTTTATTGACAACACATTAATCACTTTTGTGCACATCCGGTTTGGATATTTATATGCAGATTATTGGTACAGATCACAGAGGTTTTGTTTCTCTTCCCTCTGGCTCCGAACATCTCTCTCCTTTTGTCTGTCTGTCTGCCTTCTCCCCAAATAGTTATTTTTATCTCACTCTCCTTAAATTTCCTTCCCTCCAGCCTTTTCCCTCCCTGTTTCCTCCACTTCACTGTCCTTTCCTTGAGTCACAAGAACAATCAGTGTCCTTTTTTTTCCATTTGGGACGAAAGCACAGGAATCAGTCTGATAGGCTCCTTACATCCAGTGACAGCTCTGAGGTCTGCAAGGAGAAGGACACTCTGTTTCCTACTAGTATCAATATAAAGGAGAATAAGATTTAATAAAGCTTTTTCAGGCATTGCAGTATTACCATTTCTATTTTTCAATTATTTTTTTAGCTAATGAATATACAATGAAATACCACCTTTGAATTTATTTTCTGTATATCATTTGTCTAAAAAAATATGTGTGTCTAAACACATGTCTATGTTGGTTGTGTTTAAGAACAGTCTAATTATATGCAGCATGTTTTAATTAGTTGGGCTTTATGTAATTTTTAGAATAGTATATAAAAAATATAATATAATTTATAATCTAATTGTATTGTGCAATTTTCCTATTTGTGCAATAATATTTACATATTTCTATGCTTCAGAGTAGTTATTATTGTGCACAATCATCCATCATGGACATATTATTTATTATTATATACAGTATCTCTATAAGATATATTTAAATATGTAGCTTTTTATTATCATTATTATTATTATTATTATTATTATATTATTTTAATTGTATTGTATTTTGTATTATTATTTATAGGATTATTAAAATCTAATTTAAACTTTGTATCTTATTTGTATTTTTTGTAGCTTTTACGTCATTTCTTTCATGTAATCATTTTTTGTCTTTGCGTTTTTCCCTCGAGCTGCTGTAAAACTTAATTTCCCCGACGTGGGATTATTCAAGTCTCTTATCTCATCTGATTTTATATTCGCAGTCCCTATGTCAGCCCCGAAATATCTATCCTCAGTGTCAAAGTAACGTCTTCATTGTCTTTTTTCCCCTCCAATCCTCTTTGTAGTCGCTGCCCCGACTTCCTTCGAGGGCCCCTTTGGGAAGATTATTTACCGCGTGAGGGCGGCCATTGACACGCCCCGTTTTGCTAAGGACTACAAAGCCCAGAAGCCCTTCTACCTACTCAACTTGCTCAACCTCAATGAGGTGCCTGACATTGAAGTAAGTGTTCAAGTTTTACTACTTTAATAAATCCTTAATAAACTGAGATGTTGCTTAGAGTTTATTAAGGAAGTTTTGGATATAACCCAGACACAAGGAAAAGAGGGGACTTTAAAACACTGTGATGCATCTCTTTATTTGATCAGTGTTTGTCTTGTTTGAGGTTTATTTGATTTCATGGCAGAGCAGGATCTAATTCATTTTCTCCTCTACTCCTCTGCATTACTTATCATCTACTCTCTTAACATCGTGACTGTCAGTTTCCTGATACTCTGGAAGTCAGCAGGAAAAGATTATCAGCATCAGATTATCAGCGCAGCATCAGCTAATGAGGCTTCTTAATTACTAACAAAACACAAACAAACATTTATCCTGTAACTCTGCCTCCACAGCATCCCAGTTACGCCGTGACCACTAAGAAGTTCAGCTACCTCCTGGTGAAGACGGGGACGCTGATGCTGAAAGCTCGCAGCGACCTGAGGGGTTACATCCCCGGCCAGGTCATCAAGTTAGCCACAGAGATCCACAACAAGTCTGGGAAGGACACGGGATGCGTGCTGGCCAGTCTCATACAGGTAGATTGTTATTATATATATTTTTACGCAGTATGGAAAAGTATGTAATTGTTTACCACTCTTTGAGGGAGTGCAGGCCAGATAGAGCTGCCTCTACGCCTGTTCGTCACAGCCTTCAAAACAGCTCCGCCCCAAGTGCCTTGTAACTGAACCAAATCAAATTATCCACCAAATTAGTTTTAAAGAACATGCTGCATTAGCTTTAAATCACATATATACATAACATTACAAACATTTAACGTGTCTGAATATTTATGAGTCGTGCAGTGATGTAGATATCAGAAAAGTAAACAGACTATCTTTTCTGCATTAGGAAACCTTAATGGCTGCATTTATCATTATTTCCATGGACACGGTGAATTAACAAGGCTGCACAGATGTTGTGAAAATTAAATTATTGAACTTTTTTCAACCATTTTCAGTTCTTCTTCATAAAAGAGACAAAAAATGGAGTGAACAATTATGATATTATTAATTCAATGTGTTAATGGGGAAAAAATGTGAGTATATGTAGCACTGGTTGGTTTACTTCCTCTTTAGACAGAGATAAACTGGTCCGGGTTTGTTATGGTTCCCAACTGTGTTCCCAGCAGAGGGTCCAGATTTCTCCTTTGTCATTGGGTCAAGGTCCACATAGTTTAATATATTCAGTGTCATGCTTGCGTTTGGCCATGTTGTCATCCAGATGTCAGATGTGTTTTGATAAAAGATCGGCAGAGAACTCTGGAAATTTGAGTCTCAAAAAAAATTTGAAATGGAAAATTGTGAAAGTCTTGGTCAATACTGATACCGATGTTTAAGTGAGAAGTTTGGCCGTTATCAAGTACCAATGTTTTGTTGTTATTTATATCTACTTTTGTGGCAGGGAAACAAAGAAATCTTCGTTATAAAAAAGATAACTAAACTGTGTTAAAGCCTTTCATTACATTATCTTTGAATGAGCACGAATTTAATCATACAGTTTTTTTAAACAACCTGTAATTTAACCTTTCACATGAAAAACACCATAAATAACAACTGCTTCAAAAGCCATTTTACTGTATATAATATATATGACAATTCCCTTACTAATTTCTGTTTTATATTCCTGTAAAGACATCAACAAATGTCTCTTTTAAACAACTGATATAATTAAAATTTATCAGCAGACACTACACTTTACAGGATTACATCATGATGACTTCATATTTTATCTTCGCCTTATGCTCATTTTAACTGAATAGAGCTTGAACGCATCATGATGTAACTCAATATAACCCCCATTAACATGTATTTCAGCCACTGACTGCTAACAGCTAACTTCAGCTAGCTCTCTTCCTGCTGATTTGAAAACAATTGTGAGTTTACCGTGGCCTTTCATCCCGACGGCGTCCCAGGGTAGATCTCAGTTCATCTGAAACTCATTTTCTGTGGTCTCTGAAACGACGGGATACTGTTGGTCTTGAGCCCCCGCACAAAATTGATGCGACACGACAAAAAAAAAAACATTGACCACTGCCATCAGTGAATGTCACCTTATTTGCTGAAAGCGACTACGAGGTGAATATCGGCCAATAAACCCTGATAAAACGATGCAACCATAATGTGAAATGTGTAGGATCCCTGGATTTTGTTGTGTTTCATTTGTTTTGTAGGTGTTGAGTATCATTCAAGTGTTGTGCTGAGTGCCAACGATAATGGATCACAAAATTTATATAAGAAAGCGAAACACAGATGTGTGTGTTCACAGTTTTTGACCTGTCCCAAATACCATTATTATGAACACAGTCAGTGTGCTCTGCCCCCCGGAAATTTCCATTTTAGGGATGTATTATAAATCTCTGCTGGACTCCGAAGCTTCAAACCATTCCCAGAACTAATCCCCTCATATGGGTGCACATAAAATCTCTCTATACCTCGAGATAACAGTAATGGAGGTTCTCTTGATCCATTTCAAAGGAACGCTTTCCCTTTCCAATAATCCAGAGATGGGTGAAGTGGTTTGACGTCACTGTCACGTCTTTTTATTCTGTCACAACAGAAAGTGACCTATAAGACCAAACGGCCTGTGTTTGACCTGCGGACCATCGCAGAGGTGGAGGGAGCCGGGGTGAAAGCAGGAAAACACGCAGAGTGGAGAGAGCAGATCATTGTCCCTCCTCTTCCTCAGTCTGCACTGGCTGGCTGCAGCCTCATAGACATCGACTATTTCATTCAGGTCAGTGTGTGTGTGTGTGTGTGTGTGTGAGATACATGTGTCAGATGTACTTATCCTCTGAGCTTCCATAGTACTTTAATGTTTTGTGTGTGTTTGCCAACGCAAATATGTGTTACAGGTGTCACTAAAATCTCCAGAGGCAATCGTCACTTTGCCCATCTACATTGGGAACATCGCTGTGAACTTGTCTCCATCGAGAACCATGCCCTCCAGTCCAGACCACTGCGCTGTGACCATCGGACCCAGGGCAACAGGCGTGACACCCAGCGCCCCACCGGCGGAGGAGGATCCAGAGGAGGAGCTGTGTGCAGGAGGTTTGGCCAGTGAGGAGATCCCTACCAAGAGTCACTCTCAGCAGGATCCCTCAGGTCATCCAGTCACCATGTCCCCCAGCGCCTTCAGCCACGCACCCGGTGCAGCCCTTCCTCCCAGCCACAGACGACCCGACGCCTCGGCTCCGCTGTTCTGTGTTTCCACCGGGGCCACTATACCTTTCTTCACCGAGGGAGACGTCACTCCTGTACCCACCTCCTGCTCTCTCATCCTTCCTCCAGAGTACAGCAGCTGGGACTACCCTCATGGTGGGTTCTTAAATAAGTCTCTGACACTGTCGTCCCCATTACAGTCCACGCTTTGAAATATCCGTTTTATGCTTTCATTGCAGGCCGTTCAAGGAATGAGTTGTCTGACTTACAATTTCTATAACTAGATAAACTCTGGCTGGTGTTGAGCCATGAGTCGACTCTTCTTACATTGTTGTTATATGTCCTTGTACAGTAGGGACACCTTAATAAGGCAAACACAAGCAGCCTAATCTCACAATCTCTTGGCTCAAATTACATAAAAACTGTAGCACAACATAGCTGAGGGTGCAAAGTTTTATCACTTTATCAAAGACAAAACCTGTTTGGGTACTTGAGAATCCTTGCATGGCAACTTCCTACCCATGCAAAGGTCCTGACAATGCCAAAATAATGTCCATTACATTGTCATGTAATTAATTGCAAGTTAACAATATGATGCTAAACCTCAACATATGCCCACATATCAGCACAAAATGAGGATCAGGAGAATCAAGGCAGCTTACTGTAGGTTATAACTGCCTCAAACTGAAACTACATCAGTGTATAAAACAATATAAAAGAAGTTGTCTTTTCCAACACTGTCTAGTGCAAATATTAATTGCCTCAAAATAGCAGATGAGTAAATAAAATAATATAAGAGACTAGCCCTCCTAACACCTTCAGATGATGACAGAATTAAAAGGGAGAGTAAAAGTTTAACTGGCACATAAACCGCATTTAATGCTCAGTAGTCCGGCTTATTTGACACATTCATCATAAAAGCAGCAGTTATTCCTCATCAAAAGGAGTCTCTCAAGTAGTTTCCAGACAGTCTGTTTCTCCACTGAGTCAGCGCAAGACTGCCCGGGCCCACGCACGATATGGTGTTGTGGTGTCAGCACTTTTTTTTTCTATCCAGCCATTATGCAGATAATTGGAAAACTGATGGAGTGCATGAAAGGACGTAATTGTTTGATAAGTAACTGTGCTGTGATTACTGAAATTAGAGAGGAATCTTGTTACATTATTGTGTTATTTTGGAATTACAGTAAGACGTTAACCCCAACACTGATTACATGAGCATGTTTAACGTTTCTCTATCCGATGAATCCCACTGACTTACTTGATAAGTTGTGGAACACAGGCGAGAAAGTGCAGGACCTCAACTATATTACTGACTATTTTTCTGCCTTTGTGTGTTACAGAGCCCCCACCCACTTATGAGGAAAGCTGCAGCAGCGCCAACTCCAGTTTCAATAGTAGACAGTAGAGAAGACGCAGGTGACGAAGCATCATGGCCACGCCCACCCACACCAGTCTGCATTTGCCTCAAGAGTAACCAGGACAGAGACACGCCGGGTTAAAGAGGATGGACGATAACTCCACTCCTGAATACCCCAAAGATTCTTTGTCCTCAAATAAGTAAAAAAAAAAAGGGATCATATCTTATACGGAATATAATTTCACCTCATGTCCCATCAGGTATTGTCAGACAGAACGGGTGAAAATCACTGTGCCTAAAAGAAGTATTTTGAATCATCGTACAGCATTTAGAATATCCAGTGATTGGACATGTTTCTTTCATGGGGCGGAGTAAGATCTGTTGTTTTATCAATGAACTTCTGCATCTGTGATGCCTTGAATATGAGTTCGGCCTACCGAGGGCTCATGTTTGGCGAGATCAAATGTTGGCCTTTTCTGTAGTCTTGTTCCAATTGTGCACTTGTTATTGTGGTCCACCGCTGTCCGTTTGTGTCTCAGTTGTCCCCGTCATCAGCAGGGCAGAGCTTTCTTTATGCTGGACGTTGAAAGAACTTAATGCCAGAGGTTGTGGTTTGTCTAGTCTGAGTATTTAAAACCTCTGTGTGTAGGGTTTTGGTGATTATGGGCTCATTTACAGGGCTGCACAATTATTTGATTTGAGTATTTGATTTTTGATGAAGGTAAAATATGTCCAACATACCATTATACAGTAAATGAGGCGTTGTGGCGCTACAAAGATGCTCCAGCCTACAACTTACATTCCAGACCTAAGGCAACATGCTTTTTTGGTACAGACCCTAGCAAAAATTCTTTTTTTTTTATCAGTGAAAATGAAATGCAGATCATCACAGTGTTTTTTTATTTTACATTTTGTGCAGCCTCACTGCCCACATTCCTCCATATGTCCTTCATGTTGGCATAGAAACAGCCACTAGATGGCACTAGAGGGCAGAGTCAAAAGTTGCCAATGTTTGAGAAGGTCGTAATAACCTAACTTTTAACGGAGCCGGTGTTGTAGAAGCTGGAGTTCTGTGAGGTCATTAAATACATCGCAATATGTGGACGGAGAATTCTTTTAACTTTATCACTGATTTGTTCTGTTCTTCGATTCTTAAAATGTCTTCCTCCCGTCCCACGGTCGTGTG
Organism: Epinephelus cyanopodus; assembly: GCA_026686955.1. NCBI lineage: Eukaryota > Metazoa > Chordata > Actinopteri > Perciformes > Serranidae > Epinephelus > Epinephelus cyanopodus. The sequence continues at coordinate 28,453,677 of CM048932.1, read as the reverse complement.
CTCAGAACGATCTACCCAAATACATAGAAACTTGTTAATTCTATCCAAAGTTGCTCGATATTAATCAGGATGACCGCAAGATGAAAATGCAGCATAGGACTTTGACTTCTCTAGCTAGTCATTTCCTTTACTACACATTAATGAAAAGTGATCGCTAGCCAGACAGACAGACAGACAGATAGATAGGGAAGAAAAGTAGACTACAGTATGAGGATGTGGAGATATATTTCATAATTAATACATACAAATATTAAATCAATGTGATGCTTTGAAGGCACAACAATGGCATTGCCAATGAAATATAGGTTAGAAAATACAATATTTGCCCGATTTAACATGACTTGGGGTATAAACCACGCCCGCTTCTGTCTGAATACAGATAGAGACACATATAATTTTGTTGGTTGAACAGATACAGATACAGCTAATGGCGTACAGACAGAAGGCACCGTCCTTGTCTGTATACTCGTCTATCACTGAGCATAAATGAGCCTTTAAAGTCATTCTGATGGTTTAAGTCTTTGTTTCAGCAAATATAAAACAACCCCAGTTAGAAACTGAGTCTGTGTTTTGTAGCTACATGCATTGCCGCCTGCTACGGTGTCTTATTTTATAATGCCACTCCATGTTGCCAGTGAGAAATTGTTGGAATCCTACACACAGAGGCTTTAGAGATAAATAGTGACTCAGCAACACCTCTCAGTTGTATCACTTAAAACAGAGGTAGCAGTAAAAACTACTTTAATATATTGTAGTTATATAAATAAATCCAGTCACATTATAATCTCTGTGTTTTTAAACATTGTTTTTGTCAAAAATAATCAACCAATTGGGATATTTACATTTTTCTGCACATTTAGTTTCTGGACAAGATCACTTATGTCGAGAAACAAAGAGGAGCGTGTGCACTGATCTCACTTTGGAAAAGATGAATATATAAATAAATATCACTCCTGTAGTGCCACCATATGTTGCGTCATATCACTGAGAGGTTCTGCTTTGACACCAGTTTTGTATTCAGAGGACAGTTTATCTGCAGATGAGGCTCATTTCTCCTGCAGCTGAGTGAAATGACTGCAGTGCTGACGCAGTCTTCCTCTGCCCTCTTGTGGCCGTCGCCGGTACCGGAGTTTAACCTTAACACAATCAGCCATGTTGTTTGCAGAAGTGACTAACTGAGGTTTGATGTAAGTATTGTCGTGAGATGTGATGCAAGTGTTTAGCATCATCCCAACAGTCTGAGTGAGATTGTATGTTGTTTTTTCTCCTGTTTGTTGCCTTAACTTTCATTTAGTGTTACATTAGTGAGACGAGAATCCTTGTGGAGTTTCAGTTGGTGCAGATTATGAACATACATGTGCACAACACGGCACTTTTTACAGTTTGCATGGATTTGTGGGTGCACATCTACTGTACGTGTGCCTGTGCAAGTGGGTCTGTTTTCACTTAAAGGTATACTGTGCAGGATTGGTTGCTGTTTGTTAGCATGCTCACCAGGGAAAGTGAGTAAAAGCCAGCTCCAGATTCACTCTTGTTTGGCGTTTTGCTTCGCTATATTTGCATTTTTTGCAATTTTTGTGGCTTCCTCTTGGATGTCTGATGCTTCACCTGGTCGCTACCTTTTTTTAAAAATGCCCTGACACTTCCAGTGGGCCCTACGTGATGATGAGAGGGATTACTTCTATATGAGACTATCTGTTGTTTCTAAGGGAAATCCTGCATAGTATATCTTTAAACTCCATTTCAAACTGGTTCATGACTCAGCGTTTGTGTTAAATTATCTGAGGTTTTTCTTTTCCTGTGTACATGGGCTGGGTGATATCTGAATATTTTACAACTTAAAGTGTAACCATATTATGATATAATCTTATTATGTTATCACTCCCTTGCCAAAATTAATTAATCTCAGCAAGCTGTAATTTTAATATGAACAAAATGACTGACATAAGGTTTTGTTTTGCACATATAAGGAGTTCAATCTGATTTACAGTGGACCACACTTCAGTGATTGCATCTGATTTTGCATATATTTGTCATGTTCTGTTTTACCTTGATGACAGTAAATGTCCTTGTTTATGTAATTATAATGATTTGACCTATGTCACCCAGCCCAACAGTGTTGCAAAAGTGTCAGCACATATTCATTGTCACTTTTCTGTGGGAAACTACAACCACTGAAAATCTTAAGCACAACTGCTCTGACGAATGTTTGTGTCACTGTAAATGTATTTCTCTTGTTTTATCACATTTTAGTACAATCTCAAAGTCATTCTGTGAATTTAGAACAAGATCTCAGTGCTGGTGTCGGCTCCTGACTGCAAATCACGTTGCCACGTTTCTCCAGAAATTGTATTTAATTTTGTGAGGCTCATCAGCTTTGAAATTTTCTCCCAAAAAAAAAACTGCTGTTACCATTAGAAACCTGACAGTCCCCCAAACTACTTCTGGCTCTACATTATTGTAAATGCATGCCTTAAACAGTCTGGACTCCCACCACCTCTTACAGGATCTTGTGATGGACTTTTTCTTTTTCCTCTGTCAGCGAGGACGTCAGGATGTGCTTGTGCAGCTCTTCCTGTTCTGTCTCCTGTGGACTGTGCCAAGTGCACTTGATGTAAATGTAGCTTTTAAAAAACAGTGAGGAAACTGGACCTTAGACCTGTTGGACTTTTGTTTTTTATTCTTGTTTTAGAAAATATGTGCAATTCCTCTCATCTCCAAGAACGCTGCAGCAGCAACTCCCTGAAGTCATTTCACGCTGCCTTTATCGATCCTGATTCTGTTGAATTCTTCTCCACCAAAAGGTACTATAGCTTTATGAAGCCCCACTTGTTCTGTGTTTTTATTTTTCATTCTTTCCCCCCTCACATATTGATGAGTGGTGTCTGGTTTTGTATTTTTCTACTTGTAAACTGTTTACAGGTGCAGTATGCAGATACTAATAGTGGCACCTCGATCAGTAAATGTAATATTTCAACATACAGTGCAGAATCACATCAGAGTTGTACTGTACAGTATAACAATAAAATTATATGACATGTTTTTGTTGCTTATGTGGACAGAGTCAGCTTATTTATATAACTTTTCCTTTTCTTTTGAGCATGATGCCATCTTACAACAACGCAATTTAAAGTGTGTCACATAAAAGCAAACATTTCTATTTATTCAGACGTAGAATATCCAGGTTCACCCTGGACAGGTCGCCAGACTATCACAGGGCTGACACATAGGGACAGACAACCATTCACACCTACGGACAATTTAGAGTCACCAATGAACCTGCATGTCTTTGGACTGTGGGAGGAAGCTGGAGTACCTGGAGAAAACCCACGCTGACACAGGAGAACATGCAAAACTCCACACAGAGGACTCCCGCACCGAGGGGTTCGAATCTCCCACCCCTGGTTCAAACCAGTGACCCTCTTGCTGTGAGGTGACTGCTAACCACTGCACTACAGTATTTCAGTAAAAAACACTGTAGGATGAAATTTCCCAAAATGTAAATATTGCATCTGTTAAGGATTAGGATTAAGCAAAATAATAATAATATATCTGATGTGGTTTGGTAGGTTGATATGATTTTTATAATTAAAGAAAAACACAGTAAGCACAAAGTAACCCCACATTAGTAGTGTTATTATTGTTGATATACATTTTTGAACAATTATATAGAGTTATTATTAAATTAGATTTATTATTTAATCATAATTCTTTTTATATTTTTCTCTCTTCCAGTATTAATCAGCCTCCTTCCTTTTTTTTAATTTTTGTTGATTTTATTTTATTTTATTTTTCGCCTTTACAAAAAAAAGGCAAGTAGCCGAAAAAGCACGAATACCTTCGGCTACCTCCGTCTGTCACGTGATCCAAGTATTTCTGGCGAATATGTGATTTGCGCATGCGCATTACCTCGAATCAGTGTCCAGCGCTCCAGCAGCTTCATAGCTCAGCTAATATCAACTAAACGTCGTTTATAATGCAAATCATGATCATCCTGCTTGCTAATAGTTGGGTTCCGGACGAGTTTTACGGAATTTAATAACCATTTCGATTTATTATTCGCACTACGCCTTCGTTCCCAGTTGCTGAAAAACTCCACTACCCGTCAGCCCTTTGTTTATTGTCTGAAGTCAGGAGGTAGCTTCATCCCTGCTGCACTATCTGAGCAGCTGTGCTCACTGGCTGCTGCTGCTGCTGAAGTACAACTTAGAAATTGCTCCTACTTTATTTCCTGCACTCGAGCAGCAGCTGTACCCGGACTGTGAGCCGTCTGTGATGGGAACTGGACTCAATAACCGCTGCAACCGTGGAGTGTTAGCCTGAGCTCAGCAAGTTCACCATGATGTCCGTAAGTTGGGTGTTTGTCTGTCGCAGGATCATGTAACGCTACTTCACATGTTATTCTGCATTGGAAATATGTCCCTGCGTGTTAAAATGCGGCGTTCAGCGTGTGGAAATGTGATAGTGACTGTAGGGAGCAGACCATAATAACCCCACAGTAATATAGTGAATGCTTAAACCTGTTGACCCACTTAGGCAGCAGTGCTTCCAGTTTGGAAAGTGGGGGAGAAGTTAGCACAGCCTGTCACAACTTGAAACATCTGTGACACCTTTAGGCTAGTTTCAATAGCTACTTTTAATTAGGGCTGAAATTACCTGCCTAAAACTAATTATAGTGTGTCTAACTACAGTTTGATTTGACTCATTCAATTGGAAACTGTGACACTATCATTACACATCATCACAAAATGACATTTAGTATGAGATTATATTCAGTTATTGCCCAGCCTTACATTTAACCCAGTCAAATCACATGTGCTTCATAGTGTTGCCTGGCTTTTTCCAAAGCAAAACATTGTCTTTAAGAATTTTAATGTGTTTTTCCTTCCTGTCAGGCAGCCATAGCGAGCAGAAACTGCATTAGCTCACACCCACATGGCTTTGATAAGAATAAGAAATGAAACACCAAGTATGATAGTTGGGGTGGGAATCACCAGAGGATCCATGATACGATATTATCACCATAGTTTAGTCGCAATACAGTAATATTGCGATAAAATATATTATGATATATTTCCTTTGTGACTGTAAATTATGTTCCCTAAGGAAAACTTTGAATCTTATTAGATAAAACAGTCTGTTCATCTCACTTCAGCTATTTTCTATTTGCAGCAAAATGCAAAAGCAATATATGATATTTTTCGAGTAGGCTACCTAAAGTTTAATTTGTATTTGTAACATTGATCATCTTGGCACTGTGTGACGATATGATATTGCCACAAAAAAATACTGCAATACTATGCTGTATTGATTTTTCTCCAGCCCCTTTGTGTCATCCATGTAACACTAATCGTAACACATGAGAGGCACAAACTATAAATAGTTAACATGCATTGTGCGTTGTATGTGTAGTGATTTCTATCATTTTACTCAACCATATGCACTTTATTTGAATTCAAACTCATCCTGTATTACTGTCAGATTTTCAATGCACTGGTGCTCTTTTAATGATGATTGTGTCATCTTAATATGTTAATGTTGGAATGACAATTAGATCAAAAGTACAGCTTGTACCTCAAGCATATCTCAAGACTTTGCATAAGTTAGTTGGCATTTGCTTTTGACATGAATGTCAACCCACAGCTGTCTGGCAGATTTAAAAAAAGAAAATGAAACGCACAGCCCGAGTGTAAAGTATGTGTTGGCTTAAGCGTGCTAAAACACCTGCACTGCCCTGTGAATGTGTACTGAACATGTTTGCAGTCTCAACACTCACCTTGCAAACAAGCCTGTGGTTTTCTCAGGCGGTAAGATAAGCTGACAATAATCACTGTGCCTGGCCTTGAGTTGGACTGTTGACTCAAGTTGTCTATATTTGGCTTTCACGCTGCCTCAAATGTTTCTGTCCTCTGCATCACTTTACAGTACTTGTGCACTTTTTACATGTTGCTTTGACATTTTATATTTAAAGGGACAGTACATGTTTTCCTTGAAACTGTAGTGCTGTTTATCAATCTAGACTGTTTTGGTGTGAGTTGCAGAGTGTTTGAGGTATCGGCTGTAGGGGTGTCTGCCTAGATGTCTCTTGGCTTGTGGTGAAACATTTGAAAAATTCAACAGCAATGTCTCGATGTAGAAATCATGAAGCAGTTACTCAAGATAATCCACAGATCTCACCATGAGCAGTTTCATGCAGGAACTAATCTATGTCTAAACCCGCCAACGTGAACGACATTCAGTTGTTCAAGTTCAGGAGTCTCTCTGTCAGTGTCACAAGTTTCTACAAGTCTGTCCTAAAACTGAAAATAACGAGTGAGATAACGGTCATTATTCCTCAGAACCAGTCCTTCCTTTTTCCGTCTCTCTCATCTAATCCAATAGAATCCTGTTTTTGAAGGATTTTGTAGGGATTTCTTTTTATAACACCATACTCACCAAGTAAATTGCTGGGATTTGGGAGCATGATGACATCACTAAAAATAAGTCTGACAGGGCAGAGCAGTCAGACAATCAGTGAGGGTTTAAACAATCCACAGTGGTAGCCAGATAGGACTGAATAAGATTGATTGATGAATAAAATTTTAACCCATACTTATTGTTGTAAACATCCGTCACAGTTTACAGACCAACTTCCTGGTGCAATGAGGGATTGTTACCAGCATTACAGGTGCACAAACTGTTGGTTTTCCCTCCACATATATTGGCTTTGATCATCTGGCTTACAGCCTGTTGGCTCATCTCGCTCCTCGCGTTTCCTGCCCTGTCAGACTTTATTATGGTGATGCTAGCATAAGATTTAATCAGACATCCTGGTCATATGATATAATGCACCTCAAACCCCCGAACCAAAAACATGCCTCTCAAGATCTGGGCTCTATTTTTGGTCAAAAAAATAAAGAAAGGAAGAGAGAAAATGAGATCAGATGTTCTCAGAGGTCAAGGTAACATCTTTAAATTGCTTGTTTTGTCCAGCTAACAGTCCAGAACCCCAATACATACATTTTAGTACGATGTAGGAGAGAATCCTCACATTAGAGCAGCTCAAACCAGAGTTTACTCAGCCCGATAAATTATTTAAATGGCAAATGGATTATTGGAATCATCAACTAATATTCACTTGATCGACCAAATGATTCATCAGCTTGGAACATTAAGGTTGTAGGTTTGATGTCAAATAGACCTTCACCAGTGTGCAGCTGGTGGGAGAAAGTCATGCCAGGACAGGTGGTGAATTAGCAGGGAAGAGAAGGAAAGAGCCTGGCAGGGATTGGGCAGCAGGCTGAGGCCTGAGTAACGGACACACACAAACAGCACATTCCTCTGTCAGTCTGCAGTCACAGGGCAGAACAGAGTGTGCTTTTGTGGGACAATACATCCTGTAAGTGTGGGGCAAGACCAGCTGAATGGATATTTGTTCAGAACGGCATAAATGGAGTTAGCTTTATTTAGTTTAACGAATCCAAAAAATGACTTATAGAACAGATGAGGTTTTGAGTGCAGCACAAAAGAATACGGAGATAATTCTGCGTAGAGAAAATGTGAATTTCCTGCAAGACAACTGAAGAAACAGAAGTAGTAGAGCACCACTTCTTCCATCCATCCATCCATTTTCATCCGCTTCCCTCTTTTCATTTTCATCCCTCATCTCACAGGCCTCGGTGCAGCCGCACCGCCTGCACTGTCTATATTTTTGCCCCTGGTACAACTGGCAACCATTTCGAGGCTTTAATATTCTCCTCTTTTTTTATTTTCTTAAGATGACGTTTGGGGTGTCAACCAGCGTGACGCTGCTGTTTGACTTCTGGGATGTGCACGGACCCGCAGGTAAGACGAAGAATGTCGAACAACATCTTCATTTCACAGGAGCTGGGATGGATTCAGTAGTTGTAACTCCCTCGAACCAGTTCATCTGGTTAAGACATACTGCGGTGTTGTGTCAACAGACACTGTCCTTTTTCCTTGGTACTCAAGAAGAGTTTACAGAACAGCTCATCCAGGGGTGAATATAGATTGAAGTTCTTGCCAATGCTACTGTCACAACTTTTGCAGCCTCATATTGTTCTCCTTCTCTCCCCAGCTTCATGCATCCATAAAAACACACATTACATTTTTTTAACCCCTCTGTGGTATGAAAAGAAATTAGACACATGACATCATGTAAAGCAATTGACAATTTCTTTTGTTTTAAATTTGAAGAAAGTTCAACTCTGATCCCAGCTCTGTGAGATAAATATGTGTGTGTGGTGTGTTTGTGTCTCCAGGGATGGTGCTGTCAGTGTTGGTGGTCCTGCTGCTGACAGTCTTCTACGAGGTGCTCAAAGTGTGGAGGGTGTGGCTGGGGACCAGTTCCAAACTGGCTCAGCCTCAGTGTCCGTACGCCGCCCCTCCATCCAGTCGCAGCGACAGCGTCTCTGTGCTGGAAAGCAGCCCCTCTGAGTCCTCGCTGACTCCCATAGAAGCACAGCCTTCCACTCGAACCACCAGAAACAGGTCAGGAGCCTTGTGACTTTAGCAAATGATGATGATGCAGACATCCATGTTTGCTTTCTGATTTGGTCTTATCACAGCAAACCACAGCTAGGCCTACATACCTTTGTGACTCAGCCTTCTTGTACAGGTACTCCTCTCCCATTCTGGCTTCCTCCTGCACTGCTCCTGGTTCTGCTCTCATAGATTGTCATATTTGCTTTGCAATGATTCCCAATCTATGTTTTCTGCTGACTTTACCGCCTTGAACTAATGTGTTACCTTCAGGAACAGTTCAAATTTGTTGTTGGTCCAAACAAAGAAATCTTTGCTCCGACTTTTGGAAGGAAGCACTATTTTTTTTTCTGTTACTAAGCAACCAACCGCAGACAATCTACTTTGTGTTTACCATTATGGGTGTGATCAGTGTACGTGTGTACATGTTAGTGTGGTCCGAGACTATTTCTGTAATGGTGCTAAAATACTCACGAGTAAGGAGATTGTTTTCTAGTTTTAAAAGTTTTCCGATTATAACATATTGGTGTGGATGCAGCTAAGTAAAGTTGCAGATATGTAATCTACAAAGTGATAATTTGGCTTTTCTCATATATTTTACTGCAACATGTAAATAATGGATTATACTGTAAAGAAAATAAACTGTTTGGAAGCAAATCAAATGACAATCACTGCATTGCTAGAAGTCAGAAAAGTATGAAAACCCATTTCTGCCAGTAAAGAGAAAAAACAAGCTCATGGTAAGAATTTATCTTACAATTTTAATTTAGAATTTCTGCAAATAGAAATAAGAACATCATGAATTAATCTACAAATTCATGTAAGTGAAGTCACAGATTCTCACAGAAAATGGCAGATACGTAAATAATACAGAGCAAAACATTACAATAAAGTAATTTAACATAACTAAGATGCTTCTGAGGTCCGAAAAAGGTGTAGGCTGAAGCTAAGTTTATAACACTGACCCTTTTAACAGCACATCATATTCAGCAATCAACAAAACAAATCAAAAACAGGCAAACTAGGCAACATAGCAACAACAGAAAAAAGAAAAACAACTTACAAAAGGCAACGTAAGTTCCCGTACCCTGTTTTTTTACGTCCATTATGTCCATTTTCATATTTGATCAATGCGTTATTTTTTAAACTTTTGTTTAAACCTACTTAATATCTACTTAATATTTTCATTTCCTCACTACAACTGTTCCATAAACTCACTCCTTTAACTGAGATACAGTGTAGTTTGGCGTTTGTCCTTACCAATAGTTTCTGAACATAGAACTACCTCAAAGCATGTGGACTTTCTGTCTTGACCACTTTTGGATACTTTCGAGTAATTTTTTTTTTTTTTGCTCTGTAGATAATTGACATGGAAAATCCAAATTTTAACATTGACTTTGTATGTCAAAATATTGACTTACCATGTGCATTTTTAAAAATTGTGATTACGTTTTTAAAACATTCTTTTCTTTCACTTGTGGAAATGGGCTTCTGTAGAAAATCAACCTGAAATCTAACATGTAAAAGCAGTTGAATTTTTGGCATTTTCTTGACCCTGATCAAGCACTTCGGTGTTTGTTAAATCAAACATGTAGAGTTCAGTGATTTCAGTGAGCTTTATATGTTTGGGATTTGTGTTAACTCTCTGGAGTCCACAGATGCGCCGGTACGTCCAAATCACATGACGAATTTAAGATCACGTCTCCGTTTCAACTTGTGTCGAAATTGTGAACTTCAAACTATATACCTCTTTTTGATCGGCCAAGTAAAATCAGACCGGCTATTCTGATGAAAGTGCACGCAAGCAGAAAGTGCTTGCAAGCAAAAAAGATAACACCCCCTTTCTTACTGGTGGTGTTTTTGTGTGATTTTAGGTCCAATGTGTTAATACAGTATGTCAAAATGAAAAAATAACTGTCAAGTCACACAAGTGAGGTTGTGCTGAAAAAAATGACACCAAACAAGGCAAGGTCAACAGTTTTAAGGTGAAATTTAAAGGTACAATCAAAAGTAGTCAAAAACAGTCAATTATACCCTTGAATCCAGAGGGTTAAGCCACAACATGGCAGTAATATCTGAGTCTCACATCATTCTGCGGCTTTCTCTTGTAGCTGTGTGTGGTCTTCTTTGTGTTTATCTCTGCACCTGCGTTAAGAGTGCATTTAGTATTTCTCACACTAGATGTATGTGAGACTGAACATTGGCCTCCCTTTCTGTTAAATGATTTAACAGTCACTTAATCTGTAACAATGATTGAACCCAAAATCAATATGTAACTTTGTTTTGCTCTATCATAGGCAACTGGACTTGTTTGCGTTGCCTACGATATAGCACTTACGATTTCCATGACCTGGATGACTGAGAATCTCCACCCACAACTTTGTCTTGCAATATCTGTAACATCCTGTCAGTGTTTGAGGCAAAGATCCTCTCATACTTATGTAATGTACCTGGTGTAACCAACTCATGTATTCCTCTCTTTCCTCTGCAGTGTGTTGCTGCATGGTATCCAGACAGTCCTCCACATACTGCAGGTGACTCTGGGCTACATGCTGATGCTGTGCGTCATGTCCTACAACACCTGGATCTTCCTCGGGGTCATCGTGGGTTCCGCCCTCGGCTATTTCATCTCATTCCCTCTCCTAGGTAAAACCTGACGGTCAAGAATGTGCACACAGAGGACAGCTTGTTCCCCCCTCGAGTTAAAAGGACCGCATGCTCCGGATCCTACACATGGGAAACTTGACTAATATCAGCGTGTTGTTCCTTTGCCCTCTGGCACAGCAAGCACTTGTGAACATTTTAACACTGAGAGGGCACGAGAGGGGAATTCTTTGTATGCTGAAGGATGAGCTGCACAACGCTAACGCACACTACAGATGCTTTAACTCTTCTGGATCTGGAAACTGAAACTTTTTCACGCACAAAATCATTCTGATGTCCGACACCAGTTTCAGACTTTGTATTATGGCCTCTGGATTCAGTTGTTAACTTGGAAACTGGAAATACAAATTTGAACATTTGTCGTACACCAAAGACACCACTGTGTATGATTTTAGCATTTGTAGGTGTTTTCTTTACTGATAAAGGGATATTCTGTTTCTAAGGCTTAGTCTTGATGGTCTACTCACACAGCAAACATCTAAAATAGCAATGCCAGTAGAAAGAAGATTCTAGTCTGGAGGGGAGGGAGTGCTGCTTACTTAAACTCTTTTCTTTTTTGTTTGCTTATCCTAAAATGCATCCCAATCTTCCGCAGCTGACAGACAACACAGCTCAGAGATGGAAAGTCATGCATAGCTTGTGGCATATTATGGTTATTTCTGAAATTGTGTTTTTCTGGTCGACCTTGGTAGACTTTTTAAACTACTACGCTGCATTTTACTAAACAATTCAAGGTGTTATGACACTACAGATTGTCAAAAAATGGATTTCATGTCAGTTATAAAAGACTAACTCTTGACTATGTTGACAAGACACTCCTACTATGGCTTTAAAGTGGAACTCATCGACTTCCACTTTTGAATGCTTAAAAAGCAACGTTTTGTGATTTGAACCAACAACAGTGGATTTAAGACTGATTATTTGTCCCTTTTCAGTATTTTGGAGTGAAACCTGAAAGTGGACACACACTTGGAACTGAGACTCACAGTCATATGTCATAAGAAAGGGCTCCGATTGAGGAACTGAATCATGTGATTGCAGCTGGTCAACTTAATGTGTGTCATTGGCTCACTAACCAGTCAGAGTCATTGTCACACGTACATCAGGGGTTAGTGAAAGTTGATCATGTGGTTGTGTGGCAATCATTGACAAACCATGGACCTACAAAGAAAAGAACCTTGCAACTGACATTTCAGATGTGTTTTCTGTTGAAACACCCCCATGCTCTCTCTTGAAACAGAATATTTTTGCTAGTTTTACAACAGACTCTAACAGTAGTAAAAAAAATAAAATATGTCTGATGATTTGAGGTGGTTTTCAAACATTTTCTTAGTGATGGTTTTCTGACACAAGAACTTGAAATAAAAAATAAAGAAGAAAGCTGATGAAATATAACTTCATCCATCTTTTTTCACATATATTTATTTATTTAAGGAAACAAAACCACTAAACATACAAGTGGAGCTGCTCACACCAAACAGACTTACAGGTTTTGCAATAAATAAACAGGAGGAGGAAAGGTCTTGGGTATGAATCTAAAGGCGGCAAACTCAAAAGATCCCCTAAACACAGTGGAAATTTCACAACAGGACACTGACTGAGACAACTGAGAGAAGCAGGAATCACAACTCTCCTCCCAGCGTGTAACATGAGATAGCAGCCTTGTCTGTTGACTACAGATGGTGCAAAATTGAAATTAAGCCACTTAGTAGAGCGTGTGATGCTGACACCAAAAAATGTGGTAATGCTTAGACAGGGAAAACAGTTCGCTTAAAGGGACAGTGCACCCCAAAATTAAGAATACAGACTTTCTCTCTTTTCTGTATTGCTGTGTATCAGTCTAGATTGTTTGGGAGTGAATTGCCGAGTGTTGGAGATATCAGCTGTAGAGATGTCTATGTCTCTCCAATACAATGAACCTAGATGGCACTTAGCTTGTGGTGCTCAAAGCGCCAGAAAAAAAACATTTTTTGTTGGTGTTTTGAGCACCACAAGCTGAGCGCCATCTAGTGCCATTATATTCAAGAGAATACCAACATCTTTACAACTGTTATCTTCAACAAAAAATAATTATACTGATAAATAGCACTACAGGTAAAAGGGAAAATTTTGATTTTGGGGTTAACTGTCCCTTTAAATTCCTGAAAAGAAACTGATATGTAACTGCAAATTCATAAGAAGATCCCTGGGAAGGACTATCTTTTAGTACAAATAACAAAAATTAAGTTGTAAAATGATATATTTGTACTACAAATATACTTTAAGTATTTCATATCTATTTGTCCTGGAAAAAGGTTTTCTGTTCTGTTGGTCTGCACAGCAAGTGAGCTGAAATTGCAAAAATGTAAAGTTTATTCCAAATCCTCCCGAGACTCTAACTTTTGTTTGGTATGCATTTTTATTTCTCCTAGTTATTTGGGATCAGTAGCACCTGAGAAGTATAAAAAACACTGTGTCCCAATATCCTCAAAATAAGACGATGATAATGTCCTTCAATGAGCTGAAGATAAATTACCAATATCTTTAAATGAGTACTTCCTAATTAACAGCATCTTCGCTTGTTGCTGTTGATAAAATTGTGTCAAATGTGTTGCCATATCAAACTACAGGCATTATTAATCATAAATATACAAGTTTCAACCATTAAATTTAACCAGGTTTTATACCTTGTCAACTTTTGCATTGGCTGCAGACTGACTTGGCAGAGATGGCTAACTAAATAGTTATTTCCAGGAAACTTTTTTGCGCTCTCGAATGAAGTGCTGCCAAATGTATTAGAGGAATTAAAGTCTAATATTTATATACACATTTATCATCAGTGTCTCATGTCATGATTTACAGTGACACGACACTGTTAATCTAACACAAACAAATGTCTTCCACAAGGTGAGCATCAGTGAGACAGTTTACTTTTTTTACACAGACAGGGACATAAAACTCCTGTAACAGCCACTTCATCCAAATAACAAGTACAAATATATAATTTTACAACTTTAAATTTGAACAGATTGGTTTTAAATAGAAAATCATCCCTGTTATGTTTGACTCTGCATACTTCACAGCAGTTTGAGAAAAGAGCTTCTGCTCGAAACGTCACGCAACGCAAATAAAACTCCTTGATAACGGGAGCTTCTTGGTGTGCGGATCTTCTTCATTTTCTTGTAAGTGTCTTATTTTTTGATCCAGCACCCTTCCCAATCGGGCCCTTGGATGTGCGTGTTTTTCGATTCGTGAAGTTGGACAAAATATACACATGTAATATTTGGAAATACATCAGAAGTCGTCATAAAGAGTTTCCCTCATAATCCCAAAGAGAGCTTCCTCTGGTTACAAGTTCATCAGAAATCCAACAAGCATATGAGCCATTATTGACTGTATCATGGTCATCTACACCCACCAGCAAAATGACAAGACACAATAAGTTTTGGTGTTTTTTTTTTCCAAAACAGATGAAACCATCTTACTTATCAAATCACAGTGGAAGTGCAAATCATTCCTGACAGATTGTGCTATAACATTGTGTGTTGAAACATAAAGGCCATTTGTGAATACAGGAAAAGCTTTCCAAATAAACAAACTACATATGGAAGTTACATTTTACAAAAATAGATACCGGTATATCAAAAAAAATAGTAGTGAAAATACACATATGAACCCCCATACAACATCTGAAGGCTGGTTGTACTGTAGCACCCCCTGCTGCCCAGGTAGAGGCTGTGATCACTGAAGCCACACATTAAAAAAAGGCCTGATTTCCTGCTGTGTTTACAGACTTTACTGATGTAAACAAACCTTTAACACAAATGGAAAACATTAATAACTTAGATGACGTTCTTGTTTAGAGTTTCTCCCTTATTTTGTGAGTTTAAAAAAGCAGATTACCCCTTTAAATCCTTGAGCTCAGCGTATTAACATAGCATGAAGGTATGTTTTAATTAGTGTCATACACAAAATATGACAAAGCTTTGCATTGAGATTCACTAAGCTGCGTAGAAAGGAACCAACCACCAAAGAGAAAAGTCAAGGGCAGGACGGGAGAGTTGGTTTTGGAGTGTGCAATATCAACAACAATACAGTCTTAATTCACTCTCTCCCGTTACATGTGACGCACAACCTGCTGTTTCTGTCTCCAGTTTCAGAGTTCTGTTCAGACGATTATCCTCCTACGCTACTGACACTTCCACATCTGCAGGGTCGATAATTTTGTCCTCTCCGCTCAGACCGTTTGTAATTGGCTGAGGCTCACCTTCATCCAGCCCCTCATTGGTCGGCGACTGGAAGCCGCTGTCGTTACGCGAGCTGGAGTCTGTAGCCAGTTGTGGCAGCGACGACTCATCTGATTCTGTTGCAGAGACCTCAGCAATCCGTTCACTGTCGTCTTCTTTCACCGCTGTCTCTATCTCCTCGATGGCGTTCTTGATGGCTGCGTCTTCCTGATGCTCCTTATCAGCTTCTTGTTTTTTGCTTCCCACCAGCTGCTCCAGCATTGCTTTTGTGGATGTCTTGTCTCGCACAGATTTCCTGGGGACGTTCACGATGGTGGTGACGTGCGTCACATCCTCCTGCACCCCGTCCTCCGTGGTGAGGGTGCCTGTAGTCGCCTCCGTCCTGTTGGTTTCCTCGCTCTCCTCTGCAACTGGAAGCGCCACCTCCACCACAGGGTTGATCAGGTCCCTGATTTCATCCACACTGTCAGGAGACATGGGTTCCTTTGGCAGGTCAGAGTCCTCCTCATCCTCCCCGCCATCCTCCTCTTGGCCCTCGGTCACCTCAGCATCCTCCTCGGGGATAAGCTCCACACCTGGGACCTCCAGGCAGGACTCGAAGGGCAGAGGCATCCCGTCCAGCTGGATCATGGACACCACCTGCTTGCGCCTGCTCCCAGAACCTCCTCCGTCGATACCGCCACCACCGACAGAGCCCTCTGTCTCATCGGCCCCAAACTTAGCAGCCCAGTCCACTCCGGCGGTTTCTCCAAGCAGGTGCAAGTTTGGGTCGCTGTTGGTCAGAATGATGCTGTCCCTGTAGAGATTGTGTCTCCTCTGGACAGCTGCCTCCTTCACAGCTGGACAAACAAAGAAAACAGAAGTCACTTACTGTGGTAAGTATGTTTGGTGATATCATTTATAACTATCACTTCTGTTGTCACGGCAGCAGTAGTTTCTAAATATTTTTGTTTTAACTCCTCACCCATCATTATGTCCTTGGAGACAGACTGCAGCACCACCTCCTCAAACATATTTTCCACCAGCAGGAAACGGGAGAAGTCCTCAAAGATGAGCTCTTTAAAGCGAGGCAGTTCCTGGCAAGGAGAGGGCAGAGATGAGTTTTATAAAGCTCCCAGGAGTCAAATCAGTTAACAGCTTATCGCATTTAATTCAGTTAGCGTGCACCTTTGGCAGTTCTGCCCCAGTTATCAGACAGGGCTGAATAAAAGTCACAAGTAAGCATGGGGCGAAAGAAGAATATCATGCCACGTATCCAGGATGGAATATTTGCAATTTTTGTCACGATAACCATCAAAATATGCCTAAAACCTTTAAAACTACACTAAATATACCAGAATCATTTCACTGTTCATTTTTATTGCATCACAGGGAGGACACATTTTTAGTGAACATCCTTTGTATTGAAAAACAATCTTAAAAGACCATTTTATTTTAGCTATTCGAATTGGAATCATGTCTTGTCTGATTAAGATTAGGCTGGTGTGTGCGTATGCAGCCTGTTTTTGTTAAGTCTCTTATCACCTGAGACCTGAACTTTTGTTTGGTATGTATTTTTTTATTTCTCCTAGCTATTTGGGATCAGTAGGACCTGATAAGTATAAGAAACTTGGACCTTGTCTACTTTTGTGTCGGGGTCGGAGTCGCAGAGATGGCTGCCATTTTGGTTTTACATGGATTAGTGTATTGTGCTCTTACTACCACTGGATGGCACAAACAGTGTCCACAAACAAGGACAACAGGTCACAATTATCCCTCTAATGGAGAATTCACCACAATCAACGTATTCTAAGTATTTTTCATTGTAATCCACAAAAAAATCATATGTCGTCCCGTCCCTGGTCACAAGCATGGGTGGATTTTAGAGACATTGGGCCCCTGGGCACAGACAGTGGTTTTGTGTCTCTTTGTGCTAATTTTGTGTGTCCTTGCAGTTGGTTTGTGTCACTTTGTAAATGTTTTGGTCTTTTTGTAGTTATTTTTTGTCTGCAGTCCTTTTGCATCTCTTTGTAGTTGTTTTATGTCTCATTTCATGTCCCTTCTCATAGTTTCATGAGTGTTTTATGTGTCTTTGCAGCTGTTTGGCATCCTTTAGTAGTGTTTATGTCTCTTTATGGTCATTTTATGTTACTTTGAGGTTATTTTGGGTCTCTTTCTGGCACGTGTCTCTTTGGGTGACATATTGCAAGTGGAGACCAGGGAGTCCCCTGACATTTAGTGCCCAGTAGGCAGTAGTGCCTACTGTGCCCAGTAGGCATTTTCAGTAATCTATCCATGGTCCTAAGTATCACTTCCATTTATGTTCATATTATGTTCATGTTCATTGTTAATGTTTTGTTGCAAAATCAGCACATTTTTGAGGGATACAAATTTACAAAAGGCAAAAGCAGAGTATTTCACATTTTCTGTGCAATCTGATGGTGTTTTTCTGCCTGCTCAGGAAGGGCCAAAAACACAAAATAGTACTAATAAATCCAAAAGTCCCTTAAACAAGGACTGTGAATTAGAAACAAGACCAGTGCAATCAAAGGTGCTGTCTTGAAATCAGCTGTTCATGTCTCGCCTTATGTTCAGTGGGTCCTGCAAGTTATATTACCCGCATTGGATGTACCATTTACGATTTTCTTTCCACACTTTATAAACGGCTTTTGGACCTAAACAAACATCAGAAATCATCTGAAATTCAGAGTACAGTCACCCCTAGAATGTAAAATGGTGGAAAGGTGCCACAATACTGTAAAGACATAATGTATATTATAATACATGCAATTTAACAAGGCCGCTCAGAAAAGTGATTTGAGGTTATGTCGGATGCTACTCACAGGTGAGCAGGATGGCGAGAGCTGCTGCAGCATGTACGGGATGGTGATCTGCAGCAGAGCCTCTCTGAAGAACTTCTTGCGCACTGTGCTGCTGTCGTAATCATATTTCTGACAGGGACAGACCAGAAACACATGTAGAGCTCAGTGACTCGTAAAAGCTTTTTTTTTCTCATTACACAAAACATACACACCTTAGCACCTTCCTGCTGCTTCTGCTAAAATATACAGTATATCCAGACTCTGTTTGACTAATAGATTTCTACTTTTTTCCCTTTCTTTTCTGGCAGGTGGGGAACTGATCCTAAATGTCAGTTTTTAATGTATTATTCTTTGTCCTGTATGTTCTAGCTAAAATAGAGAAAACATTTGATGAGGGAACAGTCTTCACTTCATCTTTCAATTTATTTATTTCTTTTCTTTTCAATTTTTATTTTTTACCTTGAGAACCCTGTCCTGGCATCGCTGGATGTTCTTGCACATGTCGTCCTCTCCCTGGTTCTCTATAGATTGGTTGAGCAGCTGCTCGAATGTGTACACTGCGTTGTCCATTTGCTGTCAGAATGTAAGGAAAAATCTGAAGTTATACAGTAGCATACTCTTTCTGTCCAGCAGGTGGAAGTAGAGACTTCACCACAGGCAGGACAGGTTGCTGTTGTCTTACAGGAACAAGGGAGTGTTTTCAGGCCTCCTCACTGCTTTGTTACATGCTGAATCTATGTGTTATACCAGACAAAAACTGCTGCTGTAGCGTCTTACCTCCCTCATGAGGATCTGAGCCCTACTGACGAACACAGAGGGGCTGGCGACGTCGAACCTCTGCTGCAGCCCCTCCAGGTTGAGCTGCTCCACCTTCTCATAGCAGCTCTGCATCTTCACTGGGTGGAAGGCGAGCATGGACAGCCTGTCCATGTGCTGAGGGGAAGACAGACAGAGGAGGGTGATGGTGATCGAGGTGGTACAAGCATCATAGAAGGAAAATCAAGATCAAAACAGAGAGACAGGTTGAGTTGATTGTTCAGGTCACAGAGAGCAGCTGGGGACACTCCCTGACTTAAAGAGAAGCACTGATGTGGCTGAGGCTTCCTAAACAAACACCATCTCTTCATGCACTCTGATAATTTTATTGTGACTAGAAGTCTGGCAATACTTTTCACATTTACAAATAAACACTAAACCAAAGTGAAGTCACATGGCTTCAGCGAGGTTTCTGTCTGTGCTTTGACTCAGTTTTGTCTAAAAAAAAGCAGCATGGGAAACAGATGTAGGAACAAGGGCTGCTTTTTTTGGGAGACAGCAAAATTAATTTCCTGTTACAGCCGATGATGTAAGTAAGAGTGTGTGTTAAAGCTACATTAATCCAGGTCTTTTATTTCAACACTGAATCATATGACCGTGTGTAATGTGAATGGGGGTCATAGTAACAAACCCGCAGAGAATTGTCGGTAACTAATATTGCAACCCCACAGCTTAAAGGGACAGTTCACCCCAAAATCATGATTACGTATTTTTGCTCTCATCTTTAGTGCTATTTATCAGTCTAGATTGTTTTAGTGTGAGCTGCCAAGTGTGTGCGATATCGGCTGTGGAGATGTCCGATTTCTCTCGATTATTATAGAACTAGATGGCACTCGGCTAGTGGTGCTAATAGCGCCAAAAACTACACAGCAATGTCTCCTTCTAGAAATTATGACCAGATTACTCAAGATAATCCACAGACTTTGTCGTGAGGAGTGTCATATAGGAGCTATTTTCTTTCTACCAAACTACAATCACCAACTGTATCACAGTGCAATAGGAGGCGTGCATCTACTGCTAGCTCACCTAGCAGTAACGTTACAGCTCAGTGGAGGAGACTCCATTAATGTTTGCATCATGTGCTGTCACAAACACGAGCCTCTCGTCCATGAGTAGATGCACTCTTCCTTCTGTGCGGTGATGCAGTTGGCTGATGTAGTTCAGCAGAGAGAAAATAGTTCACAACAACGTCTGTGGATTATCTTGTGTAACCGGATCATGATTTCTGGAAAGAGACATTGCTGTTGAGTTTTTCAAATGTATTTTTTTTTTTTTGCGCTACAGGTAAGAGGAAAAAATATATTTATATTTGATTTTGGTGTGAACTGTCCCTTTAAGGTGCTAAGCAAAACAGACGATGGACCTCCCTCTATATTACCTTGGCTATCAAACAACTCGTGTTGACCTGTGTTACTGGAGATGTAAGATTATTCAAAGTATTACCGTACATTAATTCATGCACAGAAAGAAAGGGTTAAGGAATATTCGCAGCAGCAAACATGACTCACATCTCCCAGTTTTTCTTTGCCCCCTCCGTTTAGCGAGTTCTTGCTGATCTCCACCAGCTCCCTGAAGAAAACGTCCCTGACCTCGGAGAAACCTCGGCTGGTGGGCTCCATCAGGGCCTCCAGGATGGAGCTGATGTAGGGCTGGACGTTGGTCCGTAGGAGCTGCTCCGCTTTGGGTAACACCAGGGCTGCAGGCCAGAAGGGACGCATAGAGAATAGAAGAAAAGAAAATAATCATGGTGAGTTGCTGCAGCTTGTAAACATACTTTGAATGATGATGAAAAGTCATTGAGGGCACCAAGACAAATAAAGGCATGGCTCTCTGACTTTAGGGGAACTCTGCAAATATGTAATGACAACACACAGTGTATTACTGATTGCCAGGTTGAAATGTTTGGTATGTTTGACATTTAGTAAACACGCTTGTGTCATTTCAATGGAAGCCCAACTCTTGGATACACCCAGTTGCTGGAAGTGTGACCCGTGCTAAAAGAGACAGACTAAATAACACTCACAGCTAGGTTTACGACTCTCAAACCTCTGCATTCCCCTCATTTAACCTGCACTGTTTTGTGCAGCTGACTTGTAGTTTTGAGTCTTATCTGTGGCATAAAGTCAGAAATATAGAGCAGGTGATGGAATGCAGTTCTGCCACTTTAGCTCAATGGGAAAACAGTGCACATGAAAAATGTGGGCAGCCTGTGCCAAGTGAACTGTTGAATAGGAAAGTGACAGGCTCACTGCTCAAAGGTTGGATGCTGTGGTGCTAACCCAACATAGTGAGTGACAGCAGACTTAAACACAAAGTGCAGAGAGTCCAACAAGAGCTGGAAAATGTCCGATATGGAGGGAGGTTTAGTTACAGAGGAAAGGACCTTTTGGTGCCAAATGTCCAAACAAACTCGTCAGAAACTTGAGCACTGTGGCGTTATTCAGTGACCAAACTGATCGCTTCGCCGTGCCAATAATCCCCGGACCAAAGAAAGCACAGCCACATCTCACTCAGGCAAACAGTGGGCGAACAATGAAGCGTGCACTTGAGGTAGGGAAGATCATGTTACACGGCACAGCGAGCAGCAAGTGAACTGAGTCATTTTGCATGCCGTGTTGGACACGTGTAAACTCAGGTGGTGCACAGTTAAGGGTAGATTCAGAAATGCCAAATATTTATTTCTGTCTGTCAGAATTGCTTTGTGTATTTTTAAATCCCTTTCCTCCTGTTCTAACTAAATTTCCTCCCTGGATCTTAATTCATTTAATAAAACCATGTTACACTGGAGTCCTGTAACTTTTCTCTCACTACAGGTATCCACAGCTTTGATACTGTAGATTAGTATCATGGTTTCAGTTGTTTTTACAGTGGATACTTACAGCTGATCTCCAGGTGTATGGGTTAAAATTGGGCTACATTTGGTTAACATAATGGTTATGTGTACAAATAAACCTTCAAAGCACATTTAACCCATAGACATAGGTGTCAAAATGTGTTTCCTGTGGAAAAAGTGGGGTGGGGATTGATCATCACTCATCTCTACCTCATGGTGGGAACAATTTTCCGACCACAGACTGCTGGACAATGCAAAAGGTACGTTAACATCACTGACTGTGTGGCCACAGATATTCAGTTAAAGAGGAAAAAGCATGAATGAAAACACTGTGAAATGTTTTATGTTCATTCGTAAGATTTAAAGAGACAGTTCACCCCCAAATAAAAAATAAACTTATTTTTCCTCTCACCTGTAGTGCTATTTATCAGTCTAGATTGTTGTGGTGTGAGTTGCAGATTGTTTGAGACATCAGCTGTAGGGATGTCTGCCTTCTCTCCCAGTATAATGGAACTAGATGGCACTCAGCTTGTGGTGCTCAAAGTGCCAAAAAGTGCTTTTGAAAAAGCTAACATCAATGTCTCTTTCCAGAAATCATGACCCGTTACTCAAGATAATCCACAGACCTTGTTGTGAGCAGTTTTATTTTGGAACTATCTTCTTTTTACTGAAGAGAGGGAGGCCAAAGAAGACGTGGCGACAGACATTTAAGGCCAATATCTCCAACACTCAGCAACTCACACTAAAACAATCTAGACTGATAAATAGTGCCACAGATAAGAGGAAAAATATGTGTTTTTGATTTTGGGGTGAACTGTCCCTTTAACTGATTATGACAACCCTTTAATGCACTGTCATAATAGGAAGATTCATTCTCACCTCGTATCTTGCCGCTGACGTGCTCTTTAGATGTGATGATCTGGTCCATGTCAGTTCGCAGTCTGGCATCCAGTGGAGCTTTCTGGGCCTCACAGGCTTCAACCAGTGCTTCATACTGGCCGGTGGTCTGAGACAACACCTGCTTGTACACTGCATCAGAGATCTGGAGGAGAGAGTTGTTCAAGGACATAATTAGTTTGGCCTCTCCGGTGTTCCTGCAGTGCACTGTATGGTACCACAGGAACTCACCAACATCCAGTGTCGCTGCCTCTGCTGCATCTTCCCCCTCAGACGAGGACCAATAATGTTTCTCAGCTCCGGGTGGAGGGTCTCCATAACCAGATTAGCCAAAATCTGTACACACACAACATACAGAATTTATGTATTAACACACTTTTACTATGTTGTTATTTTTGTGTATTTTTTTATTGATAAATAAATAAGAGAGGCTATAATAAATCTGACTGGGCTGTATTGGATTGATTTCTACCTAATGGACCTTTGAGTTCATACTGTGAGCTGCTACGTCAGCCCCACCTTTCCACCATTTACTGTTACTATGGCAATATGCCAACCAGGGATTTTTTTTTTTACATTAGAGGTGTAGTCAAAAACAACCAATATCCTCCACCCAAAGAAAAACAAAAACAACCCTTTAAAAAAAGAGCAGCCTCTCTTTCCCTTGTGGTCACATGGATACAGTGAGGCGATTGATACACAGCTGGAGGCAGGAAAGCTGGTTTTACAAACACACACACACACTCAGCTCAGCACCTCCATGACGTTTTTACCAAACTAAACTAAATATTTGGTGAAACACGTTGCTCAGGGTAATGAATAGCTGAGACAAAAGCAGGGTGGTTTTTCCACACAGAGGAACAGACAGACCTGATAAACAACAGATACGTTATTGTAGTCTGTTTGTCTAAAAGTGAGGCTGTTTGAAAGGACTAAATTAAAAAGTGTTTTGTTGTATTATTGTTCCATTGGTGACTGTGATGTCTCATAATCACATTTCTGTGGTTTTAATGTCCATCTGGATTCCCCTAAAATTGCAAGGCCATAAAAACGGAACTTATTTAACGCTGCACTACACTACTGTGTACTTTATTATGATTATTATTTTTCATTACTTATCTGCTGTATTTTTGTATTTTGTTTTCTGGAAAACGTAAAACAAAAAATCACGAAAAAGAATGATGCCTAATCAAATCACTTGATAATCTATCACTCAATTTCTCATTTGACATCGATTTCTGGTGCTCAGTTTTTCAACTCGAATACATTTCGTCATCTCCATTTTTTATTTGTAAGCGTTTTCATCACTTTTATTTTTTCCAATTATTTTTTGTTACTTCTAACCTTGTGGTCACTTTCCTCACAGGTCCAGTGAGTAGGATCTAGAGAAATCTATCTAATCTATCCAGCAATCACTGTGTTGCGCCACCATGTTTCTACAGTAGCCCCAAATGGACAAACCAAACACTGGCTCGAGATAGGGCAATTTGCATTTTTGTTTCGGCCTCTATACCAGCCCCTCCGCAATGAGCAGCATTGGAAAAACAGTGACTTTTTGAACGTGAACTTACTCTATTCAGTGTTTTTACCATTTTTAATCACCTGCTCTGTCACCTGTTCTGGAGAAGAGACCTCTGTGGGTAATTGAGTGCCCCAAGGATGACATTTTTATGTAGGCTGACGAGGAAATTAACATTGTACTGGTTCCTTCATCAAAACAAACATTTAAGATGTAAAGATGTTTTGTTCAGCAAGATAACCTTTGATTTGATTTGATTTGATTAATTTCTGGAAGACAATAAAACAGTAATCCAAAAGATCTATCCAGATTCATCAATAAATATCCACCTTACTCCATAAAATCTGCTTGACCTGTCTTTTAAAAATCCCTCGTGATGAGAACCTTCACAAATTAACACCACTTTCATGATAAGTGAAATCACCAGAGGTTAAGAAGCTAACGTTAGGCTGTAGATGAGCTATACTATGGTCACATGACCTAAAGTCACCACCATAACAAGACTGTAAAGCTGTGTTTGGCGCAGCGTGACACCGTTCTGTAGTCTCACTTAACCACTTATCAGCAACTGCCTTTTTAAAGACAGCTGGAGTGTAGTGGAGTAGGAGTGGGGTACTTACTGACATATTTTATGTCGCAGAACAAAACCTGAAAGTCACGTAAGCTTGTGTCACCATAGACCTTATTTCAGGCATTGAACTAAAAATAAAACGTTTTAAAAAAAACATTGACTTTGAGACGAAGGAACCAGGAGTGGAAAATGGTTTAGGGACTCATTATTGGGGCACTCTGTTCAGCTCCCGGTAAGAACCTCCTAAACAATGACCACTGAAGGAAATTATAACTGGGAGAAGTTTGCAATTTTACTGCTAGATGTCCCTAAATTTCCCTAATTTTTTAGTTACTGCTCCTTTAAGGGATAAATGACAATTTTATGCTGTGACTGATGAATGATGGATGTAAGATAGGGAAAATATTAAACGTGGTTGCTGGTTTCATCAGATCACAACTGTTTTGGTGAAATTTGCTTTAAATTAATGAAATCATTTGATGATTTATCACTCTTTTTTTTTCATTTCACAACCATTTTTACAGCACCATTTTTCCAGTTTTATTAATTATTTTTTAAATATAAAACCCGACTATTAACACAGTCTATGTTCACTTGACCTGGTCACTTGACTTTCTACGTAACTCAAGTTCAGGACATTGAACGCACCTTCCGGAAAGGCGCTGTATTTAAACCGTTGATGCCACGCCCACTTGTTTGGACCCGTTACCACTCCGGTACCGCTAACGCTGCTAAAGTAGCATTTCACAGTGAAACTAGGCTGCAAAGAGTCTCAACATTTTTTTCTACAGGACTGTTTTGTGGAAGAACTCATTGTGTTTGACGCTTGTTCCCCAGCTGACTGTCAATGGACGTTATTCGCTGGATGCCGGTTGTTTCACCTGTTAGCTTCGAGCAAGCTTTAAGCTAGCTGAAGTTTTTCCTTCCCGGCTGCCGTTTGCTGTGCTTCACATCACCAAGGTAAGTGTTAGCTAGTTATGCTAACACGTGTATGTTCTGTTTGCCTTGGCTCTGCTAAGATGGTTTGTGTTGTGTGAGTTATGCTAGCAGTGCGGCTAATTAGCCTTTTCCACAGCCCACATTTTGAGTTGTAGGAAACGCACAGGTGTTGATAACATTTATAATGGCTCTTGCATTTAAAGCCAGGTGTCCCAAATTGTCAGGACACTGAAATCAAAGCAGCTTAATGTCATTCAGCCATATTTAATTAAATTATTTGCACCTGTGATTTTCCTACAAGCCACTTCTACCGTGAAACAGGGGCGTGTTTCATGTGTTGTTGCCGGCCATTGGCAGATTGTGGATTACTGCTTGTGGTGGCGTTTTAATCTTTTGATCATTATGATGCTTTCACACTACATCACATTCACAATATTGTAATGTAATGTAAATAATCATGTTTGAGTACTGTGGTCGCTACAGAGTGTCTACAGGTTCTTAAAAAGTCATTCAACAGTCTTAAATTTGAGTCTTTGAGGTCTTAACTACTACAAACATTTTATCTAATTCATCCATTTTTAATTTCTTTTTGTGAAAGCCTTTCTGTGTGTAAGTCCACATCTCTAATGTTACCAATGTTTAAAAACTATAATACTGTCATTTTACGTCATACTTGCACTTATAACTCACTCTAATAACCATATTCCTACATCCCATGCACAGGGTCACATGTGTAGAGTTAAGTGTTATATACTACGTGCGATGCTTAAATAAGTAAAACAGGATTTGTCAAAAAAAAAGAATTAATTTGGTTAAAATGGGTCTTGAATGGGTCTTAAAATGCATTAAATTTAACCGGTACATGTAGACACCCTGTGCTATGTGCTGATTTGGTCTTGCTGCTTTGGGGCGTTTCCTCTTGGCTCAATGCAAACTTTAGTGTTATGGAAATATTGTAAACTGGCTTTAGCAATGGGTAAACATGGCTATTGTCTTGCTCACCGCCCATTCTTTTGTCACATATATTGTCATTTTCACGTCACACTTGTGTTTACTGTGAAAGCTTTTTGTACTACCAGTTACATTTACACAGCTGACCTCTTATTTTGTGGTTTTTCTGGATTCATAAAGCTCATAACTACGCACAGTGCTCATGGTCATCTGCAGCTTATTTTTCCTCTTCTGTGTTCACATAATAGATTAAAAATCCACAGGAATGTCTGAAAGGAAAGACACTGGAAAATGGAAAAATCTCTTACAGGAATGCCTGATTTGCTCTGTATATTCTCTTAAAATGTCATCTCCTCTCATAAAAAAAACTTCATTACATTAATAAGAAATTTAAAACACCCACTGTTAATGTAAAATATTGATCACTGCAGCTTTACCATGTACACATAGCTGAGTAAAAACTGCGAGGGAACTAAAGCGAAACAGGAAACAAGAAAAAGTGACTGCCATACACAAACAGAGCGACTATGAAGCACTAGCAGCAAGACTGAAAGAGAGTCATTCACAGGGGAGACCCCAATCGACCGTGTGTGTGTCTCTGTGAATGCTGGTATGTTGAGGGGTGGGGTCATGTTGCTGACAGTCTCTTTGAAGGTCTTGTGTAGGTGCACTCTTGTACTGTAGTGTGAAGAAAGGGTGTGTGTTGGTGAAGTTGATGGAGTGTTTTTCTGAGCGATAGCCTACTCATTGAGGAAAAAAACAACTTGGAGCTATTGGTATGACAAGAGATATATCTGGAGAGCAGCCATACCTCTGAAAAATCTTGTACCATTATTGAGGCCTCTTAACAGGTTGAACTATGACCCTGACCTGAACTTTGGACAGATACTCAGAGGAAGTCTTTGGAAATTGTTCCTGGAAATCTCTTTATACTGTCACAAGCAGTAATCATGCTATTTGAGGTACAATATCCTCAGCATCAAGTGGTATCACTGGCTGTGTTTTCACAAAATAATCAACATAAAAATGTTACTGTGCCGCATTCAGTTTTTATTCAGCTGTGGAATTGCTCTAAAGTTTCTACATGGTTGATCTTATTTATTTTTACTTATTATTTATCATTTTTATATTTGTTTAAATGTATACATTATTATTTACCATTCATTTTTAAGTATCTATTTTTTTTTACATTTATTTTGATCTCTTTTATTTTGATCTAATTTATTTTTTACTTGTTTATTTTTATATTTGTTTAAATGTATACATACTTACTTACTATTCATTTTTAAGTATATATAGTTTTTTTTTACATTTATTTTGATATTGATTTATCTTTCTCTAATTTATTTTTACCTATTTATTTTTTATTTGTTTAGATTTATACATATTTATTTACTATTCATTTTTAAGTATCTATTTTTTACATTTATTTTTTATTTTCAACTTATTTATTTTTACTTATTTATTATTTTTTTTGATATATTTTTTAACTAAACATATTTATTATTTACTATTTATTTTTAAGTATCATAGTATCAGTAGCATTTATTTTTTATTTATTCATGTATTTTTTTTTTCCAAGTTCAGTAAATGCATGATTTTTTTCAAGTTACTGAGTAGTAGAGTGAAATAATCCAGAACTCAGTATTAACCAAAATAACTGTAACTATGATTATTGCAGTGATCGAGCAGCCCTGACCTGCAGGCAGGGCAGAACATCCTGCATTAAGGTAGTCTAAAACTAATGATGCATTCGGGCGCTCCTCATTAACTTGTAATGTCAATTTTAAATTGGCATCAAACAACCAGTACTGTGTATATACCTTGCAAGTGAGAAACAAGTTTCATGATACCTTGAGTTTACGTTTATCTTGCATAAGATGGGAAATGCATTAAAACCAAATCTAGAAATGCAGAGTTTATAGGATCCAGCCTCTGAGCTGGGACACAGCTGTACCGTGAATAATCTGAGATCCTGACCTGTGGGGGCGCTCCACACATCATATCCCAGGTCCCATAGTGTCCTTTGGCTTGTCTGTGATGTCTCACAGTATCAGTGAAGGCTGGTGTTTTAACAGTGCAGTCCTCTGGCAGACCTGTTGGGGGCGGAAAAGAACAGAGCAGATGCTTGATAACATGACAGAGGCCAGATCCCCGTCACCCCTCTTTTAAGAGAAGGTGCAGTTGGCTGAAATGATGGCATATGGCAAAAATCGCAGGATGTTTTTTGAATTGTTTGATTTCTTACTGTGTCAGAATGCTCTGAAATGACTATAAATGAATGTTTGCTTAGTATCTGATGAACTAAGGTGTCAAAATTTCATTGGTGTCTGTAGATTCTCACACTAACAACAGTTTCCATAACATCTGAGTCATTTCTGTGGAGCCATCTGAGAGTCTAATTTTGGCTGGCGGTATATTCAGTAACAGTCGCTGGAGTGCAGGACAACACATACACTCGGCCCCTGTCACACACAGTTGTGTCATCCCTCAAAACAGGAAGATGTTGGCTTGTTGGAGGACAGATTTCATGTGGTTGCCCTGGTTACGGTCCCTCCCAGCCGTCAGGACAATAGAAGCAGCTCACAAAGCACTCGGCAACATGCGTGCGTTTTTAGGAAGTTGGTTCTTATCATGTGGTTGAGTTCAAGTGATGGAAATACATCACTAGCTGCCTCTCTCCCACTCTCAAGGCCACAGCACTGAGCGACACAGAGCGCTGAAAGTCATATATCCCTCACAAAAGAGTATAAACAGGTGCATGGAATAAAACATCTCTATAATTAGTTTGTCCTTCGGCGCAGTTCTTCCTTTAAATATAACTACTGATTGAGATTCTGTTTGCTCATGTGGCAACAAGAGCCACCTCTTTGATGCACAAATAAATTAAAGGATAGGTTTGCGGTGTGTCCACCCAGCTGTTATTGAAACGTTGTTTGCCATCATTTGTGCTGGTCAATAAGAAAGCACAACTTCAACAACAGCAGCATACCTTTTTAAAAACCTTACCCCTCTGCTTAGGCTTTTCACTATGCCTACACACGTACGCTAAGTGCTGTACTTTCCACTGAAGTGATTTAGTTTTGCAGTGGTGGAAGAAATATTTAGAGCCCTTACTTCACCCTTACTGAAGTGAAAGTAGATATAGCAATGATACTGATGTCATTACAGGATGCATCTGTATGCCTGCACGCTGTGTAGACCTCCACATACATGTGCGCAAATGTCCAAAAAAAGTTTGCCGACGTTGCTCTGGCAATTTAAGTATCCACTCTTGCTGCCTTGTGAGGCTGTTCGCTCTCGAGGTGCCAAAAAATTGGGGACAAGAATGCAGTTTCCTGTGCTGCATAATGAATGAATGAATGCTTGGTTTACCCACAAAATGCCTGAGCGATTACCTGTTTGTGGTCTGTGAAGTCTGTTACGCACAAGCATCAGCGTGTGCGTCTTTATTTCCCTGAATGTCTATGAAGTTGTTTTGTCTGTGGCTGTAAGTCTGTGACTCAGAGGAGGCTGACAAAGACAGGAAGTGACCAAGGAGTGAGGCAGGGGGAGAGGCAGTGCCAGACAGGAAGCTGTCTCTGCTCCCGGCTCACTAACTCTTTGCTGACAGGCCGAGGGTCATGTGTTAGCTTGTTTTGGCACAGGTTCGCATGAGAATTCACTGGACACTACAGTTAGAGGCACAGTGGGAAAATAACAGCACAGACAGCTGGCATGTTGGCAGGTGACCAGCCATCATTTGGAGGTCAAATGCAGTGAAGAGTGTCTGAGGGATGCAGCAGCAGACTGGCTTATGGTTTACTATCCTTATAGAGCCTCAACGGATAATGTACATGTCAGCAACATGGCCTTTTACAGTGTTCTTGACCAAGTAGTCAGCCAATGCGCTCTCCCTATGTAGAGGGAGCTAATTCAGCAATGCCAATTGCAAAAATATAACTTAAGCTCGTGTCGTAGTCCATAGATAACTTACTGACTCTATGGCAAAATTATCCTTTGTATTTACATCTGCCTCAAAGACAAAGACAAAGAATAGCACCGAGGATGACACTCCTCCCTTTAAAGCTTAGGCCCAAAGCTTTTAAGCCTCAAAGCAAACTTCAAACGGCAACTACGCCCATTTTCAAAACTCATTTGGTATTCTTATGGTCGAAGATAGTCCAAATATAGAAGTAAACATGGACCAAATCCAAAAAGTACAGTGCTAAAACTCAAATGTGTGATGCTGTAGGGTGTAAAGTCTAGAACTGCTCCACAGACAATTAATTGGGAAAGATGTTATAAATGACACTGAGAGCACCCGGGGGCATGATCTAAGTAAATGGGAATGTTTTCGGTATCAGAGCTGAGAACACGACAATAGAATAAAGCTCATTTGGTTATAGAAAAAGAAAAGCAGTCTGTGGGTCCACAAAATCAGTCGTCTTTCATTGTCTTACTTCTCAGGTTTCTGGCTTTGAGAGATTAGCTCATATTCACAAACATTGGTTGAACTTTAAGCCATGGAAATTACATATTTGAATTCTTAATTTTTTCCTCTAACATTCTCTCACTCCTGAAGTTTCATGTTTAGCCATGATAGCTAACGAGTTGCAACAGTAACAGGAACATGGCACATGCATATCAAGTAGCTAAGTGGGTGATGATGGACTGCTGTAACTCAAAGGAAGTAGACTGTGGGTATAGAGCCTGTCATTGCCCCTCTATTTTAGATGGGAACACGCTTCCTGCATGTAACTGTTCCCAGAATCCCGGTTGCTACTAAAACTAGGGCTTGCGTAGCCACACGTATCTCCACACTTTGTTTGTTTGTTTTAGCACAGTGCCTACCAGCTTCTGAACTTGCGACCTACACACTAAAACGTCTTTCAGTGTTTTATGATGATTCGTTTTCTTTTGCTAGAATCAAAAGGGGGCATCGTCGCTGCATCCTGGGCTCAGTGCTGCCCAAGACAGTTGTCATTGGTTTAAAGAAATGCAGACAACCCAAAGCATCTTTTACCTTAGTCTGGAATTATGATGGGTTCAGCTGGCATATCATGAGATATTTTAGAGCCCCTACAATGAATAGTAATGGTAAATAAGTATTGTTTACCCATGGCATGGCGCTGGTCTGTGGTCTGGTGGCTGGGAATCATTAGGCTTAAACACTCAGTCCTCATGTCGGCTGTTTAGTTTTCAAGAATAAATTGGTAATTTCAAAAATTTAAGGGAGCAAACCAGATCAGCAGTGTAAAATACCTAAAAGCGAATTCTTCTATATTCTCAGCGTGTTGCTCACTTACAGAGAAACTTTCTCTCAGTGCCAACAGAAAAAGCAAAATATTTTTTGACTACCTGCCAGGCCTGTTAACCACTACACATTCTCCATGTGTCTGAAGCAAGCGAGATCAAGGAACAGATTAGTTTCTCTGCACTGTGTGCATGTGTGTACCGTGTATAAATAGAACATGTGGCAGCACTTACCACGGTCTCTTTATTCGAGGCATTTCCCTCCCTGCCTTGCTCACCACTCTCTGGTTGGTGGGATTTTAGCAGCAGCAGTGGATGGGTTCCCAGGCCTTCACATTTACAGATGCATGTGTATGTTTCCCAGAGTTAAATATATTTGACATTTTAAAACCCATTATGCATTTCCATGTCAAATTTTGTCTGATTAGGATTCAGCTTCAGGGCACCTGCCTTTACATTGAAGCTGGTTTAAAGCACTTCTTATAAATCCTCGCACTGCTGCTGCTCCCTCCACTGACACGCATGAGGAGGATTTCCCCATATGGTGCAGCCCTATAGAACCCACCAAACCCACAGTACAATAAATACTCATTGAAACATACCATCAGCCGCAGACATCACAAACACATGACCGAATAAGACCTAAAATATGATTTCAGCAGATCCCTGCCTCCATCAGCTGCAAATGAGTGAATGCCGGACACCTTGTTTTGGTTTATTATGTATATATTTTGTCGGGTAACGACACCATAGAGTACATAAACGTCAGCATTTTGAATTGTACAGCGTGATGAGACGCACGCTGTTCAGCTTCTGACAAGCCACAAACATGGCTTGAAATGTTCTTTTATCGCCCTTTGAATGTGCCCATCGCAGGTCTCTTCTTGCTGAGGGGAATTAGTCTGAGGTCTGCGGATCAGAGCAGAGGGCTGTGGGGGTGGAGACTTGTCTGTGATTGATGGTACTCTAGTGGCCCAGCAGCAGCTTGGAGCAGTCTATGACTACTGATGAGATGCAGCATCAGCCTGGCTGCTGGACTGCTGCACCAACTGAATCCATCATAAGGGCTGACACTAATCATTATTTCTATTATCAATTGACGTCATTATAGTTTTTAATTAATGAACAAATCCTAAAAAAGTCAATAAATATACACGTTTTCAGAGTCCAAGATTATTTCGCCATATTGCTTCTTTTACTTGACTTAATGTTCAAAGCCAAAAGATCTTTAATTATCAATAATATGTAACAAAAAGGATCAAAAGCTGGAACGAACAAATGATTACCAGCTCCAATATGACTTATGATATTAATTCAGGGTTCCCACCATCGTGAAATTCCTGGAAAAGCTATGAAAAATTAGCAAAACTGTTTTTCAAATTTTCTTAGAAATGTGTGGAGTATAAATTGTTTTGGCTATTGTTTAATTAAAATATGCTCACAAAAATGCTGAAATATATCTATCCTTTGCAAATATGTTGTATTGCTAATTTAAAATCTAGTGCTGTGTGGCCTAACCATTGAAATGTCACTATAATCACATGATACATTTTGGTGCATGCAGCTTGTCTGTGGCGGGAATGTCTAACGTGCGAGTGAAGTTGACAACCAGTTAACAAGCGCAAATGGCCAGGAACTGTGTGGTTAATTATGTATGGCTTTCAAACGACAAATTTAATACATGGCTCAAGAGAAGCAGACCTTGGTGGAGTCTCGGTGCAAAGCGTAATAGTTGCCAAATTTAATTGTGGGAAAAGGAAGTGTGCGTACCTCTCCCAGTTTGGAAATGTGCCCTACTTTAATTTGCTACTTAAACTACTTAAAGTCATGGAATTGGAGTAAAATATTATGGGAAAGTTTTGAAAATTCATTGGTAAAATTGTGTGGGAACCCCTTACTAATTTAAAATTTCATCAATCAGCCAATTGAATGAGAAACAAATTAATTCAGGACTAGGCATCATTGTGTTTACGTGTAAAGTTCATTATGATTTAACCTCAGCCACGACAGTTACATCACCGGAGACTCTGAGTGGCCTGTGGGTTTTAAAATTTTAGTTTAGGCCTACTGGTTCCATTTTAAGTCATAATAACATTTAACTCACTAGGTTAATTACAGAGGCTCAAGGTCAAGTATCTAGAACAGTCATATTTAAATTGTTGTAACTACATATTTTGAAGAGTAAACAAAGGTAAACAGTGAAGCTCTAACCCAAACTGTCTGTTGTAAGAGGCTACTAGATTTTGCAGATCCTGGTTGAACTCTGTGGTGTGAACACTCACACAGACACGTCGACATGCTGACTAATGAGATGGGCCGCAGCTCTGCATTGTGCAGAATACCGCGATGAGGTCACCTGTTAACGGGATGCTTTGCACATCATTCTGTTAAGGTGATGCAAAGCAGCAGCTGATCATTTTATTGGAGAGCAATTGAGGGTAAAACAACAAGAGCTTTAGTGGATGCAAATATATCTTCGGCGTGTCAGCGGGAACATTTAACTTGTGGTTTTGACTTATCAAAGCCAGCTGAATAGTGTCAGTGTTCAGCTAAAGAGCTGCTTTGCATGAAGCTTCTGTGCTTCAAGACGTTTATTCTTCATGGGAATTGCAGTATTTTCTGTAGTATGACTGACATGTTCTGTAAGATTCAGTGGTCATTTCTCACTTAAGTGTAAAAGAAAACCATGTACAAAGTCTCTGATGCCATCTGCAGCCATACAAACTTGCTGGTAACTATTTGATATGTAAAATGGGTTCATTCCAACATTTTAAAATCTGTCCTGTTGGATGTGTTGGCATGTGCAGCAAGTGTACATGTTTCTGTGTGTGTGTGTGTGTGTGTGTGTGTGTGTGTGTGTGTGTGTGTGTGTCCAGTCAGTAAATGAAACTGCAGAGGGGTCAGGGGTCAGGCTGTAAAACCATTTATCACCCCCTGAAAGCCTTTTTCCGGTTCTGGTTCTCCTCAAAACATCAGCACGACAGAGGTGAGACTGGGCGTGTCAACACAGGCCAGAAACATGAATGCCAATCCACGCTGACACCAGCCATGGCGACTGTAAAACAGCAACACTCTCTTTCAACATACTCCTGGAGCCCAGCCTCACAGCTGGAATGTATGGCAGGGACTCTGGCGTTTACTGAGCATGCCCGAACAGGTAGTGTTGGGAAGTAACGGCTGTGCTTAACTGATGACAGACAGAGGCAGATTTTATGTACAGTCAGAAAATGTGTGCATTAAAGTTGGTGTTTGGCTTCTAGTTTGTTTTCTCCTCGGCTGGTTTTGACCAAAACTCCTTAAGTGAAGAATTAAAGCTCCTGTTTTTTAGCTTCTGACACTTTGGGGCTTGCATTTTTTAATTTGAAACTAATACTGGTGACGGACAGCTGCTAGCATAGACGTGTGGTTAAACAGAACAGTTGAATTCATGCAAGACAGTTGGCATGTTAGTTGGCTCCGGTTGAATCAGGTTGGGCAACTTTGTCAGCCTGCTAATGAGCTTCGATCCAGTGTATTGTTTCATTCGATGCATGGTATGAGGTTTTAGTTGTTGGTAATACAGGATTGTTTAGGCTTTTTATTTACAGAGGTAACTCTTGGACAAACTAAAGTGCACACTTGCTTGCATCTTTCTTCAGGTGCGGAGGGATTGATGCAGCTGACTTAATGATTACAATGACTCCTTGAGTGTGATGATACATCCTAACAATCACTCCAAGCACAGTTACAGGTAATTTAGCCACACGTTTAAAATTATAATAAATATAGATGTATTAATAATGTACAAAAGGCCTATTTAGATACCTTTTAATAATCCACGCTCTATCTACAATCTCTTTCAACACCACCTGCCTTTGCAGCCAGCAGGATCCAAACATGCCCAGTCTCGTTCACTGCAGTTTGTTTATCGCTTAATCTCCGTAGTTTTGTATTTTTATCTCAACTTCCCTACGGTTCCCACTCATCCCAGTTCTCTCTGTCTCGAATCTAAATAAAGCACGCTGAATGTGAGATCACTCACTTACACACGCTTGCATGCAAACACGCACACAACCACAAAAAGGAACTTGACTCCCCTCAAACGTAGGCAGTGAATGGACTCACTGCAAAATTTAAATATACCTGCCAATTAAAACTTGTTGTATAATTTGCAGTGAGAATGCCATGTGGTGCACACGATTTGGAAGGTGGCCAATCATTAGATTCTCCTACACAAAGCCCAAAGATGTCACTCTTGCCAAGCCAAGAAATACAGTGTGACAACACAATAAAAAAAAATGGGATTACATTATGCTTGTGCGTCCTCAGGCACGTCTCTGCCTTCTGTGTCTCAACACAATGACACATGAGTCATGCCATCATTAAAAAAAAAGCCTTATAGCAGGCCAAGAGTAGTTCTCCACCCTGATATGACAATAATTTTCTGATGTGCAACCAAATGACAAACACACTGCAGGATCCTCCAAAATACAGTCAATTCACAAACAAGAGCCAGCGCTGAAATAATGGTGACACGCCTTAACAATTAAAGGCTTGTACAATAAAAAAAAAAATCTCAAAAAAGGAAAAAGCAGCTACTCATTACCACTATATTCCTCACGCTTTTCATAAACATGTCACGTTATAATGTACTAAGCTTGTTTTTTAGAAACTGTATGGACATAGTTCCCTCTAAGTTGCTGTGTCTTCCATTTTAAATGTATTCTTCTTCATATGTAAGTTGTTGTTTTTTTGTTTTTTTGGTAACTCCCTAATTCTGGGTAAAGCCATTAGGTGGGCCGGCACATCACTGCACTGATGACATGTATTATAATGCCTCAATAGTAAAAGTAGTGTCTACTTAGCCGTCCTTTCATGACATTAAGATAACAGTACTAATGTAATTTTTTCATAATAAAAGTCTTTCATGAAAAAGAAGGAATTAGGGCTGTTAAGGATATTTTTAAATTACTTTGTTACAGTAATTTATTTGTCTATGATTGGTTTAATGAATTATTTATTTGTGGTAAAAAAAAAAAAAATCACCATTTCTCTGAGCCCAAATCTCAAATGCTTATTTTTTAAAAACAAGAAAAGCAGCAAATCCTCAGATATAAGAAACTACAACCCGAGAATAGTTTTCATTTTTGTTTGACTGAAACAGTTATTTGCAATAGATAGACTAACGAATGGACATGTTACGGTCTAATATTTTAATATTTTCAGTTCTACAAGCGATCTATAAACTGCTGAAAGATTTTTTGTGAAACAAAATGGAGGAAGAGTTAACAGTTAACAGCTAATTAAAAAGGTAAATGTCTTAATAAACGCAATCAGATATAAAACACAAGCAATTAAAATAAATGCCTATTTAAAATAAGTCTGACTGTCTCTTCAGCTGAGTAAATAAAGTCCCTGCCCACTATTGAAGTAATGCAGATTGTCTGTCTGTCTTAAAATTGATCCAACGACAACAACATGTCACACTGTTACCAAGGCTAATTAAAAAAAATAAAAACAAATGCCCATCATTCCTGCATGATCTCACATTCACAGACCAACCAGCTCACTCAGATGGCATGTAGAGGCTTCACACACTCACACACACCCTTGTCTGAACCGCCAGTGAAGGTAGAGAGGCACAGAGAGGCGGTAATTGTCCAGGGTGGAGCACAGAGAGAGACGCTGCTGCTGTTCAAATGGTGTACATTTAGCGTACGCTGTAGACAATTGAATTTGGCAATCATCTCGTCTGCTTGTCACAGTTTGGAATAAAAAAAAAATCTCATTAACACCGCCAGGGACCTTTCTAGTGTATTACTGCTCTACTTAGTGGAAGTGAAGTCATTGTGTGCTTGTGTGTATCATTACCATTGTTACTGTGTCTGACACAGTCCTGCAGCACAGCATGCCACTTCTTCTGCTCCTTCTCTGTCATCACACAGAAGTAGTGGTGGCGGGCGTATGGGTGCCACAGGATGAGGGGGTACTGGGTCGCACACCTGATAAATGGATGATTGCTCGCTTTGGCCTTGATACCTACGACAGGTCACACGACAGACGAGAATGAGAAACTTAAAGATTTAGAAAGCGCTTACAGACAATAAGGAAAGATATAAAAAGATAAATGAATAGGCAAAATAATAAAATAAATAAGAATAAAAAGCAGGTGCATTGAGGAATAGTATTTTCAACCATTTTTATCCATATTTTCTCATATATATTGTCATATTTATAGTATATATTTGATTATTTCCTCTGTGCTTTTCCCACCTGGCAGGCTGGTATTTATCAGCTCCATGTATTCTTCTAATGAGTCAAGGGCCTTGTATCCGGCGCAGTTGATGGTTGCCTTTGGGTGGAGGCCCCGTTCATGTGCCTATTAGAGAGATGGCAAACACAGCAAGCTGTTTCAACACAAGTGACCCGACGACCAAGTCAGACAGCTGTTAAGTCGAGTAAGAGGTGCACCCACTGTTTTGCTCTCATAGAGGCTGATGTCGTAGCTGTTTGGCACGGATACAAAGCGATTCCTCCATTTCCGATTGTCCTCCAGATACTGAAACAGACTCCCTGAGAAGATGGACCGGCCTGCCAGAGGGTCCT
The DNA here is from genome assembly GCA_026686955.1 of Epinephelus cyanopodus. Taxonomy (NCBI): domain Eukaryota; kingdom Metazoa; phylum Chordata; class Actinopteri; order Perciformes; family Serranidae; genus Epinephelus; species Epinephelus cyanopodus. The sequence continues at coordinate 28,415,159 of CM048932.1, read as the reverse complement.
GAAAAATCACACGGACACTTAGAACCAACGCCTAATGCAATGTCACATTTTAATGTCATATTTTATGTATCATTGTGGCTTCTGATATGCACACATGTATATTTTGTATTAACTTGCCTGTCAGATCTCCCATAACTATGCAAGAGACCTAAAGCTTAGTTGGTGTTTCCACATATGTGGGGGTGGTAATTTTGTTTAGTGTTTACACAAGGATACACACCACCCACTTTGTTGTCAGGTTTCCTGTCTTAGATCAAATAATACTGTAACTGAGACTGCTTAGAGAGGAAGGAAAGAACGAAGGAGACAGGAGGGAGTAGCCCAGCTGAAACATAAAGAGCTGCTTGTGTTTGAGAGCGGATCTGCTGCTGTTTGTTTGCTGGAAATTTTGCGGGCATTAGTGACAGGGTCACTTGTGCTTGTGTCGGGGCAGAGCCGAAAGAACGTGATTAATTTTCACAGGGTTAACTGAGGTAGACCACATGCTAATATTATTAAAAATAATACAGTTGTGCTGTTTTTGTTTTTCACTGGTTTTCACAAAATACCCAGATGGTTTACAAGGATGCAATTGGTTTAAACATTTTTTTAACTTAGATTTTACGCACCAAACTTTGGTTTTCTGCATTAGGGCACAATGATCACCACAGAATTGACGGATCAGTTCAATGCTTGCAGTACAACTTTCGATTGCGGTGCTGATAATATTGGTAGTATTGTGTATATATTTTTTACATCAAAAATTAGCCACATCTGCAGATTATAAAAAAGAGCCCTGGCTCAGGTGCCTTGTGTCTACATGTATGTGTTTGCAAAGCGCTAATTCACATATGCATAATATTGCTGTTACGTCATTGGCACACACACACACTCACACATAGCGCAGAGAGCAGATGAACCAACATAATAGAATTCCAAACAGCGTCTCTGTTCATGTGTGAAATGTGCTCCACTTCCCCTTCAGTGATTGAAAACGTGAACAAATGTGGGACTTTCAGTACAGGCAGTTACCAAAAATGATGAGAGGCGGACAAAATGTGGTAATGCAGAGGCCTCGCTCATTAGGTAATGTTTTGGTATGTAGACCCCAAGAAGCAGCTCATTCATGCCTCATGTCATGTATAGGATCAAGCTCTGTTTGCCTGACAAAGCCTATACTGATGTAAGTTTGTGTTATGCATAAATCGTTAAGGTACAAACAACAGTGTGAATCTCTTCACACATCTTGTAGGATGGCAAAGGGAAGCTGGGGAGATTTACATTTTTTAAGTGTAATGCTGAGTCGTTGATTACTTGAACTAATTTTTTAATTAGTCATTTTGCAGATGACACAAGGGGTTAAAAAACCTGTCAAACAGGAAAATACCTCCCTAACATATGTTATATGTTTGTAACCTATTAGATATTATCCAGTCACAGGTTGAAGCCATATACATTCTTTCTTTGCATAGCTTGTCTTTTATCTTCCTACACTGAGCAGGTTTAAACCTCTTAAGCTCTGATACAATGCACTCGCCTTTCTGTGAAGCAGCTGTGACTGCGTTCCTCCTCCTCCCTCTATCTCAAAGCGGACGCTATTGAAGAGGGCGACTGCGTACTGCTGCTCGTACACGTCGCCGAACTCCTTCATCACATCTCTGGTCCGAGCTGCAGGAGGACACACAGATAGACACAACAGATCAGGAAACATCCATATCACACCAGTGACACAACAGATCAGGAAACATCCATATCACACCAGTGACACAATATTTCTATAGAACTTTCATTAAGATAAAGTCGAGGGAAAAATAACATCTTATAGTTTTGCAGTAATGGCTAACATTTGTACTGAAAGGTAAAAAATTGACAGTCCTGCAGTGAAAACCCAATAAAAAAGGTTTGCATTAATTTTCAACAAGACAGACATGAAAAAGTCTCGTAACATGGCTGATTTCCATGTGATTTTATCATCTCTACTTTTGGCATGTTTTTCAAAACTTAGCAGTTTAAGTTTGCAATTTAAGTTCTTTTTTTATTGTATATTTTGAGAGCTGCAATTCTCCTGTGAGGGCATACTGTCTTATATTAAGTCTCACCATGTCAGAAAGTCAACTGCTGCTATCAGCTCATGAAAAATGCCGTATGGTAAAATTTAAAGTAGGCCCTTTAGAAAGAAAACAGCGACTGTTGGGCAGCACTCTACCAAGAGATACATAACATGTATTATCAGCACAGTTTACTTAATATAATAGCTGTCTGATACAGCTCTGTCATTCATAAAGCTTTTGCATAGTTAAAATACAGTGCACTCGCAAGTTTTTCTTGATATTCAAACCTAAGACTCCATGTTTTTATGGCTGCACCATTTAGTCAAATGGAAATATTCTGGATGTCTTACTTGTCATTTTAAACATAAATGTGCCAAATTTAGCTTGAGCCTCAAAATGATAACCGTGTGAACATCTTTGGGTGTTGTGGACTATTTGCTGGACTAAAGAGGTACTTTGACGATGTCACTTTGGAAATTGTGACATTTTCAGTATTGTCAGACATTATAGACTAAATAATTAACTGATAATGAAAATAATTGTTAATTGCAGCCCATTAGGAGTGAAAGAAGGAGTCTTCCTATGGTAATCCATTCGGATAATCAGTGTTTTCCTGTATTGTATAGATCCTTTCCGCAGCCTGACTCAGCATTTCTTTTCCACCTCTGTCTGCAAGCAGCATTCTAATAAATACTCCGAGACCCTGCTGGAGGGGACATGAGCTTTTCCCACGTCCCAGTGCTGGAAAAAGAGTCAGTTTGCGAGCCGATCAGTATGTTTGGCTCAGTCAGCAGCAGACAGTGATGACTATGATCTGTTTATGGAAGGGACAACACAGGAAGGAGGGAGCCGGTATGTAGTGGGAGAGCAGGAAGGAAAGCGCTGACAGGACAGGATAGACGGGGAGAAAATGTGGAGGAGACAGGGGACAAGGATACACAAACTTATTAAAAACAGTGTCATACCAGGGGAGATGGATGGACAGGTCAGAGGAAACAAAGGAAGATTTTGAGATAGCTAATACTAAGACTCATCCTGTGGATACTGTTTTGTAGGGTTAGATATCAAACCTTGATACTTTTATAGTACCGACCAAAAGTAGTGTAATCTGTCAGGCACTGAGAGTTGGCTTTGAATATCTAGTCAGATTCGTATTCTTTGATCAGATAGCTACTGTTTTTTCTGACAATTTTACTTTTTGACGAAAACGAAAATCATTTGACTTACTATTGGTACTTAAACCCAGGTTTGGTAACTGAACGAGTATGAAGACAGCCCCATTGTTTGGCAACGTCTTACCAACCCTTCTGGTTCGTGAAAAAGTTCATCAAAAGGTTTACTGTGTATATTTTGTCTACAGAACCCCTTTAGTCCCAAAGCATATTTTTATGTGATTAATCCTGTTTGTACAAGATATGGATCTTATGCAAACCTTCCTTTTATTTTTGTCACTGTTTTTTATATTGTGGATGTTTGATAGACGCTCACGCTATCCAGTGTAAATTTCCACAAGATAAGTGCTGGCTAACTAGGCTTCCACTCCAAATGTGCAGAGAGTCGGTACTTTCCACTGGTTGTCTTGCTGTGCCAAAGTCAGCAGACTGGATAATTGTACATGGACAGCCTTTTGGGGCACTTGGAAATTGGAATTTGGGAACAAAGACCACATCGTAAATCACACACTCAATCCTCCGCTTCAACCTGTGTACGCATGGCAAAGAGCTTTGTTATATTCCTCCATCCAGAGCACTGTTACTCTCTTGTCATACCATAACCATAGAGACTGACATCAGACACAGTAAGATGATGCCCCCTACCCTGCCCTGATTTGTTATGTGAATAACTAGTGCAGCCTTAGGGACCTGGAAAAGATGACATCTAAAACAGAGAGCATCTTTTATTTTATTTTAAGATTTTTTTTGGGCTTTTGTCTTTATTATAGGACAGCTTGAGATTGACATGAAGGGGGATGAAACGCAACGAAGGGCCACAAGTTGGAATCAACCCCAGGCCACTGCAAGGACTCAGCCTACATCGGGTGCACTTTACCAGGTGAGCAAAAGCTCGCTTTATAGAGAGCATCTTTATATTATTTTCCATTTTCTGCTCCTCATCCAGGGCTGGGTTACAGTAGCCAAGCCAGGTAGTTTAGACGTTCCTCTCCCTGCAGTGTTCCAAAACTAGATGAGGTATATATTCTCTCTAGTGTGTTCTGGGTCTACCCCAGGGTCTCATACCAGTTGGGCATGGCATAAAGTCTCCAAAGGAAGGCACCTCTACCGTGTCTTTAAGGGTGAGTCCAGTCACTCTGTGGAAGAAACTTATTTATGCCACTTGTATCAGCAATTGCACTCTATCAGTCGCTACCTAAAGCTCATGACCACAGGTGAGGGTTGAAACGCAGATGAAGTGGTAAATCGAGAGCTTTCCCTCACAGCCTGGCTCCCCCTTCACCAAAATGGCAGCGTTACTGCTGACACTGCACCAGTCCGTCTTTCAATCACATGCTCCACTCTCACTCCCAATGGGAACCAACACCCTGGTCTGCCATTCTGAAGGCACTGTTCCGAACTCTGTGCAACACTGAACAGGTGTGACGACCAAGGCAGCCCGACAATGTTCAGAGCCTTCAGCATGTCAAGGAGAATGTTGTCCATACCTGGCACCTTGCCGTCGAGGAGCTTCTTAATTACCTCAGAGACCTTTGCCAGTGAGTCTTCAAACTCTGCTTCCTCCACAGAGAAAGTGTCAGTTAAATTTCAGAGTTCTTCAAAGTGCTCTTCCCACTGCTGGATAATATATTCCTAGTCTGCCTCAACAGCCTGAGGCAAGCCCTGCTTTCTCCTTCCTGAAAACTCCTCCCACACCCAAGTTTTTGCTTCAGCGACCACTGAAGTAACAGCCCCTCTGGCCACCTGGCACCTGTCTGCTGCTTCAGGAGACCCCATAGGCCAACAAAGGCTAACATGCCACAACATGCATGAAGAATCCCACGGAAATGGGACGTTATGGACAGGTGTCTCAGCGAGACATTCTCAGGTCACTCTCACTACACATTTGGGTTCACCAGTTGTGTCAGAAAGTGTTGGCTGCCATCTGATCCAGCTCAGCACCAGGTGGTGATCAGTTGACAGTGTTGCTTCTTTTTTGACCAAGTGTCCAAGTGTTGGTTTCTCCATCATTGTCCATGTGATCATTGAAGCCAGCTGGGTGGCAGACATAGCCGAGGACCTAGGTGAGCTGACCCCTGGCAGGCTGGTTCGAGAAATGTGAAATGTCTCCTTTCTGACTGAGAAGAAACCAGAGCTTGTACAGGAGGTAGAGCGGTACCAACTGGATATAGTTTGGCTCAGCTCTGTGCATTACGTGTGTCCGAAGCCAAACACCAGGAGAGAGGCCATACTCCCCTGTCTGAAGTTATTTAGGGTCAGAGGCACTGGACAGCTTTTGGGACACTGACCAGCCCCAAGCTGAGCACCACTGTGTTGGATTTCTCCCCTGAGAACAAGGTGGTCACTTCTATGCATGAGAAAACTTTATGCTGTTTATCATGAATGCTACCAAAACTATTGTTTTTATCTTTGTAAACAAGTTTAAATTCTACTATGCCATACAGTAGTAGATACTGATTTTACATACAAGATGGACAGAACACACCAGGAACATGTTCGTGCCTTTCAGAAACAGTAATGAAAACCAAACCAAAGTTCACTGAGATCACCCACTGAGATGAGAACAGATGCTAACCTGCTGAAAGGGATGGACTTTTGGGGTCATAATGGTTACACTTAAGTACTGTACATCCCTGTTGTTCAATTGTCCAAACGTCTTGCAAACAGGGTCCCAGCTACACAAACTGCATTGCATGTGACAGGAAAACTGAGATCAGTTTGTATTGAAGCAGCTGTGAAGAATGTTTCATAAAGTAGGATTAGCATTGTAGCTAACAGCTCTAAAGGATGTTAAATAATCTCTTTAGAAACATTATTTATTATTAGTAACCAGTAAGATGCTTGACTGAAGTATGAGATGTTGACAGAAGCTGATCATTCAGTCCTTGCTTTTGCTTCTGTTTAAAAGTGGCAGTCTCGTTCTTGAACACATTTGAGAAACAAGTGCAAGATCTTCCACATGGGTGAGTTTGCTTAATCTGTAGATGAGCAAGCGCATGGCCTCATCTCTCTTCAGAGTGAATTGCGTCTGTGTTGTGGAGGAGGGAGGAGATCATTTTGTGAAAATGTGCGTTGGCAGCCAGGATGAAGAAATCACCTTGTTGGGAGGTGCTCACTCCAAACAAGACTCCCAGTGCTGAAATGCTGAGCTGTTTTGCCTCACTCCCTTTTGCTCCCACACACACAAACGCACACACTCTTGTTTTGTTATTCATACATACCTGCATATATGCAAAGACGAGAGCAAAAGATGTACAGATAGATAGGTAGAGATGACACAGAGGGAGGGTGTGTGAGAGCCAGGCAGCAGTTTCAGGTATTAATGCAGTGACATGTTTCTACCTGCTTTACTCCTGCAGCTTCACTCGTTATGTTCTCCCCCCCCAAACCCTCCTCCTCTGACTCATCTCTTCATGTGTATCTTTCTCTCAGCCAGACTCATAAGCTGAAGATATTGCCCTATTTTAGATATCTGAAAACTTGAAGTGGTGGTGGCTCTGTATACAGCTGCTCAGATGTTCATGTTTTAAATGTTTGAATCATGAATACATTTCCCAAATAGACCAACTTTTTTGTCACCTGAGTCAGCCCCATTCACTGATGAGGAATGTGAGATGCAGTCGAAGCTCCAGAGAAGCTACTGAGTGGACCTTTTGAGATGAGATTACTTTGTCACACAAACTGTTCCCAGGGTCAAGAGTACGCTTTCATGGTAAACACCTTTTTTTATCTTTGTTTACAGCTCTTTTCAGCTCATTGTGAAGCTGACAGGCTCTGTATTCCTTGATTTCCAAAGCTCTAGCTAGGTGATGTCTTCAAGTTGCTTATTTTGCCTGAACAACAGTCCAAAACTCAAAAGATTTTCAATTTATAAGGATATAAAATGTAATTCCACACATTTGTCTCGGAAGTGGTTTGAACTATTGTCAAATGTGCTGTTGATTCATATTTTGTATCATTTCAGTCTCCATCTCTTCAGATACACTGAAATAAACCAGCAGGTCATACGTAAACAGAGAAACCACCACCACGAGAGTCTGCTTGTCACAATGTTGTTCTTCCTATTTTAAACTATTTCTGGGAGTATTTCTCTTTCTGGTTCACAAGAAACAGCAACAACAAACAAAGTGAGTGTCTGGACCTCAAGAACGTAATTTTCAGTTTCCAGAAGTGGTTTCTTCATGCCAGTATGTGTGCCAACAAACACACAAACACAACTGCAATCCTGAAGAAACATAGTAACTGAGGCTAAAAGGATTCTCAAACAACAGTTTCTGCGAAGCACGACTCTGGAGGATCCAAATAGCAGCTAAAAAATAGTTTTCTCTCTTTTCTTGGATCATTTTGGACCCCGGATGCATTGCCAAAATACTTCCAGCAACAACATTCTTAAAATTTCAAGACAGCATCTAAGGATTCATGGAAGTGTTTCAGCTTCTGCACTCTTCCCCTGCTTCCCTCCGCTCCCATGCCTTGTTGAAATAATCACACAGACCTGCTCAGTTCACAGTGGGAGGCTGCAGCAATCTGAGACTTAAATAGCAGTCGCTCCCAAACTTACACAAACACGCTCGCCTCTGGGAAACCTACTTATTATCTCTCTGTGAAATAGGCCTGCAGCAGAGATGGGATACGCGGGAGCTATTCAAGTGTTCAAGCAGAGCAACAATACGCTGATATGAATGAGAAGCTTTGTCCCAAAATGAAATGGGGAAACGTGACACTTAATGAGAAGAAGTTGCTGCTGTTGAAAAATAATTAAATGCTGGGTTAACACATACAGTATTGAGAAATTAAAGTTCTTTGACAGATCGTGCAGAGAAGTCTGAGTGGATTTCTCTCTGCAGCTCATTTCAAAGATCTATGATTATTTATGATAAAGCCTGAGTTTTCTGACAGAAGAATAAATCAGATAACATTTGTGTTCAAACGGACTCATTTACAAAAGCTGAATAACTTAATTTGTAACTTTTTACACACCCCTACAAACTTGATTACGCTGTTAAAAACTTTTAGGAAGATATTGGTGCTGTTTTGGATATGAATATAATGACTTTTAATGAACTTCAGTCTGTGGGAAGCTGTCTTCGTGCTTGAGCTGCAGCCCGGCCACTCCTCTCTTACCTGTAATCATCTCCCGCCTGCTCTCATCCAGGTGAGAGGAAACCACGTCCCCCATGGTTACAGTCGAGCCTCACAGATCCTGCAAGTATCCGGGCTGGTTACAGGTTGAATTCAAAAAGAAAACAGGCTTCAGTGGTCCCTCCAATAGTCTCAAACATCCGACCAGGTCCGCTGGGATAATCACTCTCCCCCCTGAGAGGCGCACGGCTCTGGCGCTGCTGCGTGTCTCCGCTCCCGCTTTGAGGAGGAGGACTGCGGCGAGGTGACGACTCCCCGCCCGGTGAGGAGCAGGAGGAGGTGAACACTAGGCTGGTTCACAGTGGCAGGACACACCCTCTGGGAGTCATCACTGGTTCAACGTGTTCCTGCGGCCCTGCCAAGGGTGTGGCCAGCACCAGGAGCTTAAATAGTGACAGTGTGTTTAATATTTATGGTGTGTGTGTGTGTCGGTGCAGCCTCACTTTATTTGGCGTTCAACTTATAACTTACACGGCATTTGAAACACAAACCTCCTTGTACTGTCCATAAAGATCACCTCTAAGTAATGTGGATTATCGAAAAAAGTTTCAGGCTATATTTGATTTAATGTATTTCAATTTAATACTTATACTGGAACCCAAAATATGCGGAATAGTGTTAAAGGTTATGGGAGAAAGTTTTCCATGATGCCCTGCGTTTGCGTCTTCCTGCAGAAAGATGCATGCTGCCCCCGTGTGGACACGGAGTTTATTGCTGTTTATATTGAGAGGGGCCTGTATCCACTGCAGACAGCCTCAGTTCACAGTGAAACCTTAATGCAAATTCATTTAGTAACTCTTTTTTTAGGTGATAAATATCATAATGCTAACAGAAGAGATAGATGTGAAATAATGAATGATTTAATGGGAAAACATGCACAGTATTCTCACGGATTAATGAAAGATCAGAGTGGAAGTCATTAGGACATTCTCAGTAATAGTTAACTATATTGACAGAGTTTATTGCTTATTTGGACCCTTAAGTTGGTGCCTTGGCAACAGCAGCTGCTCTTCTTTGGGTTCATATTAAGAGAATGCAGTCATCATTAATGTTTGCACACATTAAGTAACCAAAATAATCACCACTAGTGCTGGGACAGTTTGTTCAGAGATTAGAAGATTGCATAAAAGGACTTTATTTTTTAGTTAAGTTCATTTAATCACATTCAAGGCTCTCAATGATCTGGTGACTTGCTGACTTAAACACATTTGGGGAGCATAGATCATTCACAAACTTTCTCCAGCTGGTTGGGTGTTGGGTGATCTTCTCTGCTTCCTTCCAGGATGTTCTTGATTCCTTGGTTTCTGTCTCGGCAGGCCTTCTCCACGTGTTATTTGGTCTTCCTGGCTTTCTTTTACCCTGTGGGTTCCAGGATAAGGACTGTCTGCTCATGTTGGAGGGAGGTTTCCTCAATGTGTGCCCAATCTAGCCCCATTTTCAATGATCTGGAACCAGAGTATATAACTGAGCGTCTCACACCATACTGCCCAAACAGGCCCCTCAGGTCTGCTAGTCTGGGTCGTCTAACTGTTCCAGAGTCAAGGTTAAAGACAAAGAGTGATGGAGACTTTTCAGTTCTTGCTGCTCGGCTTTGGAACAACCTTCCCCGACTGACTTTGTTCACGTCTTTAAATCTTGTCTGAAAATGTACCTTTACAGATTGGCCTTTTCTGACAGTTGATAGACTGTGTTTAAGTATATATGTTGGTTTAGGTGTATGTATATGCTCATGTTTTATTAGTATCACTTTTGAAAAGTGCTCGACAAATGAAGTTATTATTATTATCATTATTATTTACTGCCCAAAACTCTCCACTCCTTATAACAGTGTCACAATTTAAATCAGACAATGAATCGACAGAATTTGGCTTGGCGATATGGATAAAATCAATTTATTGTGGTATTTTTTGACCAAAAACCTCAATATTTATTCTGTGACAATATTGTAGGGTTTAGTATTAGTGCTTTCAAATAATATTTACACAATGAGATATTTGATAATCATCAGCAATGTGGGTTTAATTACCATGTGGGTAAAGGCAAATAATAGCGAGAACAGCCTATGGAGATCAGAAAATTACATCACTTTACTGTAATGCCACCCTTAAAACCAGGCGACACTTGTGATATTATATCGAAAATCTTGATGATATCTAATCTCACATCGTGATATAGTAAAAATATAATAACGATATATTGCCCAGCCCTATCAGGACTATGACTTATAGAGATGGTTGTGGTTTATCACCTTTTTTGGTGTTAAATAATATATTTCATATTACATGCAGGCCTAGACAACAATTGAATGGCATGTTTCTAAGAGATTATAAAATACCTTTCGAGGTGTCTTAATTGTATAATAATTCATAATGGACTCAATAAGTACAAGGCTGTAGTAAACTGTTAAAGCTAATAAGCTGCGGTTGTAGCCAGACATCCAGCACCACCAATGAGGGGATGATGCGGAAGGATACGCAGTGACGTCTCCAACTGGAGGCTCCTCCGCAGCGAAGTGAGGTGAACACAGAGAGGAGGGAGGAAGCATTGGGTGAACACTCAATTCAGCACTCAGCAGCATCATGGCACCTATCGGATTAAAGGCGGTGGTCGGCGAAAGTAAGCTTATTTCTGTCTTATTTGGTGGGATGCTGCGCCGAGCGCGCAAATGCGGCTGTGTTTGTGCGTGACTGTGCAGGATGCGAATGTCAGTTTGTACATCTGGTGATGATGAGGATGATGATGAAGGTTGTGCTCTTGGTGTTCCATTGTATCCTGTTGTAAACCACGGCCGTGTAGTGAGGGAGCTGTAGTAAACCTGCAGAGGCTGGTTTGTCTCACCAGGCTCCTGCGGTGCGGATGCGCAATTGTATCTCAAGCGGCGGAGACCTGAAAATGGATTTACCAAGCGGTGATTAGCCCGCTGATGAATGTAGGCATCCTTCTCCAGAAGGATGCGGAAAGCCTGGCAGCAAATGCAGCCCACATACACCCTTTTAGCCACAATCAGCGTTTATTCCAGGAATAATCTGCGCTGCATTGGAGCTGCAACACAAACTGGTTTTCCCTGGATACTGTACAATATGATCCTACAGACAGTTGCTTCTCACGCCTTGGCAAGCTAATTATAGCTAATAATCTAATTTAATGGCATTGGTTATAAAGTGGCTGGAGATTAACACTCTCCATCCGCGGGATTTCCTGATTTCAGCAGTGCCTCACCCCTCTGATGGAGCATGAAACGGTTGCATAAAACACCCTTTCTGATCCAGAGCGCCTCACAGCTGAATCAAGCTGCTGTCAGCTCCGCTACACATTAATGGCGGATTGTATGCAGGACGAGAAAGTTGCCTTTAAAATTCCGCATTATCTGTGGGCCTATATTGTAACGATCAGTGGATGCCCTTTCATCATTATGATGCCCTTTACTGGCGGTGCGCCACCGATCTAACCCAGCCCGTGTAATCCTGCATCATTAGGACGCTGCAGACTGAACTGTCCAACACTGGTTCTGTAATCTAGACTCATTTATTCCCACTGATGCTTCAGCAGTGTCGCTGTGTGGTGAGGATGCAGGCCTGGAAATAGAGGCGCAGCTCGATTCTCCTCAGCAGGGTCAACTGGGTGCAAGTGTTGGTGGTTGTGATTATGTCAGACAGGCCTGCATAGTGAGGCAAAGACTCGTAGAGAACATGTAATGCGGAGCAGGCATCTGAATATACCAGTTTTCCCTCATTTCTTCAGCTGCACGTTCTCCTCATTTTTAACCAGGCCTGTCTGTGGTGCAGGATTTGCTTCATTTGATATATGTGCTTCGCCTTATTGATTTGGTTTCACATTTCACTACAGAAATCCAGGCAGCTCTGTAGTAATGTCTCCCTCCCTCTCTGGCAGAAAGATTGCTGAATCTCTAAATTTTTGAAATCCTTTCAGGATCAGTGATGTATCACAGTCATGAGTCCTGCTGCAAATTCTTAAGGCCCCCATCCCCACCCAGTCACACACACTCAGGGATACACATCCACCTCCACAGTGTTTTTGTGCTATGATATGATTGGTTTGTGCTTTGGCTGGGAATCAGACCTCCCACATGGAGCAAGAGTCGAGTCTGAAACACCAGTGGTCAAGAATTTAAAAAATGTAAATTCACTTTGAAGCCAAGACGACAGTATAATGTTATATAAAGATATAATGAAGTATTTTTGTGATTGATGGTTCATGAACCTGTGACTTTTAGTAAGGCCGAGGGATATGGATGAAAATTAGATATTTAGAAGACAAAATCAAACTTATGTTCAATGCTATGAGCTATGCTCCATACTTATTAGATTTTACTTTAATCAGTGATTATATGATCATATTGTATGATAAGATTCCAATAATAATATAGACTTACTGACCAGAGCTGCTATGGAAGTAAAGCAGTTTTTAAATACATGCTAAAGAAATATTGTTTGGCCTCGTGCTTTATTGTGGTGGAGCTGAAAATTAGATTATGAGTCCAGTCCTGCATTTTTACAGCTTACATCAATGATATTTGTGCTAATGACAAGATTTTTCCATTATAATGCAACATTTTTTTTAATTTAAGGCCGCAAAACTGAAATCTGATAGAGGTGATATCATCTGTGCACCCACAACATTACACAATACATCTTCACATGCCAAATATTCTTGTATGTTCCACATTATTTCATTATTCAGACCATGTCACTGGAAATTACATAACCTAGTTTGTAAAATTAAAGGCAGGGCACATGCAGACTCTGTGTCGAGTGCACCGTCTTTTCCAGAACAGTGTAAACACTCGTGCGTGTTTCCCAGTAGGTGAAGGCAGGGACGCAGCAGGCAACACCTGCGCTCTGTTTGGCTGAGGTGGAGCTGGGATGGGATTGGTGGAGGTGGAGGTGGAGGTGGTGGGGGCAGAGAGGGAGGGCGATACATCATGGGTCCTCTCTGCAGTAGCGGATGTAGCAGCCAGAATGAAGGAGGGGGATGGGCGGCAAGCAGAGCTTCACCCTCCCCTTTTATGACTGTATGTGAGCATCAGTCCAAGAGAGCAGACAGAAGGGAAATACAGCTGAATGATGAGGGTTGAGGATCTCAGCAGCAACATGAGCTGGTAGATATTTAATTAAAAACAAAGTGGCTGCTAAGGTTGATGACACAGATGGAGCACAGTGCTTCTTTTTGTAAATCACAACCGTGTGATTAAGAAGAAACAATGTTCTGTTTTTAACATTCAGCAGATGAACACCTTACATTGTAAAGCACGTCGAGCTGTTGCACCTGATCTCATTATATGCTGCAGGTATTCATGTCCATTCCTTGTATTTCTCAAGAGGCAAAGGCTTTTTATCTTGTCCCAGACAAGGAACAGCCTGACATTGTGATAACGTGGTCACTGTCTTGCACTCAGTGAACTTAGATTCCTTAACATACATTTTCTTATTTTCTCTTAGTAGCATTTTGATGACTCTATTCATCATTCAGCTGATCAGAGTGCTGACATCAGCTGGTTGTAATCCAGAAATTCAACAGTAGATCACGCCTGCAACACCGGTAGTAAAAAAAGCAGTGCTGTTTATCAATTTAGATCGTTTTTATGTGAGTTGCATAAAAGTGAGTGTTGGAGATATCGACTGTGGAGATGTCTGCCTTCTCTCCAATATAATAGAACTAGATGGCACTCGACTTGTGGAGCTTGAAGCGCCAAAAACGCATTTGAAAACCCCTCGTCTCCTTTCATAAATCATGGCCAGGTTACTCAAGATAATCCACGGACCTTGTTGTGAGCAGTTTCATGCAGGAACTATTTTCTTTCTACCTAACTACACCCGCCAATCATATCACCATGCAGAAGGAACATGCATCTACTCATAGACAGCGTTAGCTACCTCAGTGCTTCCTGTATTATTGATGTTGGGTTGAACTGTACTTGTAAAGATAACGGGGCTAAACTGTTAGCATGTACCTGTTTTTGTCTTGTTTGGGTTGTGAAATTGTCAGTTTGTCCTCATTCCATGCGATTATACGCTGTTCCTTTGGAATATACACCGTACACTCATACTAATCATAGTGAAGAAGATATTTTGGCGATAGGATGCAATATCATTGTACTGTTCGGCTTGTACTGAAAGATGCCAGTCGAGTTGTCAGTAGTACTGGGCATTGAGTATTTGAGTATAATGTTTTTTAGTTCTGTCTCTTGACTAGTTTGATATTTTAAGAATAGGCTAAGGAAATTAATACCACTGTCTTGTCTGTGTGGTAAGTACAGGGCTGGAGTCAGGAAATGGCTAGCCTAAATTTGCGTGTAGACTGGAAGTAGGGGAAAACAGCTAGCATGACTCCGTCCAAAGTCCAGTGTCTTGGCAAACGGAGTCCAGGCGCAGTGACTATGCAGCTTCCCGGAGTCTTGACGCCACGGTGAGGCTAGCAGGTTTAGTACTGTTGTTCCTCTACAGAGAACAAAATTAAGACCTGTGTTTACCGACAGTATCCGTGATATTGTGCTGTAACTGAAGACACTGCACAGGGAGTACAGGGCAGATGGATAAACTTAGTTTTAGTGGTGTTAGTATTGTTTGTTTTGGATCTGTTTCCCTCTTTGCCAGTCTTTATGCTAAGCTCGGCTTACCACATCTTGACTCTAGCAACGTACCTAACACAGGGATGTGACACTAGTATTGATCCTCTCATGTGAGTCTCGGGGAAAAAAAGGAAATAAGTGCATTTCCCAAAATGTTGAACTCTTCCTTTAAGTGTCTGATTGGTTGTGATGAGTCAATTCACTCTAAGTGGAAGTACGTGGAAGCAAGCCAATGTGTATTTACTCCTCTCTGTGAGAGGGCTTTATAGGCGAGAAGGAAGGAAGAGGGCGAAACCAAAAAATAGAGGGACACGTGCATGCACTTACTTGCACACGTATACACAAAGCTTTCATGTGACCTTGGAAGCATCAGTGAACCAGAGCATCGCACACTCGTCTGGGTTCAGTGTCTGACGCAGTGCCTGCAGCCTCTGGGCCTCCGTAAAATACACACACACACAGCAAATACACATGCACGCTGCAAACACACACAATCCCAAATGAATCCATGCCGAAATGTCATGTCGTCGTGGTTACAGAGCATGAAGGGCTGGCTGAAATAGAGCTCTCTAATTCAGGGTTACAGTGGCTCATAATCTTAATGAATTCCCCTTCTCTTTCACTGAGGAAGAGTGCTGTGTCAGAGCTGGCAGTCATCCTCCTCCTCCCACTCCTCTCAGCGGCACGTGACTGCTCTCACCATCCTCCTTTTACATACATACGCACACAAACAGCGGTGACACATTTAACTCAGTGTTAAAGAAATATCTACTTACAGATGATGGGTGTCGTGCAAAGGCCAAGTAGCGCCAGCTAAGATGCTCTCGTGCTCCAGCGACAAAACAAAAAAGAGGAAATGCAGATTAAGGAGAAAGAGAAAGGATAGCATGACGTGATGGTGATGCATCAAGTTGTTAACTGTAAGAGGATTTCATATGCAAAATGATATTGATCTGGGCGTTTATGCTGTACTTTATCCAGTACAGCTGGAGGAGACTGCAGAGCACTCAGAGCTCCAGCCAGGTTGTTGCAGCCTGCAGCACCACAGTGCATCACCTGCTTTCCTACAGTCTGCTACACCTGCCTGCCATATTCAGCATCCTGACTCTCTTTAAATTGTTTCCCAGCTTCTCTTAATTGGTAATTACCAATTTACTAATGTTTTTGAGTCTGAGTGACTAATGGAGACAAAAGTATTTTGAAACTGGTCCTGTATTGAGTGAAACAGGCTGCCATCTAACGTTAAAGGGCAATTGTGCGCTGTCAATTTACATACACTAAAGTGTCTGTTCTCGCCACTGACAGACTCCCATTGTTTTTCTAAGTGTCTGACAGCATTATGGAAAGGACACTACAGGGATAGACCTTTTTTCCCCCAACAGTATCTTTATTGATTTAACAACAATTAACAAAGACTTACACATAGACACACACCAGTAAGTGCACACACAAAAATGGACACCTGAACAAAATCTTGGTACGACAATCGTAAAAAAAATAAATAAATAAATAAAATAAATGAATGAAATGAAATACAGTAAAAATCATAAATTACTGGTTTTAGGATCGTGTTAGTGTGATACACTTGAGTACACATTACATTAATGTACAAATGTTGACAACAATTAAAAAAAACCCTTTGACCTAGGATAACTTATAGCATATCCTCCAGTGCTTCCATCATATGGGCTAAGTCTGTCCTCTCTAGGTAACACATGAAGGGACCTCAGATGTTCCATCCATTCACCCACACTCATCTTACCAACCTTTGTCCATGAAAGAGCAATAACTCTCTTAGCCCAAAACAGACCCATTTATATATATATAGTTATATAGTTATATATAGTTATATATGTTCGCATCAGCCAATTATACTACAGAAATTTAAGACATGTTAACTGCTTGTGATCGTGCTTTGGTACTTGCCCTCTCTCAGTCCTCAGTGTTGATGTTTTTATGCAGGTTCTCTCTCCATACCTTCAGTCTCTTTATGATGACTCTGAGGAGGACTTGCCAACTAGGGGGTCATACAGGGCTGTGTGATATGACGATATATACTGTGCGACAAGGGAAAAATGTCTATTGTTTGATATTTTGCGCTATCGTTTATATCGTTGTGACGCAAATTGCACTTTTTACTGCAATATTTTTAATCATTTGGGCGTTTTATTGATCTGATTCACCAGCTTTCTCGCTACCATCGCTCCCTCTCTTCACTCACTCTAGCTTGCTCGACCACAGCTGCTTGATCTCTCTCTCTTTTTTTCTCTCGTCTTCTTTAAAATGAGTCGGTTGCCCGGCTCATCGTAATGTTATCAAATGAGGAGAAATTTCCTCCCCTCGTCCTAGTAACATTTTTGTACTCCCTCATTGCAGAGTTTAAAGCTCTGATCAGTCTGATCTCTGTCACACCTCTGAATCCGGAACACCTGCATGCTACGTAAAAGCACACACAGAGGCAACTTTTTATTCATTGGATTAAAATGTGCTATATCATGACATTTCTTGTTATCAGGATATGAAATTACCTATATCGAGATATGGGATTTTGGTCATATCACCCAGCCCTAGGGTCATATATGAGATAGACCTTTTTTTAAGAGCAAGATCCTTTTTGTTTAACCAGAAACAGTCCTGGATTCGCTACTGCCAAACTCCGCAGACTCTTTTTAATGGAACAGTATTTATATCATTGAAACACCCATTCAGAGTCAACAGAAACAAAATAAAACTCACAAAAACTGTCTTGGTTCACCCTTCCACTGTTCCAACAATCACAGACTCTGGTTTGGTTGAAATAAACCCTTAATTCACCCAGTTAGATGTGAAAATATGTGCTATATGAGCTAAAATGACTGTTTATTTAAATGGAGTCTGGTAGTTTTGCTGATTGAGATTTTGGGACTGTTTCTTGTTAACAAAAAGGATCTTACTTTCCATAATGTTTTCAGACACTTATGATAATAATCGAGTCTGTCAGTGACAAATCAAATACTTTTAGTGGATGTAAATTTGACTGTGCTGCAGTTTCACAGCTGCCAGCTGCAGCCCTAACTCTCAGTAATGGATCAGTTTCAAATTGTTGTCTCCAGTAGTCACTTAGACACAAAAACACAGGGAAAATGGAGTCCAGGTTGAAAAAAAATTAATTAAGTTACCGCTTAAATTCCTCTCTGGTTAGTTTATGTAGAGTACAAAAAACATGTAGATGATTTAAACACCGCTTGGGTTTATGAATTGATTAACTGCAGATGGTTTTCTGCCACTTCCTGCCGTGGTATTTCTGTCAAAGAGCCGAGAACAATTAGCTGATTAATCAGTTTGATGAAATGATTAATCTGTGATCATTCTGACACAGCAGTGAGAGCATCTTCAGCTCCCGTAATGTGTTGTATTTCGAAAGTGGAGTATTTGGGGTCTGGTAAAAGAGGGATTTGATTAAATTGTTCAGGGATTTTATGTCCTCGCTCATAATGTGTGTGCGGTGCACTGTGGTGAGCGTGGGGTCTCTGGAGAATCGTAATGATGTGGAGCTGATGAAGACTGTTGGCCTCCACCCACACCTTCCTCACCTACATTATTAGATCAGCAGGTGGAGAATGAGGGAGAAATTAATAAATAAGACTGCTGCACTCCTCTGGAAATATAAACAGTTTTTGTCACGTGACCCCGAGGCAAGCTAACAAAATGAACTATGGCTTTTCTTGATTGGAGAAGTTAGCTGTTGGCCCCAAGTTGCATTTAATTGCATTAATGAGTGTGTACACCTCACAGTGCTGGATAAGTCTAAAAATGTTGAAAAATGGTTAGAGCTTCTCCAGTGTCAGCATTAATGCTTTGTTCTGTTTAATATTTAAATGAAATACCTTGTAGGTTTTTGAACAGAATAAGAAATTCCCTCCCTCACTACTTGACAATTAATGTCCTCATTGACACCTAAGGTTCCTTTTGAGTATAAACCATGACAACAAAGATGCGTCAGATGTGTTGAAATGATAAAGATGTCCTCTCATCTGAAAACAACAGTTAGGTGATATCATATCTCCTGAAATAATGCTATCTGGAGGCGTATAGTAGGAGTTTGATAACAGAAGGTTTGCAAAATAGTCATCGATTAGTCAGCTGGTTGTAGTTGACCTCATTATGTAAGAAAATAATTCAAGTATTTTTAAAAAAGACGTATTTCTTAAATGGCATTTTGCATATGAAATCCTTTTTACTGCATTACATTCTGTTGACTGATAAGGGCTCCTACTTATCTGAGTTTCCCATCACAGGGGCTGCTTGCTGTCGGATTAATTGGGGTGGCTGACAACTCCATGTGTTTCGCAGGTGTATTGCAGACCACTTGGCCAAGCGTCTACTGTAGCTTCTTGTGCATGTTATTGCAGAGGATCTTAACGCCTTTAAAAATATTTTTGTGTCTCAGCAGGTGATAATCTGCTGCTGTGAGATGTTACAAGTGTGCTAATATGTAGATTGGTACTGCGTTTTACTGCTTATGGTTAAACGCCAGGGGCTGGCAATGCTAGGCCCACCGTCTTTGAAAATATGAAGGGTTAACCCACACTGTTGTCGTATGTGCTCAGATGGCTTTTGCATCTGCTTAAATATTTGGCTGTTGAGGTACATTTATGTAAACTGCATGAGAATGAGTCTATATACTGCATCTGCTGTCACAGCGTCTCTGTGCTCAGGTCTCATGACTCTGCCTTTTCTCTGCCCCCGTACATCATCACCCATCGGTGCAGGTCATGGGAAAGGGTCCTCACATTAACCTGTTTCCTTTTTTGGCTGGGTGACCTGCACATGTCCTCAACCTGCATGAACCTTTGACCTCTGATTGGATGGATGTTGGAGGCCAGAAGGGCTTCAAACTCATGATCCTCCTCTGCTTTTCTCAAAACCAACTTGTGCTGGTTGGGGCTGGTTAGGGTGTTATGCAACTGCAGGCCTGTCTGACCAGGCTGCAGACTAATATTAGGGCATGAAAGCAGTCTAGCTCGCTGGCGTCAGCTGTCTTACAGAGGTAGTAGAGTGCACAGGCTAATGTTACCTTTTTCAAAACACCTACTGGAGATCTCATTGCCGTTGATTCCTCTTCGATTCAAGGATGAAGGAGCTCACTAAAAGATACAACCTGCTCTGGACAAGTTTTCCTTCACTCGTCATTGACAAAAACCTCACTCAAAAAAATGTCCCACTACCTGCTGCTTCAACTGGGTCTTATCCAAATGCGCTGTTTCTGGTGGGATTTGGACCAAATAACACTTGGCACAGCAGACGACTCCGTTTATCCATGAAGTCCTGCAGCAATACTAAGTTAAAGGGCAAAGGAGTTATTAGACAAAGCAGTGTAAACAAAACATAAACAAAGTGGTAGTGTGTCATTGTTGTTTTTCATTTTGGCACACAAGCAACAATGGACATGCGCAAATGAAATAGATGCGTCATTGTTTCCCAAATGCTCCGTTTTACAATTTCTATCTTGGTAACCTCAAACTTGCATGTGACGAGGCCAAAACGTAGAGGAAAGTATCCGTTTTCAAAAATATCTTTACACGTGGAGACACGGCCTTAAACTGCAAACAAATATGGTTTAACAATTGGATCATCGTTAAGGGATGTCATGAGTTAATCTGATAATTATGTTCTTGCATTGATTGATGTCAAAAATAATGACGGATGCTCTCTGCAAGTTACCTAAAGCTACAGATTACATGGTACATTTGAAAAGCTATAACAGCAAATGTTAAGTAAATGATAAAATCCCTACTACAGTTAATCTGTTTTCAAAGATATCAGCAACTGGCTTTGATTTATTATAGTCAGTCAACTATTAGATGAATTGACCGACAATGTCAGCTCTATTTTAAACACACTTTGAACTCCAGCGTGTACTAATATAGAAAATAATGGACTTTTAGTATCACTATAGCAACTGATCATGCTTCATGTCTTATGAATGGCACAGTTTTATTGATTGACTATTATAGAGGCCTTTTTCTTAAATTGGCTTTTTTAAGTTGAGACCCTCCATGTAAAGCTTTCAGTGTTCTTTTAACACAATAAAAATGTCTCTGAACTGAAGAGCAGTGAACGCTGTAGTTGTAACTCAGTGCGCGCCCTGCTGAAATGCCTCCCTGTCTCTTTAAGATCAGCCGTGTCAGATTCTCTCGGGAGTGATGCTGCTGTATGAAGCTGAGATCCAGAGAAAAAAATGGGTCATGTACTCATAGGTGTAAGTCCCTGAAGGGGGGAGAACCACGAGGCAAAGGGAGAAACTGTCAGCTCTCCACTGCTGCATAATGTGTAGAGTCTGGGCTGAATGTACATTGACCTGATCAGCAATATCATGGAGGACATCACACTGTTTGCTATTGTGGTAGATAAGCGTTATTTGGATGAAATGCCCAGAATGTGGTCTATGCATCTGGATTGTTCAAAAAAGATCCAGTTTTTCGGTATCTTTTTTATTCAATCTAATGGTTTGTAACAAGAAATATTGTGCGTTTTGGCCTGTCCTCGTTCTTTTCCCTACTCTGCCACGGGGATGTGTTTCCTGTTAAACTGGATGTGAGAGATTATGTGGCGTCTGAGGAGTGTGTTTGTTCGTGCCACACTCTCTGTTTGGTTGACACAGCTGTAACACTGTTTTTTCAGGTCCCTTCCCTTCTGTCTGCTGTGATTTTTCCTTTCTGACCCCCTGGTAGAGGCACAACAATACATGACCGCACCAGTCAGTCTCCTCCCAACGTGGTTTTCATTTTTCCTCTCAGTCATCAGTTAACGAGTGTGGGCAGCGTTCACTCAATTATTTTGTCATCATAGTTCCGTTATTGACATGACTCAGTAAAGGTCAACATGGGAAATAAAAGAGCGGAGTGAGGGAATAGCTCTTATCTGACGACAGTGGGTGAAACAGGTGGAGAATCTCTGACGTTGCACACTATTTATGTAGTCGACATTATACCAGACAGATGAGACACATATTACAGAAAATAGAATAAAATATGTCATATAAAATTCTTTTTTTTTTTTTTTTTTTGTTATTGGACCATATTGGCGATTGCTTGAGGTTACCAGACGTCATGTCGGCTAACTATAAGTTAAAGCTGTTAGCTGCACAACTCAAACAAATACAACAGAGCTAACGGAGTCAGGTGAAATATCTGTCAAGCACAGTTTATACATGACACTTGAAGTGTCCAGAAGAGATCTCTCCAGGCCGATTGAGGGAAAATAGAGCTGGGTATTTATGGGAAAATACCACGATATTGATGTATTAAACAATGGGATTTTTGATAAATTATCATCAGTAATGTGGGTAAAGGCATGTAATAAAGCAGCTAGAAAAAAAGTCTGTTAAGGTAAGAAAATGAAATCACTTTACTGTAATTTAGCTTTTAAAACCAGGAGAAGACGACACTTACGATATTAGGACATCCTTAATGAGGATATCTAGTCTCATATTACAGTATCTAATATTGATATACTGCCCAACTGTTAGTGAAAACATACATTGGTGGATTGTTACTGTGTAGGGGCTTTAAAATGTTTAAAATTTTGCACAGTTAGTCAGAGCTTATTTACTGAAAACAGCAGCATGATTAATGATTAGAGTTTGGTCCCTTCGTCTCTACAAATGCCACCTTTAAATTATTTGTTTTATACACTATTGTATAGTGCAGCATTAACTTTGCTTCCACAACCTAACAGTCCACAATCTTTTCACACATATTTCCCAAGACTAGATATGTATCAATCAACAATATTGACATAAGTTTCTTTCTCTCTGCCGTCATTGACAAAAAAGAATTGTAAAGGTTGTGTTGTTGCTTCTCAGTTCTCCTTTAGAAGAGGATTTATTATATTATGTAGCATGAAAGTTGTGTGAGAAACTTTTTCTTGAGAAAAGAGGTGCAACATCTTGAAACATAACAAAAATTAACTGAAAAACACTAGTTAATACTAAAATATCAGTGAATTGACTGGAGCTGCTTTTATCAGAAGGCTGGAGCGAGAACAAGAGGAAACACATCAGCTGCTGCAGAGGAAAAGGGAAAGCGAGAGACGGATATCCTCACTGCTTCTTTGTAGAAGTGTCTCATCCTGTAGCCTGGAGCCTCTGCTGGAAGAAAAACAAGTCAACCTTTTAGGAATTAAAGTGAGCCAGCTTTAATTTTACGAACATTTACTTTGGCCAATTAGCACAGATTCATCAACGGATCCAAAATCGAAGCACCTGGTCCTTAACAAAATAATGTGCGTCAGGTTTTGTTGCGTTGGTTCTGCTGTTGCGCTGACGCAGCAGCTTATGGGACAAAACACAGAAGATACTGGAAATAGACTGAAGCTGAGTCGGGGAATCTCTGTCATTTAGTGAGAATAATATTCTTACTATTCCAAGATCATATGTCCCATAGGAGGTCAGATACACTTACTCTGACTCACAGGAGGTGCAGGCCGTAGTCTGGCAGTGTTTCCGCATTCACTGGGTCAAATTTCAGTCTGTCACAGTGCGTATGCTGCTTTTAAGAGAAATTTTGTAGTTTTTTGACAACATAAATTTGAGCTATATACACACAACTGAATGGTTTTAGTTATATATAGTATGTATCTATCCTTCCTTACAGCCAATGAATCCTTCTGTCCTTCCTTCATCATATACTTCCTTTCATCTTGCACTGTGTATCAGAAGTTTTCAAAGTCTGACACTGTGGGCAGCTCCTCAGACAAAATATGGATGTACAGACAACTGAATTCTGACTGCAGGGCCATCCATCAGATCTGTTGCCTGAAAATTAAATGTTTATTTCACTTACATAAGCCACCTCCAGTTGTTTCTGAGAATCTGGCAGTACATGCAACCAGTCTAATGAGCCAGTATTCCACCAGCCACTGAGACATTCTTTGGTTGGGCAAACCAAATTGTTGCATCAGCTGTCAGATGGCTTGGTTTCAGACCATCTTGCAGGTGAAGAAACCAGATGTTAAGGACCTGGGCTGACATGGTTACACATGGTTTGCGATTGTGAGGATGGGAAATGACATTGGAGATGGTTTATGGTAGTAAAATGAACATTAAAGTCACGGGCAACAGCTCTTGTCTTCACATTTTAGATTGGCCTTTTATTGTGACCAGCCCAAGGCACACCATAATCATGTTCTTTAAGCAGCATCTGTGATAAACAGTGGACGCCAGACATAATAATATCCTTGTGAGTCTAAGTTGCACTGAAGGAGGCGTATCATGTCTGTGTCTGCATTTGACAGAATAATGATTTAGAAAAGGAGTATGACAAGTAATTGCCTCCATGAGCTCTGTGTCATAACTGCTGCTGCTCCAACTGCTGACCATGTTGATAAGCGAACCAAATCAACCTGCAGAACTATAGTAAATAATATGTTGTTGATTTCCAAACACCAGTGGCATGCACCTCTCCCTTTCTCTTCACACAGTACCTTTGCGTCACTTTTCTCTCTTCAGCTCTGCCTCATAGTTTGATAACCATCTTATACATCCTTCCCTCCATCATATGTATAGTACGTTTCAATCTGTCCATCATGGCTGTGTATCCTTTATTCCATCTCTTATCTTCTGTCATCCCATCTGTTTGTCCTTCCATCCATGCTATATATGAATCCTTCCTTTCAGCTGGTGTGTTCTTCACCTGGAAGAGTTTAACATTGGTTGTTTTGGAGGCAGAAACACAGACCTGAACACGTCCCTGACCTTAATGTCATGCGTTCAGTAATCTTTTTTGTCTGAGTCCTTTTTAAACTGTGATAATCCATCAGTATCTGTGTGGTCTCAGGTTTTAGCCGGGGCCGAAGGGCTTAACGGTTTATATTCGCAGTGATCCAGCATGATGTTAAACAGTAATTCACCCTAAATGGGTTTATCCCAACACAGCTGGCAGATGGTTGGCACAGTGATCAGGCCAATATCAGTTTCGTGGCATAAACATGACCATCGTGCCATGACGTCACATTGGATAGGATTATTTTTCCTCTGTGGATCTTTGAGATCACCAGGAAACAAAGCAGAATCCCTTCCCAACAGTCTCTGTGTTTTTATTCACTCCTCACAGAGAGGATGTATTCCACTGCTGTAGATCTGTGCTCATTAACCTTGTTGGGGGCTGTATTTGACTTTGGCATGTTATTGTCCTGCAGTAAAGGAAATGCATTATGGGATTTTCAAATATATACCATTAGGACAGGATAAGGTTAGTTGTCTCAGCTGTAGTTGTTTGCTGTTGAGTCAGGTGAGCTAAAAAACAAGGTGCATGAATAAGCACCTTGTTTTTGGCTTCTTTTCTCTGTACTACTATAGATGCATGTTAGAGCAGTACTTTATAGTTACAACGTAGGTAATGTTTGCTCTTGACGTTAAAAGACACACAGTTAAATGCAATACTGGTCTTATTTTCCCAAAGGGCTGCAACGATTAGTCAACTAATCGATGACTAATCAACTATTAAAGTAATCGTGACTATTTTAGTAGTCGACTGAGGAGTCTGAGTCATTTTTTCATAGAAAAGTACTATAAAAGTACCCCAAAATACTCTTATTGCAGCTTCTTATGTTGAAATATTGGCAGCTTTACACATTCTCCCATGACGGTGAACTAAAACCCTTTGGCGTGAGTACGAAACAAGACATTAGATGACATAATTTTGGGGTTTGGGAGAGACAGACCGAAATTTTTCAACATTGTAACACATTTTTTGATAAAATAATTAGTTGACTAATCGAAGAAATAATCGACAGATTAGTTGACAATGAAAATAATCGTTAGTCGCAGCCCTATACTTAAAGCATGGTTAACATTATCAGTAAATGCCGTTTCAAGATAAATATTTGCCTCCATTGTTGTAATTAGTTCCTTCTTTTTTAGTAATTGCTGCCAGACAGCGGGGCAAGGCTTGTTTTCACCTTGTCATCATGGCAAAATGTGGTTCTGGAGACACCTATTGTTGTGCAAAGTACCGCAGAAGCCGTTTAAAGTACTTAGCGAGGTGTTGTCTATATGACTACTCTCGTGTCACAACCGTGCAGATCTGAGTCAGAAAACGTTAAAGGTTTGTTGTTGAAATCACAATGAAAGCCGAGTCTGAAGATGAGTGTGGTCTAAACTAGGATGCCGAAATTAAGAAGTGGGGTAGGAAGTAGCCTACATGCGTTTTAAGTCATGGATTGGCGTCACAGCTAGTGTGATCCTGTTGCAAAATGGTGTCTAAAAGTCTCTTTTTGGCTACAAAAAATCCCACAAAGTGAGGATACTCAAATAAATGCACATACTGTACTGTAAGTCAGAACCATATGTGATCCCCACACTTAAACACACACACACACACACACACACACACACACACAGACAGACACACACACACACACACACACACACACACACACACACAAAGTCATCCAGCCTGCAGGGTTCAAAGACACCTGAACAACTAAACAATGGTTGTTGCATATATTCCCCTGAATTTATCTATTAATTATTTATGCAAGTGTGATGGAGCTGAGGTGAATCAGCCCTGGGAGTGGAGCTTACTGTGGGGAAATGGCAAGTGTGTGTCTCCCTGTGAGTATTCTGTGTTTACAAAATGTCAAACCATTGTTCACCCATCAGATTCCTGATGATGTTTATTTTCTTCTGCAGAGATTATGAATGATGTCATCAAGAAGGTGAAGAAGAAGGGAGAATGGAAGGTAAGATGTTCACTGTTACAAGAAAATGCCCTGAAATAATAAACTCTCGGTCTTAATCTTAGATATCTAACATATCCTCACCCTGACAAACTGATCAGTGGGGTGACTTATTTTAAATCTGATGTCAAGTCAAAGCCCTACAGCTTCCTCGTGTTGTTCTCTAGTTTGAATTCATAAACCATTTATGAACAGAGCATTTTGGCACAGTAAACTAATATAACAGTATATAGTTGGACAGAAATTGAATGTGTCAGCACTCTGTGTAATGAAGTACTGGCTCAATTCAAGCACTGTTCATTTCTATAAGTGAGTATGGGTGGTGTAGCCAAGTAATCTATTAGTCAAATAATAGTTGAGGCCTTAAAATCAGTCTTGAATAAAGATTTTAGGGCTGTGCAGCATTTTTGCTGAGCACCACAGGATATTCCAAACAATCACGAAATTGAAACTGTATATAAAAAATAAATAAACAGCAAGCTGAAATACAGAGAAGATACAAATGCACATAACATATATACGTGGCTACAGGTATTTGCAATTCCCAAAATGGATGCACAGCTTTATTTGAATAACATGGTTTTGTTGTCAGCAATATGTAATGTGAGTGAAGTGTTTGTCTTCTTTCCTGTTGCCAGGCGCTGATCGTGGACCAGCTGAGCATGAGGATGTTGTCCTCCTGCTGCAAGATGACAGATATCATGACAGAGGGCATCACCAGTAAGAGACGATGGCCACATGTAGCATTTCTCTGCACTGTTCTGGGTGTTTTTGTAAGTTCATCTGTAACTGTGCACTTGTTTATGTCTGTTTCTCCTTCTCTAGTTGTGGAGGACATCATGAAGCGAAGAGAGCCTCTTCCCAGCCTGGAGGCCATTTACCTGATTACACCCACAGAGAAGGTACACGTTCTGTCTCTTTGTGTGTCATTCATAGTGTATATTTAGAGGTGTGTCTATGGCAGCAGGTCTGTATTTTTAGCTGAGAGAGGAAAGAGGCCGCGGCGAGTTCAAACAGACGGCTGTTGACTCAGCCGAGGCAAACGACACATACACACTTCTTTGTTTCCCTGGTGTGTGTGTTTCTCTTTGTCCCAAATATGAATATGCAGTATGAATGTGATGTGTGATACAGTTTGCACATTGCTACGTAGTGTAGTGTAGTGGATATTGAAAATAAAAGGATACACAGTATGTTTGATAAGTTTTACAATTTTAATGTATCGGCACAGAAGAAAACAGGAGAAGTCATAATTTGATGGAGCTTAGCATAGTTTCAGGTGTTAGGTCCTTTATTATGTTGCTTCAGTGGTGTTATAATTTTTCCTGAGCAAGTATTTGAGTTTGTTTTGTTCCGTTTGGTCTCATGTTTGATCTCTTTGGTTAAATATTTTAAGCATTACTGGCATGATGTGTTGAGCAAACGTTTTAAATAATTTTAAGAATGTTATTTCTTGTGTTGAGCTTAAAGGGTGACTTTGGTATTTTTCAACCTGGACCCTATTTGCGTCGAAATGAGTAATGGAGACAGTCCAGTGTTGAGTGAGAGAGCTGCAACCAGCAATGGCGAAACAGGCTACAATATAACCACTCAGGCATGTTTGCACCATCAATTTACATCCACTAAAAGTGCTTACTTTTGCCACTGACAGGCTCAGATTGTTGTTAAATTGTCTGGCAACATCATGGAAAGGATCCCTACAGAGATAGACCTTGTTTAAGAGTAATATCCTATTCATTTAACCAGAAACGCCCCGAAATCACTATTGTTTAACCCACCAGACTCCATTTAAATTAACAACAATTTATCACTGTCAAACATACTTCATTAAGAGTCAACAGAAACAAAATAAAACTATAAAAGCCATCTTGGTTCGTCGTTCCACTTTTCCAACAAGCACCCACTCTGGTTTGGTTGAAGTAAACCCTAAATTTAGCCAGTTAAATGTGAAAATATGCTGAGTCTATACAATCCTATAAAAGTCTGGAAGGGGCTGTTTCTGGTTAAACAAAAAGGATCTTCTCTTCGACAAAAAGGTTATCTCTGTATGGATCCTGTCCATAATGTTGTCAGACACTTAAAATAACAATCTGAGTCTGTCAGTGGCAAAAACAAGCACTTTTAGTGGACATAAATGGATACTGCAAACATGCCCTGAGTGGTTAGTGGTAGAGCTCCTGCTAAATACTGGACCAAGTTCAACAACTGTTTTAGTCATTTTGACACAAAAATGTGGAAAAATAGGGTCTAAGTTGAAAAAAGGGTAACTCAGGCATGTAAAGACTTTGGTAACATCATTTTGATCAGAATATCTAGCTTGTATGAATTGTGCACACTGACACACATGAACTGTCGTCATCACACTCACTTGAACTCTACGATCTGACGCTCTGTCTGTTTATCTCTCCCCAGTCTGTCCACACCCTCATCGCAGACTTCAAAGACCCTCATTCAGCTAAGTACAAGGCAGCCCATGTTTTCTTCACTGACTGTGAGTATATACAGAGTCTTACTTCAGCATTACTCTATGTAATACATTACTTTTGTTTTAAAACATATTTGTGTTGCAAAATTTTCTATCATTTGCTTTCTGTGCTTTTTCTCATTTTCTCTTTGTTCAATCTGTTATTGTGTTGTTTTCTGTGGCTGTTTTCTCGGCTCCTTGCGGCTGTTTCCTTCATAGATAAACTGCTTTCTTGTCTTTATATATTTGTCGGCACACTGCTCATTGTTGTTGGAGCACCCGAGAATGTCCTCAAATCCCACCAGTTTCCTCCCAGCTCACTGTTTGTAGGGGCATTAATTTTTCAAAGCATCAACAGTGAGCTGAGAGGAAATGAGTTTGGGGATGTCGTCAGGTGCTGCAACCAAAACAGGGAGTGTATCTGTGATTAAACTGGTTAATGTGATTAATGAACAGTGTACAGAGATCCTCACATTGTCCCTTCTTGCTTATTGAATGTGTGTTTTCTCTCATTTCTTGAAACATATTGCAAAGTTGTTTTAAAATGCCTTCTATTAATTATAATTCTGTTCCTTCCAGCCTGCCCTGATCCTCTCTTCAACGAGCTGGTGAAAAGCCGCGCTTCCAAAACCATCAAGACTCTGACGGAGATCAACATTGCCTTCTTGCCCTACGAGTCTCAGGTACGTATCCAGCTGTTTGTGTAATTGTGTTGGGTAGTGATGGCTACTCTGGTGCTCGCAGATGGGACTTGTGCTGGCCCCTGGCTTTTTCCCCCCGTTTCTAGACAGGGCAATGAATGAAAGCTGATTTATTTTTGCTGTTTATCAGTGACTGTGATGGACAACCAGAGAGAGGAATCCAGAGATAGAAAGCTCGAGTCCGAACAGCAGCAAGAGATCGATTAAGACAGGTGGGAGGAGGGAGATGCTGCAAAGGACGCGGCCAGGAATAGTAACAGGGAGGTTATTGCTTGTTATAGGGAGAGAGGAGAGAAAAACACAAATACACGCTCAGGTGGTCGCTTGACACGATGCTGCTGACTCACCAGTCACTCTGTTTACTGCCAGACTTTTCCAGCAAGACTCACATTTGTCACATCGCCTTCCTTCACTCCCTACCGCTCCTCAGTCTTCCTCAGCTATATTTCCAAATTCCTGCCTCTGTCGTGTTTTTCCTCCTCCCTCTCTCTCTCCCTCCCTCTGTCTGTTTTCAGGTTTTTCTTGCCCGCCATTCCTGACTCCATGCCTCTGCACGTCGCTTGTGCTCTCTTTGCTCACTGCTTGCCATCAAGCTTTTTATTTTTTCTTTATATCTATTCTCTCTCTTCCTCCAACCATATTTTTTCCTAATTTTCTCCTCCCTCCCTCCCTCCACCCCACCCCCACTCTTTCTATCTCCCACATCTCTCCTCCTGTCCATCCTTCTCTCGCTCACTATCTGAAGATGCTGCTCAGCCCACAATGCTTTGCTCCCCTCCTGTCTACTCTGATTAATTCAGAGTCAGTGGCTTTCTGCTCCAGGCAAAGTGTTGCCTCACAGTCCCGCCTACAGGCTCATGCTCTCGCCCCATTGGACGAGTAAGGGTCCACACAGCAGGCGGCAGCCAATGGTTGCTGAGATAAGATAGGGACCATTCTGCAGAGCAGAAGTGTGGTCATGTGACTGTAGACAGATGGGGTGGGAGGAGGGAGTGGTAGTGAGTGATGCAGGAGAGGAGGCAAGGAAAGAGGAGTAGAGTCGAGTAGAGGAGAGGACACAAACAAATGAGATAGAGGAGAGGGAAGGAGAAGAGAGTAGACACAGATGGGAGACGAGAGGAACACTGACAGGAGGAGGAGAGATGAGGGGACAAAAACAGATTTGAGGGAGGAGAGGAAAAGGGACAGAAGAAAGTGAGGAAATTAAAGGAGAGAAGAAGAGAGGAGGTAAACGACAGGAGTGGAAAAGGAGAAAAGGAGGAGAGAAGAATGTGAGAGAGGAAAGGAGACAGAGTTTAAAGGAGAGCTGAGACAATGACGATAAACAAGAGATTACACAAGCGGACAGAATATGTAAATCAACTGTTTGATATTATCATAACACCTCCAGCTCATTATTTTACAGTAAGATAACATGCTGCGTGTCCTCTGTGACCTGCTGCATTTCACACAGCACAGATCAAAGTCTCCATGACACTGAAAATCTGCTTCAGCCTTTACATCTTGAAATCCGTCAGATCCATGTAAGCAAGAAGGCAATAAAGTGTGTTTTTCTGATACAAAGTTGAACTTGTGTCCATGTTTGTGTGTGCAGGTGTATTCCCTGGACAATCCAGATGCCTTCCACAGTTTCTACAGCCCCCATAAGACCCAGCTGAAGAACCCCGTGATGGAGAGGCTGGCTGAACAGCTGGCTACGCTTTGTGCCACCCTGAAGGAGTACCCTGCCGTCAGATACCGAGGGTGAGCAGCAGGGGGCGCTGCTGAGAGGCAGCTGTGGGTGTAGGCTAGGGGTGTGCGATACGGCCCTAAAATAATGTCACGATATTTCATGACATTTGATATTGCGATAAAAAATACAGGTTTTTTTTTGTTGTTAATTTCAAGAACATACACTTTCAACATTATATGTAAATTATTAAAAATGACTGCACAAGCAAACTTCTTACACTTCCTCCTTTCTCTTGAGGAGAAATCTGAAAAAAATAGTTGTAATTTTTTCCTCCGCCTGGACCTGCACACTCTGTCATTTCTCCTCTGCTCCTCCTGATGTGTCACTCAGCGCGTCCAGCTTCATGTAGGCTTATATTATGACAGGCGTGTGACACAATAATCTAGCGATGCTGATTCCCATGTGCACACAGCAAGAAGAGGTGAGGGAGAGATGCTGTGCTGCTGCCAGAGGAGCAGCTGACTGAGCGTACTCTGCAGCAAGTCACTAAAAGGGCCTGAAAAGTCCAGGGCTGTTCATAAATTATTAAGGGGCTGTAGTCTTGGACACCAATGCCTGACAATGCCACTGATTCAACATTTATATTATCACAAACTCATGTAGTTTAGTACAACCAACATGATCTGCCTTGACCTGGAAAAACGTCTTAAAATAAGTTGAATCTAGTGTGTTTTTTTTGTGCTAAAAAATCTTTTATTTAAACTTTAAATGCTAGACTTTTTTATTATTATTATTTTTTAATTGATAGGAAAGTCAAGTGTGAAAGGGGAAGAGAGTGAGGGAATGACATGTAGCAAAGGTCGAACCCGGGCTGCTGCGGCAACAGCAGAACGGGGCGCCTGCTCTATCCACTAAGCCACCGACGCCCCTAGACTTTATTTTAATCATTATCGATTAACCCCATGAATATGTTTTTAAAGTGTAGTGCAGAATAATGTCCAAGACAAAAACAGAATAGACTTGGTAGTCAAGGAAATGGCTTATATGAACATGTTGTGTTAAAGTTAACTATAAGTGCTACAGTGAGGATGTTAGATGGTTAGTGAAACCCTGCAGATGAAAGAAATATTCAGTGTTTTGGTCAAAATGAAAAACCTGTCTTTCCTCATTTTGTGTTGTTAGATTTAATGTAAAGATCTATTTCATGTCTTCTCAAAAAAAAAAAGAGGATGAGGAAGATTTCGTTGCGTTTATAATAGAGCTTAGTTGTTATTATGTACTTTGGGAGCTGCTGCAAGGACAGAGCTGCTCCACACCTGCTGCTCACATGCTCTCAAAATGTATTTTTTCCAAGTTTTTTTAATTGTTTTCCACTGTCTTTTCTTTTTGTTTTGTGTCGTCTGCTTGCCTGAACATTTGTCCTTGGGTCTGTCCTTCTCCTTTCTGTTTACGTTCATCTGTCTCTGTCTCTCTGTCTACCTCCATATGCTTACATTGTCTGTACATCTGACCATCCATCCATCCATCTATCTGTCATTGTGTCAGCGAGTACAAGGACAACGCCACCCTGGCCCAGCTGGTTCAGGACAAACTGGACGCCTACAAGGCTGATGACCCCACTATGGGAGAGGTGAGCTTGGGAGAAATGACTTTTTGTCCCCTTGTATTCTTAATGATTTGCTTTGTTTTTACGTGTTGTCTCATATTCTTGTTGCAAAATACTTATTTGAGTATTTTAAGTTGAATTGAACTCTACATTACTGAGAATGCACTTCAAAATGGTCATATTAACTGTTTGTGTATAACGTCATATATGTATATTTATCTTATCGCACCTTTCGTTCCTGTAACTGTTCGCCTTTTTCTCTGTAGGGTCCAGATAAGGCTCGCTCACAGCTGATCATCCTGGACAGGGCGTTTGACCCCGTCTCTCCTGTCCTGCATGAGCTCACCTTCCAGGCCATGGGCTACGACCTGCTGCCCATCGAAAACGACGTCTACAAGTAAGAAAAACACAATTGACAACAACAATTATTAAGGTATAGATTGAAGCTGCAGCAGGTAGAATATTTGTTTAAAATGTTCATATCAGCTCCAATCAAATATTTGAACCTAAATTAGTGCCTTTCACTCAGGATGTATGTCTTCTTTTTTCAGGTATGAGACCAGTGGCATCGGAGACTCTCGTGAGAAGGAAGTTCTGCTGCACGAAGACGATGACCTGTGGGTGAGCCTGAGACACAAACACATAGCTGAGGTGTCCCAGTGAGTACATTTCCTCTTACCTCTTCATATCTCTTCACTCAATCTTTGGATACTGAATTACAGGATCTAACATCCTTTCTGCTTCTCCTTGGCTGCTTGTGTTTTATTAGGGAAGTGACCCGCCAGCTGAAGGACTTCTCTGCCAGCAAGAGGATGAACACTGGAGAGAAGGTAAAGAGGAAGCTGCTGCAGGAAATGCTGATACAGTCTGAACGCAGAGGATTGCCGCATATTAGTACTACGTTTGCACGTGGTGGATAAATTCTTTATTCTTCAAAAACTCCCAATGTTGTGTGAAGAGATCAACTATTTTGGTAAATTGGCTTATTCCTTGTCTTGCCAAGAGGTAGATAAGAGGATCGTTACCACTTTCATGTCTTTCCATCAGATATCAAGCTAAAACCAGCAGGTGATTAGCTTAGCTTAGCATAAAGATTGGTAACAGTTTCTTGTTAAACCACTGCTTGTTTGTTTGCCTTTTTTTTTAATGGATTAAACAAATAAGATTAAGCTGATATCGTACGTTTTAAAGGAGCCTGTATGCAGATTTTATTACCTGGCTAGTCAGAACATGTTGGCCTGTTCCTTTAAATGTGTTGAGAAAACATGACCAGAATTAAATTTAATGTATTTATTATTTATTTTTGTCTGTATTGCTTTTTTGTTTCCATTTGAAATTTGTCATAAATGGCAATCATAATTACGTTAAATTCATAATTCAATATTTTTTAAATTTGTTCAAAACTAGTTGGTCATTCAAGTTGTATGCGACATTCAGAGCATATCTATGATTCGAGTCCGAGCCAAGATTGTCTGCGCATGGCTCTCAACATGGGATGGGCTGAGCCGAAGGCTAGCAGCTAACGGTGCTTACTGCGTGAACAATGCTGACAACAGCAACAGTGCTGACAGAGCCAACAGTGTTCAGGGGGACTGAAGGGTGGGTGCTACGCCTCTGTGATGATGCTAATCCTCCACTGCGGGTTGGATGGTGTTCTCCGTGGCAATTGCCGTATGTGGCATTGCAGAGTGCTAGCAGTTAGCTAGCTAGTGGGATACATGCACAGGGACTCGCATGTGCTAACATACACATGCGGCCCGACTGTCTACCACAACAAACCACAGAGAAAGCTCAGATTATAACAGCAAGCGTGATTTCATTATCTGCTCAGGATGCCATTATTTCAGTTTATCTTTACATAGCAAATAGTCTACTGTTTTACCAATGCTCTGAATGTGACACACAGCTCCTTTAAACATGCTTTGAGCTGTCTCTGTTTTTAAAGAACAGAACTAACTCTGCAATTGGACCAAAGTCCAGCATAAATATGGTCTGTCATCAATAGTGTAGTTATTTAACTATTGTCTTGTACCGATGTGGACGTCATCACCTCATTTGCTTTCGTTTCAACAGACCACAATGAGGGATCTGTCCCAGATGCTAAAGAAGATGCCTCAGTACCAGAAGGAGCTCAGCAAGGTGTGTTGGGGTTTTTGTGAGAGTGTGTGAGTTTCCCTCTGTGTGTAAATATGTATGCTGACCCTGTGTGTTTATGTTTTTTCAGTACTCCACTCACCTGCAGCTGGCTGAGGACTGCATGAAGCATTACCAGGGAACAGTGGACAAGCTGTGCCGTGTGGAGCAGGTGAGGAGGCAGGCGAGAGGAAACAAGAAGCAAAGAGAAAATAAGAAAAGACGATAGGAGCGGAAATGAGAGGAAAGGAGAGAGTATTGGTCAGATAAATGACAGCGATTTCTGAAATCCTCAGTAATCGAAAATAAAATGCTTTCACAATTGCTTGAAATGTGTATTTGAGGGTTTAGAATTATTTTAAGCAACAGACATCATATAAAGCCTGAGTGATCTGTTGCAGGATCTGGCTATGGGCACAGACGCTGAGGGAGAGAAGATCAAAGACCCCATGAGGGCTATTGTGCCCATCCTGCTGGACGCCAACGTCAGCACGTATGACAAGATCCGCATCATCCTGCTCTACATTTTCCTCAAGAATGGTAAGGCGGAAACTGCAGCCGACAAAAATAAATCACAAGTTTGTAAAACTCTGCTGCTTTCTGTCCCTGTAAAAGCACCATTTTGTTTTTGTTTTGTTTATTTTATCACTTCCTACTTGTGTACCTACTTACTCACTTACTTACTTACTTACTTACTTATTTATTTAATAAGTAATAGCATATCTTTAGCATGAATTGACCTCTTGAAATGTATGAAAATGTCCAGAGTACAGCTCCATTAATCTGGTAATTCGAGCTTCTGTGTCATTGGTTGGGTTACTCCCTGGTTAACACCTTTTGATCTGTCAGTACTGTTGCTGTTATTTAGCACTGTTTATCGAGTTAGTATCGTAAGCTCTCAGCTGCCAGCTCATCCACGTCTAGGTCGAGAACCAAATGCAGACAACTCATACTCTGAAAATCTCACAGAGCTTCTTTAATATCTACCAGCTAATGAAAAAATTGAACTACTGCTTAACTAGTCAGCTGTTCAGCACAAGTCTGTTAAAAAGTGATTCACAGGATACAGAAGAACGGATTCAGTAAAAGCCAGATAACTTCTTGATCAGACATAAACTGCACAGCTATAATGAATTGTTATATTTAAGGATTGTATTGGAGGTATATAGCGTCAGTTTTAATAAAACAATTTTTTTCTTTCGCTCAAGTTACAAAGACATGAATTCCCTTTGATCCCGGAATGAGCTGAACATATTAAATGTAAACATATAATAAGATATAACCTGTGTGTGTGTGTCTGTGTGTGTTCAGGCATTACGGAGGAGAACCTGAACAAGCTGATCCAACACGCTCAGATCCCCCCTGAGGACAGTGAGATCATCACCAACATGGCTCACCTGGGCGTCCCCATTGTCACAGATGTAAGATCCTCACTGGGTGGTGCTCTTCTTCTTTTTCGTCCTCTTCTCTGTCATTCAGTCTGATGTGCCCTCTTAATCTTTATTCCTCTACTTCTTATTCATCACGTTAGTTGCTATACAGTGTATGGACCAAATAGTGTGAACCAGATCTCGCTAATGCTTTTAGCTTTTACCTAAAAACTTCTCTTTCATTTCCATGTTCTTTGTTCCTTCATCAGTCCACCCTCCGCCGAGGAAAGAAGCTGGACAGGAAGGAGCGTGTGAGCGAGCAGACCTATCAGCTGTCCCGTTGGACACCACTGGTCAAGGACATCATGGAGGTGTGTTTGACTGTTGTTTTTGTGTGTGTTCAAGACAAAGAAGACCTTGTTTAACCTGCTGTTCAGCAGCCATATTGGAGGATCACCACTTTTCAGTGTCACAAACGTGTACAATGTTTTTCCCTCAAGCAAGGCTCCAAAAACAACAAGCGAATTCATCTAAGCGAATTATTTTTTCACTTTTCAGTTGACGTACATACACAACAATCTCAGTCAAACATCTGTTTTCCCAGCCTGGTTGTCATCAACTATATTTAGCTCCTTATTTGTGCAAAGCCAATTCTCCAATGGACCTCCATGATGGAGCACACATGGTTGCTAAGAGACGTGACACAACTATAAAGCCCCTTGAAGTGTGTTTGAGTCTGTGTGTTTAAGGCAGGCGTTAATGCTGACAAAGATCTGTTTTGTCTGTTTGTGCCCCTGCAGGATGCTATTGATGATAAGCTGGACACCAAGCACTACCCCTACATCTCCACCCGCTCCTCTGCCTCCTTCAGCACTACTGCAGTCAGGTACACACACACGTGCATATATATTGTATATACATATACACAGTGTGGCATCTCATTGCGTGGTAAATCAGAAAGACAGAAATGGTGGTAGATCAATAGTAATTTGGGAAGGGATATGAACCTAATGGATCAATAGTTGACTGTCAGGTTAGTGAGCCATATACGAATCCTTATGCAAAAATAGGAGACATTACCGGAGCTCAGACGTGCACATGACTTCTTCACATGACATCAACATAAAGTTTTTAAAAGACAATACACAAACAGTCACAGCTGGAATAATAATAAAAATGCGCACCAACTCAAACACCAAAAATAAGCGAGCTGACGTTAATACACGTCATCGATATTTCCAACCACACGTGCATGTGAGTGTGTTTGACGATTAGAGGGAGCGATAAAGCTGCATTGAGCCACACACGTTCACACTCCAGCCTGTGTGGACGCGGCTGCTGTGTATTGATTCAGCATCAGATCCTCTCCGGTTACAAACTGACCTGCCTCATTTGTCGCCCCTCCTCCACAAATACACCCAGTACAGAGGATCATATTGGGACACGTGGGTTAGTCAGAAGAAAGCTACACAGATGCAGATGAAACCTCTGATATCGCTGTCTAATCAACCGTCCATTATATTGGTGGTACAACATAACAATAAGCATCACATTTTCAATTCAAATTATAACTACATTCACAATATCAGCACCTAAAGCAAAAAGCATGAACTCAGTTCTTTATTGACTTTTATAAGCTAACATTTACCAAAAGCACTGTTATTTTCTGCCGTAGCTTTTAGTGATGTTCAGTTGTAGCATTGAACAGATGATATTTTTCTCTGAGCCGTGTCTGCAGGCTGCGGAGCTTCCTGCCAGAGTGTGTGCAGCCTCCAACAAGCCAGCAGCAGCCTGTATGTAGACTGAAAAGCGAATGTGTGTGTGCCTAACAAGCAAAAGTTAGAGTGAACCCTGTCATATGATAACTCAGATGACCAAGGGACTTTTATTTTCTTGCATATTTTTTGTGCATTTTTATCACCTTAGATTATTGTCTCATCTTATTTATGGCAGTTAGAGCTGTAATGATGAATCAATTAATTGCCAACTTATATGACAATCAGTTTATCAGTTTGAGTCTTTTTGAAGGGGAAAAAAAGTAGAAATTCTCCAATTCCAGCTTCTTGAATGTGATTATATTATTTCTCTGTCACAGTAAACTGAATATCTTTGGTTTGAGGACCTCATCTTGGACATTGGGAAACACTTTTTCACCATTGTCTGACATTTTATAGACCAAACTACTAATCGATTAATCACATAAAATAATCGAAAGTTTAACCAACAATGAAAATTATCATTGCAGCCGTAATTTCAGCCGGCCAATAAAATTACACTGTTGAGTGCATATTTGACATTTCACTCAAACTAGCATAAAATGTGGAGGTGATAAAAATGGTTTAAAAAATTTCTCCATTGTCCCACAAAGTGCATAACATTTCAGGACAATAGAGGATTTTTTAATCATTTTATTCACTTGGATGAACAAAAAAATGTACATCTGTGTCCATGAAACATACTTCATGTTTTTAAAATCATCCTCAATTTAAAACTATTGCAATAAAGAATAGGTAAAAAAACAATATTAGATCAAGGTGAGATGGTAGAACGAACTCAATATAGAAGTTTTAGACGAAGATTGGCATAATATGTAGAAGATACACCTTTCAACCACTAATTTGCGAACTTGGAGGGAATTCTCTAGAAGAATCTGATTCGTTTCCAAAACTGAAAAGTAAGCATCGTCATAGTTGCCAAATGTTGGCAAGAATGCGGGTCTTTCGATGTAGACCATTCTCGTGTTGTTTGGAAATTTCAGAAAATAACTGTATTTTGGGAAATGGTATGTAAAGAGCTTAAGTACATACTAGGATATCAGGGTTCCCAGCAGTTTTTGATGCTTTATCGATGTAAATTTTCTGAAGATGTTATTGCTAGTGATAGATATTTGATCAAACCACTAACAAAGGACCAATGGCCAACAATTATGGAAGAAATCTTTTTAATGGAGAGGTTAAGACACAAGAAGCACAACTAGAAAGAAAATGGGAGAAATGGACTCTATACAAGACTCAAAAAGACGACACTGGACTGGATTAATAATCAATAGATACACTGATCCTGCTGTTGTAACTGACACGTCGATTTCACAGAAATGTTCTGCTAAAGATTTAAGAGAAAAAAACTAAATCAAGATTTGCCAAAATAAGGGAAAAACAAGCTTTAAAACTGTGATAACGTGCCCATGTTTCCTTTCAGTGCTCGGTACGGCCACTGGCACAAGAATAAGACACCTGGAGAGTACCGCACTGGGCCTCGCGTCATGGTCTTCATCATTGGCGGCGTGTCCTTCAGCGAGATGCGCTGCGCCTACGAGGTCACACAGGCCAATGGGAAGTGGGAGGCCGTCATTGGTGAGTAGTGCACCAGAAGGCGCCGCTGAGCGCAGGCCCAGATCAAGAAGGAGTGTTCATAGTCGTAGGTTTTGGCCATACACCTTCAAGATGCACCTGTGACAACCCTGAAGAGTAACTCAGCACCCCCTGAAAATGTAGTGTTTGCTGACCTCCAGTGGTTTAACTTCTTACCTTGCTGCAGTGATAAGATCACGTGTCAGTGATGCTGGGTGTGGTCAGAGGTGAAACAGCCTTGAAACCTGCAACCTGAGAGGGGCAATAGAATATTTAACTTACCATTTTTTGTTATAGGAAGTGTAAAAGCTAATAAAACCTGTGTCCTGACTCAGGAGCCATGTCGTCTGAGACTGTGTGAGGTTTGACCAGCATGTTTAGACTAAGTTAGGTTTTCTGAGGGACACAGAAAGACAAAGCTTCTGCACCAGGACACAGCTCAAAAAAATGAAAGATGGAAGGGAAGGAGAAACACGGGAGGGAAGCACAGGAAGTGAAGTGAGCGGACAGTTGAAGCCAGAGGTAGAACTGCATGTCTTCACGACGACAATTATCAGTCTGCTTTTGTTCTTTAAACATGGGTCAAAATGAATTAACTTTTGTCACCATAATGCCATTTTGTTAAAGAATGACTTCCTGGAATTAATTTGCACTCTGTTGAAGCGAGCATTAACACGATTATACGAGAGTTTAGAACAAAACGATAGAACAAAAGTTGACAATCACTGACAAACAACAAGCTAGACTTAATAAAAATAATTCAAACAAAATAATTATTGTTACAGGTTTACTAAGTTATGAAGATAAAAACTTTAACTTTTTAAATGCAGAATGACAAATCATGTTTTGCATAACAGAAGCCACCCACAACACAGCTCATGTAGGACAACCTTATCTGCTTTTGGACTGTCGTGCACCCACGTCATGAATCCCAAATCCTTCAACAGTCAGTTCAATGTACCCTTGTGTAAAGTCTGTGGAGGGTCTAGCTGCAGATAGCTGTTACAACCTGCCTACTGTGTGCAATGTGTTATGTTAAATTAGCCCTTTATGTTATACCCCTCTGTACTGTTTATTTGATGTCTTAAAGCTTCAGCAGCCAGTCTGTGCTCTAAATGGGAAAGTGTCCTGTTAGTTTTTGTTGTGCTCTGCTTCAGCTGTTGTCTTTAAAAACAACTGTTGTCTTTAAATTGCAGCCACGCCATGTCTTTTTCTGTGTCTCTGCGTTTCTTTGTGTCTGTGCAACATGGTGAGTGTGTGAACTGTCAGTGGACGAGTGTGTCTCTGCGTGTGTGTATGTATGTATGTGCGTGTGTGTGTACTGTACGACAGGTTGCTTGTCTTTTTTAACCCTTTTGTTTTTTGGAGAGAGTGGGGGAGGGGCGTGGCATGTGCTGAGAGACGAGTGGTGAAGCCACCTCTGTTCCTCCACAGGTTCCACCCACATGCTCACCCCCACCAAATTCTTATCGGACCTGCAGCACCCCGACTTCCGAGAGTCCACTAGGGTGTCCTTTGAGGACGCAGAACCCACAGCCGAGTGAGGCAGAGACAGATTGGGAGGGAGGGAGAGAGAAATCACACTGAAAAAAGTAAAGGCAGCCGCACAAAGAAGCCCTTTCTGAACCTTCGCAGCACAAGGGCTTCCTCCCTGTTCCTTCTTCTTCTTTGAACACCCAGCACTGTTTTATGTAACTCCACCCTACTGTGTCCCTCAGGGATGGGCACCCACCGACCTTTCCTCAGTGCGTGGATCGCTCCTTCAGGCTCTAGTCCCTGTATACTGAGAGTTAGCCAATCAGAGTGGGAGGCGTGATATTCAATCAGATTTAACATGTCTGTTGTACCTACGAGAAGGCTGAATCCAAATGTCCACGGTCCAAATCCACAACTCACCAAGTTAGCAAGATGTGGTCTTTCTGCGGAGAGCATCTGCTTCGGGTGCAGACCTCACCGGACAGAATGTGACATCATGTTTTTCACATGGAAGACGCAACAAGAACAAAAAAAACTCTAAATATATTAAACATACAAATAAGATGAGATGCAAGTAATCTTGCATCATGTAGCAACTAAATCACCAGAGTAAATGTTGGCATTGTATGTTTCTGCAATTAAATTTAGCAATGCTGTGGTTAACCTGTGGTCAGGTTTAGGCACAAAAAACACTTGGTTATGGTTAGGAAAAGATCATGTTTTGGCTTATAACAATGATTCTTGCCTGGTGTTTTGCAGTCCAAAAGAGGGTTGCGGGCCCATTGCAGCACAGAGCTTTTATTTTGAAGTGCTGTTTTCTGCTGTAGAGTGACTAACTAACGGACATCTACTTAACAGAGACAGCAAACTAGCTTGACAACATGCTCAAACACAAGTATGACACTGAATGTATTAAACTGTGGGACCTTCACTAATGAGTGGGGAGAAATCTGGACCCCGTTGTTGCACCAGTTGGGAACCACTGGCTTAAAACCCCCAGTTTTGGTGGCACAATCCCACCTGGAAATCCAGCACTGCCTCTTTTTGATGCTTTTTGTGGCACTATCACAGCGGTAAATGCAGCAGTGGGTTGCCTAAAAACACCCACGTTTGGTGGCTAATATGCTGCTGGAAAAGGCAGCAATGGCTTACTTGTTTGTTGGTCTCAAGCAGTGGTCTGCAGCTTGGCAGGCATCTCACCTAGTTGCCCCACCTCCTGATGACAAAGTCAGCTCATATACATGGAATCTGAATGATGTCACTCGTAGAAATGTTTGTGATATCAATGAAATGTACACATTCAGCCAATCCTGATTGCAGAAACGTACCATGCCAACATTTTCCTCTGGGTACTGGGCTGCATGTAGGAACAATATTTAACTATGCAGTATTTTAGAAATTTGTAGAAGAAAAACCTAAAAAATAATGTGTGCCAGGCTCCTCTTATCAGGGGCGTTTGTTGCCTTGCCATCTTGTGGCCACAGTGCATATGGCTGAAGTCCCGTGGGCCCAGTCTGAAGGGCCCTGGAGTCCACAGGGTGGATATTTGGATTCAGCCCACTTAAAGTCTGTGCTGAAGAGCGTCCATGTCTGAGGGGGTCGTGACCCCATCCCTGCTGCCTCCTCCCATCATCTCAGCTGGGTGGATTAAATCGCCCCCCGACAGCCACCCAAAGGCCCTTTGAGCCTGTTGAACACTGACTCCAGATTTAATCTACCCCGGAGATCCATCTTTATCAGTTTTTACTGTCTGATTATTTTCCTAATTAAC
This sequence comes from Epinephelus cyanopodus, assembly GCA_026686955.1. NCBI lineage: Eukaryota > Metazoa > Chordata > Actinopteri > Perciformes > Serranidae > Epinephelus > Epinephelus cyanopodus. The sequence goes on along the minus strand of CM048932.1, from coordinate 28,371,962 downwards.
CCTTCGCAAAGACAATCACCTTGATTTGTTTACTGGTTTTTCCACATACGGACAGGTCCTTGAGTTGATGTTGGATTTCAAAAAAGGATCCTCTCCTTTTTTCTCCTTTTTTACTTGTGTTTTTTTTTCTTTTCTTTTGACTCCCAGTCCTCTGACTCCGTCCACGTCACTTTCTCTCAGTCCACCATCACATGCTCACATGGCTCATGGCTCGTCCGCAGAGGGGGCAAAATATTAGCAACAGATCACCTTTATTACAATAATACTCTCCGGGTGCTGACACACAGGGCAATTTTGAGGGCAACGTAGATGGAAATCAGTCAGGTAAGGTAACAATAATAATTGTAGAGGAATTCAAGTACAGGTGCCCAAAGAGTTGCTCTTTGTATCAGTGCCCCTCTGATGCCTCTCTGCTGACACAGCCTGGGAATGTAGCATTGTTCCACCTGATATGCTTTAGCAACCAAATAAAAAGTAAAGATGCCACACATGTCAAACAGCTGCCACTAATCCAACCCTCCCCTAATGTAGGAGACCCTTCCTGTCTTCCAAAACCCATCCTTTACACCAGTCTACTAGCAGACAGTTTTCAGCTTGTTGCAGAAACTCAGATACAAATACTACATTCAGTAGAACCTATGTACAGCTAGAAAGCACTTAAAGAGCACATACCTCCACCAAGCCCGAACACTCCTTGAAATTAGCTATTTTGATAATACTATAATACTTCTATACACACACACACACACACTTGACACATCAGTTACTCAACTTAGTATTTAATTGAATTTATGACGAAAACGTTGTTTTTCTCTCTTGCCTCCACGGTGAACGAAGAATCCAGAGACAGAGAAAATTGTCAAAAAATAAATAAAATAAAAATAAAAGGAGTTTGCGTTTATCAAACAGCAAATCTATGTCTGTTTACAAACTCTCACACAAATAGGCATTATAATCCAATTCTCATTTTTACAGCCGTATGCTCAGTACTTCCCAAACAGACAGCTGTTTTTCAAATAAGGAGCTGAACTAAAAGTGAATCTCATCTATGTTCTCTTCAAAGCAAGACTCCATTGACCAAAACACTCAGCGGTCCCTTTGGTACCAACTTTTCATTGTGGAAACAGAAAAATTACATACTGAACAGTTTGGTGGAAACGTGGCTATAGTTTGTTTGTGTTATTGTTTGCATTTGGTCCTTTAAAGGGTTAGTTCAGATTCACCAAAGTCACACAATAACAAAAACAAACTAACTGATGAAAGTAATGGTAGACCAGCAGCTCCTGTGTTCAGCAAGGTTAAAATGACTGTTTTGGTCATTGGAGTCTGGCTTTGAAGAGAGTATAACTCTTTGTTCAGTTACCCATTAGAAAGGGCTGCCTGTTGGGGTAGTGCTGAGCATACACACCAAAAATCTGTTCAGCTCTCTACTTTTTGAGAATCCTGCTAACTCATAACTATACAGAAACTCTCAAAACACAACCTCCTTGGCGGAGGTAACAAATAACCCACAAATAATTGCATAAATGTCCATGACCACCTAATCGCCTGTTTCTGTAAATTATTAGCAAGGCTACTTTTCAACACACACTCACCAACTAAAGACTGAATATTGTAGACCTGGGCATCCATCTCATTCCCAACTAATCTGCTAAAGCGATATCGTTTACGAACCAACTTTTGGTTTTCTGGTTTTCTCAGTAAGCAGCTCTCACCATAAGCAGTATGGCCGCTCCCCCTCATACTGCTGCATTCAACACTTCCTGAGCAAAATGGCCATCACTTACTAAAACAAGTCTTTGTTTTTGTTATGCTATTTTGGTCTAAACCTAGCCATGTACAGCAATGTAATGGCGTTGGAGATCAACGTCACAGTGTTGTGTTTCTGTGGCATAAAGGCCCACGAAGCTGTGTGTTTAGGGAACAGCAGAGAAGCAGGCGAGGCCAGTCCGACGTTGGCCTCTGTGGCCCACACTAAACCCCCACCCACGACCCCTCGACCCCCGCATCACCATAACGACCCAACTCGAGATGGGCTTGCCTCTTTCTCTTCTGTTTTTACCTCCACCTCCTGTTGTGACCCCTCACAGGGTCCAGTTTAGTTTCACTGCAGGTGAATGTCTTTGAGGTAAAGCAGCTAATCAAACCAAACAGGAGGAAACACGCAGCTTTGCAACAGAAACAAACCAATGAAGGTCAAATACTGTTGATGATGTTGGACAGGTGTGAGGAGTAAATCAAATGTTTTGCGCCTTTTGTATGAGAAATAATTAAGATGGCAGAAATTACCCAAATTGGCAAATTCGGCGAAAAGTTTGCTTTACTCCAGTCTAACACCTTTCAAGTTTTACTCTGTCTGAAATGTGTCTTCAGCTGTCAAAACAGTTCATCTGTGTTAACAGGGTTACTGAGTTTCATATTTTCACTCATATTTATAAGAGACAGTAGACCTAACTCTCTGGTTTGGGATTTCATGCCATGTAGAGAAGATCTGCTTTTGTCTTTTTGGTGCTTTTCTTTTGCTTTTCTTAAAAGTATTTCTCAGCTGTGTGCATGCTGTTTAATTAAAGGCCCACACGGTCATGTGCACATTTTCTAACACCTGATTGGCTTTGCTGTTTAGACAGGTTTGGTGTTGCAGGATTTTCTAGAAGCCCATCTGCTGTTTTTAGTTTTCAGATTCATGACAGTCGTGTGGCGCCATCACTGATCTGTGTGCTTCCATATTGTTTAACTGCATGTGATTTAACATGGATTCATGAGTTTTTATCTGGCTGTATGTTTGTAGATTTAAGGACTCGAGAGTTCTTGTCAGAGGTGGAAGATTTTTACATAGTACTTTGCACAGACAAATCAAGAGATGTGTAGATAAATGATTGGAATAAAATGAACATCAGTTAGAAATAAATAGATATGGACAGTTGAGGTATTTCAGTCTGTCCAGTAAATCTAGTTTAAGTCATGCCTCTAGATTTGAGTTTTTCTCACTTTCAGATTACTTAAGAGTACACGTTCTTCTACAGGCTGACAGGCGTCTCTCAAAGGGGCAGTGTGTGGGATTTAGTGGCATCTTGTGATGAGGACTGCAGATTGCAACCAGCTGAAACTTCTCCTGGTTAGAATTCCTTCAGTGTTCATTGTTCAGGAGGTTTTTACCGAGAGCCGAATTATCCGTAGAGGTCTCTTCCTCTCTAAAACAAACCGACCACAAACGAACTGCACCAGAGTTTGTTTGTAACCAGACCGAGTCCACCTCTTCAAGAAGGTCTCAGTCTGGTTGCTGTGGTGCGCACCTGAGTGTGATTGCTGTGTTCACACTTGCCCAAATAAACTGCACTTAGGGGGCAAACAAACTTAAACTTCTAACGCTGTTAGGCTCGTCACAGAGGGGCTGCTAACTTAAGTGCCCCATGTGAAAGCATGATGGGCCCTATCTAGAGCCAGTGTTTGGTTTTTCCATTCTGGGCTACTGTAGAAATATTGCGGTGCGACATGGCAGACTCCATGGACGAGGACCTGCTCCCTATGTAGACACAAACAGCTTACTCTAAGGTAACGAAGACACAGTGATTCTTATTGTCATGTGATTATACAGTAAAGAAAATATATTTTATTCCCATTCTGCCACTATGTCCCCCTAAATCCTGCACACTGAACCTTTAAGTAGGGTGAAGCTTTTTTATGACCTCTTCTGTTCAAGGTACAGTATGCAGTTCTGGAGAAAGATAGTTGATTGTTGAGTCTCATTCCCAGGCTGTAAACAACTGATGCTTTGGGTTTGGTTTTCGGACAAAACCGCCAACCAGTGTGACTCTCACTCTTTCTCCAGAGTTGCACACTGACCCTTTAAAGTAGGACCAAGAAGCTGCAGCTGTAAGATGGATGTAGTGTAATAAAGAGTACTAAGTATCCCTGAGATAATGCCGTTTGTACTCAAGTACAGTAACAGTACTCCCACCTTTAGAAATAGTTTTTAACTTCTTTGATCAGTTTGAACGTGCTGGCTCATTGATTATGATTTTGTAACTTTGGGTTGCTCAGCGCTTCTGTCTTTACGTTAAACATTATGTGAGACCGCCCTCATCTGCAGCACAGTAGGCCTCATAGCAAGAGCTGAAAACACATTTTTCATCTGTTTCCTTCCACACGTGCAGATCTAACGCTCTGTTTGTGTGTGTGTGTGTGTCTCTGTGTGTGTTTTATGCATGTGCGTGTCTCCAGGATCGACCCACATCTTCACCCCCACCAGCCTGCTGGAGCAGCTCAAGGCAATGAACAAACCAGACGAGGAAGTCACAAGCTAAAATCCTCCAATCACATCTCTCTCCTCTTTACCCCAACCCCGCCCACCCCCCCCTCTTACCCGTCTCACCTCTGTATCCTTTACCCCCCAAACACCCTGCATTAACTGTGTATGCATCTTGCTTGAGAAGAAAAAGACATCTTAGAAGATAAAAAATATATGTTGTATCAAAGATTAAAACTGTTGCAAGTATTCTCATGTTTTACAATGGATGCAACTAAATGAACTTATTTAAAGAGGTTTAAATATCACAACTGAAGGCCATTTAAAACTGAAAGTACCAAAATGTAATATTGTATGCTATGAAACCTGTGCAAAAGGTAGACACTTTCTCTCGTTTGTTCCTTTGGGTTTCCTCCTTGGTGTGAGTTTTATTGGAAGCGGGTCGAGGAGGGATGTGCGGTTTGAGAGGTCGATGTTGTAAAATATCTCATATCAGTCAACATGCAATATATAGATATAAATATATTCATCAGAGAGGAGCCCCCCCCCGACCCCGCCCCGCCCATCTGAGATGTTCGTATTCAGTAGCATGCTTGGACTTGTGTGGACTGTTAATGTGTTTGTATCCATTGTGGATGTTCTGGGAGCCGCAGAGTTAGCACTTAGCTTTTTCCTAAGATGTTGAGATTGGATACTGCACGGAAAACTTTTGGTTTGAGTATCGAAAACTGAACACTCCTGTAACGTTATCCACGATCCATCTGTAAACTCAGCTACCAGTTTATTGGGTAAAACCTTGGCCATGTCAATCTAATTCCTTATTCTAAGTTGTGTCTTTAAGATTTGGTCCACTATGATGATATAAATGTGGTGGCTAGAATGCGTCAGCTAACTTTACAAACAACGTCTTTTCAGCCATGTTTTGTGGCCCGTGCTACGAGAATGGTAGACATGTATACGGATGCTTTTATAGTTTTTCGTGGTGAGACCGTTGTGTATTTGAGGTACTTCAGCAGCTGTCCACTGCCAGCGTTCCATCTTGTGAAGCAACATGAAGTTTGCCCCCGTTTATTTTCTGTGAGACAAGAAGGAATTGTTTCGCAAAACGTTGTTAGATTCCAGGCGATGTGATGGTGCAGCTTCACAAAATTCGCTGTCGTTGTTCATGAGAGAACAACTGATTTGCTGCACAAACTATGCTGGGATGCAGACCGAGCTGAGCAAGGAGGGTGAGCGTGATTTTATGTGGCTTGACCGTGTACAGTTGGGCTGCACCGTAAAGTTAAACTTCATGGAAATGGAGGCAAAATTCGCCGGGAGACTTCATAGTGATTTGAGGGAAAACCAACATGGAAACGTGGCGCATTGGATAAATATCCGTGGAGACAATTGCTGTACTTTCTGGAATCCCTCTCCCTGGTGTCTGGGATTACAGATAGAAACAAAATCCAAGTGCTGCTTTGCCGTCGCTGCCTGATGTGTACCGGAAACCCAATTTGTTCTACGCACGTGGGAAGATGGTTGGAGTTAGGCTTTGACCTCGAATGGTTAAGGTCAGGATGGCTAGTTGGTCAGTGGATAGGACCTGAACAAATCGGGTTGCCGATATGGATCAGATAGTGACAGCCACCTTTCCTTATGAGCAAACTACTGACACATCCACAGGAATAGCAAGATATGGCCGAGGCAGTGTCGCCCAGTTTGTTGGCTCAGTGTCTGATACTCAAAACCGAAGTTTTCGTTAACGTATTCATTTAAAAAGTCTTGGTTAGGTAGACAGTCGAAAGAGACGTAACTCTGTACAAAGCCAGAATCATCCCTCCTCCAGCTGCCGAGACTGTAAAGTATTTACTTGCCACAGCCTTTTTCCTTTTCTCCAGAGAAACTTCACCTTTTAATGTCAAAGGCCGTTGCTTGCTGATATTTAATGAATAATCTTAAAAAGGGCCAGTTGTATTTCAGTATTGTATCCTGTCAGATTAAGTCTTATCATTGGTTAGTAACGATGTTTAATTGGGCCATGCACTGAGTAGTGTTGTGTATGCCATATGTTGCTGTTTTAGTGTCTCACTGTTGACTGGTGATATTTCTGACTGTGAAGTAGTGATAACTTTTCCTTTAAAAAAAAAACCAAAAACGTCAATGTGAAGCCGCCGTGTTTGTGATGTTTTAGCTGTAGCTGTTAGTGGTCAACTCGGAAAAAGAACTAATATCTATATTTTCTGCGTCTGTTTCCTCCTCTGGTGCAATGTAAAAACCCTCCAATGGTGAATGGCTTTGCAAAAGACAAAAAACAACTTAAATCCGCCCTTTTCACTTTTATTTCCTCCCTCCCTGCCCTCTTTCCTGGCCAAACAAGTTGTATATTGCACTATAATGCATTTTCTGTGATGCAAACGCTTGACTTTGTGTCCGTTTTTTTTTTCTATTATTATTTGCTGTTGTATAGGGTTTACTCTGTCAGATGACTTGATTTATATCAGAATTATTTATCAGAGAAAAAATAATAGTGATGCATTAGTCTGTCCTAAAACTGTAACTTATTGGGATTGTATGTTTGCGAGTGTTGAAGCACAAACAATACTTCCATGTGTACCTAATATGTACTAAGGCTGTCTAATAAATTGGCTTCCATTACAGTAAAGACTCCTGTTTCAATACAACTTTAGATTTTAAATTGCAAAGTATTCAGACACCAAATGTTAATTTTCACCTTTTATTTGGCTCCTTAGGGACACTGAAAAGACTCCCTGCATAAATGTAAAAAAGATCTACAATTTACAAAATAGATGGTACAAAAAAGATCAGAAATGGACAAAAAACCAAAAGCATAATTCACTTGAGCATCCACAGTTCTACGGTATATTTCAACCAAATACGATTATTAAAATAATCTGTAAAAATAGTTTTATTCCTCTGTTTGTGTTGGCGTTCCCTCCTGTATAAAGATAGATCCAAACGGCTTTGCTGGTGTGTGAATATTTGATGCACATAAAGCTGGTCAGTTATAAAAAAGACTTATTTGTCTGGCTCACACAGCTACACTTGCAAGTTTATGATCAAATACTGTACAAAATTTAATTCTAAAAAACATACAAAGGTACACAATAAGTTAAAAAACAGAAGCAGACTAATTTTGAGGATATCCAGCATCTCAGGTTCACACGACAACGAGCCGCTGACCATTTACAAAATAGATTCATCATCCAGAACTAACGTCGTCAGGACAGGTGCAATGAGTGAGTGCATTTCATTTGTAGCGCACAAGCAAACAAAATGCTTACCAGTATATGACAACTAAAATAACACTGAAATCCTAAACTTATTTTTGTTTTGTCAAACAAGGAAAGATCTGAAAACAAACAATTAATAAACAAAGTCATATGTTCAATAAATAGCTCAAATAAACTTGTTACCTTTTCAAGACAGTTGTAACTTTTCATTTCTGATGATGAACTTGTTCTAAAAAAAATCAACATGATCAAGAACATTTTTATCAAACTGATCTACAGTACTACACCATTTTACAAAGATTATTTCAATGTATGCCAGCACATCGTTTGAGATTATTATTTTGACTGCTCGAGAAATTCATGTTCATCCACCTGAGACTCAAATGTCGCCATAAAAGTACCTTTAAAAACAATGGTGTAAACAAAGCTTCAGTAACAGCTTCTTTTTCAAAGACAGGATCCAAAGAAAAGTTACGAAGAAAAGGCTTTAAGAGTTTTTATTCTTGAATGTGTTTTCGCTCCCTTCAGCTCCTGGTGATGTTTACGGCCTCAGTGTCAGGTTAATGCTGCTCAGTCTGCCTGTGAGGTGAATTCAGGTCTGAGTCAGGAGCTGCTGGTAGTGCAGTCCAGCAGCCAGGGAGCGAGCCATATGTCCGGAGGTGTGTTTCATGTGCCGAGCTGCTCTGATGGCTCTGTCAAGAGAGGAGTCCATGGAGCTGTCCGCCGAGCGCTGCTTGTCGGCAGACAGGGAGCGTCTTGTCCTCCCCCTCACCACTCCGCGACCTCTGACCCCTGGGGATGTGCCGGTGCTGTTGCCAGGAGAAACGTAGAGCGGTGGTGAGAACAACCTATAGAGAGGGTAAGGTTGGTGACAAATGAATAAAGTTTGACAGGTCAAATAAAACTTAGCATGACAAAAAGTAAGTACAATTTACTTAGTTTTTAAAGTAGCTTTTGTAGTTTGTGTACAAGTGTAACATAGAAATTCAGTTTTTTCTTTGTACCAACAGGAAATGACAGAATATGTTCTCTGATGCATGTCTAACTGCAAAGTTGGATTGTTGGCGACAAACTTCACAAAGAAAAAGAAATGTACGCGATGTTTCAGAGGCACTGTACTTATTTATCTGACAACATAACCATGATTTGCTTTATGTTTTGCTGCTGTGAGGAGCATCTTAATTTCCAGTCATGAGAATTATCCGTATATTTTTTGTATCTATTTGTATGCTGTAAAAATTATTTAAAAAAGTGACAGCAAGCCATGAAAAATGGCCCAAGAATTATCATACAAAACTCATAGTAAAGTATGCCATAAAAAATGTGTTTAAAAAGAAGTCATAGCATAGCTTGTCGTCCCAAGTCATGAAAAAAGGTCATAGTATAGTATGTCGTCCAAAACCATGAAAAAAATTCATAGTATAGTATGTCGTCCAAAATCATGCTATACTATGACTTTTTTTCATGGTTTTGAACGACATGCTATACTATGACTTTTTTTTCATGGTTTTGAACGACATGCTATACTATGACTTTTTTCATAGTTTGGGACGACATACAGTCATGGAAAAAATTATTAGACCACCCTTGTTTTCTTCAATTTCTTGTTAATTTTAATGCCTGGCTCAACTAAAGGTACATTTGTTTGGACAATTATAATGATAACAACAAAAATAGCTCATGAGAGTTTAATTTAAGAACTAAGAACTATTCATTTTCCATGGTTTTCTTGATAATAACCAAAATTACTTAAATTCTTACATCAATAGCTATGGCATTGTACCGCCAAAAACACTACTTTTAAGCATTCCATGTTTTCTTTTCTGTTTGCTTTAAATATGATACACACAAGAGTTAATACTTGATTGCATAACCATTGTTTTTGATGACTGCAGCCATGCGTCTTGGCATGCTCTCCACCAGCTTCTGACATTGTTCTGCTGTCACAGCAGCCCATTCCTGTTGGACAAATTCAAACAAATTTTTTTTGTTTTTGGGCTTGTGGTTCTCCATTTTGAGTTTGATGATTTTCCCAGGTTTTCAATTGGATTAAGATCTGGTGATTGAGCAGGCCAAGGCATGGTGCGAATGTTGTGGTTCTCCATCCAGGCTTTAACTGACCTTGCCGTGTGGCAAGGGGCATTGTCTTGTTGGAAAATCCAGTCATTCGAGGCAGGAAAGAGTTTTCCAGCTGATGAAAGAAGACTGTTTTCAAGGGTAGTCCTGTACATGACCTGGTTCATTCGGCCTTCACACAATTGCATTTGCCCTGTTCCACTCAGACTGAAACAACCCCAGATCATGACTGATCCACCCCCATGTTTTACTGTAGGGGCAAGACAGTCTGGGTTGTAAGCTTCTCCAGGCTTCCTCCTAACCAGTAAGTTGGCTGGAGTGGGCATCAATTCAAAATTGGATTCATCACTGAAGAGAACCTTAGCCCAATCATCAACAGTCCAATCCTTGTGGTCTCGAGCAAAGAGTAACCGGGCCTTCCTCTGCCTTTCATTGATGAAGGGCTTCTTGCGTGCTCTGTGTGACTTCAAACCAGCTTCAACAAGTCAGTTTCGAACTGTCCTTGCCGAACAAGTCACATTTCTCGACAGTGCCCACTCATTTTTAAGGTCCCTGGAGGTCTGACGACGATTCCTGACACAGGAACGGATGAGTGCACGGTCATCTCGTGGGGTAGAAAGACGTTTCCTGCCACGGCCAGGTAGCAATTTGGTAGTGCCATGTTCAGCTTGTTTTTTTTTGTTGTAATGAACGGCTGTCTTGGAGATCTTCAGTTTTTTCGCTACCTGTCTCTCACTCTTGCCAATTTCCAGCAGTGCCAAGATGGCTGCCTTTGTGGCTTCACATAATTCTTTTGTTTTAGGCATTATGTGAGAGCTGACAACTTCTGAGTTGTGCTACGGCTTGAATGTAAGCAGGACACCACTCTAGGCCTTTGCATGTGCAGTGCTGCTTGTGACATGAAATGGCCTCTTATATACCCTGGGAATCAATTAAGCTTAAGAATGTCAAATAGGACATAAAGTATTATGTGACCAGCTGCATTTTTTGTTGTGTTCATTGTATTATACGTTTAGTGGTACCAGATATTAGAATGAACAAGAAATTGAAGACAACAAGGGTGGTCTAATAATTTTTTCCATGACTGTACTATACTATGACTTTTTTTCATGATTTTGGACGACATACTATACTATGACTTTTTTTTCATGATTTGGGGCGACATACTATACTATGACTTTTTTTCATGATTTGGGACGACATACTATACTATGACTTTTTTTCATGATTTTGGACGACATGCTAAATCATGAGAAAAAGTCATAGTATATAGTATGTCGTCCAACATCATGAAAAAAAGTCATAGTATATATTAGTATAGTATATTTCAATGCACTCAGTCCGCAGTGTCTCATTGACAGCTATTATGGTTTAGGATTGTGTTTTACACAAGCACATAGCACTAGTGGGGCTAACTAAAATGAATTCTTGTTAAGAGAGGTGCTTGTCTTTGCCATTTTTAGATATGGAGTGTCAATGGATGACATCTGGGAAGAAGAGGAACATCACAAGACCACCTGAAGAAACATCTTGTCTCTTCTCTTCTATCATCATCAGCTGCTGTTTCATTGTTATTATATATCAACTACCAGCTCTTGACTTGGCAATAAAATATCTTTTTTTTTTTTGTGTCTTTTTATTGTTTACGTGATAATGTAGTCCAAACCAGATAACTGGTGTAGGTAAGCTTATTTTGGATGAGACTGAACACAGGATGATTACAGAAAAAGTCATAGTATAGTATGTCGTCCAAAATCATGAAAAAAGGTCATAGTATAGTATGTCGTCCAAAATCATGAAAAAAAGTCATAGTATAGTATGTCGTCCCAAACCATGAAAAAAAGTCATACTATAGTATGTCGTCCAAAATCATGTAAAAAGGTCATAGTATAGCATGTCGTCCAAAATCATGAAAAAAAGTCATACTATAGTATGTCGTTCAAAATCGTGAAAAAAAGTCATACTATAGTATGTCGTCCAAAATCATGAAAAAAAGTATGTCGTCCAAAACCATGAAAAAAAGTCATAGTATAGTATGTCGTTCAAAATCATGAAAAAAAAGTGTCGTCCCAAATCATGAAAAAAAGTCATAGTATAGTATGTCGTTCAAAATCATGAAAAAAGTCATAGTATAGTATGTCGTCCCAAATCATGAAAAAAAAGTCATAGTATAGCATGTCGTCCAAAATCATGAAAAAATGTCATAGTATATATTAGTATAGTATATTTCAATGCACTCAGTCCGCAGTGTCTCTTTAACAACTATTATGGTTTAGGATTGTGTTTTACACAAGCACATAGCACTAGTGGGGCTAACTAAAATGAATTCTTGTTAAGAGAGGTGCTTGTCTTTGCCATTTTTAGATATGGAGTGTCAATGGATGACATCTGGGAAGAAGAGGAACATCACAAGACCACCTGAAGAAACATCTTGTCTCTTCTCTTCTATCGTCATCAGCTGCCGTTTCATTGTTATTATATATCATCTACCAGCTCTTGACTTGGCAATAAAATATCTTTTTTTTTTATGTGTCTTTTTATTGTTTACGTGATAATGTAGTCCAAACCAGATAACTGGTGTAGGTAAGCTTATTTTGGATGAGACTGAACACAGGATGATTACAGAAAAAGTCATAGTATAGTATGTCGTCCAAAACCATGAAAAAAGGTCATAGTATAGTATGTCGTTCCAAATCATGAAAAAAGTCATAGTATAGTATGTCGTCCAAAATCATGAAAAAAAGTCATAGTATAGTATGTCGTCCAAAATCATGTAAAAAGGTCATAGTATAGCATGTCGTCCAAAATCATGAAAAAGTCATAGTATAGTATGTCGTCTGAAATCATGAAAAAAAGTCATAGTATAGCATGTCGTCCAAAATCATGAAAAAAAGTCATAGTATAGTATGTCTTTCAAAATCATGAAAAAAAAGTCATAGTATAGTATGTCGTCCCAAACCATGAAAAAAAGTCATATAGTATGTCGTCCGAAATCATGAAAAAAAGTCATAGTATAGCATGTCGTCCAAAATCATGAAAAAAAGTCATAGTATAGTATGTTGTCCCAAACCATGAAAAAAAGTCATAGTATAGTATGTCGTCCAAAATCATGAAAAAAAGTCATAGTATAGTATGTCGTCCAAAATCATGAAAAAAAGTCATAGTATAGTATGTCGTCTGAAATCATGAAAAAAAGTCATAGTATAGCATGTCGTCCAAAATCATGAAAAAAAGTCATAGTATAGTATGTCGTCCCAAACCATGAAAAAAAGTCATAGTATAGCATGTCGTCCAAAATCATGAAAAAAAGTCATAGTATAGTATGTTGTCCCAAACCATGAAAAAAAGTCATAGTATAGCATGTCATTCAAAATGATGAAAAAGTCATAGTATAGTATGTCATTCAAAATGATGAAAAAGTCATAGTATAGTATGTCATCCAAAATCATGAAAAAGTCATAGTATAGTATGTCTTTCAAAATCATGAAAAAAAGCCATAGTATAGTATGTCGTCCAAAATCATGAAAAAAAAGTCATAGTATGTCTTTCAAAATCATGAAAAAATTCATAGTATAGTATGTCGTCCAAAATCATGAAAAAAAATCATAGTATAGTATGTCATTCAAAATCATGAAAAAATTCATAGTATAGTATGTCGTCCAAAATCATGAAAAAAAAGTCATAGTATAGTATGTCGTCCAAAATCATGTAAAAAGGTCATACTATAGTATGTCGTTCAAAATCATGAAAAAAAGTCATAGTATAGCATGTCGTCCAAAATCATGAAAAAGTCATAGTATAGTATGTCATTCAAAATCATGAAAAAAAGTCATAGTATAGTATGTCGTCTGAAATCATGAAAAAAAGTCATAGTATAGTATGTCGTCCAAAATCATGTAAAAAGGTCATACTATAGTATGTCGTTCAAAATCATGAAAAAAAGTCATAGTATAGCATGTCGTCCAAAATCATGAAAAAGTCATAGTATAGTATGTCATTCAAAATCATGAAAAAAAGTCATAGTATAGTATGTCGTCTGAAATCATGAAAAAAAGTCATAGTATAGTATGTCGTCCAAAATCACGTAAAAAGGTCATAGTATAGCATGTCGTCCAAAATCATGAAAAAAAGTCATAGTATAGTATGTCGTTCAAAATCATGAAAAAAAGTCATAGTATAGTATGTCGTCTGAAATCATGAAAAAGTCATAATATAGTATGTCGTCTGAAATCATGAAAAAGTCATAGTATAGCATGTCGTCCAAAATCATGAAAAAGTCATAGTATAGTATGTCATTCAAAATCATGAAAAAAAGTCATAGTATAGCATGTCGTCTGAAATCATGAAAAAAAGTGATAGTATAGCATGTCGTCCCAAATCATGAAAAAAAAAGTCATAGTATAGTATGTTGTCCAAAACCATGAAAAAAAGTCATAGTATAGTATGTCGTCTGAAATCTTGAAAAAAAGTCATAGTATAGCATGTCGTCTGAAATCATGAAAAAAAGTCATAGTATAGTATGTTGTCCAAAACCATGAAAAAAAGTCATAGTATAGTATGTCGTTCGAAATCTTGAAAAAAAGTCATAGTATAGTATGTCGTCTGAAATCATGAAAAAAAGTCATAGTATAGCATGTCGTCTGAAATCATGAAAAAAAGTCATAGTATAGTATGTCATTCAAAATGATGAAAAAGTCATAGTATAGTATGTCATCCAAAATCATGAAAAAAAGTCATAGTATAGTATGTTGTCCCAAACCATGAAAAAAAGTCATAGTATAGTATGTCGTCCAAAATCATGAAAAAAAGTCATAGTATAGTATGTTGTCCCAAACCATGAAAAAAAGTCATAGTATAGTATGTCGTCCAAAATCATGAAAAAAAGTCATAGTATAGTATGTCATTCAAAATGATGAAAAAGTCATAGTATAGTATGTCATCCAAAATCATGAAAAAAAGTCATAGTATAGTATGTCATTCAAAATGATAAAAAAGTCATAGCATAGTATGTCGTCCCAAATCATGAAAAAAGGTCATAGTATAGTATGTCGTCCCAAATCATGAAAAAAGTCATAGTATAGTATGTCGTCCCAAATCATGAAAAAAAGTCATAGTATAGCATGTCGTCCAAAATCATGAAAAAATGTCATAGTATATATTAGTATAGTATATTTCAATGCACTCAGTCCGCAGTGTCTCTTTAACAACTATTATGGTTTAGGATTGTGTTTTACACAAGCACATAGCACTAGTGGGGCTAACTAAAATGAATTCTTGTTAAGAGAGGTGCTTGTCTTTGCCATTTTTAGATATGGAGTGTCAATGGATGACATCTGGGAAGAAGAGGAACATCACAAGACCACCTGAAGAAACATCTTGTCTCTTCTCTTCTATCGTCATCAGCTGCCGTTTCATTGTTATTATATATCATCTACCAGCTCTTGACTTGGCAATAAAATATCTTTTTTTTTATGTGTCTTTTTATTGTTTACGTGATAATGTAGTCCAAACCAGATAACTGGTGTAGGTAAGCTTATTTTGGATGAGACTGAACACAGGATGATTACAGAAAAAGTCATAGTATAGTATGTCGTCCAAAATCATGAAAAAAAGTCATAGTATAGTATGTCGTTCCAAATCATGAAAAAAGTCATAGTATAGTATGTCGTCCAAAATCATGAAAAAAAGTCATAGTATAGTATGTCGTTCCAAATCATGAAAAAAGTCATAGTATAGTATGTCGTCCAAAATCATGAAAAAAAGTCATAGTATAGTATGTCGTCCAAAATCATGTAAAAAGGTCATAGTATAGCATGTCGTCCAAAATCATGAAAAAGTCATAGTATAGTATGTCATTCAAAATCATGAAAAAAAGTCATAGTATAGTATGTCGTCTGAAATCATGAAAAAAAGTCATAGTATAGTATGTCGTCTGAAATCATGAAAAAAAGTCATAGTATAGTATGTCGTCCAAAATCACGTAAAAAGGTCATAGTATAGCATGTCGTCTGAAATCATGAAAAAAAGTGATAGTATAGTATGTCGTTCAAAATCATGAAAAAAAGTCATAGTATAGCATGTCGTCCCAAATCATGAAAAAAAAAGTCATAGTATAGTATGTCGTCCAAAACCATGAAAAAAAGTCATAGTATAGTATGTCGTTCGAAATCATGAAAAAAAGTCATAGTATAGTATGTCGTCTGAAATCATGAAAAAAAGTCATAGTATAGCATGTCGTCTGAAATCATGAAAAAAAGTCATAGTATAGTATGTCGTCCAAAATCATGAAAAAAAGTCATAGTATAGTATGTTGTCCCAAACCATGAAAAAAAGTCATAGTATAGTATGTCGTCCAAAATCATGAAAAAAAGTCATAGTATAGTATGTTGTCCCAAACCATGAAAAAAAGTCATAGTATAGTATGTCGTCTGAAATCATGAAAAAAAGTCATAGTATAGCATGTCGTCCAAAATCATGAAAAAAAGTCATAGTATAGTATGTCGTCTGAAATCATGAAAAAAAGTCATAGTATAGTATGTCGTCTGAAATCATGAAAAAAAGTCATAGTATAGCATGTCGTCTGAAACCATGAAAAAAAGTCATAGTATAGTATGTCGTCCGAAATCATGAAAAAAAGTCATAGTATAGTATGTTGTCCCAAACCATGAAAAAAAGTCATAGTATAGTATGTCGTCCAAAATCATGAAAAAAAGTCATAGTATAGCATGTCGTCCAAAATCATGAAAAAAAGTCATAGTATAGTATGTCGTCTGAAATCATGAAAAAAAGTCATAGTATAGCATGTCGTCTGAAATCATGAAAAAAAGTCATAGTATAGCATGTCGTCCCAAACCATGAAAAAAAGTCATAGTATAGTATGTCGTCCAAAATCATGAAAAAAAGTCATAGTATAGCATGTCGTCCAAAATCATGAAAAAAAGTCATAGTATAGTATGTTGTCCCAAACCATGAAAAAAAGCCATAGTATAGTATGTTGTCCCAAACCATGAAAAAAAGTCATAGTATAGTATGTCATTCAAAATGATGAAAAAGTCATAGTATAGTATGTCATCCAAAATCATGAAAAAAAGTCATAGTATAGTATGTCTTTCAAAATCATGAAAAAAAGCCATAGTATAGTATGTCGTCCAAAATCATGAAAAAAAAGTCATAGTATGTCTTTCGAAATCATGAAAAAATTCATAGTATAGTATGTCGTCCAAAATCATGAAAAAAAGTCATAGTATAGTATGTCATTCAAAATCATGAAAAAATTCATAGTATAGTATGTCGTTCAAAATCATGAAAAAAAAGTCATAGTATAGTATGTCATCCAAAATCATGAAAAAAAGTCATAGTATAGTATGTCGTCCAAAATCATGTAAAAAGGTCATAGTATAGTATGTCGTTCAAAATCATGAAAAAAAGTCATAGTATAGTATGTCGTCCAAAATCATGAAAAAAAAGTCATAGTATGTCTTTCAAAATCATGAAAAAATTCATAGTATAGTATGTCGTCCAAAATCATGAAAAAAAGTCATAGTATAGTATGTCATTCAAAATCATGAAAAAATTCATAGTATAGTATGTCGTTCAAAATCATGAAAAAAAAGTCATAGTATAGTATGTCATCCAAAATCATGAAAAAAAGTCATAGTATAGTATGTCGTCCAAAATCATGTAAAAAGGTCATAGTATAGTATGTCGTTCAAAATCATGAAAAAAAGTCATAGTATAGCATGTCGTCCAAAATCATGAAAAAGTCATAGTATAGTATGTCATTCAAAATCATGAAAAAAAGTCATAGTATAGTATGTCGTCTGAAATCATGAAAAAAAGTCATAGTATAGTATGTCGTCCAAAATCACGTAAAAAGGTCATAGTATAGCATGTCGTCCAAAATCATGAAAAAAAGTCATACTATAGTATGTCGTTCAAAATCATGAAAAAAAGTCATAGTATAGTATGTCGTCTGAAATCATGAAAAAGTCATAGTATAGTATGTCGTCTGAAATCATGAAAAAGTCATAGTATAGCATGTCGTCCAAAATCATGAAAAAGTCATAGTATAGTATGTCATTCAAAATCATGAAAAAAAGTCATAGTATAGCATGTCGTCTGAAATCATGAAAAAAAGTCATAGTATAGCATGTCGTCCCAAATCATGAAAAAAAAAGTCATAGTATAGTATGTTGTCCAAAACCATGAAAAAAAGTCATAGTATAGTATGTCGTCTGAAATCATGAAAAAAAGTCATAGTATAGCATGTCGTCTGAAATCATGAAAAAAAGTCATAGTATAGTATGTCGTCCAAAATCATGAAAAAAAGTCATAGTATAGTATGTTGTCCCAAACCATGAAAAAAAGTCATAGTATAGTATGTCGTCCAAAATCATGAAAAAAAGTCATAGTATAGTATGTCGTCCAAAATCATGAAAAAAAAGTCATAGTATGTCTTTCAAAATCATGAAAAAATTCATAGTATAGTATGTCGTCCAAAATCATGAAAAAAAAGTCATAGTATAGTATGTCGTCCAAAATCATGAAAAAAAAGTCATAGTATGTCTTTCAAAATCATGAAAAAATTCATAGTATAGTATGTCGTTCAAAATCATGAAAAAAAAGTCATAGTATAGTATGTCATCCAAAATCATGAAAAAAAGTCATAGTATAGTATGTCGTCCAAAATCATGTAAAAAGGTCATAGTATAGCATGTCGTCCAAAATCATGAAAAAAAGTCATAGTATAGCATGTCGTCCAAAATCATGAAAAAGTCATAGTATAGTATGTCATTCAAAATCATGAAAAAAGTCATAGTATAGTATGTCGTCTGAAATCATGAAAAAAAGTCATAGTATAGTATGTCGTCCAAAATCACGTAAAAAGGTCATAGTATAGCATGTCGTCCAAAATCATGAAAAAAAGTCATACTATAGTATGTCGTTCAAAATCATGAAAAAAAGTCATAGTATAGTATGTCGTCTGAAATCATGAAAAAGTCATAGTATAGTATGTCGTCTGAAATCATGAAAAAGTCATAGTATAGCATGTCATTCAAAATCATGAAAAAAAGTCATAGCATAGCATGTCGTCCCAAATCATGAAAAAAAAAGTCATTAGTATGTTGTCCAAAACCATGAAAAAAAGTCATAGTATAGTATGTCGTTCGAAATCATGAAAAAAAGTCAGTATAGTATGTCGTCTGAAATCATGAAAAAAAGTCATAGTATAGTATGTCGTCCAAAATCATGAAAAAAAGTCATAGTATAGTATGTCATCCAAAATCATGAAAAAAAGTCATAGTATAGTATGTCATTCAAAATCATGAAAAAATTCATAGTATAGTATGTCGTCCAAAATCATGAAAAAAAGTCATAGTATAGTATGTCATTCAAAATCATGAAAAAATTCATAGTATAGTATGTCGTCCAAAATCATGAAAAAAGTCATAGTATAGTATGTCGTCCAAAATCATGAAAAAAAGTCATAATATAGTATGTCATTCAAAATCATGAAAAAAAGTCATAGTATAGTATGTCATTCGAAATCATGAAAAAAAAGTCATAGTATAGTATGTCGTCCAAAATCATGAAAAAAAGTCATAGTATAGTATGTCATTCAAAATCATGAAAAAATTCATAGTATAGCATGTCGTCCAAAATCATGAAAAAAAGTCATAGTATAGTATGTCGCTCAAAATCATGAAAAAAAGTCATAGTATAGTATGTCATTCGAAATCATGAAAAAAAAGTCATAGTATAGTATGTCGTTCAAAATCATGAAAAAAAAGTCATAGTATAGTATGTCATTCAAAATCATGCAAAAATTCATAGTATAGTATGTCGTCCCAAATCATGAAAAAAAAGTCATAGTATAGTATGTCGTCCAAAATCATGAAAAAAAGTCATAGTATAGTATGTCGTCCCAAACTATGAAAAAAGTCATAGTATAGCATGTCGTTCAAAACCATGAAAAAAAAGTCATAGTATAGTATGTCATTCAAAATCATGAAAAAATTCATAGTATAGTATGTCGTCCAAAATCATGAAAAAAAGTCATAGTATAGTATGTCATTCAAAATCATGAAAAAATTCATAGTATAGTATGTCGTCCAAAATCATGAAAAAAGTCATAGTATAGTATGTCGTCCAAAATCATGAAAAAAAGTCATAATAT
The DNA here is from genome assembly GCA_026686955.1 of Epinephelus cyanopodus. Classification (NCBI taxonomy): domain Eukaryota; kingdom Metazoa; phylum Chordata; class Actinopteri; order Perciformes; family Serranidae; genus Epinephelus; species Epinephelus cyanopodus. The sequence continues at coordinate 28,352,230 of CM048932.1, read as the reverse complement.
AGTATGTCATTCAAAATCATGAAAAAAAGTCATAGTATAGTATGTCATTCGAAATCATGAAAAAAAAGTCATAGTATAGTATGTCGTCCAAAATCATGAAAAAAAGTCATAGTATAGTATGTCATTCAAAATCATGAAAAAATTCATAGTATAGCATGTCGTCCAAAATCATGAAAAAAAGTCATAGTATAGTATGTCGTTCAAAATCATGAAAAAAAAGTCATAGTATAGTATGTCATTCGAAATCATGAAAAAAAAGTCATAGTATAGTATGTCGTTCAAAATCATGAAAAAAAAGTCATAGTATAGTATGTCATTCAAAATCATGCAAAAATTCATAGTATAGTATGTCGTCCCAAATCATGAAAAAAAAGTCATAGTATAGTATGTCGTCCAAAATCATGAAAAAAAGTCATAGTATAGTATGTCGTCCCAAACTATGAAAAAAGTCATAGTATAGCATGTCGTTCAAAATCATGAAAAAAAGTCATAGTATAGTATGTCGTCCCAAACTATGAAAAAAGTCATAGTATAGCATGTCGTTCAAAACCATGAAAAAAAAGTCATAGCATAGTATGTCGTTCAAAACCATGAAAAAAAGTCATAGTATAGTATGTCGTTCAAAATCATGAAAAAAAAAGTCATAGTATAGTATGTCGTTCAAAATCATGAAAAAAAAGTCATAGTATAGTATGTCGTCAAAATCATGAAAAAAAGTCATAGTATAGTATGTCGTTCAAAATCATGAAAAAATTCATAGTATAGTATGTCGTTCAAAATCATGAAAAAAAGTCATAGTATAGTATGTCGTCCAAAATCATGAAAAAAAGTCATAGTATAGTATGTCGTTCAAAATCATGAAAAAATTCATAGTATAGTATGTCGTCCAAAATCATGAAAAAAAGTCATAGTATAGTGTCGTTCAAATCATGAAAAAATTCATAGTATAGTATGTCGTCCAAAATCATGAAAAAAAGTCATAGTATAGTATGTCATTCAAAATCATGAAAAAAAGTCATAGTATAGTATGTCGTCCAAAATCATGAAAAAAAGTCATAGTATAGTATGTCATTCAAAATCATGAAAAAATTCATAGTATAGTATGTCGTCCAAAATCATGAAAAAAAGTCACAGTATAGTATGTCGTTCAAAATCATGAAAAAAAAGTCATAGTATAGTATGTCGTCAAAATCATGAAAAAAAGTCATAGTATAGTATGTCGTTCAAAATCATGAAAAAAAAGTCATAGTATAGTATGTCGTTCGAAATCATGAAAAAAAAAGTCATAGTATAGTATGTCAATAAAATTCTCACAAGAAAATTCATAGTAAAGTGTAAAATGACCATCAGTCATCAAAACCTATAGAACCACTGAACCATTAAGAGAGGAAGTCATAGGCATAGCTGTTATTTAAAAATTTATGGATGGGATTCTTCCTCAGACTCTCCTTGGGGATTGGGTTGAAGAAGGCACATTGGAATTGGTCCGTCCCAGTGTTAAAGAGGAGATTATGGCCCCAACAGCAACAGGAACTAAGCTTCTGCATACATCAAGTTTTTTTTAGCTTCTCTCCTATTCTCTTCTTTTTAGGCTCTCATCCTCTTGTGTCAACAGGTATCATCTTCAGAGGTCAGTGGCTGATGACATAAAGGGCACTTCACCATATGTCTATGTGTGTGTGCTTGTGGTAGATTACTTACAGGACTGGTGGTGGGCATACTGGCATGCACTGTAGTAGTGCAGGAGGAGCTGCAGCTGCAAAGTATCTGGTCCTCGCAGCTCTGTCCAGGGACTCAGCTGGTTGGCAGCTTGTGTGTGCGGGAGGGTCCGAGACTCTGCGACAGTCTGTGAATCACACGGCAGGTCAGCAGTTCCATTAACACTTAACAAAATTATAACTAATTTCACTTACTGCAGCCTGAACTGATTTATTTCCTAGGCACAGTGACTGTACAGAAGTTTGTGGTGCAGACTCCGAAGAACAATATGAGTCATGGATTACATCATCAACCACACAGAGCAAAGGCCTGAAGCATAGAGACATCACCTTTCTATCAGTGCTAAGAGTTCAGTCCTCTGTTAACAGTGTGTTTGAGCAGCATCACAGCTTTAATCACATGGTCTCTAACCTGGCTCAGTGCTTCTACAGGATTCAGAGCGTCCACAGAGGGGACAGTGAAGACAGCAAGAGGAGTAACTCAGCTCTCTGTCGCCACCAGCTGGCACGGAGTAAAAAACAAGCAAGTGGAAAAATGAATGATGACAAAACTTTCTGTTACCCTGCCTGCTAAACAAAAAAAAAGTCAGAAGTACGAACAAACGTGGAAAGAAAGGATGAAAGACGCCTCCTTACTCTCAGATCGCCCTTGGCGACGTGACAAACACTGAGGACAAAGAGGAGCTCGACGCCCTCTGCTGTCAGGTTCATCTGCTGTTTCAGACACTTCTACTGTATGCTGCCCTGCAACACACACACAAATACAATCACCAGCAGGGCACACACAGCCTGTTCTGACACATTTGCATCTAAAAGGTCTGTGTTGAAATGAACAGATGTAGCTATGAATTCATTTGATTTAATTCATTAATTTAGTTTTGTGTGTGACAGGGCTGCTGAGTTGCAGGGTCCTGCATGGGGTTGGGTACCTAATGGGTGACCAACAATAAAGGTGATTTACTGGTGGTGTTTTGTCTTGACTTTATTTCTGTGTTAAGTTCTGGATAAAACAAAGATCACAACATGCGGGTGTTGAATAATAAATGCATTAAAATGAATGAATTTTAATTCTCTGACCGCATCAATGTGGACGGCTTCTCTTTTATTCCAAGCGTCTGAAGTTGCCTTAAAGATCAGCTGAATTTCTGTTTGCTGGGGGAGAGCTGACAGATAAAATGTGTGCAGTACAGGGATGGAAGTTCTTACTGGGATGGGTTCTGCTGTGGCCCTTATTTGTGTGTGAACGCCAGCTGTCTGGTGCTGCAGTGGATGTTTGAGTAGACCTGGACATCAGAGGCTTAAGCTGGGGTGCAGAGGGCTCTGAACCTGTCACTGAAAATAAAAATATTACATGCACTAAATAATGTGTGATATTTATTAATTTGAATGAGCTTGTTTGACTTCATGATCTATCACACACATTTAGTTGGGTTCTTGTGTGTTATTCTCTTTGGACCAAATCCTGAGTATGTCAAAATGTAATGTCTCACCATTTAGGGCTCAAGTATGCATGTTAGTAAACCTGTTTAATTATTCTCATCCTTCACTGAAACACAGAGTATACACATATGCTGGTTGTAAATTTTGGATTATTCAAGACCTTTCAACTTACAGATATCAGGTTGAGGTTTCTGTCTGTGTGCAGAAGATGATCTCTTCCTGGTTGTTCGTCTCGGCATGGCCTCCTCTATCTCATCAAACGTCTGTGTGTCTCTTCTGTCCCTGCTGATATTAGGCCATCGCTCCCCAGGCCTAAGCAACGGGGAAAGACCAACTTAAATACAAGCTGACATAAAAGCAGATAATGTTAATGTTAGTTTTCTTCAGGTTCTTCAGAACTAACTACTAGCATCACACAGCTAACGAAACTTTACGGTTGCTAGCGGGTTTAATGATGTTGAGTCGTCTCAGTGTCGCTGTGAGTTTACTGACATCAATAAACAGCCGCCAGTTAGCTCATGCTAACTGGGTACAAGTTTTTTTCTAGGATGTCAAAGGCATGACCTGCCCTTACCCTAACCAATCTCACTCCTCATGTCTAAACCTAACAACCCACCCAACAAAGGTAACAAGTACTACCCGATCAGAGGAAGAGTAGGGTGGGTCATGCCTTTACCTCCCGCCCATCATCAGCTGGACTTGGCTCCATCCCCCTCTGACCATGAATAAGATTGGCGGTTAGAAATAATGAATGGATGAACATTTATATGGGTATAGGCTTCCCTGTTCTGTCCTACTGCTTCACTCTGCAGACAAAAAGCAGTGGCGCAGGCATTGTTGTTTAAGGACGGTTGTTGTTACACCTGGAAGAAACCAACCTGATGTGAGGTGTAAAGGTGTTGTGGTGAGTGTGGTTCTCCTGAGCTGAGGGAGCTGCTCTCACAGAGCTCAAAGGCTTCCTATTTCTCAGACAGCTTTCTAAACTCTCCCTCAGTCTGGTCACCTCAGCCTGCAGCGTCTGGATTGCATCACTAAAAAACACACACAGAAGATGTTTAAAATCACATGAAACAATAGAGTTGGAGATCATGTTTGCATTCAGTACATATGTTTTGGTTTTTCAACACCACACGTATCCAAGATCAAACTGTAGTAAACTTCAGTAAATGTAACCATTGCAGTGCTGCACTGTGAAAATATTCAAGTTGCCATTAAATATCTGTGCAGGTGTCTGTCTAAACGTACACACACTCTTTGAAAAGAGTCATGCAACACCACACCATGCAGAGTACCTCCTAATATCCAACCACATTCAATAGCAGCCGATTCTGTAATAAAATACATGACAGAAACATTAAAGACGGTTTAACATTTAATGAGAGCTGTAGTTTGATGTTGCTGATTAAACTCACAGGAGTTAACTAATCAATTTTCTGTCTGAAAATATTTTTTTCATTCCATCCAGGAGTCTCTACAGGGAGACATAAACCTGGCCATGTTTGCACAGCTATCGCTATGGCAGCTGCTGCCACACACACACACACACACACACACACACACAACACACACACACACTCACTCGCGATTCGCTGAATGACTGGAGCTCAGTGCTTTGAGAGAATTGCCATGGTGATACCGTGCAGGGGACGAGCTTGGGCTGGAGCTGTGGAGCGTGTACTGGTCATTCTGTCCCTCCTCAGACACAGTGTGAGCTGCAGAGACAGAGGAGGACACAATGAAGGAAAACATGTATGAATCTGAGTAATGACATAGTAAGAGAATCACAGGAGAAGATTATTAACAATCTCAGGTGACAGACAGAACTTGGACACTCACAGCTGTCACTCTCCAGCCCAAACTCACTGGTCCCACTGTCAGCCCCAGTTTGTTGGGTCTGCCTGACCCAGCGCTGTGGAGAGCAGGAGAAGGAGCGTCTCCTCCGCCCCTGTCTGGTTCTCTTTGGCTGGTCGTGGCTTAGCCGTGGGCCCCTTCTGGGCTCCATAGCCGTGCGACTCTGTGACGGTGAGGAAGCAGGAGATGGTTCTGAGACTGCGCCTGTCTGAGGATGCCCTGGGTTCCCCTCCTGAGGCACTGAAACACTGTTGGAGGATGGATGAATATTCAAACATACAAAGATGGAAACAGAAAAGACATAATTAGCACTAAACTGTATAAAATAAATAAATATTGGTAAGCAAAGGACAATCAGGAGCTTTAGAGTTGTAGGGTCAGGCATCAGTATGCTATGTGTGTGTGTGTGTGTGTGTGTGTTTAACAGGGGTGGGGGATGGCACAGAGGGCAAGCGTTTATGGTGCAGTAAATTAGCGTGGAAGCGCAGAGGCAGTGTTGGACCTACTCACCTCTCTGAGGCCCTCTGGTGGAGAGGACTGGGAGCTGCTGCAGGAGTCAGATGGCTGCTCTCTGAGCAAACAAACCCACTGTCCGTCTCCGGAGAGATGATCCCATCCTGCTCAACACGGCACACAACAAAGATTAAGTATGGCATATGTTTAAATCTCTGGCTTCAATAGAGGAATGTGAAAACACCTCTCTACTGACAAACTTTGCACAGATACAGACAGTCAACTGTTATTTCAACCAGGCAGTTTACAATGTAAAACTGACTTGAGAAAGCACTCTGCTGCTTCCAGTTTGGAGTTTAGAGGTCCTCCTCTCCAGTGCAGTGATCTCTCCCAGACTGCTCAGACTGCTGCTGTGGGACTTTCCCACCTCTAACCTCTTTCTGCTACTGGGACGATGAAGAGGGAGTGTGGTGGACGGGCTGGATGCCCTGTGTGAAGGAGGACTGGACCTGTTGGTGTGCTGTTTGCTGGCGTGAGCATGAGGAGAATCCTGATGGTCTGATTTGTTTTTGCTGTGAAGTTTGCTGTGAAGAGGAGAACAGAGAATTTAGTGAATTTTGTGTTTCTACAGATTTAATTACATCTAGTTCCTTCTATCAAAATGTGGCTGGAACAGCAGTTTTATTTTGAACTGAAGATTACTGCGCTGCCGATTGAGCTCATCTTGTCTGGTGCTATGAAGACTAACCTGTGTGGAAGAATTTTCTGGACTTTCAGGTTTCCAGCTTCTTTGCCCCGCCTCTCTTTCTCCTCGTCCCCAGGCCGCATGTCTTCTTTTAAGGCAGCAGAAAGAGCTCCTTCCCTCTGGTTATGGTCTAAAAGTTTGGGAAGCTCCTTGAAGCTTTGGTAGCTAAACAGAGGGAGGGAAGAAAGAATCAGGATGAAATAATGAAAGTCACAGCTGCACGCACAGCTCCTTATTTTCTGTCTCTTCTTCTGAGCAAAAGAATATCCAAAATATCAAAAAGAATATCTCAATATTAACAAAAGTCCCTCCACAGTAAAGATACAGATGTGACTTTCTTCACTTTTTCTAAGCAAAAAACTGGAGGAAAAAGAAAATCACTCACTGATCCATTAGTGCGGCAAAGTCTTGCTCAACGTGTCCGCGTTTGTCACTCAGAGGTTTGAGGTAGAGAGAATTCAAAGTTTCCTCCTCTTCATCACTCTCTTCACTGGCTGAGCTCACCTCCACTGCTGCAGCCTCTCCTGGATCAACCAGCAAAAGGCACAGGTGGGCTCTAGAGGGAGATGAAGTTAGATCATTATATAAAATCGGATGTGGCTGCAATTGCATTTTGTCATTTCATAGCAGGAGTGTGTTCTCCATTAACCAACAAAGGTCACATAACGTGAAAGCAAATGGGCTGACAGCTACAAAGCTACTTTTAGTTCAGTTTAATTAGCCCTCTGAGGAACAGTCAATGTTGAAATCATTATGTAGAGCAAACTATTTGTGGCATAACACCATTATCTTTCAGGGGAAATAATTTGTACTGGCTAAAATTAAAATGAGATGATGACCATATGGACAAAGATCCAATATTATATCATTTTAAATCAGCACCAATACCAGCTTTAATTATTTTGGTTATTAATTAATTTGCTAATTACTTTTTTATTTTATCATAAAGTTGTTTGGTCAGTTAAATTTAATAAAATAGTAGGAATGTGTGCTGTTAGTCAACTTGTCAATTAAATGTTACTACCCTTGCTAGTCAGCACCAGAAATACTAGTCGGTACCACTTATTTAATTTTTTAAATTGTTTTATTAATAAACATTTAAATTACATAATAACATTATTTGCAAAATGTCATATTCCCCTCCTCAAATGTTACTCTATAAAGAAATTAACATCCAATAAATACTAATGTTGACAGCTCCATCTTAAAAAAAAAATCTGGGGAAAAACAAAAACAAAATATACATTGTCTTGTTTGCTTCATTCCACAAGTATCGCGGTGGAAAGTAGAACAAAGATGACATCTTTTAAAAACAGCACGGTTTAGCAGTATTTGCAAAAATGGAAATAAGGCTGCATGTGTCAGAGCAACGTGTAACCACATTCAGCACACTAACAGATTAAATTGTGCCCAATTCTGACTGTTTTTTGAGTGTTACTTTTACTTTTGGAGTAGCTGCCTAGTCTAAGTTTAAACCTCACTTTAAACGTTGTGAAATAAGTAGCTAAAAACATCACTATAAAATAATGTAAAATATCCACCACATTCTTAGTGGATATAGATCTTGAAGTGACTTGATTTTTTCTTGACCAACAACCCAAAGATATTCACTTTACAATGATACAAAAGCAAGACAGCAGAGAGTCCTCTCACTTGAGAAGCTGGAACCAGCAACTCTTTGGCAATTGTGCCTGTGCAGGTTTGAACCCAGAGCCCTCTTGCTGTGAAGCGACAGTGCTTACGACTACACCACCCTAAATGAGTAATCAATTTAATAATTTTCTGTTGATCTGTGATTGACTTATTGTTTCAGCATTAACTAGCATACTTTACTCTTTATGCACAGGTGCAAAAGTCAAATCATTTGTCTGTACAGTTCAAGACAGAGCTGTTTGATGCTACCTGTGGGCGAGTCAGAGTGTCTCCCCCCTCCGAGGGGACAGATGAAGGGGTGGGGTGAGGAGAAGGAGAGGGAGGAGCCTCGCAGGTGGGCTGCTCTTGTTGCATCTGCTCCACCTGTTCCTTCAGCTCGTCCATACGTAGCCCACATGAAAGATCAGCCCCTCCAGCTCCCTGAAACACACACATACAGGCACGAACACAATGACAACAGCAAAAACAACATATGCACAGGAATTAAAATGTAATCTATATATCTCAGAGTCTCACCGCTCAGGGTCAAAGTGGCTGATTGCTGCATGTTGGTGCTGCAGGAGTTTGTGCTCATCTCTTGCTAACAGGAAGCCCCTTTCTAAAGAGTCGAGCCCCTCAGACAGCAGCGAGAGATCCTGAAAAAGAGCACGGCTTCATTGGTTTGAATATGAAATGACCATTAGATGTAATTCTTCTAAACAATTTTAACTGAGTGGCTGTACTTACCTTCATCAGGTCAACAGGTTTTAGTTTTTTGCTCTTTAGGAGATCCTCAGTCGTCTGCAGCTGAATAAACAACAACACAACCTTTATCTCTTTATCACATCTGGCAAATCTGTAATGCTTTCCATCACTGCTGATAGTTTTAATATGTCATTTACCTGCTGGAGGAACTTGCCAGCCTGGCTGTAGAGGATCTTGACCAGTTTCTGTCCCACCTGAGGGTCCGGGCTTCTTGTGGAACAGGCAGGTGAACTTCCTGTTTATTTGACACGGTGCAGAGGGAAGAGGAGTTATATGATGCATGTTTGCGGAATAATGCAACTTTAGCAGCAGGTGAATGACGAATGAAAGCCACTTGATTTGTTTGCATGTGCACCTTGATGTTCAGTGATAAATCAGGAGAGCAGTGTGACTCAGATGGCAACGTGGAAATCAAAATCACTTGATTTATATGACATACATATGATGAATGATCTAATGAATTTGACGGCAAAGTGGTGACTATAGAACAGGATGAATGTACCCTGATGAGTGCTGTGTCCGTTTGGATGAGGAGAGGCCGAGTTGATCTCTGCTCTCTGAGCCTGAGGAAAATTCAGCATCATGAGCTTTGAGGTGTCCTGGTTCAGTCCTGACTGTACCAAGTGGCCGGGCTTTGGAGGGTCAGAGTACAAGTTCACCTGGTGGAGATATGAAACATTCACAAAATCTGGTGATATATTGGCTCAACTTTTTCCATTCCACAAGAACAGCTATATCAGTGACTACATTTACTTGTACACTAATATTCCACTGCTATAATGAATATGACAATATCCTGAATTTGATATGGATTGTGTAGATAGTATATTTCATTTGGATATTCTGTGTATTGTCATGGATATGTTTTACACAAACCAATCGTTCGCACGGCTGGGATAGAGATGCCCAAAAGAAAAGCCCACCTTTGTGGTCAGAAGGAGAAACACCACTACTTTTAAACATGAAAGATTTGGATATCAACAGGTTTGTGGACATCATAACTACGACCTTTTCAACAAGATGTGGCTGATAAGGCAAAGAAGCAAGACAGCACAAGCGGCTTCAGTTGTTCCACTTCTCTATATTTTGACATGATAAATGACATGTTGAGGCACGCTAATCGGAGTATGCATGGCTGCATATAAACAAGATTATTAGGGGAACAGTAATTTTTCATTAGACATGTAAACAGCTTAGCAGGAATATTCTGTTTTTGACATGATGGCAATGACTTCATCTGCTGTCACAATTCAAGACTTTGACACTTTTGCACCATTGATCAATTCTAGACAGAGCCAGGTGAAAGAACAGCCTGGACAACAGTATATTTGGTACTGGTGACGAAAACAGTTTCTATAACATGTTGGCAAGTTTCTCACTCTAAAAATGTCTGCAGAAAAACAAATGTAATCATATCGCTTGGAAAACACAGAGGCAATGCAACTCAATTGGATTTGCTAAACACACAGTTAACCTACATTCCCATCTAGTGAAATTAAGTCACATGTTTTTGCTTTCTGACTGAAGAGGCAAACTGTGAAGCCACAACAACGAACAGGTCATTTCAGAGCAGAAAACTGACTGAATTTGAACTGAAGTGTGTGATATAACTGAGGGTTAAACACACACACACTGGGTGTTCGCCCCTCCCCTCCTGTTAACACACAAACAGAATTGAATGACGATAAGAATGAATGGACGCCCCTCCCCTCTAAGCAATAAATTATAACGACCTTAAACTGACCTCAACTGTCCCAGTAAAACACGTGCACACACAGTGGGAGGAGCACAAAGAAAAGCTTATGAGCTCCTTTTATTTTCTGTTACGAGTCAAGACACTTAAAAAAAGTGGGTCAGAAGGATGGACTGAAATAAAATGAGATCATTAATCAGACAAGTACCCACCATGTCTCTGATAAAATGGACGCACGCTGAGCCACAAGAGGAAACTGAAGGATCAGAGATAAAATCTACAAGAATCTCTTTCTGACAAAAGAGAATAAAATATTATGTGAAGTGTTTAAGTTATTAATTTAAAACAAAATTAGTTTTGTATAAAATACCATTACTTGAGCTTGTAATAAGAAGATTACGGCATCCCTTGATTCAAGTCTAAGAAGATGCATTACCTGCTGTTTGAACTAATCATTCAGGGTTCACACAACATTAAAACTCTGCGTTTGAAAAATAATCTGACAAATCATTTCAGCGTAGAGCTACTCCTCCCACCCTGTCTGTGTGATGTTGTACAAGCAGAGGGAGGATGAGGCAGATGGTGCTTCAGTGCTGTGGTGAAGGAGATGGAGGAGAGGCGGAGAACCCAGTAAGCTGATTTTAATTGGTGCTGATTGTGGAGCGCCGCTGCTCCTACAGAAACGGGCCAATAATTTTTGAAAGTAGCTACTTCACTAAACTTGAACACTCCTCTTGTCCCTCTTTTGCAAGATTTCTAATCACTGGTTCTGACATACTGGTCTGCCTGTGATGTGCTGACAATTTCTGTCCCTGGGCTGCTCGTACTCTCTAGGTCTGTCCTGTAGAAATAAAGATGAGGAATAAACATACACAACAAACTGGTGCATATTTGTTATGATAATAATTAAATTGCACACAGAAATCCACTTCAAAAGATCTGAACTATCCCTTTAGTAAGACAATCATCTTTGCCCTTTTATCCCTGTTCCTGGCGAAGGCATCTTGACACCACACATAAAAGGCACAGAATATTGTTGGGTCATATTACATGGCCACAAAAATACCAAAGCAACAAGTGAATGGTATTATGTTTGGGGTATCTGAAAGCCCCCAAGTGAAGCAATGCAATCTTAGTCTATCTGTTCAATCAATGGATAAATTATGACCTACAGACTTACAAGGGCAGATGAACAACCAATGCTACTGATTCTAAAATAGTAGTGACCACATGCAGAGAAAACACACACAAAGGGATAACTGTCATTGGCTGAAAGAGTTTTGTCACAAGACTTTCTTACAGTGCCCACTTTATGTGGACTGTGGCCTTGGTTTATTTTTGAGGAGCCCTTCTGTTGGTTTCTAGTGTCCTGGATTCTCTGTACCACCCTGACTTTTATTCTGGTCTTGATTTAACTTGTGTCATTTGTTCTCAGCTATTACTGTACAGACTATACAAGAGACCTCTCCACACAGTAATTCAAGCTGTTATGTCTTTTTTTGCAGCTTTTGTTTGCACATAAATCAGTTGCTATGTACAATGCCTCTCACAAAAATGTCAGAGATAAAATGGGTAGTTTAATCTTACATTGTCAAAAACATAGGGGGAGGTTGAAACTGATATTAACAGTGCTTTCACTGCTGCTCCTTTTTTTAAAAGAAAGCCACAGCATTGCAGATATTTGAGAAAAATAAGTCTTCCATCACCTGGAAACTTTCTCATAACTTAGGGGTGTTGTAGTGATTTAAAATTAAGACCAAAAATAAATCTTTATGGCACCGAAATGTACTGTTTTTTGAATCCCCGCACCACTGCACACCATTAATAGTGATAAATTATAGCTGGATTTCTAGATTAACTACCTTGGCTTCCAGACGCAGGCGATCAATGGTGTTCTTCGCCTCGGCGTACTCAGTCAGCAGCCTGTAGTAGTTCTCCTGCAGCCAGAGGAGAGGGAGAGGAAATAAGAAAGCCAGAGGAAGGGCGGGGAGGAAAACAGAGAGTGCAAAAGAAGCACGCGAGGTGAGAAAAAAGGGAGGAATGGAAAAAAAGGAAAAGTTGGAGCGAGAGTTGGGCAAAAGAGTGGAGACAAGGAATGAGAGCGCAGAGAGAATAGACTGTTCTGGTGTAATTTGTAAGTCTGTCACAGATAAATAGAGCAGATCAAAAATATTTGTACACCCTGGGGCAGTTTTTCATCATTTGCGTTCCAGAGAAGTAAAATCTTAATGCTACAGCTTGAAATAATATTTCCGACAACGATGTACTTCCAGCTTTGTGTCAGCAGTTTGGGGTTAACCCTTTCCTGTTTCAACATAGCTTTATGCGGAGGGACATCCCTACGCACACGAGTTAGCAGCATGGTTGACGGACACATTAGCGCCCACAGAGAGAATGTAATTTAAGCAGTGGACATGTTGGCAAGCTCTAACACAGTGGTCCACTTTTAGAACATATCTTTAGAGATGTTATATATACACTAGTGTGGTGCAGGTAACATATAGCACCATATATGTACTAACTATCTATCGTCATACTAAGACTAGTGTGATTATAGCATGGGAAACAGTCGAACTTAAATGCTGAGAGAAGAAGGACCAGTATTGGACTGTAATTTTAAAACTACATTTAAAAAAAAGTCATCCCAAAAAACACTAAATCATACATTGTTACTATATGAAAAAAACATTTGTGTTGTCTTAAGGTAACGTATAAAGATCAGTCACTAGTCCAAGCTCTGTAATTACCTCATTGCAGCAGACTGATTACACACAAAGCATTAAGACTGTAATACTGCAATATGGGCCAAAAAACACAAGGGCGGGATTGTAAACCATCCAAGACTTCATCAGTAAGGATATTACTGTTTCATGTTCCCTCATAAAATGTCTATGAAAACAGGCACCAGAATGAAGACGGTCTCATGTTCATTATTCTTTTTGGTAGTGTGTAGTAATAGAAGTCACTTTGATATGCTCAATACAAAACAAACTTTGAGGTTTGATTTCACTTTTGTGTGCCTCCCTCAGTGCATGATGTGTAACTGTTTGCCTTAAGCGTTACTACAGCAACAGGGAGGATATAAAGTGGGACAGCTGGCTTACTGCTGCCTCTGGGAAGGAGCTCCCGTGACACCTTCAGCTGGTCCTCAGACAGAAGTGGGAGGATACATTTGAAGTCTTAAAAAGTGTTTCTGTTTTATAATAATCAAATAACACTAAACATGTAAGCAGTGCTTTATCACATAGTGCAACTCTGGGTCTGACCTGCACTGGACCAAAGACAAAAAAAGACTTTTGACAAAATAAAATAGATTTTGGGAGCATGAAAAAGCCTGTAAATGCCAGACAACATTAACACTAAGCTGACTAATTTTAACAGTGCAGTCAACACTTAAAAATAACATGCATCCATCAGATTCAGGTTTTAAGATTTGTAACATCAGAAATGTGGATTTTTAGGTCTCTGACAAAGAAAAATTAAAAGATAGATATATGAAGGATAGATAAAAAAGATGATGGATAGGCAGTTGAATGTCTGTGGCAATTAAGACCTCACAAGTTCCAATTTAAGACTATATAATGACTTTTAAAGCCTAATATTTTTACAGATAATGGAGTGAGACAGAGAGTCTGGTTCCTCTGCTGAGTCCCAGCTGTGAAACCTCTGTTCTGTCTCCTCCTCTGTGATCAAATGTACTGTGTTTCAATGCTGAATTTTTTTTTTTCATTCTGTTGTCAGAAGATTATCAACTATAAATTAGTGATTTGGTCTTGACTTATGGAGACTACCTGCTAGGACTACTAGGTGAACAGTAACTCCTGCACTGCTGTGGAGTAATGATGACCAAATCACTATCAACTGCATTCTTCACTGGAAAGTCTTGAGCTTAATAGCATCACCTGTGTTGTGTGAGCAGCCACAGAAAGTTGTCTTCTTGTCACAAAGCCTCTACCGGGTTGTTGTCTAATGTCAAACGAAGCTTGTGTTTTAATCTTTCTTTCTCACTGAGACCTTTTTCGAAATGCTTAGTTTGGCCAAAGTGTTTTTTAAAGGTATACCATAAAGGAATGGTCAAACAATATTTGTTAATCCATGTTTTATGGCTGTTGGGAGAAGTTTGCCTTCAGATTTTTAAGCCAGGTAGACATGAAGATTTATGAAAAAGATCATGGTTTGGGTTAGAATGAAAAGATTTATTCCAAAAAGGACTTTCTGGCAGAAAAGGCTATCTTATCCTGTGTGCTGTTTTATGTGTGTAAGTGGAGTCAATTTAAAGTAAACTTAACTGCACTTTAGCAGTTTCAGTTACTCTATTATATTATTTATGTGTTGTTTTTAGCTTTTATGCAAGAGGTCTAATGTCAAACAATGCTGGTGTTTTGATCTTTATTTAACCTTGAGACCATTTTTTAAATTGTCCAAAGTGTAGATAAATACACCACCACACACTGCTGGTGGGTCATAAATGATGATTGAGAGATACATCCTGAACACTATCCATTTCACTACAACCAGCTGAGTGTAGACGTACTCTCAGTCTCTACCCGTACCTCTAGTTGTTCGAGCAGTACAGTGGCCTGCTGGCGGCATCTGAACTCCTGAGGCACAGTGGCGTTGAGGGCACTGACTGGTGGTTTGTCTGAGTCTGATGAAGCAGGAGACCCATCTGTGGTGTTCAGCAGGACTTCTTTCACAATGTCAGCAGGGGATTTAAACACGAAGGGGGGCTCAGGTGAAAGGGACTCCCTATTTGTTGAGCATCTGCTCTTAGGGGGCTTGTAGCCACCTTTAGGGAAACGGACCCTGGGCTCCACCTTGGAGAAGTCTGGTGTGGGGTAACTCAGAGGCCCTTTTCTGAAAATACAATACATTTCATGGTTTAGTGCTTTTTATGCTAAAAAACACAATAATGATTTTAGAAAACTGACTGTGGTGGGATTAAAATAAATAGCTATGAGAATGCATCTCACCTGGATTCATCGACTTCAGCAGCCTCACTCCTGGCTCTCGGTGTCCTCGACTCTCTGTCAGGACTTGCGGTCCGATGTTTGAATTTTAAAACGTCTGCCCTGACTGTGCTGAGGGAGCGAGTCCTTGAACATGCAGCTTCAGGGGAGGGCTGCCTCATCTTTCTTGGTGAGGGAGTGGGCTTTTTCTGAGGCTTATCAGACTTCTCTGATCCCTTTAAAGGCTCATCACTTACAGCGCTGTAATGACTGGACATGACTTCTTCAGGAAATATGGCTGCTGGTTGAGGAGAAGCCCTGAGCTGTACCTCGGGACAATGATAACTGGACTTGACGCTTACCGGTATGTGGCTCCTGTGTGACGCTGGGGGACTTTCTGTGAGGCTTATCTCTGGCAAGGTTTCAGCGTCAATCCCCGGAGCTGTGGCTATTTCCTCAGGAGTGAAGTGGAGAAGGTGGGGGAAAGTGGGAGCTGTGACAGGTGAGGCAGGTTGGGATATTGGGCAGTGATGCCTGGAGACTCTAGCAGGTTCCACGGCTAAGAGATGAACACTAGAAGATTGCATAGAGCTCATCTTCTCTATGTTTCCTTTGGAGATATAGCTCTCAGTCAAGTCATTCGTCGCTCCAAGCTTTCTTGGTGTGCTAGTGTGATTATTTTTCTTTCTCTTCCTGTCACTCATATTCCCTGCTTCCTCTCCATCTTTCTCCTCCTCTGGCATCGCCAAGCATTTGTCCCACTCAGAGACGCACTCTGTCCGTGCTTTGAAGCTCTCCATTAAGTCCTCAACTGCCAAAAACATGGAGAGATGGGGAAAAAAAAGAGAAGACAGGATTCAGCACAGTGCAGACATAAACGGTCTCCTACAACAAAGAGGTCTAACTCTTCTAGCTTTTAATGGCCATGCCAGTGTGTTTACAAGTTATAAATGGAAATCAGTGCACTTTAGTGGTATTGACCGAGCATATTATTGTATATTGAGATTTACTTGCACAATACTCAGAACATGTCTTGCTTACCGTTACTTGACTTGGATGTTTGACCTTCAGACCTGCAGGATTATGTGTGTGCAGAGTTTGACACCAAAATGCTGTTCTTACATTTATCTGATGAAGAGGGAAAGTTTCTCTGTGTCCACCTTACATAAAAACCTCCAGCACACATACACTGAATACTGACATTTCAGTGAAGTAGGAAACACCTTGCATTTATCATTAAGCTTTGGACAGGATTGTTTAATGAGGAAGGAGGAGTAGATGTTATTTCAAAATGTTTCAACAAGGTAATTTTCTGTGGAAAAATCGTAGAGGACACAAATTAAAATTTCAGGCAGAATATTAAACCATGTCTGGAGGGAATATCTAAGGGGTAAATATAAATTTTGGTTTTCATATCCTGCCACTACTGCTCTAAACTCCAGTCCAGTAGGTCGCAGTGATGCAATTAAAAGTTGGTTTGCCAACTGATAATAAAACTCAAAAGAAGACAAAGAATGAGAAGGCGTAAGTAGTTTCTGGTTAATGAGCTCAAACATGCAAAACAAGTCAGGTGTTCCTTTGAGCATACGAGTACAAGAACTTGAAAATTAAAAGTTTGAAGAAGGTTGAACAAATGAAATGACATATACTCAAAGACCCACATGGTGACTGTACATCCTCTCTAGGTGATTCGGCAAGGGACAGACGTTGACTCAGGTTGTAACTCAGCTCCTCATGTGTATCCTTCTCATGTCCACTTGATTCTGCCTCCTCTGTGGTGAGGGGTCCAGGGTACAAATTAGGATTACAAGATTCCCCTAATTCCACGTCCTCCAGTGCTTCCGACAGTCCAATGATGCCATTCTCATCCATCTGGCTAACAAAGTCATCTTCCTTCTCTGCCCGGTCTTCATCCTCATCCTCCCACACGTCCTCAGATACTACTGAGCTCGTGCGTGAGGTGCGGACTGGGGCAGGGGTCCAGAAAAGAACCCCCGCCGTGGTGTTTTTTCTCACCTCCATTCACCTATCAGCCAACTGGTGCCTCCTTCAGGTCTCAGCTCTGACTTCAGTTACTGTCTCAACCAGGCACAAGAACCTTCTGCATCTTTTCTTGTTGATCTGGCTCTGCCGCAAGGTCCACTTTAAAAGCCATGACTACAGAAGGTCACTGATTGCAGGTCATGTCAGTAGGCTGCTAACAATCCACAGAGGCGCAGCTAAGGAAAAGTGATGAGTGGATCGTCAGTGATAAGGAAGAGGAAATCTCTTTGGATGCAGCAACTGAAACATAAAATAAAATCAGGTGTTTAGTATCTATAACCTATTACAGCATTAAACTGTCAGACAGAGGTATCCTGCAGAAATCAATTGAAGAACAAAAAGCTCCTCTGGAAACAAACATCTTCGCTCCATATATCAGATCTTAACTACATGTCCCACTGCACATTCTGCATCTCATAAATATCGTGTGTATCATTCTCAAAACGGAGGAATTGCTTCTGTGTGACGTCCTAAGGAGGCAATAAATAGGATTAAATGCTATCATGAAGTAAGGCAATCATTTCAAAAGTGATGATTAAATAAAAATTAAGCCACAGATGAACTGATCATTAATATAAACATGAGTTACAGCCTTTAAATAAGAATTACTCCAGGTAACGTGTCAGTACTTTAAAAAGAATGTCACAAATATCATGCCTCTGAAAAATGTGTGATATGAGAGCCAACAAATGTACGTTAATGTGGGTTATTTTATTCATTATGCACTTGGAGGTGGCAGCGGAGTCACAGTACATTTTGTCTGACATCTTGTGTGAGGTGCAGCACTTAAGGACTCGTTTCCACGGTGACATGAACTCTTTGTTATACTACACAAAAGTAAAGCATTCATTTTATTGGACCTCTAATTAAACCCTGTGTTGTCAGGTTGCACAACTCACAGTTTACAGTTTTTTATCATAGACAGACGCATGTAACAGAACTCGGATTAGATGGCTGGTTAACAATGTCACATAAAGTCCCCCAAGAATTTGCCTGGAGCTGCAACGTTCACTATGGTAACTCCACAACATGAACACGAGCTGTGCTTTTTTTTTTTTGCATCTGCAATACATCTCTGACAAGTCTAAACATACATGCCAGTGCCTCACCCCAAAAACAGTCTGTTACAGTGCCACAAAGAAGAGCATTTAATTTAGTAATTTGTACACAAATCCTCCAAAAAGCAACATAACCAAATTCTCAAATGTCATCAAAATCAGGTATATATAAAAAACGCAAACACATACCAAGCCACAGACGTTAACAAGCATCATTATCAGAGAAACATGCTGTGAACTTTATGCAAGGTACATTCTGAACAGCAGCACTCATTGAGAAAATTGGTCATCATGCGTCTTTGCCTCTTTCATCAAGAGCCCAGATTACCACAAGACGATTATTAGCCCCGTGCGTCTTACAGCATCTCTTATCTAAAACACAAGCCTCACACACACTCATCAGGAGAGTATACATCTTTACCCAGAAATCCAGACACACTCATGTGCATCCACACACAGACACTTGTTTTGATTGTGTTAGGAACAAACACAAGGCTCAGTGTGTGTAACTGGCAGACTCACATCATGCCCTCTCAACCCTTTCATACACAAATCAGCACAGCGTCTCCACGCTGGCCAACATGGCAAACTCACCATGCATTTAAAGTAGACCACAAGGAATGAGAGCGCATGGCACAGCGCCGGACAAACAACTCCAGAGGTAGGTTCAGAAAAACAATAATTCAGAATAGACAGAGAAAGAGCTCACAGTATAATTACAACATTATTTATTCATTTCCTCCTCTAACAAACAGGAATTACGGACCCAAGACAAGGAGTGAAGCCGTGCCAGGAGACAACGATGAAAATATGTGCAGCTGTTTGATTGAAGCTTTTAACCACTGGTGAAAAGAAACTAAAAGCATGTACTCAAGTACAGTTTTAACATATCAGTGCTTTCCTTAACTATCTGGATTCTGTCCTACTATATGCATTTACTCCACGTTCTAGTGGGAAATATTGTACTTTGAAATTCAAATCAAATTGTTTATTTAAACCAGTATGAATATTACTTGTGTGAAAATTAGGCTTCAGATAACATATCAAAAATGAATCATTCATTTGCTCTAACTCCGAGATACACTTATGACGCTTGTTTTACGACATCCGAGGATTACGGCAACCAGCACACTGACACAACACCACTTCATCCTGTTAAAACAATCCCCACAACTTGGATTAATTTGAATGGAAAAACCCTTTTGATTCTTTTGATCTGAGGACCTTTACAGACTAAAGGAATAAGAACAACTTGCAGGGTAATCAAGGAATGAACACATAATTTGACATTATGACCATTTCGTCTTTCATCTTTACCAGGCCGGTAAATCTGAATAAATTATACTTTGGTGCTCATGGTTTTAGTAAAACAAACTGAATGATTAAATTGCGGGGACTCTAACCAAGCTAACAATATATAGCAACCTGAAATTTTACAGTATACATCTGTTTTTAACTAATAATATAAAATCTTTAAAACAAAGTATGGGGGCATTTCGCATACTTTGCTTATAATATGCCACTAAAAACTTTTAGCATTGTGATATTTCTACTTCCACTTAACGGAATATTTCAGCCCCAAAATGATATTGGTGTTTTATAGGGTTAGTTCAGATTCAGCAAAGGCACACAATAAACCCAGCAAACTAAATGAGTGAGGCAGCGGTCGACCAGCAGCTCTCATGTTCAGCAAGGTAAAATTACAGTTTTTGTTAATGGAGTCTGGCTTTAAAGGGAGCATAGTTTTACTTTACCGTTCAGTTTCCAGTCAGAAAGCTGTCTGTTGGGAAGTACTGAGCATACGACTAGATAAATAAGACTTAGACTGCATAACTTGAGTGTGAGTGTAGTTTTGCTGTTGCTAAACACACACCCTTTTACTTCAATTCATCAAGAATTTTCTACGGTTTTGGGTTCTTCGTTCACTGGAAACACATTAGAAAAACATCCTCACAAATTCAGGGTAACACAGGGTGAGCAACTGATAAACCAATGAAAATTTGGGGGGTCGAAGGAATGGCTTTGAATACTTCTTCTATCTCTGCTTGTAACTAGCAGCACCAGCACTGCCACCTTTAAGAAAACTATTTCAGTTGTGGGTGGTGCTGTGTTTCTGTCTCACAGACAGACCATGTTGGGCATTTACAATATGTGCAGCCAACAGTAACCACATTTAGAGCAAATGCAAGAGAGACACAGACAGAAGCAGACCACTCTTGAAGTCAAAGTCATTTCTAAATTCAAAATTGTTTCAGGTTTTTCATTACTGTTGGTTTTCTGAGCTTCTCTGGTAAGAATAAAGCAAAGACACAACTCACCTGTTGCTCTGCTCATGCTGTCTGTTCATTCCCCGGCAAACTAAGGATTTATCTCAGCTACCAGATGGGGGGAATTAAGCTGCTCTAAAGCCCTTACAGGGGGCTTCAGCGATTGTAAACAGACAATGATCATCAGCATACACGCAGGACATGAGGCTAGCTCAGCTCCTCGCAGTCAGCATGCAGACAGACAGCAGCAGGGCTGTAATCACCTGACTGTCAGGCGAGCTAAGGATGGACAGGTGGGGTGGAGGTGCCGAATAAAGAGACAGACAGCCAGAGAGAAAGCGGGAGAGAAAAGCAATTACAGAATGAGAGAGGGAAAAGTGCAGGAGAGACAAAAAAGAGGGAGAATTCCACCAGGCTCTACTGTCATTCAGTCCCGCCAAAGCTGATGTCAAGTAACTCAATCCGGCCAACGGGGACACTAAGTGAATTTTCACAGGACAGTGACGGCTGAATTTTGTAGCTGGAGCTGTCCCACAGGCTGGCAGACCTAGAGTGAGTTGTATGTGTCCTGTTTAGGACGACCTAGTGACTAATGTATGACAGCTAATCTTCTTAGGAGGCACAGGCAGAGCCACAGACACAGGATACACTGTGCAGACAGGACTGGTGAGAAGAGAGACTGGATAAAACTATACAATTATTTAGAATTGTGCTGAAATAATTAGTTGATTAATTAATTGATAGAAAAGAATCTATCAACATCAATAACCAGTTTAATTATTTATCTCTTATATCAAGCGAAAACTGCCAGATGTTCTCTTGTTCCAGCTCTTTTCCCTGATTTATTTATTTCACTGTATTCAATATATTTGGGCTTTTGGACTGTTTGTCAGACAAATCAAGCAACTGGAGACATCACCAGGCTCCAGCATTTTTCACTATTTTTTCAAAATTTTATAAACTAAACTAAATTATTTTATCAATTTGAAAAAAATCAAAACATAAAACCAAAATGTTAGTTGCAGCCCTACTCTAAAAAAATTAAATAAATCAAAATATAACAGTGCTAACGGTTTGCCTGATCTATTTTTGTTTTGTTTAGTACTTTGACCTGAATTTGGTGTATAAAAGGTGCTATATTATATAACTAAAGTTTATTACTAAGAGGCAGTATTTCTACTGAGTCTCTCTTCTAGTGGGCAGCCTTTTCGATTTGGATATCCACAAATATATCTTTCACTTCACTTAAAATAACATAAGATTTCACAACTCATTTTCTTGAAATATCCCATGTAACAATTTAATTGAAATTTCCGTTCTTATTGCTATTACAATGTTCTCTTTTGTCAACATCATGCAATACATCAAATACTTTATTTATTCAATGAGTAAAGCTTTTGGCTTTGGCTCTTGTTGACTTTTTCTTTGATGAGAAATTTCTTGGACAAGTTCTTGGACTTTTGTGCTTTGTGTTCAGTCGAAATTTAACGCTGTTTTTGAGATGTTTGGCATATCTTTTAATTTAGAAAAAAGATTCTTATAATGCTCAATATGAGGTATTAAAAAAAATTGCATTATAATAAACTCAGGTATCATACTGGCAGCAGTACTGAAAAAAATGTAATGGATACCCACCCTAACTTTTACATAAGTACAAGATAAATAAAACAGACAAATACAACTGATTTAATCATATTCACTCTGGTGAATAAAAAACAGAAGTTATTTTGATTATAGATCAATCTGCCAATTACTTTCCTCAATTAAACATTAGGTCTATAATATCTCAGAAAATAGAGGGAAATGTCTATCCCAGTTTCTCAAAGTTCAAGGTGATGTCTTTAAATGTCTTGGTTTATCAGTCGCAAACCCAAAGACATTGAGTTTAATATGATATTAAACATAGAAATCTCCATACTCATATTTACTGCTCTTAAATTCATACTATTATTGCTGTTTTTGTTATTGCAATCAAACTTTGCTATTAGTAGTCAGTTATCACTTGTATTATTTTATGTATTGTTCTTTCTCCTTCTATACTTTTAAGTTCTTCAAATAAGTCCTCTGGGTTTTGTGCAGAAAAATAAGTTATAAACTATAACTCAAACTATATTTGAGATTATATTTGATTTCATTTGCATGAAAAACAACAATTACTAACAATTACTTGATTATCAAAATAGTTGGCGACTTTCTGTCAATCGACTTAATGACTAGTTGCCTTCTTGTTACAGCTCTACAGACAGCAGTAACTTTTACTGGTGATAACATATCCATCAGAGGACATACTGTATTGAGTGGAGTGGATATTATTTTCAGAGCTGCTGAGAACAAAAAAAAAATCTGTTTTCTGCACAGACCATGTGAAAACATCTTGCGATCAAATTTTACTTAGTTTCTTTGCAGAGTATTCATAATAAATTATACATACATAGCTGCATCTCATCCATGTGTGTCCATGTGTTTTACAAATTCTGCAGGTATTGAAATACAGAGGGAAAATTAACCTACTGTCTAACCCTTCCCTCTGTGATGTCAGAGTTAAATAATATAAAGAGTTGCAACAAAACAAACAGAGATAAGTAAGGTGAGAAAATGAATAAATACATCTCACTGAAATAATAATAGCAATAAGACTTAAACTAATAAATGTACCACTACAAATACTGTATATACACACATTCATATAAAGCACAAAGAGATACATCAATACTTGTACCCACAGATCACCCTCCCACAAATGCAAAAACAAATAAATAAATACAGTCTTGTAAAAATAAAAAAGTGGAGCCAATTGGACTGGATTTTTGTACTTTTTTAGAGTCCTGCTCAGACGATGTGAGAACATGCTCTCATGCACTAAAAGCCATGTGATCAAACAGCAGTCGACTTCTGATCCACAGCTGCAGACAAGCAGGACTATTACAGCAATAACCTGCTTTCATTAAACCAATGTTTTACCCATGCAGGCTGTATCACACACACAGTATGCCCCATGCTTTGCAGCAACAAGAGGCAAGAAAATAACTCAAGACAGACTTGCTCAGCAACTCCTAACCAAGTCGAGCCAGTCAGGCTGGTGGACAGATAAACAATATTTCTGTGTTTCTGAGGACAATGCACACAAATGTATGCTACTGTGGAGAAACAGTAACTTCCGTAACAACCGTATCAACAGTTCTGCATTGCAAACTTACCTCATATTATCACGGGTGCATGTATTTCGTCGATTCAGGGGGAAAGATTTCCAAAAACACTGCAGAGATTCCTCCTGCAGGCTTCACAGCAGCAGCAGCAGCAGCAGCAGGTCTGTTGCCTTGAAAACCGCAAAACTTAAGACAGGACCCACCCCCGTGTCACCATGGCACACACACCACAACAAACCACTTCCGACAGTGAACAGCTCAGTGAGGTTTCCCCAAACACTCTCAAGCCTTTGTTAACTGCTGCACTTACCGACTTGTTTGTCTTTTCTTGGACTGTAACGGAGTAACGTCGCAGAGGACGGTTGGTAACTGTAACGTGAGGCTAGCTAACAGTCAGTGCCAGTTTCAAAAGTTGGTCATCGTGCCCATCACTTACTCCGGACTTAGACACCAAAACAAACGCAAACCTCCTACATTTAGACGTCTTACAGCTTCGTGGTGCTGATACCTTACTGCCGGAGGAGTCACACGAGTAAATTTCCGCCAAGAAAACCGAAGTTTTGATATTTATAAGGCTAATTACGTCTAGTAGCGTGTGGCAGTGATTTAAACAGCCGAGCAGTCAACCGAAGCAAAACACACCGGGCTAAGTTTAGTCCCGAGTTTCGTATTTCAGGCATTTTTTCCCCTCTAAAAAACCACGTACAAATCTCGCTTTTATTGAAACAGCAGCTTCTACTCTACTGTTAACCATTTTTAACTTTAGTGTGAATATAATTATTTTGTTTGTTGAGTTGTTGCGGGTTGTGTTACCTGACAGGCAAATCTCAGGGCATATTACCCCTGGATGAAGCCAAATACTGAGTCGTGATTGGTTGTGAGGCTACACAGGGGCGGGACTTAGCGCCGGAGGAGTGTAGTTCAAAGATATGGCCACAAAATGGTGCCATTTCTTAACTTTTCTTTATCATCCACTGAGACTGAACCAGTGCCCTACAATATAACACTATTTTATTATTATTATTATTATTATTATTATTATTATTATTTAATTTATTGATATTGTAACAGTGCAAATCATCAGAATTGTCAGTACATAAGTAAATATATAGAACAGAAACAGAGAAAACAAACAAAAAAAAAAAAAAATACAAAAAGTAAATAAATTCATAGATCAATGTCTGAGAAAAAAAAGGGGGAAACACATTAAGGATCTGCTAAATAATAAGTTTGAATTGTTTAAATAATCTAATAGTTGTACTTAACTTATTGGTTTTAAGTTTTAAGTTTTCAATAGTATGGATTTTTTAAAGGAGAGTATTTTTTTTATGCCAGATCATTTTATGTATGTAATATTTAGCTAGGATATTAATTAAATTTATGATTTATGTTTCATCAGAGGACAGAGTAGAATTATTAACTGTGAGTAGTATATCAGATTTACGTAGTATAATGTGTTTTTTCACAATTTTGGATAAATATGTTTGTAAATAAAAGTAAAAGGAAGTAACATGAAAACAATCTAAAAATGCATGTTCAATGGTTTCCTCCTCACAACCACAAAAAGTACATTTGTTAGTTGCATTAGGGGAGAATTTACATATGTTTGCTTTTGTGGGATAGTATCTATGAACAATCTTAAATAATAACTTTAATTTTGTTTGACTTATGAGGTAATAGAAAAACAGCGTTCCACATTTTCTTGTTTAGATACATCCACCGGTATTTACTTAAAGGAGTAGTGACATTTTCAAGTTGGCTTCTAATGAAAGCATTTGTGCATTTCTTATCAGCGATGTGGATCCCTCTAATAGTAAGAGGACAATCTCTTAAAATAGAAACATCAATGTGTATGTTTTGTGTTAAAGACACAATGCTATTAGATATAGACTTGATAACAATGTCAAACCTCGACGAGAATATAACTCTATCTATTATATATTCAAGGTTCAACACGTATTTTCATTAATACAGGCCTACACACACATAAAAAAACCCACAAAATTAAAAATATCTTTAGAAAACTAAAATCAAACAATGTTATAGGATAGGTCATAGGTCAAAGTTTAAATATTTTTAAGCTTTTTTCATTCCGGCTTTTGTCAATGACTAAAACATATCTTTCAAATCATTCTTCAAAAAAGCTAACAATATATTTTTTTTCAACTCAGCTGACTTTCCCCCAGGCCAACCCTTTACATTATGAAACAGCCAAAAAAAGAAAACACAATTTGCCCTCTCCTATTTGAACCGCTCCTGTACACACAGCCTGGTCCATAAAGAATAATTATACTCAGTTTGATGTGGAAGAACGTGACTGTCCTGACCTTCCCAGAAGAGTGTTGGCTGTTATAGTGGCAGATAAATGCCCGTGGTTTTGAAATTACATTTTCAGCAATGACACATGGGTGTCCACGTACCTTTGCTCATATAGAGGTTAAAAATACCACTAGTTATGTTATAATTACCCTTTTTGTGCGGCACATCATTCTCAGTATTTGAATTGCAAATTAAATGCAATGCCAGACCGAAATAATCTGGTTTACAAAGGCAGAAAAGACGACAAGTTAACTCACAATTCTGCTGTATTGCAGCATAACAGAGCACAAATAGATTTAAATTTGCATGTCAAATAGTTTGGAAAACTGATTGAAACTGGACTCAGAGAAACACACACACACACACACACACACACACACACACACACACACACACACACACACACACACACACACACACACACAGACGACTATGAAGCTGACTTCTATCAGTCCTCTCTTATCTCCACTCCTGCAATAATCTCTCTCATTCAAACTTTACCTTTACAAAAGGAAAACAGCATTTCATCTTGAAGCAACAATAAAAACCAAAGTCAAAGCACAGTGGGTTGCTATTTGGCATTATCAGAGAAGACACAATGGCAGAGTATTATATGGTCACTGGCACTGACCCAAAATCTGGTCTGCGTGTCTCAGAGATCACCGCCGGGGGGCTGAATCAGCCTGTCGTAGGCAGATCTGGTTGCCTGAGGCTTGTGTGCTCACTGCTTTCAGTGAAATACAAAGACAGAGCTGCAGAGCCTGCAGCACTGAGGAAATACGCCTCAGAGCTGTTTCTGATCAGTGAAACATACCAAACACATTTAATTAAGAGTCAGGGGGTTAAAATCATCTCTTGAGTGCAGCCAGTAGACAGAGTTGTGACATGATGACTCCCATCTATCTATCTATCTATCTATCTATCTATCTATCATTATAACATAAATCTGTGGAATTTATATATCCATTACAATCCCTGGGAGCCCACGAGAATGTCTTCAATGGTCCAAAACTGAAATGTATTAAAGGGACGGCTCATTTAAAATCAAAAACACATAATTTTCCTCTTATCTGTGATGCTGTTTATCAATCTAGATTGTTTTGGTGTGAGTTGCATAGTGAGAGTTGAGTTTAATGAATTGATTTTCTATAAGGATCCTTTAAATGTGACCTGAGGGATGTTTTACAGAGAAACAGCAAATCTGTCAGAACTCTGATCAGCTGATGATGAGATCAGATCAGACGGTTTAACTGTGCAGCTTAAGTGTTAAGGATCAGCTGTTGAATATCTTCAGTTTTCCACCTGAAACAAGATGACATCAAGAAAGGGAAGGACGCGACTATTTCCTGGAACATCTCAGCCACAGATTTGTTCATAAAATTCATCATGGGAGGAAGACGTTGCTCAGTGTTGGAGATATGCATCTACTCATGGATGAGAGGCTCGTGCTTGTAACAGTGTGAGATGTAAACATTAATGGTGTCCTCCTTGGCTGAGCTGTAATGTTAGCTAGCTCAGTGGGGCTAGGTGAGCCAGCAGTAGATGCATGTCTACTTCTGTGCGGTGATGTGGTTGGGCAGTGTTGTTCGGTAGAAAGGAAATAGTTCCTACATGAAACTGCTCACAACAAGGTCTGTGGATTATCTTGGGCAACCGGTTGATGATTTCTGGAAAGAGACATTGGTGTTGAGTTTTTCAAATACACGTCTTTAACACTGGCGGTCTCTTTTCTTCCTCCGAAACTAGTATAAAGAGCTCAAAATCATTCTTCATTTTAAAAAGGTTAACAGTGAAATGTCAGTTTGTGTTCCCAAGACTTAAACCACTTATTAGTCCCATTTGGAGACAGCACTGGATTGGTGACCTGTCCATGATGCATCATGCCTCTGGCCCAGAGCATTGTGAAACTGGCTCCTACAGCCACTCAGCCACTGTGAACAAGACATGCAGCTCAGGAAAATGATTGGGTACAATTCAGTATCGCAGTATTTTCCATTTACAACATAAAAAATGTGCTTTTCAACTGAATAATCAAATTAGTGTATTGTTGAAGTTGAAGTCTGTTGTATTCTGGGTAATTGCATTTTGTTGCTGCTTTTGTGACTTTGCTTTGGCAACTGAAGGAAACAGCAATAACACAGGATTTTGAACTGATGTGAATCGACACAGAGATTAAAAGAACAAGAGACAAGTTTACAAACGACTCTTTGATTGCCTGCAGTAGTTTGTACAGCGTGTGGCCAAAAGTATGTGGACGCTTGAGCATTACGCTGCTGTCAGTGCTTAACATTTCAATCCAAAACCACAGGCGTTTGGCTGCAACAGCCTGCACTCTTCTGGGAAGACTCCTCACAATGTCTGGAGTCTGGCTCCAGGGGTTGGCTCCCATTCAGCCACAAGAGCATCAGCGAGGTCCAGCACTAGTGTAGGCTGGTGAGGCTCACAGTCGGTATTCCAGTTCATTCCAAAGGTGTTGGATGGGTTTGTGGTCAGGGCTCTGTGCAGGGCAGTGAAATTCTGCCACACCAAAGTGGCGTAACAGGCGGCTCGCTCAGTGTGTGACGTGCACTTGTAGATAAAATATAGTCCTCTATTAATGACGGTTCATTAGTATGGTTTTGTATTTCTCTGTAATGTAGCACAGTGTTAACAATGTTACTGATACTATTCTTTCTCACACAGTGAACTCAAAACATTGTGTTGCCCCGCCCAAAATATATGATTTAACAATTAAATCAATATCGTAAACATGCAGGCAACTAGTCGACTAATGGCCCTAAATGACGACTGTTGATCGACTAGGAAAATTCTCAGTCGAGGGCAGCCCTAGTATTTATATTCCCCTTCACTGGAACAAAAGGGCTGAAAGCATGAAAAATCCCCAGACCAAAATAATGTGGACAACTCCAAACTTCAAAATAAAAGCAGACAACGTGCTTGTTTTTGTGCAGTTATCTTTATTGAAAAATTAAACACACTTTCTGTATAAATAGCATGTCATTGTACAACACTCCTCCTCAAAATGTGCAGGAAGCAGGCGGATGGAGTGACAGGAGAACAAAAGCAAAAGGAGGCAGCTGAAGAGCGTGGCAGGCAGGGTGGAAAATGAACACCAGCAAACTCAACTTGTGCAGCTAATGAAGCAGGAGGCACACTCAGTGAAACAAATAAACATTATCAATAAGTCAACAGGTGGTGTCTGTTGCTTTATGAGTCTGACCTTTGCGGGGAAGCGGTGGTTCAGGGGTAAGGGAGGGGGGAGCAAAACGTCGCACCTTACTATAACACGAGCAACAAGACAATGTCTGAGCTGTCGTGTCTCATGTCAGAGCCAAGGCCAGCGCCCCTCTGTCTTGGCGTGTGATTAATGAGACTGTCAGCGGCTTCCATCGCTTCCCTCCATCATCCCTCCCTCCTGGATGGCCCTTTAATATCAGGTCAAAGAGAAGGCCAAGCCGCTATCGACACGAGTCTGCAAGATGGGGTCATTATGGAGTTAACTCACGAAAAGTTTCTGCAACGACGAGGAGGGATGTTTCTGTGGTTAAAACCTGCTTTCTAACAAATAAATGTGGCTAATAAAGTGATAGCTGATTCTTTTTCTGTGCAGCTTTATTCATCTACATTTCACCTGAGCAGGGTACAGCCAGCAGGGAGCGTTCAGTGTCGTGCTCAAGGGAACTTTGGCATTAATGGACACATGAAGCCGTCACAGAGAGCTGTTGGAAAATGTCTACTTCAGTTCAGGTAAACTTCAATGAAATGATAAAATAAGTAAGTCGACTGCAACTCAAACTTGCCCTCCATTATTGTCACATTCTGTTGCAGCTCAGTGAAAAACATCTCCAAAATCTCAACTTCACACACACTGGAAATTGGCTCTGTTAGAAGATTTATAAGGGCTCTGTGTCACACCCTCGCACTTTTTTGGTGCTCTCAAAAATGTGTCCCCAGCACTGAGAATACCGCTCTGAAATGCAAGGTTCTTATCTAACACTGAGACATTTTAAAATATGGGATTCTTCTGTTAAACGATAAGGCTATTAGAGAAATCTTTTTATTGTCATCAAAGCCTATGAAAAGTAAAAAACCAACAAACCTGCTGCCAAGTATTGTGTGTGTGTATCCACAGCCTGATATATCTTATTTCCTCTGTGCCACAGAGCTCCAGTGTTGTCCAGAAACTATTAAAAACACATCAGTGAGCCACACTGGTGCACTGGCTGGCATGTTCCTTCATTACCAAGGAGACACACTGTAGTTTGTCATGAGTTAATCCCTATGGATGTATAGTAATATCGGGATACTGGACCCAAAGATGGTGCCCCTTCAGTCAAATGGAAATGCTCGCCTGGCGCATATTTCAAAAAGATTTTTAAATCGCCTTTCACAGCTAAAGGAAACTTTTACAAATATTAAACCTCCAGGGATCCATAAATGTCATAATAGCAAGAGTCAAAACTGACCTTGTTTGCAGTTTGAGGTGTCAATAGTTTTATAGACATCTCTTTTACAATGTTGGATTATGGGGGGAAATGCTTTTGCTGCAATACCGCGAGTGACCACTAAGGAAAGTTGAAAGCAGGGCTGAGTTGTGTCCCTGGCGGCTGAATCCAAATGTCCACCCTCTGGACTTGCAGGCTGAGCCCTCGCAGATGTCAGTCGTACATACTGAGACAAGTTCACCGCCAGAGACTGAAAGCTGCTGTTAGACAGCCCTCGAGACTGTTTTACTTGTTACCATGGAAACATCTGAGCGACGATTACAGTCACTGTAACTGCTGTCATTGTGTCTGCTCATCTGTCCCTGCAGATAACAAGATATAAATCCCATGTATGAGGTTGATTTGTGAGTAAACAAAATAAATTTCTGTATAAGACAGACTGCAGACATTTAAGTACAGAGATGGTTGTAAATAAGGACCAGGTTATGACTAAATAAATTTGGTAGACCTGTAGTTTAATATTATTTCTAGCCTACACAATTCAAGTGTTGTTTTAATAGGAAACAATAACTGTTTTACAGATGCATAAGTTTTAGTTTTTTAGTCAGCTATTAAAAAAAACAACAACACTACCACAACGTCCGTATTGCAATGAATTATGGGCAATTAAATCAGTGAAGTCTGCCGAAGTCAAGCGGACTCTATAGAAGTCTGCAAGAAGTGCGCTTGAGGCCCCTTGTGGACTGGAGGAATTGTGGATTTAGACAACCCTCAGTGCTCTCAGACTTACTGGGAACACGCCCGCAAAGTCTGAATCTGCAAGTGCTGTGAAGTCTGGACATTTGGATTCAGCCAATCCCATATACATTGTCCTGCTGCAGGGAAAACCCCCTACAGCACCAAACGTGTATTATTCCGTGACTGAAAATAGTCCCCGACAAATGCGCAATTTACTCTTAAGTAAGTGAGGTTTGCTAAAAACTACAGTGCCCAGCTGTTTCAGGAGATTAGAGACTTTTTAGAAAATGAATTCCTTAAAACAAATCATTCTGTTTATTTAAAACACCTTTAAAATAAATCTCAATCAAATTATTTTCGAGATAAAGTGTGTGGTTTGCACTGGACTGATTTTATTTTCCATCCGCAGTGTTTGACAATGGACATACCCTTTACTCCTCCTCCTCTCCTCTTTCCTTGTCTCCTCTCCTCTCTCTGAAGGTGTCACATGTGTTGTTCAAATGCTCAACTCAGAAAATAAAAGCGCTCACATGAACAGCTGCGATTCCTTCAAGATTAGATTGTTTAACGGAGAGTAATTCCAAAGAGAGGACGCACTCCAGCTCCCGTCTGTCTGCATGTCTCTCTGTCTTCTCATCTAGCTCATTCCCTCTCGCACACATACACACTCATGTACACACATGCACACAGCTGATGATGCATCCTGAATTTTAAGCTTGTTAGTGGTTGCAGCGAGTGTTTCTCAGACATTGTTTGTATATAAATGAGAGCATTTCCATGTGTCCCTCAGATGTACAGTGATGCCAGAGTTAATACAGAAGCTTTGTATCAAGCTTGTTGACTTATTAACGGACAAAACAACCTACAGAATATTCTATTAATTCTACAACAGGACTTTTAAAGCCTCAGCTGATGAAATGTTGGAATGATTTAGAGGCGCGGGTTGTCCTTCTCTTGTCTCACACTGGATTTATCTCATCTTGAGTCACTTCTCCAGCTGTTTCATGTTGACTGTCTTGTTACTTCTCGTTCTGTGAGGCAGAGGGAAAGTTAAACATTCATGAAACTGGTTTTAGAGGCAGCCACTTTAAAGCATACACATTTTTCCTGTGATAAAGTTTACGCTGCTCTTTAATATAGATACAATATGTGCATGTTTCCTGATCCTGTTCCTTAAAACACATTTGAAATAAACTGTATGTGAAAGTGAGAGGATGTTGACTGGAAAAGATGCTTTAAAATAATTGTAATTTTTTTTGACATTTTAGTGTCTACCTTACAACAAAATTCATTCATGTGTAAAATCAGCATTGAAGTGGACATTATCAAGAAACTCAGGTATCAGGTATCTATTTCTCCTGGTTTTAGTTTTTTCATTTGGATAATTGTTAGGGATGCACTGAAATTGTATTTTGGCAGGCTTATATCAACTTTACTGAGTAATTTACATCAACACCTCCTTAATATCTGACTCTAGTGCCTTCACTTCTTACCTGCTGAAATAATGAGGACCCTGTGACATCACTAGCAAACTTCTGACCAGCTCAAAAGTGAAACAGGCTTTCAAACATCGTGTGTCACCCTGGTTTTAAAGGAACTTGCGGAGCATATCTAAGATTCAGAATCTGAGGATTGTCTGCACACGCCTCTCAACACCGAACTGGCTGAGCTGGCTAGCAGCTAACGGTGCTAACTCCACAACAGTGCTAACAATGGCAACAGTGTTGACAGAGCTAACATTAATCTGAAGGTGGAATCACAGGCAGGGTGCTAAACTCCTGCCAAAACACCGTCCTGCCACTGTGAGTCAGGATGATTTTATGACCAGTGAACGCCATATGAGCACAGTGAACAGAGAAGCTTTGATTATAACACAGAAGAAGCTTGACTTCATTCTCTGCCGATTATGCCAATATATCTTTGTGAAGAAAATATGGTTTACTGCTGTATTAGCAAAGCTGCAATAATCAGAATTTTTAAGCTTCTTTTAGCTTAGTGTTTCAGTTTTACAGCAAATTTACTTTAATTTCAAAAATTAAATAAAAAATTGACCACTTGACCATTAATTTGCCCTAAACAGTCACTGTACCCACTGTACATGAGCTGTTAGCTCGCAAGCAACGAATGCCAAATGTGTGCATGGTATGTGTTGGTATTCAGTTCAGCTTCTGACCGATCTCACCAGAATTCCTGGTTCTTTCTATCATATCCCTCCAGTCTCTATTCTTCTTCCTCACTTCATCATATGTTTACATCATAGTTTCATAAAGCCTAGGGATATGCATACATTTTTGCTCAATTTGAAACATTTTCACCGCACAAGAACGTGTGCTGGCATCAATTTGCATCACCCGCTTTGCTTCTTTCCATTGACTTTGTATGCAATCGTGCTGCCTTTAAAATTACTTTGTGTTATGTCTTTATACAGTCACTGTCAGCGCCTCATCAACGTTATATACACTACCTTGCTAAATTGAAACGACCGTGTACAAAATCAGCAACCAACGTAGCAGCGAAAGAGATTTTTTTCCCCTCACAAGTGAATCAGGCAAATTATATCAGAGCTGTGCCATTTGGGGGCCAAAATAAAATCATACAGCTTAAAAAAATGGTTCTTACTTCTCAATTGTAAAATGAGCAACGTGATAAACAGACTACAAGGTTTCATCAGATTTTCGCCTGTTAAGAAATGATAGATTCTGTTCAAGAATACATTTTGGCATCATAATTGGGCATTACGGGTACAGGATGTGGGTGTGACCTTCAAAAAAACCCTTCCTAACATTTGTTTTTTATTCATTAAAGGCTGACATTTTAAAGATAGACAGCTGAGATATGGTGTCAAAACAAAGCATGGATGTGTTGTTCTTTTCTCTTAGCTGTCACCAGAGTGATTCAGGAGTGTTTGATAGCAATTTCTCACAGAGCTGCTCTGTTGGCATTCTTCAAAAAGCCCTGACTACCACACTACCGCTTCACTTCCTCATACTGCTCTGATACAGCAGCTCCCTTGATGACATTTACATTTGTCTTTATTTGCCGTCTCCTTGTTTCGAGCAGATTTTTTATTCTCCTTTCATTCATTAACTTCAGACAGACGCACAACACTCACATTAAACCTATACACAACACACATCCATGCACACTTAGATTAATTACTCCAATTACCTCATATTTCTACCTACAGCCTACTGCGAGTCTCTGGAGTGACACACAGAGGATGTTTGCTGTACATCCTCTTCACGCTTGCACTCTTCCTGAGAGGAAGCAAATCATCACAACAACAATCACGTCTCATTTGTTACTTTTGTCGCTCCCTCATCCTCATTCTCCCTCTTCCTCTCTTCCTCGCTCCATCTCTCACTCCACCTGATTGCTTATCTCCTAATTGCTTTTCTATAAGTGGATGGAGTGTGTGCGTGCATGCACATCAGCTCCATGTGTGAACATGTGTGGAAGGAGTGTTCCTCAAATCTTTGGCAGTGTCGTCCTCTAAATGTCTCATTACTCCCCTCTTGGGCGTAATTGCTGCACTGAGCGTGGCTTCAGCAAGTCCCCCAGGGTGAATATAATTAAAACTATGAAATTACAAAATAAAATCATCAATTGTTATTCAGAGTAGCAGGAAAAAAGCTGAGCAGTGTGAGGGGGAAAGAATGAGGGAATTCATCCCCTCTGAGAGTACCTCCACACTAAACAGGCCAGATCTGGAAACGCATATAATGTGTTGTGTTTTTGCTGCACCAAAACTGAGCTTTTCAAACTTGCTTTGTAGAGTGAATGAACATAAACACAACAACCTCATGATTTAGTGTGCACTAGAAAACTTGGCTATATTGCAGGTGTTAATTCTATCCACGGCACTCTTTCAGCAGTAGCCATTCTCTGTCTTCAGTTTCTGTAATTATCTCTCTATATGGTAGCTCTCACCATTAGTGGCGGGGTCCGCCTTTCCCAGTGGGATTCACAGTAAACAATGCAGCATGTTATCCAGTGTTTTTAATTTATCTAATTTATATAAACCTCAGTGTTTAACTATCAGTCCCCCACAGTCGTATCAGGGCTGTATAAAGTTACTGCCAATGCAAACTGAACATTTCCTACTGCTGTTACTTCACCTTCAGCTGGTGAAACACACCTGGTACTGACGTGTTTAATTTATCGACAGCCAAAACAAATCACTGTTCACACCTGTGTCTGTTTTGTGTCTCCAGTTGACCACTTGTGTTCAGATTTCGTCACTACCTAAGTCGCTTACACAAGAAGGTCAAAGAGCCTCGCGCAGAGTTATTACTTCCATACCGTCGCTTGCTGCCTGTGTAAAATAAGCAGTTGTATCACTATAGCTGAAGCAGCAGAATTCAACAGGTGTCCTTCCACAGACCCTTTTAGGGCCGACGTCACAACCACGTCAGTTTGTTAGCTGGAGGCAAAACACAACTCGTCACCACAGGGCTGTAGGCTACACAGGAGTCTTATAATGTGGTCTCATTGTGTTATTGGGAGCCAGAATAGAAGAAGTGATGGCTCACAACTTAAATTCTATCACATACCAGCCGCCACTGCCCGTCAACAAAAATGAAGCCAACTACACTTTAATGTGATAAGACAAAAGGACTGGATGGAGGCGATCATCAAAAATGCGCGCGTGTGCAGCACACACTTCAGATCAGGTTCGGGAAAAAAGTATTTAATGTTGTAGGGATGAATAATGTTATGTGAATTAAAGGTTATCATGTCCACCTCATCAGAAAAGTGTTTACTCATTCAAGTAACACTTGCAGTCCTGAGAGTGAGTATCCTGACATGGTGCGTTCGTAAATTCAGTCTAACACTCTACACTAAAATGAGAGCCCTTTGGTAGAAGAAATAAAGCGTTATATTTCTACATGAATTAAAATTCTGACAGCGTTATGAATTTAGGAACGGTCCAGTTTGTGCCAGAGTGCACTCCTGGCACTCGAAATGAATATTTCTGAACACACCACTCACATCATCTCCCTCCATTGTCTAAAACAAGCTCACAGAACTTGCTAGCTAGTGTCTGTGGAGAATTGTTTTGCCTCTAGCTAAGCCTCGCCCACCAAAAAACATCATACTGTTTACTGACAGTAAAAAAAGGTCTACAGGGCAAAAGGCTGGACGGTCACGCAACACTTCGTCCAACTCGTTGCAAAATGGGCGAGTTACTACCATGTCCTACATTGTTGATGTAGTCCTTGAAGGGGGCCATAATGCTGCTTTTATTGTGAAGTAGTCACAGGATATATTTGTCAGCGAGGTTATTACTGACAGCTAAAACGAGAAAATAATAATTTTCTGCATTTTTAACTATTGCAGGGAAGAATAGAAACAGTCAGAAGCAGCATCAGTGAGCTGTTAGATGAAGAGCTGCAGCAGACTGGGTGAACACCTCAGCAAGGCAGCCAACTCTTTTTACTGTGTCCTGCTGTTGTGTTAAAACTACTCGCAATGTGTGCAGCATGAAACTAGATTGCAGTTGCTCATGGGATGATGGGGAACAACCAATTATTGACTGACTTACTTCTTAAAATTACATGATTTTGTTTGGTTGCACTGTAAACAGACACACTAGTTGCTCATCTGGTGTATTTCTTACTTAGAGGGAGGGACTCAAAGAGCAGCTAGTCGGGTGGCATCAGGTAGGATTTCTGATCTGCTATCATAGCACTATTTTAACTTTTTTAGGTGTCTGAAAACAGCAACAGAAGAATATGTTAATAAGAACAAATAAATTGTGAGTTCTTCTAAAATTAAAATAGTAGAAGTGATAACTGAAGAGGGCATTTTGTTTTCAAAGCATTTTCGAATTTAGCTGGTTAAAGCTGCAGTAGGTAGAAAGCCTGAAAACGGTTGATTTTTGAGTCTCATCTGAGTTAGGTTTCGTTCGTCTCCGCCCTGAGCCCCTCCTACCAGACGAGCATGCGAGTATTTTATCCTACTTTGTTTTATTTCTCCCTCTCTGATTGGTTGATGCACATCAGCACGATACTGATTCTTTAGATGCTGAACACAGAGCCACGGTGAGGTGCAGAAACCTATTGTTTGTCTCAGACCACTTGATTTACATTATGCTCAGAGGATATTATAAAACTTTTACTCAATTATGCCAAAACAATGTTGCCTACTGGAGCTTTAAGTGTGGACATAGTCTCAAACAAAACAGATACACATGGAGAAGTAGAAAAGAAAACAGGAAATGCATTTGTGTGCTGCCCATATGAAGATTTACATCATACACATGCCTTGCCTGATGTCTGACAAACAAATATGAGCATGTAATGTCTGCTGTTACTCGCCTGACATGACTTTATTTATTCAAGGGTGGTAATACGCAGACAGGCCGGTAGCATCACTGTAAAATGTGTAGAATCCCATAACACGAGGATGGCCTGAATTATCATCATCTCTGAAATATATCACTATATGCTGATGATGCAACATAGGTTACGGGTTTTATAATTCATATAGGAGTATCTTTATGTGTACAGTATATACGCATCTGTATCTACATTTGTTCATTTTTACATATACAAATCCAAGCTTGTAAAGTCGAGCGTGAATCAGTCTTAGGTGTGCAGTTGTCTCTCTGGTAGAGGCGAAAAAATAAATTAACTGACCATGGGACGTGGGAGTGCTACGAGAAGGTCCAGTGGGATTCAAATGGTTGTAACTCCACAAGTTTCAACACTGAGAGGACAAAGAAAATGTATTGGGTTTCACTACTTTCCATTTTAGTGCATAAGGTCTCACAGTGGGGAGGTAACACGTTGAGGAGGATCCTGAACGAAGTCCACGGCGGAAGTAATACCTTGTAAATTTGAGTATCATGTATCCAGACTCAAAGGGTGGGTTGTTTTTGTTTTGTTTTTTTGTAGAAGAGCGGCTCAGAGATCAGATGGTGGTTCGTTTATGTCTATCTAAAAGAGTTGTGCCATTTAAAACAACAGACGCTTAAATGTCTTCCTCTCACGTTGTCCTTGAACTCTTCTTCTCTTGGCGCCGCCCACATTGTCCTCACTCCTCTTCGACTCAGCTATAGCGCCACATTGAAGTCGGTCACCAGGAAGTCGACGTAGTCCCTCTCTTTGGTCTTGAAGGCCTCAGCGATGAGGCGTGCGGCGTCTCTGTGCTCACGGCCCCTCATGGAAACCCCGTTTACCTCCAGGATCACCTGACCCACCTTCAGCAGGCCACAGTTATGAGCTGAGCCACCCCTCTGAGAGAGACAGAGATACAGAGACAATGTGAATTTTAAGAAAACTTAATTGATTGCACAATGCACAGGCCTAGTGTCAGTACTAAATAGCAGCAAATACAAGTGATATAAAGGAATATTTCACCCCAAAATTAAAAATAAGGCCTTTGCACACTGAGTCCGTCTTTTCGTTTGAAATTATCGCATTCCTAAAAATAAAAACAACTTCACGTTTGCACACTGACACCGAAACATTGGTCTGTCATTAAAATTTTTGTTTCAATTTTCTGCATTTTCCGCATCTGTCAGAGCCTTTGGAGACGAATGACCAAGACTCGGTGAAGAAAATCTGGCGACGGGACCCAGCCACCACTAGACAGAGGAACGGGGCGCACAGAATCATTTTACAACTCAGATAGCTCACTTTCAACAGGTCTGATAGTAATATGGATGATGCTGACGAGGAGGAGGAGGATGTAGACCGCTGACAGAATGTGGAGGACCGAGAGGGAGGACAGCTCCGCCCTGTCATGCAGTTGTGGTGCTAAATGACAGACAGGGAGGGAGTGGTGACAGCCAGATAGGTAACTCCAGTGGAGAGACCCAAAGGAGGAAATATGTCTTTTAATTTTGTCACGTACTGCAAATTTTCACAACAAATAGAACCATAAAAAACATCAAAATCAGTGTGCAAGGTTTCTGTGTGTGTGATGATTTGTTTTGGATGACGGATTAAACAGAAAAAAACAGACTCAGTGCACAAACGTCCTTACAGGGAATACATGAAGAAAGCTTTGTTTTTCTCACATGCCTCCACAGTAAAGAAAGAAACAAAAAAAATAAGCTGAAAACTTTTGATGAATTGAAGTAAAAGGTGACCATCTTTAATAGCAGCAAAACTTTTTTGAAACATCAGTTTACAAACTCTCACACAGCTCGAACAGTATGTTATTTCATTCGCATTTTCACTGAAATCTTACTATTCAAAACTCTTCTGCGTAAACTGTCTCATGCATGGACAAAAAAGTGTGTGCGTTTGAACTCTTTTCCTCACAAATTCAACATTAACACAGGGTGAGAAATCAATATACAAATGATCATTTTGCGGGTGAAGTATTCTTTATGAGAACTTGCTGGGTTCATCAATTTTCTCAAATTTAGAAACTTCACTTAGGCACAAACAAAATTCACAGGTGGTAATACAAGTCACGTAAAGACTGTCTGCTGCTCTTCAAAGTGTGAAAAGACTCAGAATGCCTTAATCTGAAAACATTTGGGTTTAATGGTGCTCTCACACCTGTACTTTTGTCATTTGTCCTAGACCAAAGGAAAAAAAGAGACATAATTGCCTTTCAGTTCTTCTCTGGTTTGTGTTCACAATGACTTGTTACAAACAAGCGACGGCAACGTCATCCTAAATGATCAGCACACCAAAAATAAACTCTGGTGACTCACGACGCACTTCTGTGCTTTATATGTTTATTCATATTGTCTGATATCACAAAGAAATGACTAATAATGAGTCAAGACTGCAATCGGGACTCGTGTTTCATAAACAGTGAAGAACAGACTGTGCTGTCGAATAGTTTCTGCATTGTTGCTGTTTCTCTCTTGTCACTCACTAATATTGAGGAGCTGCCAAGGAACAGAAAGCAGGACAAAAGCTCATCACATCAGGGAAAATACACACACTCACATGATGACGCATTTATGTTCACATGGTAACCAGATGATCTTGTGTATAGGCTTATACATTATGTGTGTAGATTGGGAGATCTGAGTTCCTGATCAGCAGGTGGATTTAAGAGTTTAGCTTATAAATTTCTGCAACAATCACATATCTTTTGTCACGCAGCCCTGACATTGACCCTTACTTCCAGCCAGCCTTGATTGGATTATTTATTCTTCACCAGTTAGACTAAAGGTCCAGTGTGAAGGATTTAGTGGTATCTAGTGGTAAGGTTGCAGAGCTGTAACTTCTCCAGTTTTTGGTGACTGATGTGAAAATGCCAACGCACTACCTAGAACCAGTGTTTGGTTTGTTCTGGGCTGCTGTTGAACAACATGATGGACTCTGTGGATGAGAACCCGATCCATATGTAGATAAACGGCTCATTCTAAGGTAACAAAAACACAACAATTCTTATTCCAGGTGATTATAAACTAATCAAAACATAGTAATGAATATCATACTGATCCCCCTAAATCCTACACACTGGACCTTTAACCGGACCAAACTGGTTAGGCGTGAAGCACCAGAAATGCTGATTTTTTCGTCAGCTGGACTTGGAGTTCTGCAGTGTTAGGTTTTATTCTCAAGTGATATTTTTGTCAATGAAACTTGCCCAGAAACGGAGCAGAACAGGCAGTCATTGCAAGTTGGAGGTGTTGTTTACAAATGATCTCATCTCACCAATGTGCATTTACTCAGAACAGGTGGCATTCTCCAAACAAAAATGAGCAATTTGTAAAATCGCACTAGGAACACAGAGGAAAAATAGAGGCTAGGACGAGAATACAAAAATGTTCATGCCTGAGGCACAATAAATCTACTAACTATTATCAGTTTGAAGCCAAATAAATAAAATGTCATGCTCAATATAAAAACTAAACCCCAGAAGCTCTTTCTAATCTAATATAATCCATGAAGACATAAAAAAACACAAAACATCTCCTCCCTCGTCTTGTACATGTACAACAGCAGAATAATATAAAATCAAATCATATATGACAACATGAATGTAATATATGTAATGTATAAAAATAAACAGGGACATGTTTCTGGTTGCTGTCTTTGTTTGGTTGAAGAAATATGGTCGCAGCTCATGCAGACGCTTAAAAATCCATTTTACTTCACAGCAGACAGAATATTTTTCATACCAGCAGGAGTCTTTCATGGGTCAGGAAATTCCATCCAAGAAGTGGTAAGTGTTGTTTGTATTTCTGTCTGTGATCGAATGTAATCATCATGGCAAAAATCTCAAAGGTAAAGATGATGATTACATCAAAAAAACCAACTGCAGTCCTGCCAGAACGAAGCCCATTTATTTCAGCACCTCAAAGGCCCTAAAAAGAGTTTTTACAAGAGTCTGAGGGCTTTACTTTGGTTCCATTACACCAAAGTAAACAAGGTCCTCTCTGCTCCCAGGCTAGAATTTAAACATCATGCTATAAATATGACAGGGACTTCATTAGCATATAGAAATAGAAACGTCCTTTAACAGCTGCAAAGACACAAATACACAGACACACTCTCCTGCAGTCTGGCCCTCAAAGCACACAGTAAAGGCTCAGCAGCAAAGCTTCGTGCCTTTAGAAAGAAGCGTGTTATCAACAAAATGAAATGCTTTCTCCTGACCGGCAACACTTCGCTCTCGCAGTTACATCCTTACACGTTATATGTGATAAGAAAAATGCTGTCTTGACACCCTGAGACGTGCACAGGGCAACGCTCACAAAACACACAAAGTCTCATTTGTTGAGTACGTCTCAGCTCTTGGTGAAATCAGAAGACTCCTAAATGAACCAGCTCAGCTAACAAGTCCCACAAGTATCGGTAAAAGTCTGGAATACCATTAATTTCAGTATCCTTGCCCGCAGTTTGACTCGCCGAACAGAGGTGATTAGCTTCTGTGTGAAGTAAAGCCTCTCTCTGCTCTGGAGAGCTCACCCCACCAAACAGATATTCAGCATACCTGATGCCACTTTTGCAGCCCTGTCTCCTAGAAACTACGTTTATATACAAATAATTTTAAGCAGCAAATACATTTTTGAAGGACTGCCAAGGGAATTATATTCTATTAACATAATGAGTAAATGTTGCTAATTAACATACCTGGCAAACACAACTGAAACTGCTACTGAACATTCAACAAAATCCTGACAGTTTTTTTTAATGCCAAACTAGGCAATCTTGCATAGCAGCATCCATTTGTAATGAGTACAGCATTAAAAAAACAAAGAGACCCTTTTTTTCCAATTTAACTGAAATCATGATGTTTTCGTAACCTCAACCAAAAGGCTTTTATTACCTGGGATTCTGATGTCACACTCCAGTCCAATCGGCAGAAAAAGATGTTGGCATTGACATTGGCACGTTTCATACGCATATTATTAATGTTTCTAAACTGACAATATATATACATGCTGGCTTTGTCATTGGAAGATGGATGGTGGATGGCGTATCACCTAGGCGAGATGCCTGCCAAGCTTCAGACCACTCCTCCAAACTAACCTAAAAGTCACCAGTTGCTTTTTTAGTGAGTCATTGCTGTGTTTCCAGCAGCTTTTCAGCCCCCAAATGCGGCCATTTTTTTAGCAACCCCTTGGTTTTTTTCCCACCAGATTAGTGCCATGAAAATCAGTCATTCTTCAGCAAATCACCGCTGTGATTCAAGCAACTTTTCAGACCCCAAATTTGGGTGTTTTCAAAGACTTGTCACTATGTTTCCAGTGGCTTTTCAGCTCCCAAACGTAGCTGTTTTATTAGGGACCACAGCTCTGTTTCTAGCAGCTTTAACCCCAAATGTGGGTGTTGTTTAGGGACCTGTCACTGTGTTTCCAGCTGCTTTTTAACCAACAAACATGGGCGTTTTTTTAGCAACTCCTTGTTTTTTTTTTTTTCCACCAGATATAGTGCCATGAAAACCAGTTGCTTTTTAGAGAATCACTGCTGTTTCCAGCTGCTTTTTAGACAACAAACGTGGGTGTTTTTCAGCAACTTCCGCTTTTTTTCCCACCAGGAATAGTGCCACAAAAACAGTTGTTCCTCAGCAAATCACTGCTGTGTTTTCAGTGCTCAAATATGGGTGTATTTAAGGATTTGTCACTCTGTTCCTGGCAGCTTTTCAGCTCCTAAATATGGGTGTTTCATTGAGGACAGATCACTCTGTTTCTTGCAGCTTTTCAGCCCCCAAATGTGGGTGTTGTTCAGGGACCTGTCACTGTGTTTCCAGCCGCTTTTTAACCAAACAATGTAGGGGTTTTTCAGCAACCCCTTGCTTTTTTTTTGGGATAGGGTAGTCTTATCCACAGTTACATACTAGTGTGGTGAAAATAGACAGAACATACAGTCATTCAATCATATGAGATGGGAGATTTTCCATAAAATTAATAAAAGGTTGCCATATTTGTAGAAAAAGTGTATTTTATTCTTTAGTGAGAAAGCTTTTTTCTCTAGAGGTATGCAACTGTTCACTTCTGAGAGCCACAGTCCCATAGGTAATGGGAGAACTGACATCCACCTCATTGCAATGCATCTTTTGGCAATAGCCAATAGGATTTCTGTAAGCTTAATGGAATGGCTATGTCTGATATTAGAATTTAAAAGGTTGCCCAAAAGGCATACTTCCGGATCCTTTGAGGAAGTGACTCCATGGATGTGGACAGGGCATCACAAATCCCCAGCCAGAGGCCTTGTAGTTTACTACCATGCTAGGTGGAATGAAGGAAAGTGCCCTCAGCTAGACCACATCAAAAGCAAAGGGGTGATAAATTGGGGTTGAACCCATGAAGCTTGGAAGAGGTGAGATAAGTCTGATGGAGAAACCTAAACTGATTTATCTATATCCAAGTGGTTTTTAGCGCTTATAACTAACCACATGTTAATTACAGTGTTGCCAAAACTTAAAGTTTTAACGTCTCTGCTTCATAATAACCTGTGCTTTGCAGAAATGTACAATGGCAACAATTTCTCTGACGACTGGGTTGTTCACTCCTGAACATTGTATGTAGTGTCTCATTCAATCAAAGAAACATTGTCTCTGAATATAATCCAGGCAGCGGTTACATTATCACCCTAACTCAATTATGAATGCAGTTTAGTAATATCTAACCGGTATTTCAAGGAGACAGGTTTGCCTTTTGTTTCTCTACAGCAAATCTGAATAAAAAGCCATATTTGTTTAACTTATCTGCTTCTCCGTTAAGGTCACATGCAGAGGACAGATATGAGTGATGGAGTCAAGGCTGCTGTTCTCTCTGCCGTCTGAAGTGGAAATCACCAGCTGGCTTCACATTTATAATCACAGCCAAGGCTGCTCCGACCAGTTTTTGTCTAAATTACCTCCATTATACATTCAATATGGACGTCCATTACCAGCTTTAACTGCCAATGCAAGATGCAGTGTGTTCCTTATGGTGAGAGGTAAATTAAATGGCCTCTGTGTGCCTTTTGAAACAGTGTAATTACAGCTTGGGCAAGGATCTGGATGTGGAAACATGGTAGTTTGTGGATGAGCTGATTGAGCGAGGCTTCATGTTGATGACTGGTTAGTGATTGGCTGTGCCGCCCTGAGCCAATCACTCTCTCCTCAGCCTGCTTCCAAAACACACCAGCATCAAAAGGAGACCATATTTCCAAGATAAAAAGAAGTGGGTGGTTTCAGCTA
Source organism: Epinephelus cyanopodus (assembly GCA_026686955.1). Lineage (NCBI taxonomy): Eukaryota > Metazoa > Chordata > Actinopteri > Perciformes > Serranidae > Epinephelus > Epinephelus cyanopodus. The sequence goes on along the minus strand of CM048932.1, from coordinate 28,307,360 downwards.
TTTCGACTTCCTGCTTAACCAAACCTGAAACATATTACAGTTGATAAACCCAGTGCAGACTACAAGCCAAGCACCAAACAGCAGACGGACACAGTTATCGACTAGCTGGTGAAAAAGTAAAACACTGAGCAGTCGGTGATGACCAAAGCAGAGCTAAAAGGATGGTTAATGGTTGAAAATATTCATCCAGTGGACACAACCCAACTCCAAATGATCATGTTGCTCTGTGTCTGCTGGATGTCTACTTGCTGACATGTTCGCACTAGCAACTTTATATGGAAATAAAACGTCAGAGCAGTGTGTCCATCAGCTTGTCGGGGAGTTCTTCTGCCACTCAGCAGCCATAAGTATACACTTATGCTGCTTTTTCAAAAAGAGGAAAGAAATCACAGGTTGCACATTCTTGTGATTTAAAAGCACACAAAGTGAGACTCATGTATTCCCGTCACTTCCATGTTCTCCACCTGTCTCCGACAGCTGACCTCATTACGTTCAGCTTCGATGGCTGAAAACATCAGCAGTGCCTTTCAAATCAGGACCGCATCACCACTGAGCCTACAACAATTACCCTGAGCTAGCAGAGCGGTCGGTCGTCGTGATCGGAAGACGGCAGTGATAACAGGCTGTCGCTTTAGGAGGGGTGATGGGGACTGATAACGGCCAACTGGCCGCCAGCAGCTTACTCATCTGCACTTCATTCTCAGCAGCCGTGATTGAGGTGACTTGAGGCGAGGGCCCTTGTGCCCAGACAGATAGGAAATACAGGAGCTAAAGGTTTGCGGTATCACAACTCAACTGCGCTTACTTCCAATACTGAAGAGAAACGATATCATACAGGGCACTGACTTTAATATGATCCATCCCCAGGATAAAACCGATGCCCATCAGAAGGTCAGAAACTAAATGAATGGGGTTTTCAAAGCAAATGTATCATTCTGATGCTTGGTCCTTACTAGAGGAAGTACTGAGGTTGCGTGCCTTGCTCAAGGGCCTAATAACATTGAGTTAGCCTCCCCCAGGTGGCAGAGCAAAGTTTTCACCGAGCACTTCTCCACCCTCAAAACTAAACGTGCAGGAAGTCTTCCTCCATTTATGAAACAAGTGTCCTCGAGGCTACCATGTTATTAATGTCTCTAAATAACTGTGAAGCTACACAGTGTTATTGTTCAGGGAAGCAGCACTGGTGTCATGTAGCTTGTGGCTTTGTGGCTCGTGATCGATAGGGTTTGCACCTCAGCAAAACCGAAGTTTGAATGGAATCTATGCAATTCCAAAAATGTGGAGCGCTAATTGGAGACCCAGACATAATTTTAACCCGATTAAAATGTCAGTCCGCTCGCCTAAATGGTTTAAATGAACTCTAACTCTGCTCAAATGAGCTCGTGAAATAAATTTTTACCTTGTTTCGGGGAGATTTACTGGACCTCCTCACACCACAGTGAGAAAGCACCAATTTCCTCCGCTATTATCCATAGCAATTAGCTGCCCTTTTATTTTCATTAGTCTCTCACTTGAGTGTCTGTGAGGTTGAGAGAAAGTAGTTATAGGTTGACCAATTTCAGTGACTTCATCTCGAGTGTAACTTTCTTGCTCTGCGTGCTTATATCACACACAGTACTGGAATGAAGGGAGGTTTCCCTGACTTGCATAACAGTGTGGAAATTGAGTGAATGCGCACACAGCTGCAGTGCTGGCCTTCTTGAAAAGTAACTGTTTGCTCTTTTCTTTCAACAGTTTAATGGCTTAATTATTGTCTAGAGATAAACAGGATGCAGCTTTTAAAAATATATGCGAGAGCCTTGAGCTGGTTATCTCCTTAACTGAAAATATACTACTATACTACCACTGCTACTGACTTACATTGTAATGTCTTGCCTGTACTACAGAGCTGGTGCTTTGCAGCTAAGGAACATGTAGTAAAGCTGCAGCACTGATATAAAATCAGCCAAGCTGTGTTTCTCGCTCCAGGAGACAAGAACAGAATCACATACATCAGATAAAAACAGGGAGAGAACCCAAAATCTAATCTACCTGCTTTTGTTTGGGAATTTGTGTCTCGAGAACTGATGGGAACAACTGCAGGAATAAAAATACATTTGTTTACCAACCCAATTACCAGAATTAATGTTGGTATGGCAGGTTTCTACAAGCCTCAGATATGTTACATTTACATTTATTATTATTAGGGCTGTAATGGATATATTGAAACTCTGCATTTTTAACAACGCTGTAGTTAATGTGTGGTTAGGTTGAGGCGCAAAAACCACTCAGTTCTAGTTAGGAAAAGATCATGTTTTGGCTCTAAGTACTTGGTTTCATGGCTAAAAAGCTGCTAAAAACACAGCAATGTTTAAGTAAAAATACTTGCTTTTAATGGCACTATACCGGCAAAAAATACAGATATGTCTCGGTAAAACACAACTGCTGTTTGTGACACTACCCCAACAGAAACGCACCGATGTCTCAGTATAAAACAGCTGCCTTTTGATGCAGCGCATCAGTAAAAAACAACCGATTTTGTTAGTTGTTGGTCTTGAACAGTGGTCTGCAGCATCTTGCCTGGGTGCCTTGCCATCCCAATCCCCTCTACCTTCCAATGACACAGTCAGCTCATGTACATGCAACTAGACCTATGTCACTTTATAAATATTGATATGTTACAGCATATCCATGGTTTGTAGAAACATACAAGACCGTGTGTTCGGTTTAGTGCCAATTTAAAGCTTCCCACAACCACCTTCCCGCCACCTACACAGCCACTAAAGACCCAAACACTGCATCCATCAACAAATCCAGACATCCACTTCCTCATCTGCACAAATCCTCCTCGACCCTCCCCTCCTTATTAACACTGCTCTCACTTCTTTTGCATCCTTCACTCACACTCGCCGCCCTTTCTTTCAGTGCAGTCTTTGATTCTGAATGTGCTGATTTTCAATCCTTTTATCCCTCCCCTCGCAATCAGCAGCCCCTTTTTTTATTTCAATCACCACCTCTGTGGAGTGGGAGGCTGACAGACAGCTTTGAACAGAGTGTGGACTGTAGTCTGTGGCTGCTCGCTGCTCTGATCTCTAAATTGTAACTCCTGGCTTCCTCTGTGGTTAGGAAATGATTAGCGCTACAGATAGTCCTGAGCTAATGCAAGGCTTTGTTGACTAGCAAATTACCACGGCAGACAAATATATGCACATCCAGTCACAGTAATAGCTTCCCTCAGAGGTGACTAACCTGTCAATTTCTGGATTTCACTCTGTGCAGCCAGAAGATCTGAATTTCCAGTATTTTTCAATGCAGACATGCAAATTTAAAATGTGTGAAACGTGTGACTCTATTCAGGCTCTTCATTAACTAAACATGAACATATCTGAACCGAGCCTGACTGTTGGCTTTGATATAAAAGCTGCTGTATAATCCCCCATAGGTGGTGCTGTCTTTATTCTTAAACAACAACTTTATACCAATTGCTTCATACTGAAAAAGTAATTGCAGTGAATTGCCAGAGTCTCCAGGCAGTCAAGCCTTTTCATCGAGGCCATTAATGTTGCCATCATCTTTGTGTGAGCCCCAGCGAGGACAAGATTAGCAGGAATCTCAGTGTGAGTTCAGCTGCAGTGTGAATCTCTAAATACCTTAAAGGACATCAAATCCCATCTGGAAAGTGGGCGCATGGTGCCATCACAGAGAATCAAAGAAGGCACCAAGGATATAATAAACAGAGGCGACAATGTGAGGAGAATATTCACCAAAACTGAGCCGACTGCATTTTAAAGGTCTCACATTATGATCATTTTCAGCTTCATACTTGTATTTTGGGTTTCTACTAGAACATATTTACATGCTTTAATGTTCAAAAAACACATAATTTCCTTCATACTGACTGCCTGAATGTACCCATATTCACTGTCTATCTGAAATGCTCTGTTTAGCCCCTGTCTTTCTAAAGGGATAGTGCACCCAAAAATGAATATTCAGCCATTATCTACTCACCTATATGCCGAGTGAGGCTCAGGTCAAGTTTTAGAGTTTTAGAGTTTTAGAGTTTTTCAGACCCTCTCTAAAAGAAGCCTACTCTGATTGGTCAGTGTTTCCGGGTCTTCCACATCTACAGTCTCAGCATCTCAGCACTGTCATCACAGTCAAGGGAATCACTGTCACATCTGGATGTCCAGGTTACTTTTACTCCACTGCATTTCCAGTTTAAAATATATACTCTGACTCCAATACATCTCTATGTTTTATTCCAGCATCTATTTATTTCTATGTCCTAAGCATTTTTATTACTTCATTACTACAAGCTAAAAACAATTGCAAACAATTGCTTTCAAAGCCACAGTTAAGTTTCAATATCCAGTTAAGCCCAGGCTGCATGTCAGATTAGATGCTACATGCGAGCTACGACATTCCTCTCTACAATGAGAAGGACTTCACGGTGGGAGCAGGAGGTGACGTCCCACAGCAGAGAGGGTGAGACATGTGTCAAGGAGATAAAGATTTGTGACAGGTTACTGCTCTGCTGCAGTGTGTCAGCCCTGGAAAGTCAAAGCTTTTCTTTAAATCCTTGAAGTTGTCAAGAAGACCTTGTTTTTCTTCAGCTGTAATGTTGGCCCAATTTTTAAGGTGGTGTACATGTTAGTAAGAATTAAACTCACTTTTTTATTACCAGCATTTATTTGTTCTTTTACTTTTAATTATTAATTATATTCAGTATAATAAGATTACTTTGGTACTACAGTAAAGTAAATATCAGATACTTTATTCAATTTTAATGTGTGACTTTGAGATTTATTTTCTGGTAAGGTATCTGTACTTTTACTCAAGTATGGCTTTCAAGTGCTTTATCCACCATCTGACATTTTATTTTCTGTGGTCCTTTGATAGCAAAACTAAACTAGACTATAACTAAATGTACCAGCATGGAAGCTAAGTTAAGCCAAGCTGTCGACAGGCCACCTAAAAAGACCCTCCTTAAAAAAAATCAATGCCAGTTTAAGTGTGTGTGCTATACTTGGAATACTTTCACTGCTTTACCCTACATACTAACTGACTGAGGCAGCGGTAATCCAGCACCTCCCATGGACGGTCTCAGTCATAAAGGGCCATCTGATGAAAAGATAAAGCAGTGAAAATATTCCAAATATAGTGTACACTTAAACAAATGTTAATTGTTTCCAATGGGCCTTTTCTTAACTAACCAAGTGGGGTAGTGTTTGCTCAGCGCCATTTGACTTTAAATATATGACGCTGGGGTTTGTGACTCAGTCTATAGACCATTTTAATGGAATGGCATTGTTAGGCAACAGCTTGGGTCCATGTTTACTTCTTGTCAGCTGATGTCATCCACATACTGTACACTGCAAAAATTGTAACAGGAAGTTCAAAGAATGCTTATGTTTTAAGTGTGAAACGGTTTGTATGGTAAAGTTGTGACATCACAACTTCATAGAAGTCCTGATGGCTTATTTAAAGGCACAGTTTCTGAATACAGACTGTGTGCACTTTTCTGTAGATAAGGCATTTTAGTACTTCAAGAGTATGTGTATGTATCACCTACACCTGCTTTATATTAACAAAAAAAAGTAAACCTGACTTTTAAGTGTATGAGACCTTAAGGACACTGGATTCCCTGCAATTCATCATTTTGTTTTCTTCCTGACTCACCTGTATTGTGACAATTCGTGGCAGCGGCTGTCGAGTGTTGGCTCCACCTTCAATGGCAATACCCAGAGTGCTGGCACTTTTTGCCACCCTCACTAGTGTCGAGGTGGGCTCCAACAGCCCCGGCTAAGGTAAGGGAAAGAGAGGGACGGGGTCACAAGTTATCAAATCAGAAGAGCATCATGCATATTTATAAACAACATTATAAACAACTACGTCTGCGTCTCCTTTGTGCCACTGTGCATAAAGACTGTATATGTTTCTGCCTTTGTTTATCTAAGGAAGAGCTTTGTTTTCTCCGAGCACACATACCCAAGAGGCTTCTCCGCGGATTTACACATTCATAAAGGCCACGACTCTATTAACATGCACATATTCAATCCTGGTGACATATTCATGAATGAGCATTCATGCTTAACAGCCTCACAAGTCAGAGGACAAAATAAAACTACCATTTGAAAATCTGTTTTACTCACTTTTAACAAGGCATCTCTGCATGTTTTCTATTATTTAGACACCTCTTATAAAGCTTCTCTTCCACTGGCTTCTGTAACCACAGAACTAGGGGGGGAGAAATACTCCAAAACAAGGGGGCAGACACAGACACGCATTCACGGCTGAAATACATGAGACATGGAAGCCACGCGACACGTCTGCAGAGCACGCCTAAAGCAGAGTGTATTTATTATACTTCACTGAAGCTGCTACACTGACCGTGGAATCTCATCTCTTTTTTGGTCTGGTGATCTGGTACTAAAAGGTGGAGCTGTGAACACTGCAGTCTGTTGATTGGTCAATAGAGGACGGCCACTCTGCTCAGGGCTGAGTTGTGGCTGGTTTTGAGGCTCCTGTAACCACTGTTCATACTGTGGAGACTGTAACTATAAAATGAAAGGATGGTTTGTTGCCTCTTGCAGCAACTGCAGGCAGAGTAACAAAATAACTGCCGGTAACTTTTAAGGTGGAACGTTAACTTGCAATGTTGCTCAGTGCATGAGTTGACGACGTGAATCAATCAACACACCTTAAATTTCACTGGAACAACTTTGACCATTACTTTAGTTTTTATTTGACAAACACTTTTAGTAATTAGTGGATCTTCAAGCGTTTAAAAATTATATATCAATTTCAACCGGATTATGTGACTGTATATCCCAATCCTTACTCCTGTGGGCTCAGCAACACTAAACCACTGAGCTTGCCAGAGAAGGACTAAATGCACAAACCTGCTATTTCTAAATATATAAATGGGGTTTAACATGCTGCTAAAGCCTCATGTTAGCAGTAGCTGATTAATGCTAACACAATCCCCTTTGTTAAAACAGGTTGTTTCGGCTTTACTATCCTGAGCAACAGCAGACATTTATCTATCTTAAAATATGGACAAAAAATCCCAGAAACATGTTTTAGCTGTTTTCATAAAAGGCAGATAAAGTCTCTTGAGGCTGCAGGAGCCGGTGGAACAGCCAGCAGAGGGGGCTTAACTTTCTTTATACCACCGAGCACATGGGAGAAGTTTGCCTAGAGGCCCAAATCTATTAATTTAACCCAAGCCTTGAATTTTTTCCCCTAACCTTAACCAGGGAACCATTTTTGACAGACAACCCTTGAGGCAAACAGTTTAAATACACAAATTGGTTAGCTCACCTTCACTTTGACCTTCTCTAAAACACGACATGTAGCTTGCAATAATTTCTTCAGTGAATCGGGACCAAATTACCAGCTCACTACACAATTCTGCACCAGTTAATGTGCTTTGTGCTTTGATTGACGTAATGAGGGGCAGACGATAACAAGCCTTAATCAAATGTCTTCCTGTAGTTCATTTAGGAAACTTTTATGAGCACATCACTTTTCTCTTTTCAGCACACTCAGGAGTAAACAGGAGGTAAATGTTCTGCTCGTCGGCAATAAAATGCAGCTTTTTATGATACAAAGTCGATTCAGCCTTCACACTTTGTGCCTAATAATTTTTAATCTAAAACAGACACTGAATCTAACGGCCCTGTCATCATAGACAATCAGGGTACTCCCATCCTTACTTGTTGTCTCTTCCATCAATCAATAAGAACCAGAGAGCGCTTTGAGAGTTTCATAACGCTACACCGCGGTGAGCGATGAAACAAATGATGGATCATGTGACTGAATGAATGACATGAGTGAGAAATAAACAAATGAGTGAAACAAAGGAAACAGTCTGTGTGAGCAAACAGAGGGAGGAGAGAAGAGATCACGGTTAGGTTTGAGAGCAGATTCTGGAGGAGGATTAGTAATAAAGTACAACAATTAATCAACCTGTAACTCTGTTTTCTTTTCAGCTGACACACACACACACACACACACACACACACACACACACTTGTACTTCTGTACTTGTGAGGACCCACGCTGACATAGTAATTGATTTTCTACCCCATAACTCCAACCTTAAACTAAAACTCATTCTAGCCATACCCTCAAAAGTACAGTTCACCCCAAAATGAAAAATATAAACTTTTCCTCGCACCCGTAGTACAATTTATCAGTTTAGATTATTTTGGTGTGAGGTGCCAAGTGTTGGAGATATCGGCTGTAGAGATGTCTGCCTTCTCTCCACTATAATGGAACTGGATTGCACTCTTGCGGTGCTCCAAGAGCCGAAAGAAAACATTCAAAAAACCCAACAGCAATGCCTCTTTCCAGAAATCATGACCCATTTACTGAAGATCAGACCTTGCTGTGAGCAGTTTCATGCAGCATTGTTCAGATACAGATACAATTATCAGATATTCCTCTTTGCTGCTCTGAAACAGAAACCTACACAAAGAGTTGCACTGTGCAGCCACTAGCAACTACAGGCGAAAAAGAGCAACAGCTCTACTATGAGATATCTCTCCGGATGTCTCTAAGGCTGAACCCAGCTACCCTACTGAGGAAACTCATTTCGTATCTGTGACCTCATTCTTTCGGTCATTAACCAGAGCTCATGACCATAGGTGAGGGTTGTGACATAGATGGACCAGTAAATCGAAAGCCCTGTCTTCCGGTTCAAACCGCCGATCCATCTCACGCTCTATTCTACCCTCACTCATGAACAAGACCCAAGACACATGAACTGCCTCGCTAGGGGCAGTAATCTACTCTCTGCAGCTCACACCAAAACAATCTAGACTTATCAATAAGACTACAAAAATTCATATTTTTGATTTTGGGGGAAAAATTGAGAAGCCTATTACTCTCAGAACCCTTGAAGAAGTTTGGACCCAACAAAATGTCTGCAAACCCCCCCCCCACAATTTAAAAATATTGTCATGTTCAAAACATATGTTCACTTTCCAAAAATGTCCCCAGTTTATTAAAATGCTCTTACTTTCTAAAATGTTTAAAACAAAGTGTTCTCACTCTCCAAATGTGTTTTGGCTTTCCAGAGATGTCCCCACCTTCCACACGTTACCGTGACATTATTCTCAAATATTTAACTCAGACCGGTCCTCACAAAGACAGAACCAAAACTGCACACACATCCAGTCTAATTGAAAACATTTATCATTCCCCAGAGTTTAACAATGAATCCACTCATCCATCCACGTTTGGCTCTGAATCACCCCCTCACCGGTTTGGAGGGGTTGTCCCCCCCGCCCCCCTGGGTGTCTCGAGGGTGGCGAGTGCGTGAGGAATGGGGGCTGCTGTCTTTGCTGACGTGTCCTGACTCAGCTATGTCCACCCCGCTGTCCTCACTGAGGGTCTGGCCGCTGTCTGACAGCTGAGACAGGGCACCACCTGAGGGTAAACAGGCAGACACGCCATGATGATGGGAAACTCAACACACCATCTCACTGTTTGTCCTTTAAATCTTATTGTATGAAAGCAATATAAAAGTTCTACTTTTTTAATGATTTTAATCAACGTCTACTTCAACTTTAGAAGAAAAAAACATCCCAGATTTTTAGATTTACCCTAAAAAAGATCAGATTTTAAGGTCTAATACAAGATTAAAAGCTTATTAAGATTAGTGATGTTTTGCATGTGGTGGCAATCGTACACAGTGTTCTGGGTAATTGCTCATTTCACCACATTAAGCCAAAGTAAATACAAATTTGGAAAGATTATACATGTGATATTTATACACATCTTCTTTATTACTGCAGCTGCATATTTCCGCTTTGTACCGCAGAGAGTGACAATTAGTAAGCTTTAGAATCTGGCCAGTATCAGCTGCAGGATCTAATCTGAATGTGTCATAATTACCACAAACACTTAAAAGGAAACTTTAGGTGAGACACACGACTTTTTGTACTGCAAAGCTCATATGTATGTACATCTACAGTCCACGAACACATTCACAATACAGGCAGCTCCAGTACAGTGATAATAACTAAGTATGCCTGTGTCATTGGAGTCGTTTGGCTGTTATTGTCACCTTACACTAAACTGGTGACTGAGGATAATCTTGCGAATTCTGGAGAAAAAAAGGGTATTGAAGGTCATGTAAATTAGTTAAAAAAAAAAAAAAAAAGACTTAATTTTTTATTTATAGAAAAAAAGTCCTAATATTTATATAATATATATTTATGTATTTTTTAACTTTTTATTTTGGCCGTTGAACATTATGTTCTGATATCTTTATCGTCCTTTAAACACATAACACATTTTTTCTGTTCTGTTAATTCACATGTACAAATCACTACTTTAAGGGACTGAATTATGAGGTTCAAGGGCACATGTTTCTCATTTGTTGGCATGATAGTATCACTGTCCATTAGCAGAAAAAATTATGATTAACAGTTTAGCAAATGTATTACTTAACACCGTAATTACTTTACATCATCACTCTCCAGACTGTGAAAAAGTATGAGATCAAACATTCTCTCCAAAATAAAATCTTTCTGTTGTTGTTGTTGTATCTTTCTGTCTCTCCATGTGTATATAAGTGTATATTTTTTTAGTCACTGACACACATAATTGTAAAAATGAAAATTTGTTTATGAATACAACAGGTTTTATTTTTTTAACTTACTGGGATTAGGATTTCCTCTGTTTGGCCTCCAACTTTATACCATATTTTTTTTAAAATATAGGCTATGTAGACTGTGTTATACGGGATACACTTTATAAATTGTATAATTTTAATATTTAATATTTGTTTGGTGGTTCTAAATATGGCTATTTCTGTTGCTCTCAATGTACATTTTTCTATTTATTTTATTTAATTTTTTATGGTCCATTTTTTCATCAATCTTACTATTTAAGATGGTTAAGCACACCTGCCATCATAGAGCTTTTTAGCCTATTGATGTGCATTATGTATAAATGTAGGTGTGGTTTTCTCTTCTCTGCTGCTATTCTGTGCCTTAAATTGTTACAATTGAATATTTCTAATTTTGTTTTTGTTGGTCAGATAGAAAAAGCAATTAGGAGATTTAAATTTGAGCGCTGGGATATTGTGATTGTTATTTTCTAACATTTTATACATAAATGGCTAATATAATTAATTTTAGTAATACTTTCCATATTAATAAGTAATTTCAAAAGAACTACTAGTTGCAACACTCTATGTCCCTCACCTCGAGCTTGGGGCAGCGGCCGCACCTCATTGACGTCAGGCTCTGCGTTGGGCCTGTGAACCTCCACTGTAACAAACTGTTGTTTAGAGCCAGGAGTGGAGCCGGAAGCTTTGGACATGGACACTGGTTTAAGAGGCAAAGAAGGGGGAGGAGGAGGAGCAGGGAGTGGAGGAGGAGGTGGAGGTGAAGGGGACGGGGCAGCAGGTTTGGTGCCTCTGCTGGGGGACTGGACTCTGGGGAAAGGGCCGATGTTGTGCTGTGTGACCATGGACAACTGAGCAGCTGCTATGTGCTCTTTCTTGAACGGTACCGGGGGATCTCTTTTTTTGATGACTGCGTAGTCCCGAGACGGGTCCCTGGGATGTTCTCGTTTGTGGTGCAGTGCGGGCGAGGCGGGGGCGTGTCCTGGCTCTTTGCTGTGGTTGTGAGAGGCCGGGGCTGTGAAGTACAAGCCTGAGTGGGAGGATTCGGATGAGGGGCATTTGTTGAGCTGATCTCGTCTAGTAGGGCGCCTCTGCACCCCGGGTGGGGGCGGAGGCTTGAAGGAGGGGGGAGACTCAGCTGTGTTGGACTGTACGTCGTCCTGAAGTGAGAGGATATATTCATTATTGATTAAGGGTGTGAAAGTGTATTATGGAACAATATACTGCAATACAAAATGTGACCACAGAGCATGAATTATGAAGCTAAAATATTTAATGCAATAAATCTGATCAGCACTGACTCATTTTTGTTTGCATAAATTGATTGCCAGAGGGGGCAATATTATTTCATCCATTAACACTGTCAAGTGTCAGAGTTCTAACTACTGAGTAAAATATTCACAAGCTTAAAGTCCTGGAGAAATGTCTCACCTCATGACTGTAAAATCAGTTTAATTACAATTTGTGGAAGAATAAGAAGTTTGTAGAACATTTATTCAATTTCAGATTCTGTAAGATGACACTGATGTGTTACTTATTCTTCATTTCACTGATACGCAGAAAAAGATCTGCTTGGTTGCTTCACACCTTTTCTCATTTACAGTACCTCTAGCTGTATGTAGAGGCGAACTAGTGTCAGGATTTGGTTTTAATTTGTCCAGATATTGAGATATCTGCGTTCCACAAAAAAATTCTCACTCCCAGCTCATCAAATATAAACACTCTGGCAATGGCCTCACACGTCAAACTATGACACTCCAGGTACCCTCCATCAGTTCTGGTTGCTCAAAGACGACATGTCAATTTATGCTTGTAACATGCGTTGCATCTTTTCAAAATAAAATTCTGATTTCACAAGACGTGTACAGCTTCTACTCATTAAAGACATATAGTCTCTTTTCAAAATAAACTTAGAACATAGATAAAAAAGGTTCACTTCCTGAGGTTTAGGCCACATGATTAGGTAAGAAAAATACATTATATGTGTATAATAAATGTAGTGGTTCCCAACTGGTGGGTCGCAGTCCAAATGTGGGTCGTGGGCCCATTCTAAGTGGACCACAAGAGACTCACAATACGAACGTAATGTAAGCCACATATGTCACGTGTGCTACACATACTAGCACACTATGTTGTGTAGTAAAATAACTTGATTGACTTTTGGTTTCACAAGAGACGCAAACAGCAGTCTCCTGGGTGAAAGTCCAAGGTTTGTTTGACCCATTCACTTCCTCTTTCGCCTGCCTTATGCGGACTTTCTCACTCTTTATACTACAACACTTGCTCAAAGCGTCAAAAAAAGTGACCGCCCAGTGCGTCTCATACCGCCGATAAAGGGTGCCTTGGTGCTTTAGCATCTGACGCTGAGGGCTACTGACAACTGACTGACGTATATGGCGAGCTAGGAGTGAGACCGTGTTGGTCTTCTATTTGATTTCTGCAGCCACTCCAAAACAATTGAGGTGAATGGAGTTTAGTTTATTGTGGAGTTTTAATGTTGACAACATCCCTTTAAGAGATGGCAAAAATTTGCAGATTTAATATCTAAATATTAAACAGTCAGAGTTTAGTTTAACTACCAACTTTGAACCCTGTGTATCTGAATGACTTTATAGTGACACCCCTAATTTGTAGCATGCTTAGAAAGAACATTTTAAGGCAAAGTTTAATCCCAGTGACTCCTGTTAAACCACCAGTTGCAGTGACAGTAACAATCAACTTGAAAACGTTTACAAACCAGGCTGACACGTAGCTGCTTGTTGTTTCCATCCCGATCCTGTGTTTCAGTGTAACTCAAACAAAAACTGAACAGTGGGATGAACACTGACACATGGAAAGACAGCAAAAAAAAAAGTTTACAAAAGAAAAGCAAGATATGATTTGAGTGACAAGTAGCCTTTGATGACAGCAGACTAAAAGCTTTCTCCTTGACCTCCCTCTTGTCTCCTGCTGCTCGGGATAAACAGATGAGACCTTTCGATATCTCTTGTTGCTTTGGAAACTGCAGAATTTCTTTTACCCTGAGGTGCGACTGTAAGCTCTTCCTTTTTTTGCACAGATGGAGAGGTAAGAAGAGAATTGGACATGCCAGTTGGCCTATACTGATCACTTTCCACTTTCCAGACAACAAAGAAAAAAGAAAGGCTACGTCGGCACTTACTCTCACAAAGCTCTACTTGTCCTTTTTTCTCTCTTGTTCTCATTTGGTGCAAACACTTGTTCCGCTCCAGCTCAGTCTACAATACAAACCCTGCAGGTCAGCTACATCTCAAGCACCTCCATCTGTCCCAATCCCCCCCTCTTTTTTTCCACAATTTTCATCCCACCCCTCCTCACTTCTCCCCTGTGTCGCATCCATCTTTATCAGGCCAAAGCAGGGGCTGTGCCTGCCTGCCGGGCTCACCAGAGAGATGTCGGTCAGGAGCGTGTTCAGACTCTCCGGAGGATCCTCTTCATTACTTTCCACCACGCTGTCATTCTAAGAGAAGCAGGAAAGAAATGGAGGAGGAGGGGGGACGAGAGGTGCAGGGGTAAAAGAGAGAGAGGGGAGGGTGACAGAGACAGGAACGACAGGAAATCAGAGAGGGAGGGGGGAAGAAGAGTGATTAAAGTGAGAGACAGAAAGCTTGTGAGCAGATGTTAAACACAGATGTGTGTTTGTCCCCAAACAAATGCCAAATTAGATTTGGTGGATGTTCCGCTTCTTCTGGAAAACAGGAGAGACATCAATATCTGTTCACGTTGCTTGTCAATCTTAAAGTTTCTAAGGGAAGCTGGCAAATAAGACATGCACACACACACACAGCTATCATGTCTTCTTCCATAAGCAAAACACACATGCCGTGAAATCGATAGTGAGCCATCAGCTGAGTTCAAAGTAGGATTTGGCAGCTCAATCCCACCGGCATGGTGGAGAGGAGGCAATTTGGGGCAGATCTGTGAGTGATTTCAGAGCAGAGGAGAAATGCTGCCCTTCATTTAACTCTGTCACCAAAACAAAAACCCATCAACTCAGCTTAATTACCCCTCGTTGTTGCACGGGGAGCACTTACAGACAATTTATTTGTGACAGGAGTCAATCGACTTTTTACATGTGGAGACGCTACTCTGCAGTCACAGCACGCTGAGTTTCTGTGTATGTATGTGTACACAGTTACGATCCACAGAGTGTCTATGTGTGTGGAAGCATGAGTGTCTCAGTCTACCAGGAATCATATCAGGCAATTCTACAGTGATTTATATCCAGTGCCAATGTTCAGTGCAGATGCAGGGCGTAGTGTGATGTTTATGTGTTGTGGTAAAAAATAACAATATGGAGGTGGTGTGTAACACGTCTGACTGCTGGGATCAGACAAAACAACATCAGCTGAGGTTTTGGGGACAAGAATCCAAGCTACGACTCCCTTGTAAAAGAGATTTTTGAATCTCAATGAGAACATTCATGGTGCAATAAAAGTTAAATAAATAAATAAATAAGTTGGTGTATAGTTTGTTATTGTGGGAAACAACTGATTCTGCGTTTGGTGACAAACAGAGAAGGATGTCACAATTGTTGTCCCTACTCTTCCTCCTTTGACAGTGTCTATGACATGTTCTGTGACACATTAGAGGCAACACTGGTTGATATTCCTGGTCCTGGAGCTCTGTCCCTGTCTGCCCCTGAAGTCCCTGTTGACAGACTGCAAGCTATAATTAGTTCTACGTGTAGTCTGGCATGTCTCTCGGCAAGAATTTACAGGTGCCGTGGTCACTAAAATGACATCATGACCATCTTGAAAGACAAATGATGTGCATTCTAGACCGAACACGCCCAGCTAGGCTGAATGTGATTTATTTTATACGAGAAGCAGCAAATGACTCAAGATGAGCATGACGGGATTACAGATGTAAAACTGCATCAACAGTGGATGCAATTGTGATGACAAACAATACTGATTTCCCCAGATACCTGATTGTGGAAGGTGGCAGTGTAGTGGGGGGCATATGCAGGTATATGAGTTATAGCCACCTCTTTTTCCGGCTATTTACGGTATAGCCACCTATCAGCCAAAAAGCTATTGGAATACATAAGTAGAGTATACCTACTTCCTCCTTAGTCACCTACTCATCTACCTAGGAGTAAACGAACCTCATCAACCATCTGCATTGGTTTTAGCTGCCATAAACCTTATGAAAATAATGGATGTAACCATGTGGTTTTGGTTTGTGGACTCCTTGAGTTTGGCATTTTGTTTGCAACCATCTTAGATTTTTGAAGGCAGAGGTGACCATACTTGGACGAAAGGGTGGAGCAGTGGAGGACTGAGAGGGTGATCTGGCCGAGAGCCTGAAGACACTACCTGCAGACAGCCTGTCGCTCAAAGTGGCCATGTCCTTAATTATGCCTAACGTTAAGCCTCAACAAAATCTTAACAGATGAGTCAAATCAAAACTCACCCCTGTACAGTGGTCACGAACGGGGAAATTAACAAAAGAACCAACGTTTTTTTGTACCAGGCTGTAAACATGTTTATTTATGTTGTAAACCTGGGCCTTTTAACACAGTGGTGTGTGAGGACTGACTCACTGTTGGAGCCAGCCTTAAGTGGCCATTCAAAGACCTGCAGTGTTTAGCACCTCTATGTCCTTCCACGCTTCATTTTTCTGAACACCGAGACTGCTGCTTGAGGGCTAGAGTTGTGTCAATTTTCGGTTTTGCTGGTCTGGTCCAGTGTAGGAGCTTAAACCCATTTAACTTTATGCAAATTGGATGAATCAGCATTTGTCATTATGACATGTTCAGCAAATTAAGAAGTAGTCATCATCAGCAACCTCTGCTGAAGGGCGTAGCAGCTAATCCAACTCATATTGCATTAGTAATAAGCCATATGACTACGTAATTAACATAATATTATGTTTAGAAAGGAACTAGGGGAGCCGGTAGTGACTGGTAGGCCGAGCGGCATAAATGAGATCAAATTTCAGTCGCTGTGGGAGGGGGAGAGTGGCACATGCTGTGTTTGTTTACTTGATAGTTCATATGTTTTTTGGGGTGACGAGAGGAGACATGGCAGAGTTAGTCTCTCAAGAAAACGGTACTAATATGACAACATTTTGGATATGAAGCAGGCGAAACAGGTGCCCTATCTGACTGCAAGCGCCATTTTGAGCTGAATTTTTATTTCAGCTGCTCGCTTTGAAAGTGCCACAATGGTTGAAGGATGTCCACTGAAGCTGAAATGAGGAATTATCAATACGATACCTCCTTATCTCACAACAAAAACCAAAACAGGGTAGCAGCTGACTGAAAGGAGATCGCCAGGGAGCTAAGAGCTTCTACTAGGTAAATGACCATCGCTGCTGACAAGCTAGGCTACTATTGTATGTCATTTACAGACATGTCACAATGTGTAACATTATGATTTCAATTTTAAAAAGTAAGGTTACAAATATAGGAAGATAGCAAGGAGGCAACTCACCTGTATTTCAAGTGGTTACGTATCCAGTCTGAGAGCTACAGTGTTACGTAATGTTACGTGATAGTCAGATGTTAGTTTTCTTTTGGGACATGTTGTCTGCTGAGTCAAGTGGGACACTGGAAAAATTTGTTACACCGGTTCAGTGTGGTGTTTGGCTTAGTATCAAATGGGTTGGAAAATTTTCACACCGGCTGAACCCTACTGGGGGCTGCAAGTATCAGTGGGAAGTTTACAATTATGCCATGGTATTTGACCAGGAATGTGCACGTATTTGATTTGATTTGGTCGGTTTGAGCACAGCCTGGAACACAGAAGCCATGTTTCTTTAACGACCCGTCTCAGAGGCATCATTAATGTTGGTTCTTTCTTTAGGCTGTTTGAAAGTAGCTTCAGTTGCCTAAACTCAACCATATCTCAACCACACAGATATGAGTAGGAATTATCTGATAAAAAGCAGTGAATCTTAGAAAAACATCATCACTGACTGTAATCCGAGGTTTTGCAACTGTGTTTGCATGTCTATTTTCATGATGTGTGTTTGTGTGTATACGAGAGCACATGCATTGGTATGCAGTTGACTGTACACCTGGCTTTGAGTGTGGCTCCGAAATCCAGTGTTGTTATCCTCACAAACCCACCCAGTTCTCTAATCTGCTTTACACAGCAGTGGTAGCACTCACCCATGGGTCCATAACAGCACAAATAGACACACACACAGACACATGGGTAGAATAAAGACCGTCACACACACACGCACACACACTCTCACACATGTAAATGTCGCTTCTCGGAGGGGAAAGCAGAAAGGCAAAGAAAACCCATCAGAGGCATCTGAAAGAGAGGGACGGTTTGGTGGAAAAATCTGCAGACAGTCAACAGCTTATCTCGGCTGTCAGCTTAGACATTGTGTGTGTGTGTGTGTGTGTGTGTGTGTGTGTGTGTGTGCATCTGCAATCAGTCGCCTTCATCCATAACCAAACACTTATATGCTGACACATTTACTACATACCAGCACATTTGGCTTTGAATGCTTGGCACATGTGTAAGCTCAACTGAGCTAAAAGCTGTCCAGTAAGCTGATAATATGAGATAATATAATATGATAAGAAACAGACACAGAACAGAGGAGGAGGGGCGGTTGTCATTTCAATTTAACATTTATCCTGGTCAAATAAAAATGTAAATAGTGTGAATTTGGTATGCTTCACTGCGGCGTATATCTCTAAAAGGCTGGAGCTGAGTTAATGTGTTTTGCTGCAGTGAAAAAGCATTAAACTGCATGGCTGAGACAAGTGTCCTCTGAGGAGTGGCTGCAGTATGTCATTACGGTCGCAGTAATCAATTCATAAGAGCTAATCAACCATCCGACCCCTCCAAACTTAAGTAGTTTCTTACTATCATATCAGCGTTTCTAAACAGATGTAGTTTATGAGTTGACTATGTCATCAGGAGGTGGAGGGGATGAAGGGTGGCATGACACCTGGGTGAGATGCCTGAAGACCACTGTTCAAGACCAACAACTATGCAAGACAGCTGCAGAGCACTCCAGAGGAAACACAGCGTTTTTTTACTACTGTTAGAAACCAACACCAGTTCAGATATTGCCGTGTTTCCTGCCCAGATAGTACTGTGAAAAGTGGTTGTTTTTTAACTAGACGTCATTGTGTTTCCTGCCCAGATAGTGCCATGAAAAGCAGTTGTTTTTTACAGAGATATTGCTGCATTTTCTGACGGGGTTCTGCCACCAAGAGCGGGTATTGTAAGTCAAAACATGACCTTTTCCTGATCATAATCAAGTGGTTTTTGTGCCTAAAGGTAAGCACACATTAGCCACAGTGTTGTTGAAAAGAAACATAAAGTTTTCAATTTATCCACTGAATAGTAATGTACAGATGTAATGTATCTGTGGTTTGCAGAAACATACAATGCCACAATCTATTATGGCAACGTCTGAGGATTAAGTCTTGTTTCCACCAAACACTTTTGGTATAGTAGCTTTGGAACCAAAAGTAACCCTTCAGACATAGACCCTCGCGTTTCCATCACAAATAGTACTTTTAAATGTGGACGGGGTAGTTGTTACTCACTGCTCCGTCCAGCACTCACTGTATTTCCTCCTTTATCAGTCTGCACCTTGTTTCTCATCCACACGACGAGGCTGCATGCCGACATTTTCAGAACAAAATACAACAGGCTGCAGTGAGAGTCTCTCTCCATGGGGTATATAAAATTAGCTGATTTATGCATTTAGTCCTTCTCAGGCAAGCTCAGGGGTTTAGTGTTGCTGGACCCGACAGGAACAAAGCTCTGTGACGCTTTTTTTTTTTCCCTCCGAGTGAGGATTGGCATACAGCTCAGATCCACTCATTACTTAAAGTGTATGTCATATAAAAACTAAAGTGATGTTCAAAGTTGTCACAGTGAAATTTAAGGTGCGCTGGTTGATTCAAGTCTTCAACTCATGCACTGAGCAACATGACAAGTCAATGTTTCAACTTATATGTCACTGGCAGTCGGCCCGGTGAATTAAGTTATCTTCAAAACCTTTGATTTTACAGGCTATTAATGAAACTCTCCACAGTATGAACAGTGGTTACATGAGCCTCAAAACCAGCCACAACTCAGCCGTGAAAAAAAGGCGTACTGAACTGAACAGTACTATCCTGCTGGGTGGAAACGGGGCTTTATTTTGCAGTAAAGACCCACTCACTGTACAATACCCCTTCTGTGCCTTTGTCACACCTTTAAATTTCCTCAAAGACAATCTTTTCTCTCTGTAACAGTGATCTCATCTGTGCAGAAACAGCCAGAGACTTTCTGTACAGTCACAGCACTAGCCTATGAGGACTGTTAATCATTGTGACTGTATAGAGACACATCACTTTCTTTAAAAGCACTATAGTTATTGTCCAAATCAAGTTAGAGAAAGGAAAAGCAAGAAGGACAAAAAACACTGCAAACAAATTCACTGCAAAACCACAAACCAAGGTGAAAGTCAGAGTGTATGTACTGTATGTGTGTCTGGTACACACACAGGGAACTTTAAATCTGCTTGTTTAGTGTGTATCCTGTAAGTGTGGGTTTGTGTTGGAAAGCATTCATCACTTTCAGCAGCGACTCCTACCTCCATCATATCTATCAGCCAGAGCAGCCTTTCCTATGAGGGGGGGTGGGGGTGGGGGGATGGGGACAAAAGGAAAGGTTTTGGGGGTGAGGTGGAAGAAAATCACAACCTATCAAATATCAGCCGAAAGACTTTTCAATCTCAACAGGAAAGGCATTGAAACGTGTCACTGTTGAGCCTGACAAAGTCCACACCAGAGCTGGATCTCTGCTACAGCAGAATCTGTTGTAATCCATGGAAATACATCACACCACACTCTCTCTCTCCCTCTCTCTCTGTCTCACACACACACATGCATCCAGACAGCGAGGCAGACCAGAAAAATAAAAACACTCAGGTCCATCCATCAAAATTGTTTGTACCAGACCGAACTGCTACTGCACCTTCAATCATGTAAGAAAAACAGTAGCACATGGAATATTAATTTAAAAATATCCAGATTTGGTCACATATTATGTTCCCACAACCTTGAAAATTCTTAAAAGGGAAAAAGAAACGATTTCAAATCAAGAGGAGCCAGATTGTTTTTCAATTGACAAAGGCAGCCTACCCGTGCAGAGCTGAGGGTGGTGTTCGTCATGAAGCTGGCTGACGACGAGGTCAGGGTGTCTGGGTATGACACCATGGACAGGGAGTCTGGTTGGAGTGCCGTCGCTCCAGCTGTCCCCTGTCGCGCCTTCAGAGCCTGGATCTCACGTCTCAGCACCAGCCCGTCAAAGTGCTCCAGGTCCTGTGGGGTGACCAGGCCTCGCACCTCTGACAGCAGGGAGAACTGACAGAGGGAACGTACAGAGGGAGAGAGACAGAGGGGGAGGCAGTGATATAATGCAACAGACTTTGGGTGTGTTGTACCAACTAAGAGAAATGAGAGCATTCCCTTGGGGAAATAAAGGAAAACTCATCTCTACTCTAAATTTTGTGATGATTCTGAATGGATTTTGTTGTCCTTTAAAAACACTTCTACCATAAGAGTGATAAGAGATGTGCGTTTATATTTTTGAGGCTCCATTTCACCAGCCACCAGCTGATATTGACTGCCATCGACCTATCGGCAGTCGGGGCAGCTGTGGCCCAGGAGGTAGAGTCCACTATTAGTATGACTGGCATTTCGATCCCGAGCTCTCCCAGTCCGCATGTCGAAGACACTGAATCCCAAATTGCTCCTGATGTCTGTGCCACCTGTGTGTGAGTGCATGTGAATGTTTAACTGAGTACCAGGTGGCACCTGGTATGGCAGCCTCAGCCACCAGTGTATGAATGTGTGTGTATTTGACATGTAATGTAAAAGCAGTTTGAGTGGTCGAAAGACTAGGATGGCACATACAAATGTAATTCCATTTGCCATTTACCAAACAACATGACATTCACTGATGGCAGTGGCTGATGTTTATCTGTTGTGTCACATCACTTATTTGGTTATTTGCAGCTGGACTCAGACAACAGGAGCTAGCACAGGATACCCAGCTGCTGATTCAGAGCAGAAGCCATTAGCTGGATTTGACTCTGGCATGCTGTAAGAGAGCAATGGCTGCCATGCTCACATGTGGCTGTCTTCACGCTTGCTTTCAGTGAGCAGCTTTTGGCTCTGTGTCTCACATCTTGGATGAGAGGAACAATAGACTGAGCTGCAACGAGGCAGATATGCTGATCTTTGTGACGATAACATGCATCTTACTAAAAAGAAGGCTATGAGGTATCGGTGATTTCTTTTTTCATTTTTTTCATTCATATTCACAAGAGGAGATGCATTGTATGATAAATAAACAACAACAATCAAACTATCGCCGTTGCTATCGACATTCATTATTGGGCAAACTATTACTTTACACATCAGTATTGGCCCAGCATTGATACGTTTATATTACCAGTTCATGCTCAGTATCAAACCTATTGCTGTAAACAGCAATTAACAATCATATTTTTTTTTTTTTTTTTTTTTTTTTACAAATGCAACTCTTTGAAGGAGTAGCAGTGATAGTCCTCTTTATCGGCTTTCGTCATAAATCTGGAGTTCATTTATTATGGCTTTATATTATCGTGATTCACACAGCAACTTTGGTTTAAAGGAGCAATGTGCAGGATTTTTTTTGTCTTAACTACTGTGCAAACATAGCGTTGCAAAAGGTGGACTATATGGACGAGAACCCACTCCCTATGTAAATATAAATGGCTCATTCTAAGGCAACAAAAACACAATGATTCTTATTTTCAGGTGATTACACACTAATGAAATCCACTTATCGTATTAGATTCAATTTCTGCCAATATAGCCATAAATCCTACACAGGAGCTTTAAATGATCAAATTGAGTTTTGTGCAGTGCTGGTAGGATTAAGTTGAAAGTCCTCACTTCATTTAAAGCTCAAACCCTCGTCTTATTCTAGGTTAATTCCCGTTGCAACTTTGTACAGTTCAAAACACTTAACCAAAAACAACCCATCCAACAAGCAGGTTTTAAAGTCACTCTAAAAACAGCAGTAGGCAGCTGGAGAAGCTTTCTGTGGGTGTGTGATACAGCAGTGTACTTGAGAAAACTGAAATAAAATGCCTTTGATTTATTGTGTTTTTTTACAAGGTGAACTACTGCACACTGCGAGAAAATAAGAGCCGGGGATGAAGGGAAAAACAAAACAGTACTGTAAGCATCGGCAAAAAGCCCGGGCATAAATCTCAGAAGGGCTCCGAAAGCTTCAATTCAAAGCTCACAGCAATCACACACACACAGGCTGTACAGGAGTACTGAGTCCTGCATAAAGAAAATTGATTCTCTTTTGATCTCTCCTTTCTCAAACAAGCCCCTCTCGTCCTTCACCTTTGCGTGCGTGTTGAGCAGCTCGAACAGCGCCACGACGAGCTGCTCCACTCCGATGTGTCCTTCTCGGTACTCCTCCACGTAGTAGCCCATGGTCTGCCGCTCCGCCTCCGTCAGCAAGTGGCGCGCCTGCTCCTCCAGCATGGCCCTCGATTGGTTCACCAGGCTGGAGAGGGTCACCTGTGAGCCCGCCACGCCTTTATAAAACCCAGGCTGGTGAAGATGAATGGACGAAAGGAGAGGAAGAAGACAAGAGATGGAGAAGACATTTTAATTTGTTTCACTGCGGGTGATGGAGTGAGAGAAAAAGGTCGACGAGGAAGAAAATCTTAAGAGGTGAAGAACAGGTCAGGGAGCAGCTGTCAGCAGCTGTGATGTAAGATTTTGTGGGGAAAGAGAGGTGGGGAGACAGTTCAGAGAGGGATGAGGAAGGAATTGAGAATAAAAGGAAGAGGGTGGAAAGGAGAAGTGAAAAATGAGAAAAGAGTGAGGAGAACAACACAAAGAAAAGGAAGAGGGTTAGGAGTGAGGAGGAAGAGCGATTGCGGAATAGAAAGGGAGCAGGGGAGAGCAAAAGATGTGAGGAAAGAGGAGGGATTGGACGGACAGAGCAGAAAAATTAAAGAAGGTGGAAAAGAGTTTGATGTGGAAGAAGAAGGCTGATGTTTAGCATGGCAGGAGTTGAAGACTGTAAGAACGTGGTAGTTCATGAAGGAGAAGGAGATAACAGGAAGAGTAGGAGGAAGAAGTGATGGATAGGAAGAGAGAGCGGGAGATAACCGCAAAGACCCAGAGGTGACGGAGGAGCAGGAGGAGGGTTAGAGAGGAGACAAAGGCAGGAAACCAATCAGGGCGGACAGAAAAAGAACAAGAACATTAATTACACCCACATACACTGAACCAACCATCAGTCTTTTCCTCCCAAATGTATAAATTACCATCCTTCCCTCTTCCTTCTGTCCCACCATCATCCATTATCATTAATGCTTTGTGGCGCTAACACCACAGCTTGCAGCAGGGCAGAAAGTGCGCCGTTCACACGTGGGTGGCAGGTTTTTAATGTTTTTTTCTTTTACAGTTTTCATATCCATCCCCGGTGTGCCAGCTGGCTTCTCTGCCAATCACTGGAACGACACTGTGGCACTTCAGAAACTGATGAGCTGCCAATATCACTTCTCCACTCCATATCTGCTCCTTTTCTCCTCTCTGCCTGTTCCTTTCTCTCGTCTAAGTTATCTGCTCGCTAGCATGCAGCTTTTCTTTAATTAACTCCTTAATCAAAGACACCACTTCAAAGTCACAGCTCCGGGGTCTGTGTCTGCCTGCGTTTGTACGCGACGGAAACAGGACGGAGAAACAGGCCCGGCGCTGTCTTCTTCCTCCTCCTCCTTCACTGTCTGTCTTCACCTCATCCTCAACTCTTTTCCTGCGCCCGTCCGTTTGTATCATAAGCAGTAGGTGTCCCAGCGTCCCGGTCCGAATAGAGCCAACAACTGTTTAACGCCCAAGGTGAACTCTGGTGCTACCCAGCCTGAATCCTAATCACCTCGATGCTTACCGTGAAAATTCCTCTAAAGCATCTCTGTCCCGGTTACTTAACTCAAGGGCGGCGTGGAGTGAACCAATGGGTACGCATGAGGCATGTGAGCAGTCAGTCTGTCTCTCTCCGTCGCATCAGAGGGCAGATCGGCACTTGAAGCGGCTAATGAAATCGGTCGTCACTCAACTGGAGTGGAACACCTGCAGTCTCCCGCTAATGAGGTCTGCTCGAGAAGGCGATGCACGAGGACACGGGGAGAGGACGCTTTTACAGTAAGACCGACATTTTACAGTCATGGACATCCAGTAACGATGCTTTGTTTGTTGGACTCACTCCATCTCTGAGGTCATTCTCTGGCTGCATGTCTTAAATGCTAGATAAGCTGATTGGCCCTTTTATCGCAGCGGCCGACAACAACAATGACCACTGTCGACATCCTATTGATAAAGAGCAAATCAGATAAAGCCCCATCTGGAAATGTCACACGCTGCTATGGCTTGTTTCCATTTAATAATACAAAGAGTAGAAAAAGTTGAAATAACGTAAAAAGGCAATGTTTCCAACAGATAAGAGTCTGTTCTTCTCTGTGTTTTGCAAAAGAGCACCTCCATTAATCTCAGCGCTAACTTCAGGGACACTCTCCCTGCACTCTGCTGTTGTTAGGGTCAGCCTGTTCAGCACACCACACCTTCACTGCACCTTGCTTATCTTTAAACATGGCTCTGAATATCTCATCCGGTGACTTTAGGCAAAGGTTTCCTGAAAACAAAATGAAGTGGCTGGCTGTGCTGCTTGGTACACGATAAACACATTGACATTACCGGGCTGAAGGCTCAATTCTGATTTTTCCCCAGTTTGATCTTTCCGCCTAGAATGTTCACATTTATGTTTGAAGTGACCCATTGAAACAGAACACTGTAGTTGCAACGGACCACTCTGAAATTGTATGATGAGTGACCTGTGCCTGTGCAGTGAATTATGATGTTGAAAACCATGGACGCCTGAGGAAAAACGCACACGACTAAAGACATGACTGCTCTTACAACGTTCGCATGGCCAGTGATCAGATATGTATCTGATTTAGCACCACATATAAAGTATGCCAGATCTAATTGGAAAACTAGAATTGCTGAGTTGCTCTTCAAGTTTACATCCATGTCTGTGAGAACATGGATGCTTTACACACATCTTCCCCCCAGCAGCACAGAAGATCCATACAGTCAGCACAGTTTCAGTGTGGACACCCAAGATTAGAGTCGCCGATCCATTATCTGATCAATGTCTCCGCTTCTGTTCCTGAGATAAGACATTCAATAAAGGCAAGAAAAGTGTTTCTGCAGAACCTTATGATGTCAGTTGACCTTTGACTTTTTGGATACTTAGTGTCATCATTCATTTATTCATTCGTTGGAAAGGAATGAATGAACTTCATCATTTTATCCTATTAGACATTTCTGTGCAATTTTGGCATAATTAGCCAATCAATTCTTGAGTTACAGCCAAAAACATGTTTTATGAGGTCACAGCAACCTTTCACCACCTAATTCTAGTAATTTTATCCATGAGTCCGAGGTGACATTGTGCTGGATTTGAGGAAATTCCCTCAAGGCATTCTTGAGATATTGCCTTATGGGACAGATGAGGTCACAGTGACCTTGACCTTTGACCTAGGATGACCAAAATCAAATGGGTTCATCTTTAAGTCAAAGGGGGCAATTGTGACAAATTTGAAATGATTCCTTCAAGGTGTTCTTGAGATGTCGTGCTCACAAGAATGTGCACTCCTCCGCTCACATATCTGGACATTGTAAACTATCTCGTTGTTGGACAGGGTGCATACACTTTGGTAACAGAGGTAACAGAGTGCATATTCCCCCCGTACCACTTGGCATGTTGTACCTTTATATTCTCGATAGGCCCACGTTCGTCTGAAACCTCTTTGAACCATCAACCAAAGAACAAACATGATGACTAACCCTGCTGGATTCAAGCAGGTTTAAAAATATCCTCCAGTGACTGCCGGGTTAAAAAGACCCACTCTGTGGTTTAATAAAAGGTCTGCTGCAATCCTGAGAAGCAAACGAGTGAGCAACTGTAAAATCTAAAACAATTTATATAACCAGACAGTGGAAGCAGACACCAATGATGCTAGAGTTTGATTGCAGTAAATGCAGCAGTATTAAACTGTGCGTAAGGACCACAACAGGAAGACAATGACAATTACTGTTATCCTGTTTACATTTCTGGCATTGACCAAATGTGCTTATTGCACCTTACCTCTCCAACTTTGTATTGCCACTGCTGCACAACAAATTTCCCTCTGGATGAATAATGTTTATCAGCTTCTCATTGACTACGTAAATTTCATTTCAGATGTGTGTTGATATTGGCATGGAAAGAGGACTTCTGAAGATTACTACAAGCCACAGTGAGGTAGGTTAACCTGGAGGGCTGAGGAACAGACAGAGAGAGCACCTGAGTAGAGCTGCAAAAATTAATCAATGAATCAATTAGTTGTCGACTATTAAATTAATCACTTACAAATTTGAAAATGAATAAATCCCTTTGAGTATTTTAAGGGAAAATGTGTCAGATTCAAGTTTCTTAGATGGGAATATTTTCTGCTTTCTCTACTACTCTATGACAGCAAACTGAATACCTTTGAGTTGTTGAAAAATAAGGCATTTGAGGATGACATCTTTCACCATTTTATGACATTTTATAAACCAAACAACTACTGATTCATTTGAAAAAAAACTGACAGATTGATTGACAATGAAAACAAATGTTGGTTGCAGCCATGACCACAGGAGTGGGGCCGACCAAGAATGCACCAAAAATAATGAGACGCAGAAACAAGTCACTTTTTCGAGAGCTTTCAACTAGGGCTGCTCCTTAATAGTCCGCCAAACATTAGTCAACTTGAAAGGTCATTAGTCGGCAAGATTTCATTGGTTGCTTAGTTGCAGAAGAAAAACAAACAAACATGAAACTCTATTAGGGACTGCACCTTGTCAAAATAAATCAAAACCTAAATGACTGGACCGTGTGGGGATTTAATTTGAAAGGACAGACACAGGAAGAGGCCACGCTCAGCATTAACTTACAGGGCTGGTACCTGCGGTTATTCCACAGGCTAGTTAATAACATGTCGGGCACACATACTATTCTTTCTCACACCTTCAACTCAAACCATTGTGTTGCCTCGCCCAAAATATTTAATGATTAATTTAATATCGTAAACATGCGGGTGACTAGTCGACTAATGGCCCTAAATGACGACTATAGTCTTAAACAGCGGATGGAGTTTGGTCAGTTGTCACAGAGATGACTCAGCGGTCAGCGTCCAGTCAGTGGACAACAAAAGATGACGACTGATGACAACTGCCAAAGGCCACTCTGTAAGTGTTTAAACAAATAAGTGACTAAGTGACATCAAAGTCTTGTATCAGAAATAAAGATCACGTATCATTTGACCAAAGTTTCAAACTGTGAAGACAACAGAGCCATTTCCAACTTTTAATCACTGAGGAAAAACAAAAACAAACCAAAGACAACGCACTGCCAGTTCAGATTTTGTCTTGCAGCTCCTTTACTATAACAACAGTCAAAAAATTGATTCACGCTTTAGTAAACGTTCCCTCGATTTCTCACATCCCTGCACTCTGCCTGTGTTTGCAAACATTAGGACATGATTTTGCTTGCAGGGAGTTTGAGCACTTTCCTCTGAAAATAAAAACAGGATGAGGAAAATCACTGAAAAGAAAGGAGAGGAAAGATTGCCATGCCAACGCCATAAAAATCGATTCCACACGATGGTGGCACAGATTGCGTCTGACCTCACAGGGCATATCTTGGTATTAAAACTTGATGCCTACAGAGAGAACAAGTGTACCTCTGCCATGTTGTAATATTACAGTCTCAGTAACACCCAATAAATTAGCTTCTCAATTCCATCATCGATTTCCAGCTGACAGAACTTTAGGGTCCATATGTAAAGTTTACGAGGTTCACTGCAAAGCCAAGACGTTACGATAACAGACGTATTTATTACAACACTGGCACTCTCCAAAACGAAACTGACAGATACCTATATTTTCTGGGGTGACTGTGTTCTGATTTAATCATATTATGAGCTGTAATGTTCCTCCGCAAGATGAAAAAGTAAAAGCCCATCATAGATGAAAGTAAGCATAAAAGAAGGGTTTTCAAGCCATGGAGTCGGCCCTTGTGTGACTGCTCGATGACGAGGCTAAAACCAGCGTCGATATCAACCCGAACACACCGCCAAAAGTGAAATCAACCCTGCTGTTATCGCACTTTTGCACTACTGATCAACTTCATCAAAAGGAGAGATACAGTAAGAGTCGCTTATCACTGCAAGAGCTTCTCTCAACCCTCTGTGAGAGACTACTCAGAGAGCAGCCACATCTGCTAAACTCTTTAATGCATCAGAAAACTAATTATTAGCATACATTACATAATATATTATATAACAAAATCAATATCTGGGACCGGATCAGAATTTACTGTTTAATGTAATTGCCTGGTGCTCTTATAGGATTGGCTGATATACAGTGTGCAGCCACAAAACATATGACCTCATGGTTATGGGACAGCATGTCGAACCACAATGCATCTCTGCTGCTAATGATTGACAACCTTATTCATACTTTACATACATTACATTACATAGAAATGAAATGTTTATACATATTTGACATGAAAACTGATAGATGTGACTTGGCATTTCCATTCAAGTAATTTAATGGAATTTATGTTGAATGAATCAAATGATTTAATCAAAAATATCTAAAAACCAAGTCCTGTAAGCTTTTCTTTTTTAAATAAAGCTGCAGACTGCTCATTTTAACATACCTCACAGTTGGTTAAAGCAGACCCACTTAGGTTAGATATGCTGGATAACTGAATAGGACTGAATAGGAGAAGAAGCCTCGAATTACTACCACGACAATGTATGTCAATTACAGGGAGGAATGAAATTACAACTGACAAATGAGATGGCATAAAACCTCACTGGCATTGAAAATCGTTGGGCACTTTTTACATATCTGTTTTCGCTGGTGCTGGAATGGATGATCTGGAGGGACATACAGACACTCTGCTGTGATTGGTGGTTGTGTCAGCAGTTGTCCATTCTTGCACGAGACAATGCAAGAGTGTCGGGCTGGAGAGGCAGTCATAGACGGCGTGAGTAGAGAAGAGCCAAGCTCCACATCCGGAGCTGTGAGGACAATGGAAGACAGCCGACAGCAGGCTCTCAGCTGTGGGCATGGACCCTGCAGACCTCCTGCCATCCCTCTGGCTCTCCAACATGCTCTGCGGACCCTGGCTCTCCTCTCACCTGCTGTGACTGCCTCTTCAGCCCTGGTAAAGCCTCCAGCACGCTCTGCAGGTTCTGGCTTGACTCTCAGCTGCCTGGCTCTATCCCACAATCCCGGAGCAGCCTCCTGCAAGCCCCACTGACAGAGGCTTTGCTCTGCTCCTCCACCAGAGGGCCCTCTATCAGCTTTCCTCCAGTGTCCACATATCCCTGGATGTGGAGCTGTGGACAACATTTCGTCCTGTAGGGATCCATAATGTGCCCCCCTCCATTGTCCCTCAAGACCATCCATTCTAGCACCAAACATTTGTTATTTAGGATGGACTGCATAGGTTGAAACAGCAGCAGCTTTGCAGCAAACTTTTTAGACATACAGCCATGCTAGCTGGTAGCCTGTACTGGGGCTTTCAGCATGATGCTAAAACATCTGCGTGCTAACATAAAATGACAGCACTAATTAATGAACAAAGTGTAATTGAGGCTAATCAGAACGTCGTTGTCACTGATCAACTGATTCTAAGGGGATGTGGATATCTGTACCAACTTTAATTGCATGTCACACAGCAGTTCAAGACATTTAATTAAAAATTACAAATGTTAACCTCGTGGTGGCGCTAGAGGAAAAGTGAGAGAATCACCGACAGTCCAAGTCAGTAGGATTCAACCTCTGAGAAACTGAGGTCTGTACCAAACTGCAAACCGTCCAACAGTTGTTGAGGTATTTCAGTCTGCACTGAAGTGGTGGAGCAACTGACAGATCATGCCATCCCTCAAGCTACGCTTCTAGCATAGCTTAATACTGCACAGCATGCATAATTACTTGATACCATGTCAAGGGCATGTACAGGACTGCCATAAACTTGCAATGAATGTCTCATCTCTGAGGTGAAAAAGAAAGTAATTTTGCTGTGACAATCATGCATCTTGGAAAAATTCAACACACTCCTTTTGACCAGTTTTTCAAAATATGAACGGACATTTTAATATAAACCTCAGAACTTAAGATTGAGACAACTACCCCTGAAAAACGCAATAGGCTTCTTGTCTTAATTTAGTCACAAACTGCTGCTTGGGGACGACGATAACACTGAAGTAAAGCAACATTTCTTAAGAGAGACTTTACTTTTACAGACTCTCTAAATCCTCATCAGACTCACTCTCAAAGTATTGATAAAGTATTCATGTTGTTCCTGAGTTCTCAGTTGATGTTGTTTAGTTCAGACCGTGATGAGCTGTGCACAGACATATTTTAGCTGCAGGTTGTTTCTGCAGCCGTCTCGGAAGTATCAATATATCAGTGGAGAAGAAGGGCTGATGGGCAAAATCTGTCGGTTTGGAAATCACACTCAAACAAGCATCTCTGCACCAGCATACGGATGGCAGAGTTCAAATCTGGGTATCTATAAACTTGATATTATGTAGAAGTACAGAAATACATTTAACAGGCTGCCAGATGTCTTTTTTAAATCACGTCAATGCCTCACCAGTCTGTCAACAGAAAAGCTGCCCAAACAAAGAAGTCGAGAAGAAAGTAAGACACACTGTTTGTCTTTGGTATCTGTGTCTTTACTTGGATTGCTCTTGACTTTAAAAGCAGACCTCTCATGCTCATTTTCTGCCCGTTTTCTACCATCCAAGAAGATGTTTACATGCTCTAATGTAAAAAGAAAAAAAAAAAACACAACACTGTTTTTCTCATACTGTTTGTGCTGGAACACCTTTATCTACCCTTTGTCTGGAACATTGTTTTAGCCCTTGTTTCTTTAAGTCCCCCTCTCAGAAAAGCCCATTCTGCTCTGACTGGTCAGTGCCTCCAAGTCCTCTGAATCTCTGTGTCTCTGCACTGTCACTGCAGCTGGAGAATGACTGCAATAGCACATAACTGCACTTTCTACCATGAAAAATCACCAATAAAAGCTGCCTGACCAACATCTGCACAAACAAACACATTCCAGCAGGAATATGATCCAAAATCGCGGAGAAATCGACAACATCAGAAACCACGATTACATGTTTCACCGATGTTAGCATGTACCTACAAGTTGCAGTTGACTGTATCTAATAGCAGTCTTCACAACTACACATGTCCTCGCAGGAAAATGATCCAAAACTGGGGAGAAATAAACAACAGGGGCAATGAAGATAACATGCTGCCCTGACATTAGCATGGAGCTACATGTAGCAGTGTACTTGATGTAAGGAGTTGCAGTAGCGTGACTGGAGCAGACAACCATATACAGAAATCTGTCATGAGCTGATGTCAGCTTGTCTCACATGTAGAGAAACAAATGGGAAACAGTAATCAGAGCGTCTGAAATCTGAGGTTTTGGCTCATGTGGATCATTTTACATATGCTTGCGTCACTATTTGAAACTATATTGGCAACACTGTTACATTATACATATGAAAAAAAAATATGTAAGAGCATAATAAGTCACCTTCAGGCAAAACTGAAGTGGCCAAACTGTAAAAACAGCTACTCTTTACATGGACTAAGGTACTAAGTTTCCGGGTATTCTGGCTTCCTCCCACAGTCCAAAGACATGCAGGTTAATTGGTGACTCTAAATTGCCCGTAGGTGTGAGTTGCATTGTGCATATGTAACGTCAGCCGTGAGTGTGAATGGTTGTCTGTCTCTATGTGTCAGCCCTGTGATAATCTGGCGACCTGTACCCCACCTCCTGCCCAGTGTCAGCTGGGAAAGCCTCCAGCCACGCTGTGACCCCTAACAGGATAGGCAGTTATGGAAATGAATGAATAAATGAATGTACAATTAAGAGAATCTACAATCTCTGCATGCACCAAAGCTATGTACAGTAATATACTGCTGTATACACTAATGACCACGGTGCCAACTAGGGCTGCAACTAATGATTATTTTCATTGTCGACTAATCTATCGATTATTTCTTCGATTAGTCGACTAATCGTTTTATCGAAAAATGTGTTAAAATGTTGAAAAATGTCAGTCTGTCTCTCCCAAACTCTAAAATTATGTCATCTTTCATACTCATGCCAAAGGGTTTCAGTTCACCGTCATGGGAGAGTGTGTAAAGCTGCCAATATTTGACCGTAAGAAGCTGTAATAAGAGTATTTTGGGATACTTTTATAGTACTTTTCTAGGAAAAATGACTCAAACCGATTAGTCGACTACTAAAATAGTCACTGATAGTAGTCATCAATTAGTCGACTAATTGTTGCAGCCCTAGTGCCAACATCTGCATACTCATGAGGATAAACAAAATAGGCCCAGAATATTCTGATTTATACAACTATTGCTAACCTTCACAAAATCTATAATCTATCTTTATAAATCTCAAAAACTGAAATGTTCAGCAAGTAAACAAGATTTGTGTTCTGACCAATTAACTCCCATCATTACCCATTAATGTAAATTACATTTTTCATAAACAAAAATCTAAAGAGAAACTTAACTGCATGTCAAATCAACAAGCAGTTCTGAGGGTTGATCCCAGTGGGCGTCCTTTGTTTGATGATTTACAAGTGATCAGTCAGAGAAAAATGAGTTGAGTGACAGGATGTCACAACAACAGCGAGCATGCTGCCATGTTAGATAGACAACCCCCCCCTTCAGAGGCTGTTTGGGTGAAACAGGCGAGAGAACAATTTCTTCCTTATATAAAGAGAAGCAGCTTTTTATTGTGTTGATAGCCACACACACACACACACACACACACACACACACACACACACACACACACACACGCACACAAAAAAAACAGTGGGCCTAGGTGTGAAGTATAATCATTACAAGGTTAACATCGCATCACCTCTGATTAAGCTGCCATATTTTACCCTGACTCAGATTAATTTGTAATGCCCACCTCTTTGACACAGTATGTTTTTTTCCAAGCCTGGAAAAAAAATTCCTTGCAGCCTTGTTGTTCAGTAAATAATAATTTTGTCATGATTTAGATTCATGGAGCGCAATCTGTGTTCATCATTCTATTCAGGCGAGTGGATTTCATTAAGCCATTATTCACAAACACGTCTATTCCCTTTACTTTCGCCTCAACCTTGCATTTCCTTTTAAGCGGTGGGAATCCAACTCCAATTTTTGTTGTTTGTTGTTCATGCTGGTTTGTAAGGCCATCATGAATTGTGTATGCTAGCAGGCAGGTTTTATTTGGAGAATCCAAAAGTGCCTCGCCACTGCAAAACAGGAGAGGCCTGAGAATTACATTTGTCTTGTTTGCCAGATAGCTTTGTGTAGCATCAGTTTTCCAAGTTGAGGGATTTGTTGATAAAAGCAGAACATCTTCAGGTGTCTCTAGATTTCAGTTTTGAGGACCAGTAGTTTCTGAATTTAAGGAGTTTATCTTTGAATGCCTTCAGGTTTCAGAAAGACCATTTCAAGCTCTTCAGTTTGTGTGGGACCACTGTGCAAACATGTCGTTCGTCTCGTATTGTTTTCATTCTCAGCACATCTAAAATCAGTTCACTGACCTTTGGGCGTCTCATCCTGCTGTACCTTTAAATCTAAGTGATCACAGGCTGCAATAAGCAAATTAAGTTTGACAGACAAAAGCAATATTTACCCTGTTATTTGCTGAAACACATTTTGTTGTCTCTAAAACAACATTCATTTGCTCTAGATCAGGGCCCAAATGGGGTCAGAGCAGAATTAAAGATTGAGAATTGCTTTGTGACCTATCCTTAATTAATTATCTTATCGGCCTGGCTTGGCCTTTGGGCTGCAATTACAGGATGGAGGAGGAGAGGCGGGGGGAGTGTTTGGTAGGACACGCGATGTGACCGCTGGGATGCGCTGAATCCACGGGCACCAGCCGAGGGAGAGATGGCAAGGGGATGCTGAAAATTATAAAATGAACACAGATCTCTTTGCTTGTTTAAGCAGCACAATCAGCGGCAGATCATTCTGGGAGAGATTAATATTTATGCTGAGGATGTGTTGACACAGTGTGAGGTTAGCAGTGGGGGTCGGCTCTAACTGAGGCTCTCTGGCTCACGTGGAGGAGCAGCAGGGCTGTGAATTATCACCTCTCTCCCTGCTGCCTCGCCCTTAAGCCCTGCTGCTACATATCTCTCCCTCTCAATGCCCTCTCTCTGTGTGCGCCTATCTCTCTCTCTCTCTCACACACACACACACACGAACACACACACAAACACAGAGTCACTCAGACACAATCAAACACAGGCACAGAGCAGCAGCCAGTCCACCTACATGTACTTTAGCTGTCTGGGCTTATTCTGAGCTGGTACACTTTGACTCATAATAAAAATCGTGGATTTATTTCCAACATTTCTTTATTTCCTGCGCTGTTATGCCTTTAAAGAGCACTCTGTTTAGTTAGAAGCTTCTTGGCGATTTCTAGAGCTGCTGCAGCACTGGCCAATTGCTGTAGCGAGGCTTTGTGTTTTTTAATAAAGCAACTGAAAACTTAAATACACAACAGTATGGGGACATGAAAATATTACATAAATAGGAGTTTGATGAACAGTTGGTGGTATTGGTGTCCGAGGTGGTTGAACTCAGGGCTTTGTGCACATTTTTTAAACATTTTTTTATTGGCCTATATTTTTGCATGGGGAAATTGTCATGTTGAAACAGGAAAAGGTCGCCCCTAAACTGTTGCCACAAAGTTGAAAGTACAGTATACTTAAAAATATCACTGTATACTGTGGCATTAATATTCACCTTCACTGGAATAAAGGAGCCAAACCATAAAAAAAACAGCCCCAGACCAAATGCACACAATGTCCTAATATTCCTGGCCACAGTTTCTTTCACTATAAATATTCTTAAATTAGAAACGAAACACCATTTACTGTATATGAATACATATTTGATTGTCAGAAGCTCAGCTAAGCTGCTTCAGGACTGTTTGGCTGTGGTTTGATCAGATTTGATTGACAGTTGTGTCTCCATGGTAACACAAGCAAACAACTGACATTAGATTCCTAATGCTTTTTCAAGTTCTGACAGGTGACAGGTCTGGCATGGAAGTCCGTTTCTGCCAGTGTGATGAAAAAAGGCCTATGAGTCACTATATTGAGAAACTTTCTCAAACTAATGACTTCCTTACCTCAAAATAACAAATTAGTATCTTAAAATAATGAGAACTTTTCCAAAATAATGACTTACCTTTGCCAATATAATGAGGCAGTTTCTAAAGACAATGAGAACCAACACTCATGCCGCGACGCCAGTAAAACCATTGATTTCCTGTGATACGGCGTGTCTGACTGGCGTTGAAGCGCCTTTTTAGATGGGCGTTTTTACACCGTCTTTTTAGACGCACGTTTTTGTAGACGTTTCTTTTTAGACGCACATCTTTAGACACGTGTAGATGCTGAAAAGTTAAAATATTTTCAACTTTGTGAGCATCAGACGCCAGTAGCTAGTGCACATTGAATAAGCGCTTCCAGCGTTTCAAGCGTCTTTGAAGCGTCCGCATCTCTAGCGTCTCATTTCTGTGTGATCGCCCCTTAAGTCATTATTTTAAGAAAGTTTCTCAACAGAATGACTTTTAGACCAAATATTCACAACAGCTTGAGTTGAAACATGCAACTACTTGCAATCTGCCATTCTGCAATGTTCTGCCAGTTCACACCGATGCAACTACATGAGACTGTGTATCATCTCTACGCGACAACTATCTGCACTTCCACTCTGATTCCCAGCTTGTCAGGCTTACTTTGTGGCTGGATATAATTTGTAGCTTCTTAAAATATGAATGAGGATAGTGATAGTGAGATACTGGCTACAGCTACATTTGTAGTTGTGAGAAAATGGCAAAAAATGAGCCTGAGATGGACTGTATTCATTAAAAAATACGCCGCAATAATACAAAGACACCCAATGCCAGTTAATCAGTCAATGAGAATGTGTGTGAGGGGGCATAAGCTATACAGCGAGCAAATGTGCTGTCTGCTGTTATACTGACTTGATCAGGGGACTTCACTACAACCTGATTGGCAGTAGAAACAGCTGATGTGCTTTATGTTCTAAAACCAGCTGCTGGCAATTTGATCAGCCGGCTTTAGTCAAGCTCAGACTAGCCAGTTCACACTGCTGAAACTTTTCTCCGCAAAGTTCTAAAACTGTTTCATCTCATCACAAATCTTTGGTCCGAACTGGGCTATAGTCTAGGGCAGTGGCTCTCAACCATGGGTCCTTGAAGAAGTTCCAGGACGTCCCCAAAAAATGGGGAATAGTTTATTTTCACTATTTAATGCATTACTGAAGTGAACCCAGTATATGAAGGAGAGTAACTATTCTGATCGAAGGTTTCACCTCCATGCTTATTTCCTCAACTGTACTTGACAACTATAGAATTCTGGTCTTAATCCCATTCAACATCCAAAATCTTTGAGATAGAGGTCAATGAAGCAAAATCTTATCAAATGTAAGTCCTAAAGCATATTAGTTAAGATCCCTGATATGAAAAAGGTTGAGAACCACTGACCCAGGGTGAAGACAAACATATGATAATACATCTCTCAAGAGAAAGATTCAATATGGTTTAAGTTTGTCAGATAACACAATGCTCATGTTGGGACCCCGCTGGTCCATATATGATTGAGGAAATAGAGGCTATAAACACAGAGGCACAGGTGAAGACGAACACACAATACAACAACCTAGCAATCGACACATTCACTCATACATCAGAAAATGCATACACGCACTACCACTCATGCACACATGCATGTGAACATATAAACTAAAGCATTTAGATGTACATGCACACACGAACACACACAAGGACAATGATGCCCACCACTTATGATTATTGATCCAACAACATGTATTTCATTGAGGTCAGTCTATAGGACACATGTTTTAAAAGGACGCTCAGCATGGTTCAAACAGCATGACACAAACCAACAATATGATAGTGTTGATATCTCGTAATAACAGCCATAATCAAAATCACTTCAGGTGCCATGAGGAGTGTATGTAGAGGGATTATAGAGGACAGGAGCAGGTAAAAACTGCTGGTTTGAAGATATTGACAGTGCTACCCATGGAGAAAGGAGGACCGGACACCACTGTGTTACTGACAGACCATCTACTGCACAAATGAAATTTTTCTGCTCTGGTTGTTTGTTCACAGATTTGTTGTTATGTGGCAGTGAGAAACCAAAGAGTCGCTCAACCAAACTGTGCATGAAGCCACTCTTTTTATAATGAACTGTTTTTATGGCTTTAGAGGCCACAGTATATTGTTGTTGATCTTGGTTTTCAGCTGTGATTGTGGCACCAAAACCTGCTGTTTTTAGGCAAACTGATCTTTTCCTAAAAATAACCAACAGGGTTTTGTGCCTTCCCATAACCACAAATTAACCAAAGCATTGCTGGCACACAAAGAAACATCAAGTCTTAACATATCTACCAAGGTACAAATGTTACGTAATGGTTGTTGAGAGTGATTTTGAGGCTCCTCTAACTTTTCATCTGGCTCCGCTGTAAGGTCAAGTTTCTAATTTGTCCAATACCTATGGGGCTACTTTGTGTATAGTAGCTAACACTCTAACCTAAGATGGTGACTTTACTAAGCCTGCTTAGCACAAGCATATTAACATTGTCACTGTGAGCATGTTAGCATAATGTCATTAGCATTTAACTCAAAGCATCACTATGCATAAGCACAGTCTCATAGAGCAGCTAGAATGGCGAGAGAGTGTAAGGCCGCGTCTCTACCAAGCAGTCCAGTTCAGTTCAGTTTAGTTCAGTTCATTACACGTTAAAACGTTTATTTTCGTTGTGGTTGTGGTTACAACCCTGTTGAGTTACTCAGCAGACTGATCTGATACTACAAG
Organism: Epinephelus cyanopodus; assembly: GCA_026686955.1. Classification (NCBI taxonomy): domain Eukaryota; kingdom Metazoa; phylum Chordata; class Actinopteri; order Perciformes; family Serranidae; genus Epinephelus; species Epinephelus cyanopodus. The sequence goes on along the minus strand of CM048932.1, from coordinate 28,268,653 downwards.
GTGGAGCTGGATATACTGCAGTCCATTGATTGGTCATGAGGGAATCGTCACTCTGCATGACCGGTAAAGACAACACGTTCTCACTCCGACCTTGTCACATATCGATATTTGGTGATGACCTTCCACGTCCAGATACGACATGAAAGGTACCCTGGGTGCGTTGGTTGTTGATGTTCTTGGATGCCATGTCAAGATATGCCTGTTACATGCACTGTCTTCTTTCAAAATACACCTGTTTTCACAGGAAATTCACCATTTAGATACTGTCCCTTTCAAAACACACACACTACGTCAGTACATCAACAAGAATTGACTTTTTTTTCCCTCCATGGTAGGCAAGAAAAGGGTGAAAGTCTGTTTGTTGGACCCGTCCCATCGCGTTTGCCCCCGACACTGCCGAGCACCGCTAGACGATAATGTCTTCCAGACGTGTATCATGGCTTTAACATTAAAGGATGGCTTTTTTTGTCAGTGCCTGACGCCGCAAGTTACCACCCAAGTGCCAGATTTTGATGACTTCAGAGTGAGACCAGGTTGGTAAAGAGGAAATGCAGCAACAGCTGGATGAAGCAATGGGTAACAGGTCTATGGTTTAGGTACAAGTCTGTCAGGGTTACATACTGGTTCTAAGGGTACTACACCAAAAGTGTTTAGTGGAAATGAAGCTTAGGTATTGTTTATGTATAAAGAAAAGTTTTAGGAATACTTGAATCTGCTGTTTCAGTCACTGGAGGTCAAGGCAATAAAATAATAAGATAATTAACATTGCTAATCTCTAACACTGCTGATTATATATTGCAGACAAAGGTGTCCTCAAATATTTTAGAGTCTGGCTTCTGGGCTTTATAACCTTTCTGTCTGGAGTATAAATATCCCTTGAAAAGAGAAAATTCTGAATTGCTGCAATTTGTGAAGTCCAGGGGCACAGCATGTATTGTTACCATGAATTGTCTTGGCAATAGAGGCTGAACAACTCTCTGTTTTATTATCTGCACTGCCCCGCTCTGCTGTAAATAACAGAAATAAGGGCTGGATATGGGAGAGAAACTAATTAGTTAACCATTAGTGTTATCATGATGTTGCTTTGATAGCCACAAAGGAAAAGAGAGGAGATAATCTAACAAATATGAGCTTTGAAGCTGATGATAATGATTTCTTTTGAATTTCAGAATTGGCTTGTTCTCCGCTCTCCCCTCATTGAGGCTGTTCTAAATGAACTGTCAGTGTAATGTCTCACACCTGACGGGGCTTTTATGTGAGGGTTCGCTGTTAAACCTGAGTGGATTGCACAGTGTCTTATAAAGGTTATTGATCTGCACCACCATCTCAGCAGGGAAATCAGGACAGGCTCAAACCTTATCTTTTTTTTTTTACACATTAGACTGACGGAACACTTGACAGGATTATTTTGCTTGATCACAAACAAGAAGCAACGTGGGAGTACCAAAAACTGCAGTTCCTCTAATGGCCACTTTAAGCTGACTAGTAACATACCTCACCCTTTTAAATGTTATCAAGGCTTAAAGTTATGCATCTTTAACACTATCCGAGCCATTGATAAGATTTCTGGCGATCCATGTTCCTTGTGTCAGAAATAGAATAGCACTGCCGTGTCCAAAAACAAACACAGAAAAAGATCTGCTGGAAACTGGAAGGAGATGTTGTTTACAGAGATGCAGAGATTGTTGCAGACGCGAACTAGTTTGGTGGAACAAAATGAGATCTCCATGATGGTGACAGCGACACACAGACAAGACAATCACAGAGGAGAGGGAGAAAACAGAACACTGAACGATCACTGAACATGACAATGTGTTCTGTTATACCTAGCGTTTTCATTTATACAATTCGAACTCACGTGAGGAAATGAGAAAAAAATAAAAAATGCAAACGTGAAATTGATTTTGTTCTTGAAAATGAAAGTCTTTGACAAAAATGCATTTTTCTCAGCTTTTGTCCAAAATGTTATTTTTCATGAAAATACACAAATTGAAGTGTCGCTTCTTTAGTATATACTGTTTACATATTCGTAGCACAAATTATTCTGTGGGTCTTGAAAGACTGGTAAATATGATCGAAAAAATTCTAGCGGTGGCTGGCAGCTCTGTTTGAGTGTGTTTTCAAAAAAAACCCCAAACTTATTATCAGCGTTTGTTTGCCCTAAAAAGCTCTCTCAGATTTGGATATTCGTTTTTTCTGGTATGTAAACTTAGTTTTAATAGTTTTGACCCTGTTTTTTTGAAAATTAGCATCAGCATTAGTAATATCACAGTTACCCATAGACTGTAAGTGCACTATAATAACTAAGCTAGCAGCTAGCATCCAAATATGCTAACTTCTGGCTCCATAAAAGCAATATGGCAACAGCCAAAATGCCAAACTTGAGGCTTTCAAACCAGGAGTCTGCAATGGGTGAAGTCACAGTGGCTATGTCCATTATTTTTTTCTTACAGTCTATGATCACAAATCATAAATGTCATGTAACTAGAGCTGTTGAGGAGAATGTCTACATGGATTTTTGTCCCAAACTCCTAGCTCTCATTGTGATGCACAGACTCTGAGAGGGCAGATATGAAACTTGTGAAACAAAGACACCAGTCATAAACTGCAACATCAAAGGCTCGCATTAAACTTGAAACTTTTGTCATGTCACTTTGATTTCACAGTGAACTACACAGCAGAATTAAGCAGAAATGCCAAACAATCTAAAAAAAAAAAAGCATTTCCATATAAACAGTACAGGTCCCACACACGATGCTCTCCAGAGGGAAAGTTTCAGAAACGCTGCAGAGTTTTGCATGACAGCCATTACTGGTAGAAAATATAGTAAGCCAGTATATTTCTGACCCCTCTTTGCTATTCAATCTTTAGTGTACTTTGTGTTTTTTAACAGTGTCATCTAGTCAGGTCCACAGTCCCACCCCACAGTTCTGGTAGTTTTTCATCAAGAGACTGGAAAGGAAGGCAATAACCTGTAAATCCTTGGAGAGGATAAAAGCAACCAAGTGGTCATAAATTCTCCGGGCTGACTAGTGGAGGCTGCTGAAGAGCATAAAATGCTTTTTTACACACAACCACCACACAAAATCTGTATTGCTGCTGGGTTTACAGGTATGAAATCCAAACATCAGGTAATTCATATACTGTTGTAGCTGATGTGTTAATGTCGATGGAGAACACTGACAGCATTAGTTATTCAATCAAATGCTTTTAAATGATCTGTACTTATGCCTATTCTCTTAAATGATGCATGATGTTGTCATGCACAAAGTTACAGTGGTGCCGTGATTATATACAAAGTCAATGAACAGACACAGATATGGCATAAGTTGAAGTTGTCATGATGATCACTAGCTGGAGCAAAAGATTCTGGCTTACCATCTACAGAGAGAAGAGGAAACAAAACTAGGGAAACTAATGGGAAGAACCGGAGACCTTGGCAAGTTTCACCTAAGACAAGATTTACTGGTTTGTGCTCTGTCCCCTACCAACAGTGTTGGATTCTTTCATGGTCCTTGAACAAGCAGTGCAAGTAGTTGGCTGTTTCAACTCATCTCGTCACGAATCCCTGGTCTGAACTTGGCTCAATAGATCTTAACCACAGAGTTTGTTGTTAAGATATATGAAGATTTGTTGGTTTGTTGAGTAGATTTGGCAGCCTGCATGGAAAACCCACTGCAACATCTATTGTATGCATATTGTATAGCCCCCTTTATCCCAGAGCTGCTGATAAGGGAGCTCCTTAAACAATCCATCTTATTTTTTCCAACTGAAAAGGGCACCTTTGACAACGAGTGCACACTGTTAACGCATTGTACGGCTAACAGGTTAAAACAAAGTCTATAAATTACATTCAAACTCTCTTAGCATATAGCAGCTCACCTTGTTGGACGTGCATGTACTACGGCTGCATACTTCCAACAGCAGCCAGTATTTGAGTCCAACCCAGGGACCTTTGCTGCATGTTATCCCCTCTCACACACCCTTTCCTGTCACACTTCACTTACACTATCAAATAAAGGCTAAAAGCCATGAAAATAATCTTTAAAAATCCTGAACAAATCTTTTTAAACAACTCTTTTTAGTGTCCAGTATGTACTGGGTCAGCCTGTCAAACATCTGAGTCCTCATGAATCCTGACTTTTCCCATTTGCTATTGTCACAGGTTACTGCTCATGCTGCCTGCAAACAGTAATTGACTGAGAAGCAATTGGACTCTGGTCACCTCTGCCAGTTAAGGCCAGTGGTGCGTTTACATGCCATTTGAATGGTTGTTCTTCTAACTTTGGAGTGTTCATGAGCTTTAAGTTGTAATGTAGAAACAACAGGGACACTACAAAGAAGATGTGCTGGATTTTATTGCTCAGAGCGTTTAAACAGCATGTTAATAACGAGTGAAATATGATCGGCAACTCATGCAGCACAAGGCTGTAGACGTAATTGGGACATCTGCTACTTGCCCCTAAAAGAACGACTGATTGTTGTGTCTGTATCATCCTATAAAGCTTACATAACTCCCACATAGAAGTGGGATGTCTAATCTGTACATTAAAATAAATATTTTGTCTCTTAGATATTACATGACGACTGGTAATAGATTAAAGAGAAGTTTTGTGCGGGGTAGCACCAGCTGTCAAATGTGCATGTCAGGGAGAAACTGACACCACATTCTGCTCAAAAGGTTTAATACATTTACATGTATCAACTCAAAGGCACTGATCCTGGTCCACCCATCACTACTTTGCACCCAAGTCTGAAGGAAATGTTTTCCTCTACCTCCCACATCCACCGTCTCCTTCTTTGTTGTTTCTCACAGAGCAGTACATTGCCTCCCCTCTCTGTCAGGAGAAGACTGTCCATCAGAGCCCCCATAATGAAAAGTGAGCTCTCCCTCCTGCTTGCCCCCTTTCTTTCTCTCCCGTCAGCTGCTGTCTCCTCCAACTTTCCTCTTATTTCTCCATTCCAACACAATCTCTCTTGCTTTGCAAAGTCACAGCCAAAGTCAACGGTAAGAACAGAAGAAGTACAGCGTATGGTGAGTTAAGGACAGATTCATGGTACAGAGCAAAAACAAAAAGCCTGGTTTTGCTGATGGGGTGTGTTTGATTGTCTTGGGAGTATTGATGATGTCAAGATAGTATAGTATGTGGATCTGGTGACTTTAAAGTTGGAATTTTTTAGCTCACTTCTGGTCTGTCCTGCTCTCAGCCTTGATTACAACATAGACAACCCTGATATACATATTAGAGTCTAGTCTCGCCACCAGACAATCAGAGATCTCTGCCTTCTGATAGTCTGGGGACACTCCTTCCTAAAGTGTGTTTAACACACCGGAGAAAATGGCCGGCAACGAAGCAACACCTCTTGCGTTTTTTAAAAGGACACGCCCTCCCGGAAATGTGCGCTCCCCCTTTTCTCGTCCGCAATAAAACAAACACACAGACAGCTTGAAAATGGATGCTGAGAGATTTAACTCCATTTTATCAAACGTGTGCTCAGTCCACAAGATTGTGGAAATGAAGGACTTACAGCGACTTTGTTCAAAACTTTTAACACAGTCGGACTATGTTTACGAGTACAAAACTTCAGCGAGCCACCAAAGGACCGCCCTGAGGATTTACTATTGGTTCTGCAATGTAGGGAGTTTTTTTAAACTTGAAATTGTATCCGCCCATCTAAACACAAAATCAGGGAGAAAGACATCAGTCTTTAGTTAAGCAAAGTGTCTAAAGACTGACTTGTGAGTCTAATTAGAGTCTGGCTCAAAATATTCCAATCTATAATTGAACTGGCATTACTGTATGGTAGTGAAGTGTTGGGTCTTCTTGTAAATTAAGACTTGGAAAAATGGGACAAACATCCAACTGTAGTCGTACACACTAAGATTCGCAAGAGCACATATGAGGAGGTCAGAACAAAGTAATTCACAAAGTTAAATAAAAGCCCCAAGATTTTGACACACTTTCTGACCAGACTGAAATGCAGCATCTGCTTGGAGAAACTAATGCCAGTGCCACAGATGCAGTGAAATATGTCAGTGCATGTCACAGCCAGAGAAACAGCCAACACAACAACATATAGTTCATCTTATCGCAGATCACACTCTGCCTTTTTATGTGCTCCTTCACTTAATTAGTCTTCTTTCCTTTATAATTCATGTCTATACTTTTGTAATAAAACATTGCTGGTGATTGTTTTTGATTTTTCACTGTCTTAAATTGTAATTATGCTTTGGCAACACATAAGAAATGTCATGCCAGTAAAGCTTATTGAATTGCATTAAATTGCTTATCAAATAACATATTTTAAACTGGGAAAACTGGCTATAATAGACAACTCAGAATCCAAGGTGATGACTTTAAATTGCATGTTTAGCCAAAACAACAGTCCAAACCCCCAATACTTGAATCAGCAACAATTTAAACCAAAAAAGCAGGCTGCTCTTACATTTGAAAATCTGGAACCATCATGTTTGGCCTTTAAATGACTACAAACATCAACTGAATACCAACATTTTTCTGTGGATCCACTAAATAAATCAGCTGATTTCATCACTGAAACAATTTCTTTTTTGTTTCACTGTCCACTTTTGGACAATGCTCATGTTTATTGATACAATGACAATTCACGAGCTTTTCTTAGCCAAGACAATGTATTCCCTGTGGGCAAAAGGTGAGACTTGACAGACACAGCTCAGTCGTTCCCAATCAATGACAAAATCCTGACAAAAGAGTTTCAGAGACACTAGTGACCCATCGTCACTCTTCATTTCCATTTTCCAGGCCAGTGTGGGAGTTAACAGACAGTCAAGTAGCCAGATTGATTTATCATGTCCCAGCAGAAACACACAAACACACGCACATGGAGCTGTGTTTAGAGTGCACACGTACACACATACACACACAAAGAGGAAATGAGTTCTTGTGAATCTCACCTTTCCTGCTGCGGAGGCTCCTTTGTCCAGCGAGAAGCTGCAAAGAAACAGATGACCAAATTAATCACTGAGGGACAATTGAGTCCTAACATATATCCGCACACACACACACAAATTCACTTGTCCACATATGCGCACACATGCAGTCACATGGATTATATTCATGGACTTTCTTTAAAGAATGCATTCCCCTAAGTGAGGTCATTCCTATTTTCCCAGGGTCCTATGTTCCCCACCTCTAAGAAAGATGTTCCCTAACGTCTTTGTCTAAATATAGTTGCTGTTTTTGTTGGGAGAAAAGTTCCCAAATAACTAACAGCCCAATAAATTAGAAAGAAAAAAAAATATTATGAGGATCAGTGGTGTAATGTAGTTACGTTGGGCCCTAGTGCGCATATCATCTTGTCACATGATCAAACAGAAGCATGACACTGGACACCATCAACACATTTTAGAGCAGTCATCATTTCATATCTGTGTATGACAAAAAATACCAAAGAAAATAATAAATTATTCATTTAATTCAATAAGTTTAGTAGTTTATGTAGAATAAACATAGAATATTGTTGCTGTTGCCTGTATGGAACCCTGCACCTCACGGGCCCCAGTGCAAATGCACTGTTATGTTTATGCCCCCGATGAGAATGAATTAATTACGGAAGAAAAAAGGGGTAGATAAGAAGTTTCATTTCCATTTCTAAAGAGATTAAAGTTAGTGAAGAAGTCAGAGGTTAGGTTAAGGTGAGCTATTCAAAACAACAAAACAAACAGGTCAAACAGGTTAAATTTAAGTAAAAAAGAGAGAGGTCACAACACCTGCAAATCCATACAACACACGCACATTAAGAAAACACACCCAAATTCAGAAAACTCATTCATTTCGCAATGCATACGCTGAAAATCCTCACAACACAAGCAAGAAGCTGAACACACCGCAAAAACGAAGCACACCAAATTGAAGATGACAATTGAAATGTTTCCAGGGGGACCGTAATCACTCACAGACCTGCTTTTGGCTGCCAAAAACAACTTAGACGCTCGGACCAGAATCAACAACACGTTGATGTGGTCCAACAGGTTTTTAATTTATGCTAACATTATAGAGGATCATGTTATTTGCACTTACTTGTCTTCCACCTAAAACAAATGTTAAACTTCCAAGCGGCGACTTGAGGAAAGTCTGGAAATGTCAACAACCTGTAAGTTCGTCACCTATTACTGTCCCCCTGGAAACATTTCCGTTGTCATCTCCATTTCGGCGTGTGTTTTCGTTTTGCGCAGCGTTCAGCTTCTTGCCTGTGTTGTGAGCGACTGCATCGCGGTGTCTCGTTTGCTTGTGATGTGAGGATTTGCTGGTGTTGTGACCTCTCTCGGCCACCGTAAAAAAGACAGAGAAGGGGCTCCAAAACACACACACACACACACACACACACACACACACACACACACACACACACACACACACACACACACACACACTCTAACCCATGATTTTCAATCTTACATTTTAATCTATTCATGCCCCCCTAACTGTTATACTGATATGCAGAGTAAACCAAAGCTATTTTAGGGACAGAGAGGGACAAAAAAGTGGCAAGAGAAGAACAGGAGGGTTATTGTATGTTATCAGAAAAATGAACAGGGTAAAATAGGACCCTGGGAACATAATACACTTCCATCTCAACCATCATAGGAGAAAATCATGATGCACCTAATAATGCAACAGGTGTCTTATACACTGTTTGAAGTACATGAAAACCATGCGTTTCTGTTCCTGTATCACCTGTCTCAACCTTTCTCAGTGTTGAATAAGGGGGTAATTTTGTTGCATTGAAGGTACCTTTAGACTGCACATGCCCTCATAAACACATGCACAATGTGGAAACCTACAGTAACAGGTACACTGATGTGCATATACAGCGAGTACACACACAGGAGACCCTCATAATGAGCTTTTAATCATTAAAGGAAAAAAATGTAAGAGTGATTAACAGTTAATAGGGAACAGCTTATGTCACCAATTTTCTCTCTCTCGCCTTACTGACACACACACATATTTTGGAGCTATGTTAAAGAGGATCTGAAATATCTTGACAGACAGCTTTTCATCTCTTTGAATACATTTCTCATTTATCACAGGCTGATAAACGCACACTACCACAGATTTTTAAATCTCCGTCATGGCTTTCATGCTTGCTTAGAGATGAGGCAGAAACTGCTGCGGCAGAGGCATTTCTACAGGGAACGTTAAATGTGCGTGTCTCCCAGTCAGGCTTTTCAATAAATGTAAAAGACAGACGTCCAAATGCATGTCATAAACATGCACCACAACACACTCGCTCGCGCTCTGCAAACATAAAGGCAAGTGTTTTGAAATGTGTGTTTTCTCAGCCCCACATTCCCGCCCGAGTGAAATGACTCGAGTAGATGTCTTTACATCCTCAAGTGCCCACAGAGTAATAGGCTTTAAATCCATGAGTAAACGCGACAACTCAAAGCGCTGCCTTCGGGACAGAAATAATAAGAAATATATAATTAAATCCGAGTCGGGGAAAATACTGCAGCCCCACCTGCAATGCACATTAAATTCAGCATGGAGACCTGTTTTGGGATTCAAATTCAATTAGCCTGGTTGACTTTTGAGACCAGCTGAGCCATTTATTCTCTCATACTGATTTTTAAAATGTCTCCTCCCTGGCTGCTCTCTTTGTACTGCCAGATAATTGGCAGTCTTTAAGGAAAAGATACTGAAGGAAACGCTGTGTGCAGCTCTATAATGGCACTGATTTAAAATATGCAACATGGTAATGACACAAGCAGAAGAAAGCAAATTCTGTATTCAAATATCATTTCAAGGTTTTACACCACTCAGCATTGGAACTCAAATGTTTTTAATATTTGACATTATCAAACATAGGAAATAAATCAGTGTAATAATGGAAGTTATTTCACGTAAGTTTCTGTACGCAGCATGGTAAAGACACAGTGTATACAGAGATGCTTTTAAATATTATGTGATGATTATTGTGACAGGCATCTTTATATACATGAGGTGGGTGGTTATGACAGTATAAACAGTGTGCACAGTGATGTTGCTATGTATTCCAGCAGCCTTTGCACTCCGCACCATATCACTACTGTTCACGATTTCATTGTGCTGTTGTATCTGTACATCGCAGATGCTGATGACACAACGTTTGAGTTTACTCTGTGCAGCTTTGTTGTCCTTGTTTTTAGCTGTTTGCTTTTTTCTGTGTATGCACATTGTGAGCGACAAAAAACCTGAGTGCAAGTCCTTGTACGTGCACACTTACTTCACCATTAAAACTAATTTTCAGTCTCTATTGGTTAGTAAAAAAAACTGACATTAATTAAGACCATTATGCAGGGGCATTTCTAGGATTTCAAGGATATTAAGGGATGAGCCAAAACCTCTGTAGGGGGAGTCCGGGGATATCCTTTCCTGGATAAACAAGCTCTTTTTTATGCACCTCATTAACCTTCCAAGTACATGTAATCATGTAGTACACTTGAATATTAAAAAGTTAAAATGTGATAAACTGCTTTTGAGGCTACTTTCAAGATGTTAAACAAAAACCATCATGTTATCACCACTGTAACATCATTCGGAAGAATAATCTACTGACCTCTGACAGCTATGCATGCCTGTTTATACTAGTCTACTGTACAAATTGATTAATGATCTGGCTGCTCCTCCATTAAAAGAGATCAAACAACTGTGCAGTACGGCACAGATCTATTGAGTTTGCTAGATCAGTCTTCTCTGTTAGAGCTACAAACTTTTGGAACTTAGTAACAAGTGACATAAGACGGCGCAACAGCTTTGTTGGTTTTAAATATAAGATGAAATCATGGCTAAAATCAACCCAGTCATGTGCCCATCGCACATGGACATCATGAAATATTGTTATATCTTATGGCTGTAGTTGTGTTGATGTTGTGATGTCTTAGTGTTGTAGTTGTATTGTTGTTGCTGTTGTTATTGTTATGATGACTTGATGTTGTGTCGTCTTGCTGAAGCCACTGTGTCATGAATGTGTTCTTTTCAGTAATAGTGTTTTTGATATAATAGTGTCTTGTAGCAGAGACATTATCATCTGTTTCCTGCCCAGGGACTACGGATGAAAATTAGCTCATAGCTAACTCTTAGCTGTGCACGTTCCTGTTAAATAAATGCAACAAATAAATAAATAAAATAAGATTAAACAATAGGAACAATTAAAAGTAGCAGAAAGGCTTTTTTGCAACTACTCTCACTAAAAATGTTTTGACTACAGTTAAAAAAAAAAAACAGTTAAATGTATTTAACAGTGGTGGAATGGAACTAGGTACATTTACTCACGTACTGTACTCATATAGGTACTTGTACTTAAGTATTTCCATTTTTATGCCACTTTATACTTCTACTTCAATACATTTCACAGGAAAATATTTTACTATTTGTCAGCTTTTTTGACAGACTCATTGGCCATCAACCTGTACAACTCAAGTGTCAGACACTTTGAGTCAGTAGACTGGCATCTGGACTTCATTCACCTTCTGCATTTATAATTCATAATTAGCTCATGAGTGCAATTATTCAACTGGGCAATATTTTTCAGTGTGCGACTTTACGGTGCATATTCCTCATGTTTAATCTTATTCTATTATATGTTGTAGTTAATTTCACACTTCCAGCCTCGACACTGTGACGACTTACATTTTATTTTCTAAGGTTTTAATATCTTAAGTAGTAGTGTTAAACACTAGCATAACTCACATTGTATTTTAATTTTATTAAATGCATATTTTCATTTCTATATTATTTTATCGCTTTATATCTACATACTTTAATTTCATACTCCTATTCTTACTTCTATAATACTCTGTTCTTTACATTGGAGCAACTTCAAGGAATCACAATTTCCCCTCAGGGATGAATTAATTAATTTCTGCTTTTGATTCTGATTATTTACTTTGAGGATTGGCGCACAATATTAAAGATACACCTAGCAGTATATAAAGTAAGTAAAATGAGCTTCATCTTTAAAACAGCTGCAACTTAAAAGTGATAAACACATTAATGCATTAATAATAACTGGGTCATTCTGCATCATAGGTACCTTTACTTTGGTACTTTTATATATATATTGATGCTAACACTTTTAAACTATTACTTGAGTAACATTTTGAATGCAGGACTTTAATTACATCAGGGTATTTTTACACTACAGTATTGCTACTTTTACTCAAGTAAGAGATCTGAGTATTTTTCCCACCTTTGTATGTTAACATTAGTTTATTGGAATATTAAATGGATTTTCATTCACTTTTTACCTCCATCCTGATTAATTTTTTTCTTTTTCAGGATATTAAAGAACTGAAATTAAACTTTAATGCATGGAAATTACTATTTGTTAATTTATTTATGACATTTATATAACTTTAGTGCAATAAGGACTATTGCATTTAAGTCCCAAATTAAACATAAAAAACTCAATATTGTTCCAGCTTTGTCTTAATGTTCTCGCAGAGAGACACTGGAGTGAAACAAATGAAGACATACAGAGAGCAACCATCTGTTTCTTACTTGTCTCTGCAAGGAACACTGAAATAAGCATGACAGAACATCTCGGAGGGGCAATTCGCCTGGAAATTCATTGTCGATGTAAATGTTAAATACCTTTTATAGCCCCGTATGTTTTGGAGAATCAGAGAGGAATTACAAGTCCTGAGTTGTCGGGCTGTCAGGGTGTGTGTTACCGAGTTGATGAGAAAATGAGTCTGGCATTTACATCAGACTTTAATTTGGTTGTTAGGGATCACATTTATTCCAGGTCATGAGCTGCAGATGAGCAGCTCAGGTGCGGCATTTTGAGAGGAGTGCTGGCATTTTTCCAACAGAGCTGCATATTGCATTTTTATTTTTGCCAAAAAAAAAAGAGTGAATGGGAGTTCTGCCATCTGACAGACAGACGCCTGATCACATTAGGTGGTTAAAGACTGTGGCATCTACTTTATTCGAAGACGGAGAGGATGTGTTTTTTTTTCCTCTGTGTTCTTGTCATTATCTCTGTGAAGTCTTTTCATGCTGTACTGTTCTCTCAAGTCCCAGGCTTCTTTCGTGTGCCAGTTTTCATCACTGAAACTAACAGATTTATAATAAAGGATTAACTCTTGTGTGATTTCATCAAAGTGTTGGGCGACTTTAGTAGTCAAACAAGTAGCTCAAAGACACTAACTAGTGATTGTTCCTCACTTGTTGGTACCTCCCACACTGTAGCATTTGAACGCCTCTGTGTTACCCTCAACAAAGCAGGTGTTAATCAGACTTAATGATCTGATCACCACATCACTGGCCTTCCAAATGTTATCTTTTACTATTGGGCGGCTAATGTACAGAAAATCGCCGACTGGATCTGTGTGCCGGAGGATCGTAGCAGTCTGGAGTGGGTGAATGTGGAAAGGCGCTTTAATGACCAACTAACTTGGGCTCTTTGGTTTGCACTCTGCTGCCTATCAATTTGAAATATGCAGGAAACCCTGTCAGTAGAGGTTCATTAAGGATCTGCGTGCAGTGTAGGACCCACTTTGGGCTGAGGCAAGCCTTTTCCTGCATGCCACTTACTAATAATCCATTATTCCCACCCTCACTGCTCGACACAGCGTTCCAGCAGTGGTCCAGGCGGGGCCTGAGCAAGGTGATAGATGTGTTCAAGGATTGCATTGTTATGTCTTTTACTCAGAAGGCTAAAGGATTCAATATTTTACAATCTCATCTCTTTCGATACCTTCAAATTAGGGATTTTGTTTGGAAGACTTTTCAGCATTCCCCTAAACTCCATACTCAATATCCCAAATTTATGATATCCTACTGTCGGTAGCCTCACCCCCCCCCGGATCATCTGAAATCAAAATGGGAGGATGACTTCAGTGGGAGGATTTCAGTTGAATGCTAGAGGTTGGCTGTGGAGGGATCCACTCAGCCTCTACGTGTGTCAGACATAATGTTATTCAGTTCAAAGTACTTCACAGGCTTCACCTGTCTGCCCTGCTGTTTCCTGAATTTTCATCCAACCTGTCAACGGTGTAATCGTGGCCCGGCAACTCTTTTTCACTCGCATGTCTGAGGATGGGATGATTTTGGGACAAGATTTTAGAGAAATTTTGTACATGTGTAATAAAACCATAGACCTTTAGCTGCAGTTGGCAATATTTGGTGATGCATGAAGAGATCTGGGTCTCTCCCGAGCCCAGACCTGTGCTTTGGCCTTTTCAACATTGCCAGCCAGACATCTCATTCTGTACAATTTGAAGTCTAACCCGCCCCCTCTTCTGGGACACTGGGTTGATGATGTCACGGCTCACTTGAAGTTGGATCAGTCAATGAATTCCATAGAGAATAGCAACCACTCCTGCACTATTATAATAATGTCTATACTTCAAAGAAATGCCTGTGTGTGCCTACTATTGTATGGAAAAAATTTTTTTCTTTCTTCACTTGTTCAGGTTGATTCAGTTGCTGTTAATTCACTTGCAAAACCAGATTATTACCTTCAGTCTATCTTGACGCTGTACATTTTGTACATTCATGTGTATTAAGTGTATTTAGTGGTGTTTATTTGTTTTGTCTGTGCAGGCCAGCCTTGAGAAGCGGGGTGGGTTTGGATGTTGTGGGTTCAGTGTATATGCTCCATGTTTCTTGGTTGTTCTAAAAAAATAGAAATAGTTCAACACATTACCCTTCGCAAAAACACATGATGTTTTCACACATTGTTTTTTGTGTAAAATGTTAATGTATGAACTGTAGAGGAGCTGTTGGAGCCGGGTCTCACAGGAAGCCGTCGAAATCCAGCACTTGGGCAGTGACTTGCAGAATCAGACACTGACGAAAAAAGCTGTCCTTCAACGCCAGCATGATATGTGGCTGGTTGATGTTACAGTTTAATAGCGCGCGGCGGCATCAAGAGGAAATGCAGCAGGACAAGAACAAAAGTTAAGGTGGCGAAAGTCCCAATAGGGTGAGTGGGAGGGGTGGTGGATGGGTCCATCAAACACCAACTTTCACCCTGGAGAGTGGCGTTTGCATCCTGTAAGATTATTAAGCCGAAATCTTGTTCTTTTTTTCCTAAACCTAACCACATGTTTTAGCTGTTGGAGGGAAAAAAACGTCAATTTGCGTTGTTGTACTGACGTAGTGTGTTTAGTTTGAAAGACGACAATGCATGTAACAGGCAGAACTTGACATGGCCTCCCAGAACGTCAACAACCAACACACCCAGAAATCGTATCTGGGCGTGGACGTGGAAAGTCCATTACCAAACATCAATATGTGACGAGGTTGGAGTGAGAATGTGTTGGCTAGTGTGCATATTTTGTTACTGTTGGGCAGAGCCAGGCTAGCTGTTTCCCCCTGCTTTCACTCTTTATGCTAAGCTAAGCTAACTGTCTCTTGGTTCCTATTTTCATAATTAGAGCACAAACATAAGAGCAACTATTGCAAATAAGAGCAAATTCTTAGGCTACCACACAACAGCCGGACTAACTTCCTTAATTTACAGCCAAACAGCAGTTTGACTGTAGTTCATGTACAGTGATTGACAGCTGCCTTGGAGACTCCTCTGCTCTGATTGGTTGTTTTTGTTCACATGCAAGGCAATAGAGTAGGCAGGGGAAGATTATCTGTCTCATTTAGTGCTGTGTGAATGTAGAGACAGTTTCAGCAAATATGACAAGTTATTTTTTTTTATAAAACTAAAACTCTAATTTCATCTGGCTTGATGTGGGTTTCATTTTATTGATTAATTAATTTGTCTTTGTATCCCCTACATTAGAGAATCCATTTTCATTTTCACAGCCACTCTGTGTCGTCTTTTTATGTGTTGCTTTCTATTCATTTTGCTTCATATGCTGTGTGTAACTGTTTTAAATTGAAGTGTTCTTGTCTGTGGGTAGTAGAGTTAAAAGGCTATTTGCTTGCTGATAATAATTTAAAACCAAAATAAATGCAGTTTTACAAAAATGGTTTGATTTCTCAAAATGTGATTACTTTGTTGGTTATGCTGTGGTACATGAACAGAACTACCATTAGCACATTAGGGTAACTCACCCTGCCACGCTACTGTTGGCGGAGCTCTCTCCAATCTGCGAGCTGGCGATCCACTTGGTCTCACCCACCACTGTCCTGGCGTGCGGCAGGCGCCCCACGTCTTTCACTGTCATCATGAGGTGCCGCGACGACTTCAGGACCCTGACGGCTTCGTCGTGCGGGATGCTCAGAAAGCTGCGGCCATTCACCTCCAAGATCTGGTCGCCAACCTGCGTGGAGGGGAGGGAACACAGAGGCAAGGCGGGCGGGTCTGAGCAAGGTGGCACGGGTGGAGCAGGCAGAGGCTGTCGCATGCATAGGTTCATACGGTAGGTCAAAGGTCAGACAGAGGTAACGTAACAGATGGAGGTGGTGAAGGTGTGTAAAATGTTTAATGGATCAGAGCGAGATAAGTACGTTGTACGTTTCTTGTTAAAAAATTGAGGCTCTCTCAGGTTGGGCAGCTAACAGAAATAATTACACAGAGAATAAAGTATTCTCAGCTCACTGACAAGTTCAAGACCAGAATTGTTTAATATGTAATTGAGAAGGCTTTCACATGTAATTTCACATTCTATCAAAGAGCGCAGCCTGGACGCAGCTCCAGAAGGTGTATAATGATGTCCATACTAAACACCACCTTGGGCCGTACCACCTGTCTCCTGTAATAAGCTCATATATTGTAGCTTTAACCTCAAGGTCAACCCTCTGAGGTGCATCAGGAACCCTCATTTGTGCTGAATGAGGCTGAAGCACCATCTCAGCCTTAGACTGCACCTTTTCTATAATGTGTGCGTCTCCTTTCTCTGCATGTCTGCAAACATGGAGATGTTTTTGCACTCCATGTTCGAGGAGTTAAATGCTGTTAAATGCTTTAACAAGCATTTAATAGCGCTTTAACAAAGAGCTGATTAGCCATTATAATCTGATTCCCAGCATAACAAACCAAATAAACAGTTTTAGTTCCAATACTGAGGGACTCACATGTGATATGGAGGATTTGGGTATCCTTTGTGCAAAAACATTGAGCATCAGATATCTATTTTTTTTTCGGCAATCTGGTATTTCAGTATTTCAAATTCAGGGCCTTTAATTGTTACTGAGTATTTCCACACTGTGGCAGTATTAAGGTCATAGGCTCCGTTTCAACACTGAGGGTACACACGTGAACCTGGGGAGAGTTTAGAGGTTCTCTGCCAGAAAATTTTGAGCATTAAACACTTAATTTACTGCATTTAAATATATTTTTGCATCAATTTGTGCCTTTTCTGCATCGATTTATTTTTTAATTGTCTTCAATTTTGTCTAAATAAAAGTCATCCAGTTCCTTCATGTTTTCATTGGGTGCAACAAATGCACATATTCTAAATTGAGGAGGATGTGTTCCTTGCTCCCCCCAAAATCTATACCAATGAACAGCAGTGTTGTTAAGTCTTTCATTTCAACCTCTCATGATCTTAATCCACCAAAATTAGCTAAAACAGGCGATAGACAACAACAACATTCCCATTGCAAATAGACCAGAGGGGTGGAAATGGCCCTGCAGTAGATGAGTATGCCTTTTGCTTTTTTTTACTGTTGTTTTATGTTCAGTGTCACAAACGTGCCAAGAAACAGGGTTAGTGAACAGTAAAAAGCAGCATAGAGCCCTGTGAAAATGTTTCAGTGGTTACGTCTTTTTTATATCTTTCAAACTTGGTGCCAACTTTTACAAGTGCATCCATCCCAGGCCCTTAGGAAGTGCACTGGGTTCTTTAGTAAATTTTTGTAGTTGTCATACAGTGGAATTACAACTTCTGAGTCTGTCACATGATGCCACTGGACCAAAAAAAAAAAAAAAAAACCTTTACCCATAGACTTACACTAGGGTGACCATATTTTGATTTCCAAAAAAAGAGGACACTCAGCCCGGCCATGAGATAGCCTATACTTAAATGTATTGGCAGTTTACTCAAAGATGCCTTATAATTTTAATATATTTAAAGTTTATATGTATGGATAGAAAATTCAGTTACATTACAATATAATATCTCTCAAAGACAGAAATTCAGATAGGAAAAAAAAAAATCAGCCTTTTATTTTTCCTCCCGTTTTTTGGGGGGACCTTGAACATATCTCTGAAAAGGAAATAGAAAGCCCAACGTGCAGTGAATGGAGACCTATTATCCTGCTTGAATACAGACAACTAAATTCTTTCAACAATGTGACTCAAAATAATGATAAAATAGATTTTACTGATGTAAGATAACATGCTGATGGTGACATTTTCTACTTGTCCGCTACGCTCTGAGTCTGGTGTCAGTGACACATCTGTCTGTGTGCGCTGCAGTGTGCCGAGGGTTTTAATTTTTAGTGTTAAATCAAAAGTTAAACACTACTTATCAGCAACGAGAAGTGTTTTTTCGTTTGTGAATATTTTTATCTTAATTCTAGGGTTGCAAGAAACTACCTTTTCGCCATAATTTTTAAGTTATTAGTTCGCTATCGCTCAGCAAAAAAAAAAAAAAAAAAAAAGTTTGCTTGCTCATCCCTAACTAAAATGATCACCTGAACTGGCCTCTCCAGCCACTTGCGAATGAATATTTAGTAACCTATAAAATTAAATACAAAAGCCAGATGTTCATGGGTGTTACTGGGTTTTTGTGTCCTGTGGGAAAAGGGGTTTTATATTCCAAGTGGCCGACACTGCAGTAGCAAATAGTCCCTTGTCCCATAAATGTAAAGAAATGCCCTGGGTAAGGGAAATATTGGCAGGTACTCTGGTCATCTTAGTGCTTTACACTGACTCTATTAACTCCACATGTCACCATAACTGTAATAAATTAGTCAGAAAGGACGGGCTCGCCACTTTCCATTCACTAAACAGCAGAGTCGCTGGTCTTGTAAATGACTTTGTCTGGCCTTTCGACTTGATGTAGTGTTTAGCATACAGAAAAAAAGTTCCCAAATTTTACTTTCTGTCTCTTTCTTCTATTCCCATTTTACTCTGGTCAGCCAACCGAACCTCACAATCATTTCAATGTTCTGTTGGAGCAGCAGCCAATGCAAACTGGAGATTAAAGACATTCAGAATCTCATACATTTCAGTTTCTTGGGTGTTCTCCAACAACCCACGATGACCCAACACCATATCTGTCAGCGCTAATGCACTGCAGCACCTATACTGCACATAGGAGGCAGCTGAGGACACCCTCCACATAAACCTCTACCTTCATCAGCTTCTGCAATGGCACCATTTATAACATAGTATGTAGTATAATTATATAATATATATAATTATAATACAATAATAAGTGGCAGAGCTGTTGATTGCAAATGCAAAGGGACAGATAATCAAGATTATATTTACAGACGCAATCAATCTAATCCAATCTAACAAGCACCACTGCAGTGAGATCACACACTGCTGCCACAGCAAGCGCATCTTATTCACGCTGTCAGGCTGAGCTGAAGCCTCAGGGATGAGAGACAGATTTTAAGACAGATTACAAGCTGTTTGTTCCAGCTGTTTGCATTACAAAAAGGCATGGAAAAGAGTCAATAATCTGCTTCTCATGGACTTAATACAGTGTTTGACAACCCTAGAGCTGAGTTTATTGTAAGCTCAGAGCGGTTTATCTCAGTTTCACTTGGATTTGACACAGCTTGAGAGCACACATGGCTTCCAAATGTGAAAAGGGAAAAAAAAAAATGCAGACACCAAAACACATTTTTTCTTCTCTCTGTTAGTATCTGCCACTTAAGGAGAAATGGAATTCATATCTTTATTTTTTCCAATTGCTTTCAAAAGAGTTTTAGTGTTTTTTTGTTTTTTTTTGTGTACACTAACAGCTGACTTGAGCTATGTACAGGAAATGTGCAAGCTGTAATGTTTTTGTTAAAATGTTGAATATTTTTTTAAGCAAAAGTCGGACATTTGAGCAAAATAAAATGTGAGTACTCGGTATCTTCTGTGACACTCCAAATTGAGCTCAGGTGCATCCTGTTTGCTCTAATTATCCCTGAGATAATCTCCAGAACTTGATAGGCATTTTTCACGGCAGACGTTTTGACTTGTCACAGCAGCAAATGCACAGGTGTTGCTAATAATATTAACGGTGCCTCTGCTCTGTTGAAGTGTCCCAGTCAGCCGTGGTGCTGTGACAGTGAGCGAGCGCATAATACCAGGGCTGTGTCTGAAATCACTCCCCATTTAGCCTACTATTCACTGCACTATCAATCAATCTACTATAAAGTGCTCTCTGCAACTCCACAACGTAATGTGCATGGTGTCCCCTTCTATATGTAGAAATTGGTGCACAAAAATGTACCTAAATGCAGTAAATTAAATGTCTGCTTTTCAAACTTTTCTAGTGGAGGACCCCCAAATGCAGACCAAACCCGGCAGCAAGGAAGATCTATACAATCAGCACAGTTTCAAGATGGACACCTGAGATTAGTGTCACATAAATTCAAAATGTCTCTCCCTCCGTTACTGAGTTATGATGTTGAATAATGGCTAGAAAGTGTTTTTGCAGAGAATTATGAAGTTGACCACTTGGATATAAAATCACTTAATCATTTTATCTCTTTTGACATTTATGTGAATTTTTTCTTCAAAACTAGTGAATGAATCCTTAAGTTCTGGCCAAAGACGTGTTTTGTGAGGTCACAGTAGAGCTTGGCAATGTACAGATAATATATCATACAAGACTAGACATCATCTTACATTTTGGATATTGGAATATCATGTGTCGCCTTTTCCTAGTTTTAAAGGCTGCATTACAGTAAAGTATTTTCTGAACTTACCAGACTTTTCTAGCTGGTCTATTCATTGCCTCTACTGACTTAATCATTACATGCATGTTCGCTCAACAGAAGAGAATGAGCACTCACAGGCGTGCTAAATATACATGGGTCACATGACCAATTATCACAGTTATTTCACTTTTCTGTTTCAATATTTTTTCTTTCACACTCTTCTCTTACAGAGGAAGGGCCTACAGTCTACCTTTCTCCATAAAATCACATATTATTCTTGTAACTCTTGTACTCTTTGTGAAATCTTGCTTTGTTTTTGATCTTTGTGATTCTGCTGAGCAAAACTGAAGAAGCCAAGAGCGGAGTGCGTTTTTCACTCTTAATAAAATCGACGATGGGCCCCTGGGCACAGATGTGCATAGGGCCCTACCACCTCTCCTACATATAGGAGCAAGACACACATTTTGTGCTGGTTTTGCATCTCTATGTAGTCGTTACAAATCTTTTTGTGGTTTTGTGTCTGTGTCCTTGTTTTGTGTCTGTCTGGGGCAATTTTGCATGTCAATAATTTTTGTCTTTCTTGGTTGTTTTGTGTCACTTTTGTCATTTTGTGTCTTCTTGTGGTTGTTTTGTGTCTCTTTGTACTTATTTTGTGTGTCTTTCAGAAAACTTTGTGTCTCTGTTGTCATTTTGTGTATCTTTGTAGTCATTTTGTGTCTTCTTGTGGTTGTTTTGTGACTCTTTTAGGTAACTTTGTGTCTCTGTTGTCATTTTGTGTCTTCTTGGGTCGTTTTGTGTCCCTTTGTAGTTGTTTTGTCTCTCTTTGAAGTAACTTTGTGTCTTTTTTTGTTATTTTCTATATCTTTGTAGTCATTTTGTGTCTTCTTGTAGTCATTCTGTGTGTTCCTGTAGTTGTTTTATGTCTCTTTGAGGTAACTTTGTGTCTTTTTTTGTCATTTTGTGTATCTATGTACTTATTTTGTAGTTGTTTTGTGTCTCTTGGGGCGATGATGTGTATTTTCTTTGTTATTTTCTGTATCTTTGTTGTCATTTTGTGTCCTGTGGTTGTTTTGTGTCTCTTTGCAGTTCTTTTCCGTTTTTGATTTCTGTTTGTGGTCATTTTGAGTGTCTTCCTGGTCAGAATGTGTTAATTTGAGTGACATTTTGCAAGTGAAGCCCAGGGAGGGGCCCTGACAGTCAGGCCACTGGGCCTGTAGCTGATAGGCCTGTCTGGTAACAAATCAATGGTTAGGCTAAATATTTTTTACATCAATCCATCCATAGTGATATCTTATTTTTTCTTTGGTGACTGTAACCTTGACCTTTGACTACACAATTCTGACCTGTTTCTCGACAGCTGATATCTCCCACACTCCAACTCACACCTGAACAATCTAGAGTGAAGCACTACAGGTACAAGGAAAACATGTTTTTGATTTTGTGGTGAACGTTCCCTTTAAAGCTCTGCTGCGTGTCAGCATCAGTTAATCAAGTGAGATTATTTGCACCTGTTGAATTTGACAAGTGAATGGAAGTTTGATTCTGACTCTAATTACATGCTGATTAAGTTTTATGACCCACTGAGTCTCATTCAAAACCACAATGTTAATTACAGAGGAGAGAGTTAGAGAATGCCAATATACTGTATTAATCTTCCACTGAACTTCTTTATAATTGTAATGGGTCAGGACAGATCAATCAAAATTTCAGAGCATGAATTTGTGGCGTTCTCTTTGATAACTTTAGATACCTGTATTATTTGACACAAAACACTGATAACTGGTCTGTGTGTGTACGTGCAGATATTTGCGTTCACACACATACACGTGCAGCTTATGTGATTTAAGTTGAGTCACTTCACTGTGCTGCTGCATCTCCTGCCGTCATCAAGTTGCCACTGACGTCTTTCCTCTCCTCTCCCTCCGTCTCTCCTCTCATTATTCTGCTCCTCCATGCTCCCCTCCTCTCCCTCATTATACTTCTATCTCAGAGTAGATGGGCCCTGTCCTGAGTCACAAGCACTTTATTTTTTTGTGATCGCTCTCTGCATCACACCAGAGGCTCTGCCGCAGCACGGCATTCTGGGCAATTAAACAATAACCAGTGGCAATGATGTTTATGATTAAAACTCTAATCAATGCTGCGTGTGCTCTGAAATGCCACACACACTTTTCCCTCCCAGCTCCCAATTATAAACCCATAAGGATTCGTCCTCCAGCTGTGGTTACACATGTGCAAGTAACTGAGGATTCCCCAGGACGAGGCAGGAGAGAGTTATGTGATTTTATCGCGATTCTATGGACTAATTCATGGAGATATGTAGAGGTACACAAGCTACCTTTACTGTGGTCGCATCTCACTTGTCACCTGTAAAGGATTTTAGATGCTACAGTCAAACTGTCGCACTATGTCACACGTTGCTTCATCACAATGAACACACACAGCAGTTTCATTTTAGTCAATCCCACACACACCGTCCTGCTGCTGTGAATACACTCTGGAGCACCAAGCGTGTATCACTCCACAGCTGAAAATAGGCCCCATAAATGCACTATTTACTGTTGTCACTGTACAATGAGTCAGCACTTTATATGTAAGATGTGATACTTGGTCTTTGTGGTATTTGTCCCACCCCTCCTCCACTGTAATTGGACAGCTGGGTAAAAAGTATCAGTAACAAGCTCAGCATTTTGGCCAAAGTTGAACATTTTTCAACTCCTCAGACCCCATAAAGTCGGTAACACTTTACTTGAAGGTATCTACATAAGGGTGACATACAATGTCATAACTATGACATGCACTGTTATGAACTTGTCATAAACATTATGTACATGTCATAAACATTTATGACTGCTGTCATTAAGTGTCATTCGCTTTTTGTAATGACAAGCTGACATTGTTTGAGTTGTCTTGATTATGACAACTTGGCATTAATCAAAGTGACATTACCAGAAGTTGTCTTTGTCATGACAAGTTGACATTAAATTTGTTTGGGATGTCCTTATGACAACTTGACATTAACCAGGATGACATTACCAGAAGATGTCTTTGTCACAACAACTTAACATTAATAAAAATAAAATGCACCTCTTTTTGTGTTTATGACAAGGTGACATAATGATTATTATATATTAGATGTCCAAGGTTACAGACCAATTCTAACACTCAGTTAGATAGACGTCTGGCAGGATACGACACAAACCTGGCTCTCATAACACCATTATGACAGTGTAATGAATAAATTCTTTGACCTTAAGTAAAGTGGTACCATTAAGATATTGTGATTAATGACAGCAGTCATAAACATTTATGATATGTACATAATGTTTATGACAAATTCATTACAGTGTCATGTCATAGTTATGACAAAGACATTGTGTCACCTTGTCATAAACACAAAAAGAGGTGCATTTTTTTGTTAATGTCAAGTTGTTATGACAAAGACATATTCTGGTGATGTCACCTTGGTTAATTTCAAGTTGTCATAATCAAGACAACCCAAGCTTGTCATTACAAAAAGTGAATGACACTTACTGACAGCAGTCATAAATGTTTATTTTCCATGATATCCCTATGTTCAAGTCGTGCTCACTAAAAACTACAGCACCAAGATGTTTCTGGAACTTAAGAAGCCTTTTTCTTAAAATAAAAATAAACATTATTAGTTCCTGATTTTTAAAGATGTCCTAGAGACAGATGAGCCAGGGCACCCAGCACCTCGGTTGTCCCATGTACAAAGGCAATGTCCTTACCACAGCAGCTATGAGTTCGATTTCAGCCCGCAGCCCCCTGCTGCATGCTGTCTCCTCTCTTTCCCCCCTCTCACACTGTCTTGTCCAATAAAGGCCAAAAAAATCTTTAACAACAACAAAAAAGAAACAGATGGACCCAAGTCTGATGCCACAGACAGTGTAGGGAAATTGTAAAGTACCACTGTCTGCCAACGATCCCCTGAAGAAAATAAAGGCTGGACTCACAGCACAAAGGAAGTGTGTCGATCGTTGCATAACCACAACAAGTAGAGGACAGCGCTTGCTATTGCCTGTTACCAAAAAGCATTGATGTGAGTTCTTTGCAGTTACAGTCCCCAGTGGTGGAAATGACAGATAATGGGATTTTGGAAACTCTACCTAGCAAAAGAGCCCTGTTGCCAAAGGCTCTGACAAAACACGAAGTGATCTAGTTGTGATCTAGTTGTCTTTGGGACAATGGTGCAAAAATAATTCCACTTTTTTTTTTTTTTTTTTTTAAGAATTTTGTCTTTTAACAAAGCAGGAATTTAGTGCAAGTTTGCTGACTTAAAATTGTTTGCAGCAAATTTAGTCTATAAACAAATGCTTCCTAAGGCTGCAAATCAATTTTCAATAGGCTTTCACATCCATCCTGTCAACATCAGTCAATTTCCCCCCCAAAAATCTAGAATATTAACTAATTTCAGATAGTGTGAGTAACATCCACATTCACAAATTCACAAAGGCTACTTCCATCCATCAGAGGGGGCAATTACTTAGGGAGATCACTCCAGCTGTCAGCTTTGTAGAGCCAGCGAACCTGACCTTCTCTGAACTATGCCACTGCAGTAACGGCAGCAGAGGGTGCGACGCATTAATCAGAAGGCAGATTAATATATACTGTAGGCTCTGCAATTTAATCTACAATGATAACACTCATAATCTACCTAACAAACTGGCAGTAAAAAGATCAAGCCAAAAGGACTACAGAACTACTTACAATAATTCTCTCTCTCAACTGTGCTGCCCTGCTAATAATCCTTAAAAAAAGAAGATTCTCTCCATTTTGTAGACAGATTTAAATGCAAATTAAAGTGCGTCACTTGGCAAGTGGTAAGTGATGAATTATATCCCCCTGTCTTCTTCTGCTCACACTTCTTCAGAACTCTCTTCTTTCTGCTTTCGCGAGATGACTTTGTGATCTCCGAGTGAGGAGAGCAGATTTTGGTGTGTGGATATACGAGGAACACAGATTCAAATGTAAGAGGAGTCTCTAAGTGTTTACACATGTACCTCAGTATTACATAAATCCCAGTGTGTCTTTAACAGAAGATTCATGACCCTGTATGTGTGTTTGAAACACCGCCGCGGAGCAGTGATGGAAGGCGAGCGGACAGACTATTACGCTCCCTTTGAATTGTCCTACTCGAGCGTTTGATCAGGACTATTGTTGAAGATTCTTCTGACATTATCAGAGCTGTGTGATGAACCGTCTGGGTCAGACAGCTCAGGGCTGAATGGTGGCGGACACACAGAGGGGAGATAGAGGGATAAAGTGGCAGCTCTAGACCACTGATCCCTAAAGCTACATTAAGAGGAGTGAAGCTGTTTTATCTGGTCCTTTGGCACTTCTTTCACTCAAATGCTTCCTTTTCCACCGGCTCTCTCTCAAATCTGTGTGTGTGTGTGTGTGTGTGTGTGTGTGTGTGTGTGTGTGTGTGTCTGTCCTGTTGGTCTGACTTATCCTGCTGTTCCTGGATATATGCACATTTTACAAACTGCAGTTCACAATCAGAATATGCCTTGAATTTATCTTGAATGACAGCAGGACTGCATGCATCAACAGATTTTGATATATCACTTTCTTTACAATTATCTGCTACACCAGTGTGTAACGTTGGGCCAGCTTTAATCTTTCTTTTAGATCACAATATGCTGAAAAATCTCCCAGTTAGGTTACGTTTAAAATCCTAGAAGTTTTAGCTCCTTGAACATGTTTTTAAAAAATCTGGCACTGCAGTATTCAACATCCTATCAATAAAAATCAGCCAGCTGAAACTATTTTCTAATTAATGGTAATGGCTCAAACTCTTAAATATTCCCACAAGTTACGCGAAAAGTCAAAGCCCGCCCAACTATGTTTTTATTTTTCAAAGATTTATTTATTTTATTTGTTTATTTTATTTTAGCACATATAAAAAATAAAGTCGACATTACAATTATCATAAAAAAATATGCAAGGAGGTCCCAAAACCCCTCAAGGGGACTTCCCTAAAAAGATCTTTAATTCATCTGGAATTTACAGCCCTTAAGGAAGCCAAGCACAGGGCAGCTTTGACATTCGTTCGTTTTCAAAGCCATGAAACTCACCGAGTGGTCAGTGGTGTTTGTTGATGTTCTGACATAAAAATTGTAGCAAACTGTGGTTTCCGTCCGTGTTTTCGCTCTTCATCTCGACTGTGGAACTGTTTTTTCAGCTGCCTCAAACCCGTGTGTAAACTTCCGCTTGATCATTCGTTTAACCCTGACGCGTTACACACTCCAGCCCACTTCATGGCGATAATGCTCCTTTACGTGGGTGTCGCCAACCCGCAGGAACCCATTGCAATATAATGGGACACAGAAAAGAAGCAGAAGAAGAAGGTTGGCATTGTGTTCAAAGGCATCGTACTGCAAAGGTTGTTAACGAGCGAATAATCCAAAATGCAGTTGTTATGCAACTTGTTACAAAACTTTTTCATTCGTTCTTGTTCTTCCTCCAGGAGCGCACACAGCACTGTCGAGCTGGCACTTTTGCTGAGCTAAAAGACTACATTGACTACAATCTTGTCGTAAACAACCCCCTTTCCATGTCCGGTGGTGGATTACTACCAACAGACAATGAAGCTTCCTACAGAAAACCAATGGATAGACAAAATATCAAATAAATCATCACGGAAACCACAGTTTGCTACAGTTTTTATGTTAGAATATCAACAAACACCACTGACCACTCGGTGAGTTTCATGGCTTTGAAAATGAATGTTTAGGGTGGTTTCAGGACAGGTTCACACATGGCCATAGGCAGCACTGTTAAGCCAGGCAGTATTAGCCACTCTATGTAATCAAATCTATCCGGACTTCTCCTTTAAGTAAAACCGATGCTGCTTAATTTGTGTTTTAGATAACACAGTAAACTTGCTTTCCGGTCCAGCCTCTGAAGTCCGTCTACCTTTTAGATACAATGCCAGAGTCTATCTTTGTGGAGCCAGTCCCAGGAGTGAAAACTGTGATCGCTGCTTAAGAGGAAAAATATGTTTGATCATAAAGCAAAGCAAGTGAAGAGCACTGGCTATAAGCATAAAGGCTGATTTGCAGGTTAAAAATGTCTGAGCTAAATTAATGCTGGCCTTACATCAAACAACTTTTTACTGTCACACACAAATATCTAACGTCGGGAAATAATCAAGAGAGATTTAGCCCAGCTGGTGTGCACTCATGTGATCTCCACTGTTTGGTGAAGGTGGTCATAAAACTCAGTCCAAGCTGTCTTAAGTCAGTCGTTCTCTCATCTTGTCAAGATCAAAAATGTTTATTACTGTATTAATTTAAGTTTTTAGTCTTGGGCCATGCATATACTGAAGTTTAATGATGTTAAGTTGTTGTTTTTTTTGCAGACCTGTGAGGAATTCATATGTCATATTTCTCAATGGGAGTTTGGCGCAATATTTTCCACCAGGAGCAGAATCAGAAATAATCTCAAAAGGAATCTAGTTGCAATCTTGCAGATAGTGACCCTGCAAGATCCCCAGTCTTTGCAAAATCTTAAAGTGTGTGACAAAAACTCATACAGTCTTTAGATGTCAGAGGGTGTCACACCTTAGTCTTTAAAAAGCCGAAGAGAGAATGTCAGTGTCATCCAGATGCCTAGATGATTTTTCAACAGCATTTAAATGACAATAGTTTACCATGGAGTGATGTCATGTTGTATTTCAAGTCAGTCATGATGTGATAACAAAGTGAGACTGTAACGAGTTGTGACTAATATTATTACTGAGTTCCACTACTCCACTCCGCTACAAACAACAGCTACACTGAATATAAACTAGATGACAAAAAACCCCAAATGTCTGGGTGTCTGTTGACCTGCAAATTACCAAATCAATGCTGCATGACCTCAACACTGTTTACGAGCTTATAACAAAGCTGACTTAATGCTCCATCACAGCCAAGGACATTCACACAGCACTAAATACATGACGACTTGTGTCCCAAACCATCTCTGAATGTGGCTCCAGTGATTTTATTTCAATCACATCTGCATTCAGAGCTGCTCAATAATCCAAGACACATTTCTGTGTCTCTAATCTCTGCCTCTCATACCTCAGCTCTCTTGACACCTCGTCCACTGCTTCTGTCCCTTGGCAGAGGGAAGAGAACAGCGGAGAGATTAGATATCGACTGTGTCTAACTGCTTATACCTTTGTCTTCTTAAATGGGCACAACTTATAAATTAGAGTTTGCAGATGACCCATGGCATCTTCGGACACACGCAGTGTGCCAGTGTCCAGACAACACATTTATCTTTGGTTTGAGACCTTCACTAGAAATGATTAAACTTTAATTAGACTCAGTAGCTTCGTTACCTTTCTTTGTATCACTTGTTAAAGCTTTTAACAAGTCTTTTTTGATTTCTGTCATTACTTCAGCAGACTATCATTTTACATGATTTTCTTCCTGTTTCTCTCCTCTAACCTCTTCTCCTCTCTACCACACCTTCTGTCCCTTGTCTTATATATCTTCCTCTCACTCCCTCCTTCCCCAGGCCTTTCATTCCTCTAATTATGTGTCTTCTCCTTTGTCCTCTCACTGTCCTCTGACTACCAATCTCCACTGCAGTCACCAGGGATTCCCCTCAGCCGTCAGCCACGCCAGTAATGGTCCCCTAAAACTCCAGAGCACTGATAATCATGCTGCTTTTTGTGTTAAGTCACGTATAAAGAAAAGTAGACTACGATCAGCAGACTGAGCTCCAGTTCATCCTCAGAGTGCAGTAATGAAAGAGAAAGCTGATAATGATTGTTTTCTGGTGTACTGATTCACAGCCACGATCTTCAGGATATGATGCTTTATTAAAAAGGTCAGCACATTTTTCAAACCGACAAACACACTCCAGAATGCAGATAATTATAGCCAAGTGAATTCCCCCTGTTTTTAATAGTATTATATCCTTACAACTTTTATGAATTACTTATTGCTCATGTGTAGAAACTAATGAACAGTGTCAGCCACATTTTCCAGCTTTAAACATTTAAGGCTTAGGTCTTTATACTAAGCAGAAGCAAAACTGTTTTCTGCTAATCTCTCTTATAATGAAGCTATAATACTTAAATACATTACTTATATATTTTTAGAATTCAAGGTATATTTGGATTATCGTTTGACCAAAAGAACAAATAATTAAAACTGGCAGAACTAAAGCAGAATAAGAGTTGAATTTATTCTGGAAATTTTGGGTGGCAAAACCAGAGCTGCCAATCATTTATTGACCAGACTCTTGTTGCAGGAAAACTCTACCCTTGAAATGCCCATTTATATAGCAATTTCTCAGCGTTTTTTTTTTTTTTTTTTTTTTTGGAAGAATCCAAAAATGGAAAAAATCTTGATGAATTAAAGTCATACAAAATTATGATACGCAACAGCAAAACTACATCAAAACACCCGTTTACAAACTCGCACAAATTGTGCAGTATAATCCAAGTCTTATTTATCCAGTTGTATGCTGAGCACTTCCAAACTACCGCCAGCCTGCTCTGACGGGGAGCTATGCTCTCTTCAAAGACAGATTCCACTGACAAAAGAAAAGTAATTTTACCTCACTGAACACAGGAGTTGCTGGTCTATCACTGCCTCCACTGGTCGTTAGTGTGCTTGCTGTGTGACTTTGGTGTTTTAAAAGGTTATTTAGGTTCAGTAAAGTCACACAGTAACACAAACAAACTGATCTAAGCAGCAGTAGACCAGCAACTCTTGTGTTCAGTGAGGTAAAATTACTTATTTTAAAATCTAAGTGGACTGGCAGTCATGCTTGAAAGCTCAAACACAATCCATAAACACCCATTTTAAATTACTCCAATATCAGTGGATAATGAGAATGTATGTAACTCCAACCATGTTAAATAAATTTAATCCCAATACCCCTGACATATGTAATAAATGTGGAATAAAGGGCATGCTATTTCATTGTCTAAGGGGCTGCCCAAATATCCAGGTATTCTGGATAGAGGTTTTGGATATCCTTTCACATGTCATAGGTGTCATGGTGTCTGTATTCCCCCAAACTCTGTATCCTTGGAATTTTAAGCAAGGCAGAGAAGAAAATGACACTCTCCCTTAAAGGGGAACTAACTTTTTTTTTTCAACCTGGGCCCTATTTTCCAATCTACTTTTGTCTAATTGAGTGATGGGATGTTCAATATTTGACATTTCTCCAGTACGAAGCTGGAGCTGACCTGCCTGCAGCCCGTGAGCACGTGCTATATTAAATAATAGGGCACTCAGACAGCTTCAAACAACGTCAAAATACGTCCACTAAAAGTGCATTTTTTTCCACACAGATAGGGTTGGATTGTTAATATAATTATCCGACAACATAACGGAAAGGAGAAATGTCTGTGTTTACCTTCAGCTGGATTCGGACATGTTCCTCTGCTTGATGCTGCTCCCTCTCTCTCCTCGTCCACTCTTCAGTTTCAATGAGCTCTGCCTCCGTGTACTCCGTGTTCAAATAAATACAGCCAGTCATCAAATTCAATTGGCTCATCCAGATCCAGTTGGTCAAAATCGGGTAAAAATTCGGACATGTTTGTTGTGGCAAGTCAAAACACTCATTCAGAGAGTGAAAGTCTGGCTCTGAAATCTCACGTCTCGCAAGATTCTTCTTCTTCTTCTTTGGTGTTTATCTATACAGTCTATGATGTTTTACGGCAGTTGGTCTCGCGAGAAGTTACCGCTGGAGTGAGCTTACAAATGCGACTGTTTGGAGTAATCATGTCTGAATTTTTACCCGATTTTGACCAACTGGATCTGGATGAGCCATTTGAATTTGATGACCGCCCGTATTTATTAGAACACGGAGTACATGGACGCAGAACTCATTGAAGAGGTACAAGGAGAGGGAGAGGGAGCAGACAGAGGAAGTGTTTTGACTTGCCACAACAAGTATGTCCGATTCCAGCTAAAGGTAAACGTAGACGTTTATTTCTCCTTTCCGTTATGTTGTCAGATAATCATACTAACAATCCTGTGTGAAAAAAATGCACTTTTAGTGGACGTGTTTTGCTGTTGTTTGACGCTGTCTGAGTGCCCTATTATTTAATATAGCACATGCTCACGGGCTGCAGGCAGGTCAGCCCCAGCTTCGTACTGGAGAAATGTCAAATACTGAACATCCTATCACTCATTTAGAAAAAAGTAGATCAGAAAATAGGGCCCAGGTTGAAAAAAATGTTAGTTCCCCTTTAATGAGTTTGATATGAGTGCTGTGCTGCAATCCAAGATGTTTCTCAATTTTTGTATAGAATTTAGGGGTCTATGATTTACGATGGTTCTCACCTGATCCCCGTTTATAACCCTGTGTTCTATTTGTGTTTTGAGATGGTGTTCAATAGACTTTGGGATCTCTGATTAATGATGGCTTTAGCCTGAATCCTTTCAGAGCCCCATCTACTATGTGAAAAAATTGTAATTTGGTATTGGGATAATTTGGGGTTTTACTTTGGTCTTGTAAAGAGTCGGTTCATTTGGTTTATCTCATAAAATCCCCTGCTTCATGTATATTTATAGAATATTTAGGTGTTCGGGGAGAAAATAATGGAGTTCTGTTCCTAAAACACAAGACCAGCAGTTATTTGGCTTTTATATTTTTACACAGAGGGGAATAAGATAACACACTGTGTGTTTATACATTGATAAACGTCTTTGGAGAACTTTGCACCGCCGCTGATCTTTCAAAACAACTCGATCTGTGGAGCAGGAAGAACATCTTAATGATGCAACCCTGACAGCAGTGAAGCGCAGTGCAGCGAGACGCGCCGAGTGAAATCCGAGTGTATAAGCCTGAATGACTGATCCTGCCTGAGCATACTAATGATCCGTCACACATGCAGACTGCATCCAATAATCCCTCCACCACACACTGATGTGTTAAACTGCGTCATGGTGGCCCAAAGCTCAGATCAGTGTGAAGGATCAGAACGTGTGGATCAGACCAGCAGGATCTCTTTTGTGCTGCTTGTTATCAAGTTTTAACAAAGCATGCATGCTGGCAAGAATATGTCTCCTTGTGAAAACAAATACATCATTTAAGCCAGGGTCTGCAGAGCTTCTCTAAAAGCAGAACAGATACTCTCAGATGTTTAGATAACTTCTGCTCTGAAATACTAGTAAGCCATTCCTACATAGAGATCTGCTGCAATGGACAGATTTTTAATCACTGATCGGATGACCACTTTTTATAATGATTAATTTCTTGTCTATAAAATGTTTGGTGTGTCCAACGGTCCCAAAGATTCTCATTTCACAGTGAATATAACACACACACAGAGAAAGCCCTCACATTTCATATAGGAACATAATATTTTACTTGATAAACGACTCAAACGATTAACACGTGATCAAAGTAGCCAACCTGGTGAATTAACTTTTAATGTTGAATGATTTATTCTCACAGGTATGCACTCAGTAGTTAAAACGTTATGAGCCATATCTCCATGTTAGCTGCTTCAGATTTTTGCCTCTAGTGATTCAAATATTTAATGATGTTTCCTCTATCAGAACTGCTCCAAGTGACCAGTTATGTGGGTTCATCTTGACACAGGTATCTTGTATCTAGACACTCTGAGGAAGGCAGGTGTGCTGATATGAAGGGGTGTATTTTTGGCCATGCTAGCGGCATATCTCCAGGGGTGGTCTGTGGGTCCACCACTCTGGTCCAGACTGATATAGCTCAACAATTATTGAATGGATTGCCATGAAAGTTCGCACAGGCAGCCAGGTTCCCTCAAGGACAATTCCTGCAGGTCTCTGGGATCTCCTGACTTTTCCTCTAGCATCACCATGGGGTTGACATTTGTGGTTCAGAGGGAAATATCTTGACAAGCAATAGATGGATGACCATGATATGTGCGACATGCACTCATGGTTTCCTGATGATTTTTTCTACTGACTTTGGTGATCACCTGACTTTTCCTCCAGCTCACAGGCTTCGAACTGTAACGGGGAACATGCTGGCTTATTAACAATAATTTAGCTTGGCTTTATTAGCTGGTAACTAGCTTCTAGCAGTCCGGACCACTCTGCAGAAGGAAGGATGGCGCAGCATTCAGGTGCCGCTGACCAACAATGGCTTTATTGCAGTCTTCACCACAAAACAATTTCCTTTCAATGAGGTTAAGATGTAGCCCTGAGTTTATCTCGACACTTAATTCTACTGCTATCGTCACTCTTTGCTGCCTGCCATCTTGCCATCTTCACCATGACACCACGAGAGAGCTGCTTCCCTCCATACACAACGAAGCACACGACACACCCTAACAGGTTACCCAGAAGGCCACCGCCCTTAAAGGCAAAAATGGGTGAGCTGATAACACTTGCAAACTCATAATGACATTTATCAGCATCAGTTGCACTTTGTTTTTAGTGTTAATTTGCGAATGTTAGCATGCTAAACACTAAACTGAGATGGTGAACGCGGTAAACATTATACCTACTAATCATCAGCATGTTAACACTGTCATTAGTATAGTATGTCTGATAGTATCGCAAATTTTAAGTGAATTGTGTGAAAATTGCGATTTTACGCACGTTTCCATTCATTATTGTTTTACGAGTACTGGGAGTCAACAGGTCGAGCAGCAGGTGTCGCTTATCGTGAAAATTAAAATAAAAATGCAAAAGAACACACGTAGAAGAAGACGGCGCCATGAGACGACGTCATTGAGAGCGTCTCATGTGCACAACTGATGCAAACAACTACCGGCACATCTATGACTACGACGAGATGGAGAGATTCCTTGGGAATTTCTCAGCTATTGCGAGAAGTCTCATCACACTCATACAAGCGTTGTCTGGGTCGTCGGGGAAACATTCGGTTTTGAGCAAAACCACAGTCCATCGGTGTGTGTACGCCACCTGTGAAGCCATAAAATCTAAGATGATGGGTCAGTACATCACATTCCCCGACGTGGCGGAAGCTCAAGAAATAGTGGAGTGTAACCAGTCCCTCCATCATGTACCACAAGTGAAGTAGAAGGAGGATCCAGTAGCCTAT
This sequence comes from Epinephelus cyanopodus, assembly GCA_026686955.1. Lineage (NCBI taxonomy): Eukaryota > Metazoa > Chordata > Actinopteri > Perciformes > Serranidae > Epinephelus > Epinephelus cyanopodus. The sequence continues at coordinate 28,233,851 of CM048932.1, read as the reverse complement.
GTCATCATTTATTCACTAAATCTGTTACCACTGCCAAAAGTCGCAATTGCCTAATATAAACACGCTGACTTTTCCACCCCATCCGAGTGTAAAAAAAATTGCAACATTTTGGCCTTTTTTGAATTTCTGGCGTTTCCATTCAATTTTTTTTTTTCACAATTGTCGAAAATGCAAATAAAAATAGGTGGATGGAAACCCAACTACTGTAAAGCATTTCAGCATGCTGACTTTAACATTTAGCTCCAAGCACAGCTGTGCCCAGATACAGCCTCACAGGGCCAATAGCATAAAGCTAAGTATTGTTTTAATATATTAGCCCACATTTCATCTCAACACCCATCAGCTATCAGGCTGACAACAATAAGTCTCAGCTGCCAGTGGCCAGCATTTCAGGAGATCCAGTGTAGCAAGCAGACATCCGTGCCAAGACTTCCTTTTCTGTGTGTTTGTCTTTATAAACAGATGTCTGATATGAATGCAGATACATGAATAAAGAGCTGCTATAAAAGCTAAACTGTCATCACACTAAAGCTGATGGCTTGTCGCACTCCGACTGCTTGCCTGCCACAAAGACGTGATTAGGTGATATTACTCGCACTACAAACAGAAACCAGAATGCTGCCAAAACCAAAATCTTGTCCCTTTCCTACAGATTCTGCGTACATATGCAGATACATATTTAAAGATTTGTCTATTTTTTATAAAAAAGCTTTTTGTTTTTCACCCTTCACTTGAGTGTCTGAAATTGGATTTTTTATGCAAAACTCTACCCACAGATAAAGCACAAATAATCCCTATTAAGATTGTGACTGTCACAGTAGTTGACAAATTACTTTCTGTGGATCGGCTGATTAACCAGCTAATCATTTCAGCAACAGATAACTTTTCTCAAAGTAAGACTAATGTCATTATTAAAAGAAAATTAGAAAAGGAAAGCAACTCTCAATACTGGCATATTTGAGGATAGTGTGCATGATTTTGAAAGCCTCACAGGAAGTTCAGTGCATAAACAAACCCTCGTCTATATTTAAGACCTACTGTAACATTATGCAAACGATACTCAAGACTATATCAGGCTTTGGAATAAGATCAACTCTGATATGTTTTACAGACTCGCAGACACCCAGCTTTACAGCCTGAAGTTCATACATCTTTTTGGATTGTTCATGGAGACCTGCCAGGCTGCTCTCCCAAAAGTTTCCTGAAATGAGCACAAAGCCTTAGAGAAATGCATTTCCTCACCACAAAGGACGACAGCGAGACGACAGGTCTAGAAACGGTGTCTTGGCATTAAAACAGCACTGTGAGTGAGGAGGTCTTGGCCTTCAGTTTTGACAGCTCATGTTCAACCCCCATCTCTGTCTGACGAGCAGGGGCAAACAAACACAGGGCTCCAGCTGCATGCTGTGGGGCACAAGCGCACAGAAAGTTTTCTTGCATGAAGGGCGGCCTATATGGCGGTCTCAGTTTTAAGGCCGCACTAGAGGGCATTTAATCGCATTTCCTCCACTGCAAGGCCACGTTAGAGGGCACTTCATAATGTTTTACTACTTTGGGGGCATCCAAGAGGGCACTTTCACTGTTTTCCGGTCCATGGGAGCACCCAGTGGCCCAGCTTGATCAGACAAGTTCATGACTGTGAATGAAGTCTGGATTTTTAGCTAATTTTGATTATATGACTAACATCTCACAACGGCCTGTACCGAATTCTTAATAAGAGTTTTTGCAGTCTAGACCTCACCTATTAAGATCAGAGATGAGTATGCTGATCAGCTAATTTCACTTTTAATCCTGTTAAACATTTCAAGGGATTCATTTCCCGGATCACTTACAGCCGTGGCAAAAAAGTCAGAATGCCATTTCAATTTTCGTGGGCTGTTTTTCCATCGCTGGTTACTAAAACTTGATTCAAAAAAACAAAACCTTCCCAAGATTTTATAGAAAGAAAAAAAAACAGCTGAGAGAACATTTTCCATTAAAGATGATCTTGATTTCTCTCGCAAAACAGCAACACATACACAAACAGAGGACACTGCACCTGTAAAACAGGTTATTTGTGACAGGTTATTTGGAATGAACACATTAATGTTATGTTATATTTACTGTGTTGAGTGTCCATTATACACAAAATAAATTATACATGAGACCTGTAAGCTGCTTTCTGGCAAGGCCTGAGGCTGTAGATGAATTACTGAGCCCAACTGTCTCTACCTGTTTACCTGCTGTATAATTTGCTCCAGTAAACCAAGCAGTAAACTTACATCATCTATTTTGTACTATATAGTTGTTTTGCTGACACTTAATGACATGCGTGTGACAGGTTTTGTTGCCGTGATTAATGTCAGATATAACCTAGACATGTCAAACAATGTCAACTTTGCACTCAAAATAACATAATTGACAGAATGACACTTAATGACAATACACAGAAACATTTACAAAGACTCCCTTGTTCATGACAGGTGTCACGACAGTCTTGTGCACACTTAACAAAAGGCGAACAGACAAAGCTCTGTTACGATCTGTTGATCAGCGAGCTCAGTGCTGCTCAGAGCTCAGTTCAGTCACACTCGCTGCTCATTTTGACAAACTATTGTGCTGAGAACATTTTGAGATTTCCGTCTGCATGAGCGAGTCCCAGCGCAGAGGAATCACAGTGATTTATACCATAAATGTGGGTCAATCATAACCAATCGGTTTAATCTCACTCAGTAAGAAACGCAAGCTGCCTGGAAACATCTGTTGGGGTTAATTTAGGCCCTGAAAATCAATTTTCTGAATCAGCTCTAAGTGGTGGCGTTTCACACGGATGCACTACTTTATGTGAGCTGGGGTTGTTTGGAGTTTTCTGTGTTTGTGTGTTTTCTCTGGGCTCCTCTGACTGTTCACAAACCATTCAGTAACAATATCACATTCAGATGAAAAGTTGTGGAGTGTTTAACCTTTACTGTACTGTATGAAACTTGGGAACTACGAGTGACTTCATGTCCATGCGCATTTGCATGATTAAGCACAAGCTTCCTATATTTGACCTGTATGGAGATTCATGTGAATGCCCCCTAAAGTCGGAACAACAATTTGGAAAGTTGGCAAAAATTCTGATACATGAGCTGCCAAGTTGACCTCATATATTCAGAAACACAGCAGACAAAAATAAGTTTTTATTAATTCATAAATTGCATGTCAATTTTTTTGCATGTAATTTGCAATACAATTTTAGGCTGTAACCAATAATTGCTGCCCATGTAGAGTGACATAGATTGGTTAGAAAATGTATTCAATGATCAACGATCCAGAATCATTGATGAAAATTGATTCATATCATCGACTTTAGGATACGCTTTTATTTTAAAAATCTGTGTCACCATCAAACAGCGGCAAGCAGAAGGCAAGCAGCCGAGAGAAAGACAATGAGGATAGCATTTATTTACTCGGGAATAAATCAGCAGTGTGGAAATAATTTGGATTTCAGAGAAAATACAGGTCAACAGACAAGAGCACATGCCGTGAGTTAAACACGACGTAACATTACGTGCCTGAGCGGCCATCTCAATCTGCTAACTTCTCACTACAGCAACATCAGCTGCTCTATTTTAACAATGTTGGGCTGAAAAATTGTGCATGTAGACTGATACTGAACCGAGCTGTTCTATCGGGGGATGCAGTGACTTAAATCAACGGTGAGTAGGAAAAACAATGATGTTACATGTAATCTGTTAAGCTGTAAGTAGAGGAAAAATCCGCCAGCTGCTAGGGTAATTTCTGCAATGTAAATATACTTTAGCTAATAATGAATGACCAGCAAAAAACATGTCCCTGAACCTTGACAGTTATTACTGAGCTAAATCTGATTTATATTAAATGACTTTGCTGTTCATCCATGTTTTATGGCTTTTGGGAGAAGTTCATCTTTGGGGTTTTACACCAGATAGACCTGAAGTTTTATGAAAAAGATTTCCTCCAGAAAGGACTTTGTGACAGAAAAATCATATCAGCAAAGACTTTGTAATATCGGCAAATATTGTATGGTTGTCCAGAGAAGCGATACAATATCGTATTGTGATGAAACTGGTGATTTACACCCCATCTTAGTAGCATCCATGTTATTTCTGCATTACAGCTTAAAGATCATCAACACAACTAAGTTGAAAGAACTACTTCCAAGCTTAGGACATGCGACCATCCAAGGAACATGTGAATGCAGCTCTGACATTCCCTTCTGTGAAGCATTTGCCTCGATAGGATGTAGTGACTTCAAGCTTCCTTTTATCATTAAATCATTAAACTTGCTCTGGACCTAAGTGTGCAGAGTGTGCAGAGGCATCTATTGTCCATATTTGACTTTTTTTTTTGCCCTTAGCACAGTGTCATGAGTGTAGCAATCTTACCAAAAAGTCTTCACTTGTTCTAAGAAAAATAGGCATAGGAATAAATTAATTCACTGCATCTAAAAAGCAAGTACACTGCGGTGAATGAGGCTGAAATGAGAAAGCAATTTTACTGCCAGCTTTGTGTTCTGACTCCAATGAGATACTCCTGTGCATATTTTAAATAAACGTTGCCTCCAAGACAACATAAAAACGTGAGTTACTGTACGTGTGCGCCGTCCAAAAATACCAAATAATGGCCACAGAGGAGGGAAAAGAACTAAGTCAGCATCTGTGTTATTGGACATTGCCGTTTGAGATGTGCGTGTGTGTTGCTGCCCAGTTGGCAAACACAACCATCAGAAAACAGTTATGGAAAGTCACTTCCACGGAAAATGTGCAGTTTGCATTTATAAAATGCACCTTCTCAAAATCCACGGGGCTTTTTCCATTTGTCTCTGTCCCATTTGTATGACTGAGCAGTTGCTGTGACTTTGTAGTCTGTGCCAACAGATATGATACAATTACTAGCATTTGGCTCAGTGGGGCGATTGATAATGTGAAGAGAGCGCTGCAGGAGCCACATCACAGAGAAACAGATGGGCTGTATTCATGCTCGCTCCCTTAGCCTGACTCTTAATGTGACAGAACATCTGAGTGTGTATTCACACCACTCAGGGCAGGTGTGCATGTGTGTGTGTGTGCGCAGTTCAGAAAATATAAAGGAGAAAAATGATGATAGAAAACTCTTAGATTCCATATTTTTAATCAATATAACAATAAAACCTTCATATTCAATGTGTTTATAAAATGTTCACTGCCAATGTTTGTTCATTAAAGGTGCCCAACCCTCCTCTTCGCATCGAAACAAAATTTCCCAGGAGGAGTGGCATAGGGTTTGCCAAGCACAGCAGAAAGCTACAAGTTCCCTTATTTGGAGGAAGTTTTGAGTTTGGTTCGACTTGACATTACTCCCCAACAGAAGCAAAACAGAACGAGCAGCTCAGACTGTTGGAGGCAATGCCAGGTCACAGATGCTAATCACTACCATATATTTTGGTCGTGCTTTGTCCTGGCCACTTCCTGGAAGGATATCCATCAGATCTTAAAGAAGGTGCTCAGATATTCAATACTCCACAAGAGATAAACTCCAAAGGTAGAAACCTTCTGACAACTCTGCTGGATTCATCTAAAAAAAGCCATAACTCGTAAGCTCAACTGAAGATCAGATAGACATAGTTCATTTAATACATACAGTTATATTTGCCTTAAAACACGCTTGTCAGCCCAAATGCCAGGCTTTCTCCTCAATAACTTGGTCAGAAAGTCTGATTGATGAGGCCTACATTTTACAATGAGCTAGGCTTATAACAATGTTAGCGTAAGTGGCTTACACTAACATTTTCTCAGGACTGTTTGTACTGTGTGTAATGCTGACTTTTAAAACTACTGCTTGGAGCAAAAGGGTAAAAAGTGACGGAGACGGTAAAGAATTGGCCGACTTATGAGAAAATCGCAGAAGGACTGACCAGCCGCGGCTTCCCTCCCACATCACTGTTTACGTCACATGCTAAGCTACACGTTGTGTTACTTGCTCACTCCCCCCATTGTCCTGAAAAAGGCGCAATCTGTATAAGAAGGCAGGCGGCATTTTGCTGCACTCCCCGATTTTGCTTTTACACTGCCAATGCTGAACGAAGACTGATTGGGCTTTCCTGTTCAAAAAGGGCTACTGTCTTTGTGACTCGTCTTCTCAAACTGTCTGATATCTTTACTTTGTTTGATTTCTTCACCCAGTGCGTTCCAAAAAAAATCACCCCACAAACTGATACACACATACTTTTCAGAGTGGTGCGAAAACAACATTTCAAATTTGATGGTTAGTCACAAAAACACTTAGTTCTGGTTAAGAAGAGATTGTGTTTTGGCTTAAAATACCCACATTTGGCTGCGCAAAAGCTGCTGGAAAAGCAGGGACGATGAAATATCCACAGGTTTCATGACTCAAATACCACTGGAAAATGCCATGATGTGTCAGTAAGTAACACCCTGGTTTGGTGGCTTAAATGCTGCCGAGAAATGCCACAATGGATTGATAAAAAACACAGGTTTGGTGGCTTAAATGCTGCTAGGAAACGCTGTGATCGAAAAATAACCAGTGTTGCTGTTTGTTGGTCTTACACATCATCACCTCCACCTCCTGACAACAAAATCTGCTCATACTCACTTTAGAAATGTTGATATTCACCATGAAACGTTCAAATGCAACATATCTGTGGTTTGCAGAGACGTAAGAAACATTTTCTTCTGGTACCTTGTGACAATATTGTTTAATCTCTGGACTTTCTCTATTTATTAGTAATTATCTTTCTGTTATTGTTTCTTTATTTATTAAGTTTACAAACTATGAAACATAATTAAACAAAATCCCATTACAAAGAAGCTGTCGTGCTGGGTTAAATATGCTTGTTGCCAAATGTAATTAATAAAAACAAAACAAAAACAGAATAAAGAGCTTAAAACAGCAAGAGTGAGGAGAAGACAGCACACAAATGAAAAAGCAGAGAGTGGGCATACCGGCATGGTTTTTATGTGAAGAGCAGCAGTTGTTATTTATTCGTCACTGTTCCCTGGCGACTCGGGAAAATGAGGAAGCCCAGGTGCCTGTCAACACGCCAGACTTTGATCAATGGGCCTCTGGGTAGCAATCACACTTTTCAGTTGTCTGTGTGGTCCGCAGTTGGTGCATTTGTATTTGAATCTCATGTTTATTAAAGCTGGAAACATGGCACTGCCTTCTCTTTTCTTCTGCACAGCAGGATTTTTCCACTGGTGTGGGCACGGTCACACATCTATAATAAGTAGAAATAAATGGCTTGCTTTGCCTTTAAAGTGCTTTCCAGCTGTGCAGCCAGAAATAGCCTAATGTGCGGCCTGTTTCCACTTCACAGAGCAGACGCATGGAAGCAGAGTTTCTACTGTAGTTGTACCTGCAGTGTGGATGTACGACAGAAGCACAGGGATTGATATTTTGTAAATGTACTGTGGGGATCAGCATCTTTTTGTTGTGTGAGTATCAGTTAATGCATTGTATATTTCACAAGGACAGATACAGACACAAGGACACTACAAGTTAATGCGTGTTCTGTTGTTTCAAATTATTTTAGCTAATGTCAGCTAGTTGCTAATGGCTGTCCTTGAAGCACAAATACATGAGTTTGGAGCTCAGCATGTTCTCTGTGCTCAGGACTCCTTATTCCTTGCCAAAGTGCCAGGTTACTGTCATGTATATATTTAGCTCTGACAGCTTCTGGATGTTATTACGTGCTTTGCTTTATATGGAGATAAAAATGCACTGTTAACACCTCAGGATAAGTACTTAGCACACATCAATGTATCTGTATGTGCTCGTCTCTTCCTTGTACAGTATGTGTGCTGGATGTAAATGCATTATCCAAAAATTGCAATACAATGCTTACATGTTGACTGTAATTATAGAGAAGCACCAAATGTATTATTCACATATTGGACAACATAAACATACAGCAAAAAAACAAATCCTAATGAAACTAATCAAATGACCATGGGTGCAATGCTGCTTCTGTTTTATACTGACTGTGTTAATAATTCATAAACTTTCAGCCGTACTTCTTTTAACCCTAAATTAAACTCACTCTTGGTACGAAAGCCTAAAGCGCTCGGGGTAAGACTTAAACTGTGAATACTTGCACTGTCTGAATGTTTTACACTGATGCTGCTGTTTGTTCTGCTGGATTTTAATATTTCTGTCTCTGTCTGTTAAATCCTGTTTTGATGTTTTCTCCAACAGCGGCGCAGACTTGAAAAAAAAGTTCCCCTCGAGGGACAATAAATCCCTTTTCCTCTTCTACTTTGGCTACGTTAGTTTAGTCTAAGTTGTCCTTATCAGCAGCTATTTGACATGTGGTTTCCAACAAATCCTGTTATAAGATGTTTTCCTCTTCAGTATTATGGTGTTAACACATCTCTCTTTGTGTTTTCTCTTCTACTCATTTACTGCAAAAACAAATTATGTAGGTAATCCCTTTATCAGCTACCACATTACAGAGCTCCTCTCACACCGTGCTTTATCATTATTCTGCAATCACAGCAAATAACCTGGCGAAGAGATGCTGAATCTGCGAAGGTCACTGCTCCAGGTATCGCTGTATTTAAATCCAATTATTAGTACTTTGTTAAAGTTACCACCTGCTGTGTGGAAAAACCAACACTGTGGTCAAACTGCAGTGTGGTTGTGTGCAACTGTTGTCAGACATTTCAGTAAAATATTATGAGGTAAGAGGTGGAGCTCAACAAAATGTCACAAATATTCATTTACATTCAAACATAATAACAGTACAGAGAAGCAAGTGCAGCCCTGAGAGCTCCCTTCTTTTATGCTGGAAGAGATAATACACATTTGTTCCAAACCTAATACTTAGCTGCACACCACAGTGCTTTCTTCATCACCTTTAATCAAAGATGATCATCATCTATAATCAAAGAGTGAGGCGTGTGCACACGAAACAAGGAACTACTGAGGTAAATCTGATTAGATCGTGGCCTTGCGGTCCGTATGCAGCACAGGATGTGCAGTTTCATCTGTCAACTCTGTGACAACATACAACCGATTTTCTATTATGCTTTACCCTTTGTCATCTAGAAGTGCTTACCTTTCTCAGGCTTTTACAGATTCTCAGTCATGTTATTTACTGCATATATAGTAGTTCATTATCTTAACATGCTAAAACATGTATGTTAGTATGTTGTGGGAGATTACAGAGCTTTAAAATGAGGCTGCCTTCACACCTGCCCTGTTTGATTCGGTTTAGTTGAACTCGAGTTTGTTTGCCCCCTAAGTGCAATTCGTCTGGGCAGGTGTGAGCACAGCAGTCGCACTCAGGTGTGCACCACAACAACCGAACCGAGACCTTCTTGAAGAGGTGGTGGTTACAAACGAACTCTGGTGCATTTTGTTTGTGGTGAACGTGTTCCGACCTCGATCCGAACCAACTGAAGTCGCATTGTTTGGGTTAAACATGAGCATGTTACAGTCCTGGAGGATTATTAATGTGCACCTCCTCCTGTACTGTCTTAATATGCACATTCAGCACATCCAATGCATCAAAACATTGTTTTCTAGTTGGAGCCGCACCTCGTTTTCAAACTGTATGGTTTGACTAAAATGAAAAAAGACAGCAATAAAGTCCACGATGAGCAGCGCTAAAATCAACCTGCGTAGTTGTCCCTCCATTGTGACATTAGAAAGTGTCACATTTATCTTGCAAGTGTGCTCTTCTTCAACGTTTAGTTTACTTCCTGGATTTTTCCCACACATGGGAATTCTGACCAATGAAAAGCAGCTCTCTCACACAAGGCATTTGATCTGGTCCATGTGTAAATGCTGCCGTGAGAACATGAACCAACTCTAGGCAATCATGCAACTTTGTGACAAAATTAGTCCCTGATTCAGACCTCAGACAACTCTAGGTCTGAAAGCACTCTAAGCTCATTGTAAGCTGTCTAGTCCTCAACTTTACTGTTTTGGTCCACTTTAACTGCTCCAGTAGTGCCATTTTCAGCACTGAACAACAGACAGACACAGTTGGAGACTAACTGGTGAACACAGTGATGTATTTCAATCCATTCGCCAGAAAAATATTGGTATTGTATGTTTTTGCAAACAACAGATTCGTTAGATTTGTATGTTATGATGTTGTGTGCAATAATGTGGTTAATGTGTGGTTAGGTTTAGGCACAAAAACCACCTGGTTATGGTTAGGAAGAGGTCATGTTTTGGCTTGAAATACCCAGTTTTGGGAGCACAATCCTGTTAGGAAAAAAACAAAACAAAAAACGCTTTCAGGCCGCTATCCCCACTGATAGGCTGCTACAAAACAAACACGTTTGGGGACTAAAAAGTCAATGGAGACATAACAATGACTTACTAAAACACACCCAGTATGTTGCTTTTGAGAAGTGGTTTATGACAGGGCTGTGAACAGACATTTTTGGGAGCTGTTGCTGATGCCAAAAAAACGGCAACCCCTCCCCTCTAATAATTATTAATAAAAAAAAGTAAATGACATACATTAGCGCATATTTTACTTACATTTACTTAGGCCATTTATTTCATTACCCTTACAGTTATGTAGACAAGGACATACATTAATCGATACATTGGTGGGGACAAAGGAAATTTTGAGCATCAAACACTTAATTTCCTGCATTCTGGTAAAATTTTCTGCATTAATTTATGGTGGAAATGTCTTGATACTGCTCTGATACACAGGCACACTCTGAGGACGATTTGTATGTAAACGGTCTGCAGTCAGAAATTAAATCCCCAGAGTGCTGAAGAGGAAAAGAGTCTTTTGGGAGAAGTTTGGTTTCTTTACATTAATTTCGGCCTCCTACAGACATGTTTCTTTTCCACTTGCCTGATTGCACGGCTTATTTTTATACTTTCCATTGTTGTTACTTTCCCATCAGAACACTTTAATTCAGTCTGTGATCCGGTCAAATGTTGCTTTATTTCCTGTTGCTCCATAATCAAAATAAATTCACATTTTCTAAATTAAATCCACTGCCTTAAAATGAAATTTTATACAAGAAACAAATGGATTAATTCTTATAATTATCTTATGAATGGGCTTTAAATATTCTTAATGAATCCCAGAGAGCAGAAGCGTGCAGCTGCTGCAGCTTCGCACTCTCCCTCTCATCCACCCATGTTCTTTGCATACAGAATGTTTCTGCAGCAACAAACCACATGTCAGATTTCTTTAAATGAATGACCAAAGCCACTGTGCGGGAAACACAAGCACTATTTCAAGTTAAATTTTGGTTTATAAAGACACATAGAAGTGGGAAAGCAATGCTGGGTCTGTCTCTGCTGGCAGAGAGTTGGAGGGAGACGGCGTGCTGGCTATACTGAGATGTTTTCATAGTTCTTTAATTTCACAACAGTGACAAACAATGCAGAGGCTGAGGGCAAACATTATCATTACCTGGCTGTCTATGACGGCAGGTCAGGGAGACATGGATGCTGCTCCGCAGGGCGCATGATTTGTGCTCGTTAACTATGGTGGCTGTGACAACAAGGGAAATTGACGAGGGAGAGGCTGGCGCTCCTGCTGTCTCGCAGAATTAAAACTCAAATTCAACACAGTGTTAACTGAGAATTGATGCCATGGGCCAAACTAAAATATGGAATTAGAAAAAGACATGAAAAAAAGGGCAGCTGCTTGAGCATCACCTGGAGTCTATCTGTGCACGTGCATGGTATGCAATGATATGCAGCTTGGCAGCCGTCTCCTTTAGGTGACACAGCATCCACCATCCCCTTCAACCCCAATGAGAAATGCTGACATGATACATATGAAATGTGCAAATGTAACAAATTTGTGGTTCGCAGAAACGTATAACGCCAACATTTTCTTCTGCCAGCTGAGCTGAGCATTCAGCAGCTAAAGAGCTCAGGTGGTTAGAAACATGACTCCAAATAAATGAGCATGTTGCTCTGTAACTGCTGGACGACAACTGTTTGCTAACATATTCATCAAATCAACTTAACAGGTGATATGTTGTGCTCACAGCTTCTTCCCACTGACCCCCAAGTGGCCAAAAAAATAAGAGTAGCACAGAGTGTACTTGAGTTACCAGTAAATTGAAGGATTTAAATAGTTACATTGCCAATACAGTCATTGTAGGAAGAAATATTACCCAGTAGAGTTGCATTTTATATTTCTTAGTTGTTCAATATTGTATTACTTTTCATTTTACCTCTGTAATTCTAAGACTGAATTCCCTGGGAGCTCAGATATACAGCTCGGTAAATTTCCCCACTGGAAACCGTATGAGGAAGCCTCACTTTAGACACCAGAAATGATCTGGAGATGCATCAAGACATTCGATGCCATTTATGGGGAAATGCTCTTTTAAAGATTACTCTTACGGTATTTCTGCTATATTAGATTGCCCATGGTGAAAAGAGGTGGAAAAGATGGGCGACAGGAAATGTATCAAAGCAACAAAAGGATCCAGGTCAATTTCAAACCTATTATGGCAGAGCCACCCCAACAGCCCAGAAGTTGCTATTTTAGATTCTATTTTATACCCTTTTATCTTTTTCTATGAACTGGAAGTAAAGTGAATTGAACTGAATCTTCTCCTGACCCTTTCAGTGGCTTAACATGCTGGCTGTGTTTGAAAGTGCTTTTTGACTGAGGAAAAGAAAATTGGACAACTCTCTCCAACATCAAAGGCTGGTCAGTATGAAATATGATCAAAGTTGGTTCTTTAGTCTGCTTTTATTAGCTGAACGAGTCCAAGGTTTGTTTTGAATCACTAAGTGGTATTAATCCATGTTATCCTTGATTTTGCTTTTTAAAATGGCTGCAACATCAAACAATATCTCCCAGGCTTTCTCAACAAAACTTTCTGAATTTCAGGGCGGGTATATTTTATTACTGTAAGTGTATCTGAGACACTGAGTGTATGCATTATACTGGAACAAAATGGGATCTAATATCAAACTCTGAGGAACTCCAAGCATTGTGTCATCTGCAAGGATGAGTTTTTAATTTCTTTGTGTATTTTCAGAAGGGGTTTCAAGTTCATTTCAGTTAGGGATGTCAAAGGTTTTTGACTCGTTACACATGCCAGCCTATATCAGTTCATCTTATTGTTCTTAACTTTACTGCACACCACCCAGGCCTTGTGAGAGCGAGCTAGCAGCACCGCTCACTCAGCTATTATCACTAGTAACGCTGTCCTGGCCCAACAGTGTTGCTGTGGAAACCTTGTGCCCACCTTCTGGTTTCCCCCCAGGTAACCCTGATGAGTAAGTGGCTAACACTTAAGCAGCAAACCCCCTTTAGCACTGTTAACTACTGTTTGCATGGGTAGTGGCAAAAACAGTAAAGCTAGCAATTGCAAAGAGGTTTTGCGGCTCAAAATGAAGCCACTTACTGACAAGGGCTGGTGGAGACCTTGTTAACACTGCTACATTACAGAGAAATACAAAACGGTAATAATGAACCTTCATTAATACAGGCCTATATTTTATCTGCAAGTGCACGTCACACACTGAGCGAGCCGCCTGTTAATAATGCTGTCAGCAAAGCAGTAATGATTGTGCTAAGTGGCTAATGGGCATGTAGCTACTGACATGTTTTAAATGATACGTCATGTTTGTAGTCGACCAATGAAGATGAGTTTACATATCACCTTGGGTTCGTCCTTCACCTTCTCAAAATGATCCCACACTTTGGATTTCCTGCCTGACATGTTATTAACTAGCCTGTGGAATAACCGCAGGTACCAGCCCTGGAAATTAACATGACTCCTGTCTGACTGCTGAGCGTGGACACTTTCTGTGTCTGTCCTTTCATATTAAGTTCCCACATGGTCCAGTCATATAGGTTTTGATGGATTTTAACAAGGCACAGCTCCTCATAGAGTTTCACGTTTGTTTGTTTTCTTCTGCGACTAAGCAACCAGTGAAATCTTGCTGCGAACGACCTTTCTGGTTGACTAACGTTTGGTTGTCTAATGGGGGCAGCCCTACTGACATTCCTTATTTCAGTATCCTCACAGCTCTGCCAAAAAAGTCTGACAGTCAGTGGAGATGTTAAGATTTTCAGGTCACGCAAGGACCAGAATTTATACACTGTCAGCAACTAAAACTCTGCTCCGATACATTAAGTTCCAATAATGCTTCTATATGACTTCTATATGGTCTAGATGGCTAAAACAAGGTTGTTTAAGCTATATATTCTGGTTAGAGAGGAACACACACTCACACATACACACACATGCACCTGAACCTTGTTGCTCGCCAAGTGCCTCATATTTTGTCCTGATTTGTTTTGTGCTCTTTCAGCAGGATTGCTTTATCATCAGAGTGGATGGAAAATCACCTCTGTGCAAATTGAAAATACTTGGCCTTAATCCATCAACATCTTTGGCACTCTCTTTATTCAGTTAGACATGATACACGTGTATGCATCATGTATATGTGTGTGTTTGGATTTTAGCAAAAGATTTTAAAAAAGGAAATAAATCACAGACTTTAGCGAAATCTTATTAAGTTTACCAAACGCTTAATGAATTTACAACATTAGTAAAAAAGCAGTAAAATACACCTTGCAGAATTCAAATAGTATCCAGTTGCCTCTCTGGTTACCTTCATGTGTTAACATACACAGTGGGCATGACCTTTTCCCCTCGGCTTTAATTAGATTAAACCCAACCAGGCAGATGTCAACAGAAGGGCACTGGGCAGGACTGACCTTTCTCCTCTGTTAGATTGCAGTGAGTGGGCTGAGGTGTAATATGGGCGATTTTAGCGACTCGAAAAAAACTGTCTTGGCGCCACCAAAACTTACACAAATTTATTCAAATGAATTTACATGCATATTTGTATGTGGGCACAAATTTCCTCAATTATTGCAGTTGTTTTTATCAAAGCCAGTTCTCATTGCAGAGCCACATTAATGCTAAACACTTGCTGAAACGTGACAACAAAGGTTTTTACAAGGCAGCAGAAGAGAAAAGGAATGCGGTAACATTTACACAGCCCAGCTTTCATTTTCTCCAAGACTGAAGGGTGAGGAAGTGACATCTTGGTGGTGTGATGATTATAGAACCCTGGGAGCGATACCAGCCATCCATCATAGTCAAAAAGCAGCACAGAGACACAGACAGTGAAGACAGACTGCTGCCGGCGAAGGAGCTGAAGCGTAAGCACCAGCGTCGTGGACAATGATGAGGTAGTGTCTTCTCCTGCTGAGCACTGACAATCGCAGGCGTCTTTAGTTTTGCATGAGTCTGTGCCCTAAGGATGTTTATGACACTGTTTAGGATGCATAATGAGTCCCTGTGAGTTATCACATAAAGGGCACTTAAATTCAGAGTCGGCTGCTCGGCTCTTTTTGTGATTAGAAAAAAAAAAAAAAAGTTAATTTAGAATAGGGGAAAAGTGGCCTACACTGAAGGTGAATAGATCACATTTATTGATTCTGTGGTAATTATGATGTCAAAGTCCCCGTTCACCTTGATCCAGCTGATAATTACAGTGCTGAATTACTCTCTTACAAGATAAAAAAAGACGAATCAGGTACAAATGCAAACAGAGGTGGGACACGCCAGATGCCAGAGGGGGCTAGAGCTTTGTTAGTGGGCCTCTTCCTCAGTCACTGAATCATGTAATTGGTTCATAAATGCAATATATAAATTGCCAAAAGTAAGACTACTAGATCATAAAAGATCAGAACACTAGTTCAAAGTTTATCATTTTAAGTCCTGTATAATATTACTAAAAGTCCTATCAAATCTCTGTCAATCAATCAATTATTCGTCACATAAGGTCATACAAGGTTGAACTCCTTCAATTCGTGCATTGTAATTGAGTCCTTCTTTGTCTCTTCTTAAACTGTAGGCTGCTGCTTTGTAATTGTGCATGATTCTGGATGGTTCTGGGTATCCGTGGTTTCTTTATGCAAAAGATTTAACTGTAGTTTTGGGTACAGTTGCTTCTGTAATCTGTGATGTCGACAGTGGTGATCATGAATGTGCGTCACACTCTCACTGGCTCCATGGCATCACTCCGTCACTTCGGGCATGCGTCATAGTTACTTTACATATCCTGACCTGAAGAAGATGGCCGCATGGTCACTCCCCCAAAACAAGAGCAGCGGCTCTGCTCTGCTGTCATCTCTGAACAGTATGCAATGGCCATTCGGAGTGTTTTCCCCCTCGTGGCACAGGAAAAGCAAGGCCTAGACAGCACCTCACATTCCCACTGTCACAATCGTCCTTATTCACCATTAAGCACACACCTCCTCTGCCCTCTCTCGTCAGAATCCTCTGCTCTTTCAGACACGCATATAGAAAAAGATTCACCTGGTTGAATGGCACTGTCCAGTATCTAATATTACAGATCCTGATATCCCACTGGAAACTGATTCAGGCATGGAGGTCATCCAGTTTATTATCCAACGCCTGTACAGAATGCTAGTTTGGCTGGTGCATTCCTCATCTTTTTCTTGACGTTTCCTGCTGATTACATTAATGTTCATGTTATATTCCTCACATCACACCAGTATTATATTCTAGTGACTATCAGCTTTTGCATCCTGCCCTGAATCTCTCCAGATATAAGGGACAACGTCTGTCTACCAGTCCCAGGTGCTGCAGCAGTCTGCAGCAGCCAAAGCTGAACAGAGTGGGCAAAATATTCATATAACACCCACATCAGGATCACCACCCTCAGCCCGGCATTACTGACCTTTACTTTTCCTTTACCACAGAGAAACAAGAGGCCATGCAAAGCAATAACCCACACAGTTGTCTGTTTAATGGCATCAACATCATCTCAATGCCAAGAAAAATGCACATCAGAAATCTGACTGTCAGTAAAGATAAAGATTCTGTTCTGTAAAACTAGCAATAACTGAAGGTGAAGATGCTGATGATTGGCAGGGCTGTCAAACCCAACAGACTCAAGTAGTTTCTCCATTAGTTTCACTGGCACAAGCTTATCTTGTTTTGGGCATTTCTCAATGATGCTTGGTTCAGCTCCCAGATAATGAATTATTCAGTTACCTCCAAACAAACTAAAAGAGGTTAAGGTCCAGTTTTAGATGTCCAACCTTCTGTTGCATATTGGCAAACCTTCAAGTGAATCCAAATAATCAGAAGAACACACACAAGATTTGCAAAATGATGTATGAAGGTCAGGGGCCTCTTCAAGGGGAGGACCTGGAGAACACAAACTCTTTACAAATAGACCCAAGCTGCTCTTGCTGTGAGGCATCAGTGTGAACAACTGCACCACTGTGCCACTATTGACTGCATGACATTAAATCTAATTTATTCTCCACCTTACAGAATACAGCAGCAAGTGTTTCAAACCAGTAAAGAGTAAAATTAAATTTGCTGTTAAAAGCTACTTTAACACATGCCAATAAAGCTAAGCTAAGTGAGGATAATGCAGATGCCAACACCTGTCTGCCGCCTCCTGCATCATTTACTGTTTCACCAACAGGCATATGGTGTTGCATAACCATTAGAAGTATAACTGTACAAGGTCATGCTTGAAATAAAATGTTTTACTAGGGTCAAAGACAAGTTTAACAGCAGCTTAGACTGTCATGCGCACACTGAACAGACACAATGATGCCGGGTCTGCAGAATCTGACCCAGCCAGACCTCACACTTATAAAGCAAAGCCAAGTTCACACATCATTATTCTGTACCTGGAAACACAATTATACAAAAGAGAGCAGATTTTTATCAAGCGGAAAATAAACCACAGATGTAGTTTCCACAGATGAGTGTTTTCAGTAAGGCACAACTTCTGTTGTCAGTATTGATTAAAACAATGTGTGTTCAGTTTGTTGTGTAGTCTAGAAAGTGTCCAAAAATACAGAGAGAAAAACTGGAATTAGCATCTCAGTCACATTGCAGTTACAGTTTACATCCCTGCCTGTCCACACTCATATGTAGCCTTGACATTTGACCATACCTCAGATAAGGATTTTGCTGCAAAGAAGCCACAAATTCTAAAATGTGAATGCTTTGCACACATCTTCAACCCAAGTTCTTCGAGATTTGTGAGATATTGCAAATGTTTTGCGAGATCTCGCAAAAGTACATCTTTTTTTCCCCCCAGCCGTCTATTTTTTTCCCTCCCATGTCCCTTTAGGGGCTCCATAGAATCTGGAGTCAGTGAGTATATTTGGATTTTTTGCTTTTGCTAGACTAATTGATTCAGGACTTGATCTCAGCTCGTCATCAAATCTAATGTCTTTTCCATCATTTTCAAATGACTCATCACAATACCATTTTTATTTTTGTTTTGTTTATCTATGAGCCTCATACTGTGCCTTCGTCTAAATGTCCTTACTTGCTGTGCCAAAAGTCTCAATAAAAGTCCAACTGGTTCTTAATATGAGGATGTGCTTGAATTCTACTTTTGATCTGTTTTAACGCCTGTTCTTGTTCAGGGAAGCAGTCTGTGAGGAACACCTGAGTCTACCACAGTTTTCTTTGGGAAAGTAAAGTATATATCCTTTCTTATTTATCCCCTGGGACAAAATGTGTTTCGCTGTCTAGTGAGGGTGCAGGCTGAAGCGGGCGTTGGTGCTGCAGCATTACGCTGACTTTGAGGAAGTTGTTAAAGACAGCTGTTAACAGGCACGGCCAGGCAGGGCTCCCTCTGTACACACAGTTTAGGATGATCAAACGCTGTGGATCACCCTGTTACACACAATCTTACATCGTTCTAGGAGAGGATGTGTCTAATATGGGAGCGGTGCAGCTTGCCTCCCTGCTGGGAGTTGAACCCAGGTCTCTGGAGACAGCGGGAGGCTCATCATCCAAATGTTAACGGAGTTGCCATTTGCCAGTGCAAATATGGAAACACTGACAACAAGACATGAATAAATCAATGTTGACAGCATTGTATTGTTTTGCACGTTTTCTACAAATGCTGTTTTTTAATTTGTAATGGAGCTGGGTAAACTGCTGTTTGTGTTCTCCATTCTCCATGAAGTATTTCAATTACAAAGCAAACTGGCTTGTCTTTTGTTTCAACACTGGAAATTCATTGTGAGCCTTAACATTTATTTTTACTTCATGATTATTGTACTTTGGGATGAAGTAATATCAAACCTGTTGCAAGAAATCTTGGTCTGGTTTGACAGTAATTTAGGTTTTTCAGCAGCATGTCACAAAGCTTGTGCCATCAAGTTTTCATCATCTTAGAATTATTTCACAAATACGATCCATTTTAACTTTTAAAGACTCAGAGACAATTTTACAGGCCTTCGTCTCTTCACGCCTGGATCACTGCAACAACCTCTTTTCTTGTCTAAATCAAAAATCTATTAATTGACTCCAGACCAAGGCTTTTAACCAGACCCAAGAGACATGATCACCTCACTCCAATTTAGCCTCTTTAAGTTCCCAGTATGTTTTACAATAGATTTTAAGATTTTACTGATTACTTTCAAGGCTCTTCATGGTCTCTCTCCAAGCTATATCTCCGACCTCTTAGTGCTGTACACGCCAGGACGTACTTTGAGGTCCTAGGGCAGAGGTCTTCTGTCTGTTCCAGAGGCCGGTCTGAAAATTATAGGGAGAGTGTTTGCTGTCAGGGGCCCCGAGGCTCTGGAGTCACTGACCTCTTTTAAATCCTGCACTTACCGAAAATGACGACCACAAATTTAGACCTCTTCTTCTTCTTTTAATGCCTAATGTGCAGCTGTTAGCTAGTTAGCAAACTTTAGCTGTATCGTTCGCGGTAACAAATCATTACAGACTGCTAAATTAACCCAATAAACATAATGCTGGCTTATATCCCACAACAGTATAGTGGTGCTTAGTGCAAAAAACACATGTATAACTTTCATTTGTACAATGCGGCGACGGTTGCACAGTCCTCGGCCACCATTTCCAGTTTGAAAAGTGGTCCCTCCCCTTCCACTACGTAGCCAAGATGGCGACCATAGAGGGCGAAAAGTGCACTGCATTAAATGCACTGCATTTTTCCATACTTCTCAGTGTGAACACACTTATGCACTCAAATATGAAGTTTAAGTACAGAAGTACGCGATTTGAGACACAGCGTTAGACTGTCTTTTATTTCCTCAGTTACATATACTGAAGTGTTTTTATCAGTTCTTTTCAAAGTTTTTGTTTTCATGTCTTGTCTGTTTTAATTGTTGACATGTAAAGCACTTTGTAACTCTGTTTAGAAAAGCGCTTTATAAATAAAGTTTATTATTGTTATTAAGTTATTATCATTAAGTAGATGTTCATATAGATACTACATTATTTTTAATTTATTTATTGAAATTTTCTCCAAAACATAGATGGCATTACCACAAATGAACAAACAACTAATAAGAGTCATAATGCAGCTGTTGCTGTACAATCTAGATCTCAGATCACATCCAAGAGGGTCCCAATCTAAAGGTTCCTTAATCCAACAACTGCTAGGAAAGATGGGAAGGAAGTAAAATGCTTTTTGACCACACTACATGCTTGTTAGTAGCTAAAAGAACTGAGATTTAGTATGTCATGCTCTCTGACAGTGTGCCCGAAAGATATACAGATGTTGTTTTAAAAAAGATCCCTTCGACACCGCAGCCGCATGCTGACCCGTAAGGTGCAAATAGTCCATCAGATACGACGCAGGACATAGTGAGCGCCTGTTTATTTTTAAAGTATGGACCATATTTTCAGTGAGCCATTAACAGTGGAGTCAACTGTCTGGCGGTTTTTGCTGAGAGGTAGTGGCGGTGCACAAAACACTGATGGTAAGGACACTGGATTACATGCAAACTATTTCATCTCAGCCCATACACACACATACGCTGTTCTATTTTTGAATCTAAATCTCTAGTGGATCCGGAGTGCATCACCTCAGTGTTCCTTCTAAAAGGAAATGCAGGAGTGCACTATTTCATTCATTTTGGCTGAGAGGCCTGGCATCCATGCCAGTAATGCTCTTCACCTTCAAAGATGCAGAAAAAAAGAACATTTCAAAAGCGTTCTTGCTTTGATTAAATGGGCACCTTTGCCGATTTCAAATCATTATTATGCAATGAAGTAGAGTATGTTTTATGTACGATTTTTAAGGGGGGTAATATAAATTTACAGAGCTAGTGTTCACAGCATACGTCCAAAATATAAACAGGGCCCAAGCAGCGGAGGACCTTGTGCCAAACATTACCAGGTTTAAAGGCATTTTTTTTTTTGTTTTTTTGAAGTGGGGTTGTGTACCTCACACAAACAACGTCATATACAAGATACCATGCCAATAATGCAATAAAAGATACATCGGGGAGACAGGGAGGAGCTTCAGCACACGGGAAAAAAAAGAACATCAAAAGGCATGCGTGAAGGAGACAAAAATAAGACAAACAAGATCAATAAAAGAAAAGGTGCAACAAGAAACCTACAAATCATCCATAACAGATCACTGCAAAAGAGAAAACCATCTTATGGACAGGGACAAGGCCAGAGTCGTACACACCGAGGACTAAGGAAAGGAAATAAGGACGTGGGGCCCAGGGACGATGAACAGGGACGAGGGGGCATACATGCTCTCCCACACCTGGAGCGGCGTCCTGGAGAGGACAGCAGGTGGTGTGATCGTCCTGTCAAATGACCACTATCAACTCTACATAATACATACCCCACTTCAAAAGATCCGAACTAACAATTATTTAGCAATAGCAGGCATTTAATTTTCAATGGACCTTTAGTACTGGCTGTGGCTCAGAGGTAGACTGGGTCTTTCCACCAATTGGATTCGATCCCTGGCTCCTCCAGCCTGCATGTTGAAGTATCCTTGTGCAAGATACTGAGCCCCAAATTGCTCCTGATGGCTGTTCCATCGGCGTGAATAGCTCCTGAGTAGCAGGTGGCACCTTGTACGTTAGCCTCAGCCGAGTGTGTGTGAAAATACTAGCAAGGTGCTATACAAGTGCAGGTCCATTCACCATTCAATCGCCAGCTAGATTTCTCGTCTTGGATGCTTAGATTCACATTCACTGAACATTAATTCCATTGTATTTTTGAAATATCATGAAGGACAATGTTTACAGGCCACATATTTTAATGACCTTGCCCTGGGCACTAACAATGTCAGAAACACCAGGGACAGTGCCGCTGATGTCAACAAAGAGGGTTATATACATTAATTAGCTCCTCAGAGATATGATATATTTCACAGGTATGTTACCGACTCATTTTAATGACCCGCTCAGCTCAGAGTTTTAAATATCATGACCTTAGGTGTAGTATTTGTGTGTCTCACCTATTCCCTGCCCACCTGAGTGACTGGGCACAGACGATGCAAGCTGTGTCTGAGCCTGAATGTGTGAGATTGTCTACGACTGTGCTCCCTCTCCTTCTGTTTCTCTTTCTCGACCTCCCCCTTACTCTGTCTAGGCATTTGGCCCTGCAGGTAAAGCCAGGTGTCGACTGGAGGAGCATCACTCTAAAGCCACAAAAGGGGTAAAACACATCGCAGCAGGGAGGAAAATGTGCTTTATTTAGATATCTGTTTCTTACACTCAACCCTGGACTCAAGTACGACTGCGCTCGTTTGCACTGGGAGCTCTACCGCCTTGTATAAACACCAGAATTTCCAAATGAAAAAATTCTACTCCAGATACTAAGCTGCCAGGCACCAAACCAGACAAAAGGGGAGAGAATTGGGGCAGAAAAAAGAGAAGATATCTGAGCTCTGAAAACTCCTGCTTGACACTTTCCAAAACACATTCTTTAAAATGCGCATCACAGCACAGCACACGAGGCAGCGTTAAGTAGTTCATACATATGAAATAAAGAAAAGAACTGGAGGGGGGGGGAGCAGAAACATGAAAAAAGTAAGACGAGCGCATGTCATATCACAGGATATTAAAGCTTTTTCTCCCTCCTGTCTTTCCTTTGCTCTCATTTTAATAAGAAGCCTTTCTAGCTGCTAACAACACTCCACATCAAAATGCTATGCTGAGTGTGTGCTCCTGTGTGGGCCCTCTAATAGGTGTCTGTGTAATTGGCTGGTTGACAGGCTGATCACTAACAGACGTGAGATGAAGGGCTCAGGGGAGGAGACGTCCATCCTCACTCTCCTTCTGTTGCCATGTCACCATGACAAACACCCATCTGTAAGCAAAACAAACTAAGGCCATGGACTCCAAGGATGGATGCTTTACCACCGGAAAATAAAAAAGGCTGTGTATCCACTTTATGTCTGGTATCTGTACTGCATTTTCAAACAAGCAGCTATACATTAGATGTTTCAGACAGACCCCTGGAGAGAGTTCAAACCAGGCAGTACAGAGAGTACATAACTGCAATTACTGCTGCTGTACACTGACACTTGCAGGTCAGAGGTACATTAGGATATGTGATTTGGTAATAGCTCTTTATTATATAATGCATCAGACAACAAGAGGTTGCTAGAGATTTGGCAGACTATTATTTTAATCATGTTTAAAGGTACTGTACTTCCCCATGGAGGGAGGCAGAGAGAGAGAATGAGAAGGCAAAAGACAGACAGAGAGAGAAGAGGGTAGGAAGACAGAGAAGTCGGGTTTAAATGTCTAAATGTAGCACAATTTTTTTTTTACAGAATTTCCAGAAAATCAGCCAAAAAAAAAAAAAAAGCTAATTAAAGTGCTCGACAAAATTCAGCAGTTATGCAAACGCTACTTATCCAGAAAGATGCGACTGCAGAACAGGGTGCAACAAGATGATGTCATTTAAATAAAGAGCGTCAGTCAAACCGGTCTGATTTTGCTGCATGCAAGCCAGCATGCTTTTCCAACTATTCTGACCCACAATCCTCTGCGCAGCGAACGATACATCTCATCGACTGAGCCGCAAAACAGATGACGGCTTGACAGCCGATTGTAGTATGTCCCGATTGAGTGCATACTGCATGGACAGTACGTACTTTTTAAGGGCGGCTGCAGTACATACTTAAAGTAAAAAGACAAAGTATGTGATTCGATCAAGTAGTCTATTGATTATTCCATTGATTAATTGGATAAGAATGACTTTTGCTTTATTATAGAGCAATATTAAATAAACAAAAAAGGCAACTAGACAAATCTGTTGTGTGTGTTTGTGTGAGACTATCGTGATAATAGTACTGTAAGCTGCCTCACTCCCCCCACTTAGAGACCACTTTGTCTGGATGAAGGCGGACACCAGCTTCAGAGACCCCAGAAACCCCAGCGCCGTGGGCCTTCATCCCAACTACATGTAGCAATCATATTGTTTTAGGTAAAATGCTAACGTTAATGTTAACAATGGGTCTGGTCTGTGAACTGGATGCTTTCTACTGAGATGCTGAAACAGTGACTTCATGCTTCTGTGGAAGTTCGGTTGCAATAACCATCTAAGAAAACATTGCAGTTTCATGGTATCATGATGTTACAGAATTATAACTATTAGAAGTCAAAATGTCCCTTGAAGGAATTAAAAAACAGAGGGGTTGGTTTTGGTTGAACAAACATTCTATGACAATAACTGAAACAATTTTCTCAAAATAGAAATCCGTGTAAAAAGTCTCCCTTTGGAAAATACAATAAAGTTGAAATTCTCCTTTCAGTTGCATTTTCTTTTTCTTTTTTTTCAGTATCATCGATAAACAAATGTACACGGTATGATGACAGTCAATTTTAATATCATGGCATAGCTTAAAATTGATATACCACTGCAACCCTATACAATAGACTAGTTCAGTTTTACAGTCACACTCTGTAAAGAGTTTTTGGTCTGTGACAGTTTAAAATTACACAAAACTTTAGACACCCTCTGTCATTTTCTCTGGCTTTTCTGTACCATCAAATCACGACACCTGTCCCCAGCCTAAGCACACTGTGTGACAGTAATAATCATCCGTGTGAAACACTGTGCACTGTATGTAGTTATATGGATTACACTTTTATTTTTACTAGTTATCGAGTTTCTCAAACTTTGTGAGGAACCACTTCAACCCTACACACTGGACACTGGAATAAAAGAGTTTCAAACAACTCATATTAGCTACGTGCTCTTGGAGGAGTTCTGCTAACAACAATTTGTGAATTCATGAGTGTTAAAGGTCATCCAGAGACAACAAAGAGAGCTTGCAGTGGCCAAGACATGATGATACATCTTGACTGTACGTCATTATTTACTTGCTAAATCTGTTTCCTTTGCACTTTGTCACAATCTCCTTTTAGCGTTTCACCAACTTTTCCTCTATCTTCCAGCGTTATATCAACTTTTCCACCTCCAAAACGTAAAGAAAAAATAAAAATTGATATTTTGGTGATTTTTTGGCATTTCCAAATTGCAAATGAGCATAAAACAGGTGAGTGGAAACTCATCAAGAGACAGACCGAAAGAGAGGAGAAGTGGAGACATGATACAAAACATTCTTTGATCATGAAGCCTAATGTCCCTCTACAATTCTCTGGTTTCTCAGTGAAGCATATGAACCACACAGCACACTGGAGTCTCTGTTAATAGTGACAAACTGAGTGACGGCTGAGTCATATGAGTCAGGTTGACTGTGCATTGGCAGGTCCACATTATACAGTACTCGCTTGTCTCCAGGGTGAAATGGCTCACTCACTCTTCCTCAAGTTTCCTGCATGTAAAACTGAAATTGGTGTAAAATGTTGTTGGCTATTCAAATTAATGCAAAAACCACAAATGTCACCCAGCATTTAGTATGATGTTATTACAAGTTTCTCTCAGTAGCATCCCCGACTTCGACTGGCTTCAGGAGTCCTGGGATGAGTCATATGTTTGTGAAACTGAAACAGCATCTATTGTCTTTGTTATAGTCTTTATAATACCAGACAGCAGCAGAAGACTATTTTTGAGTGCAGTGACTTTTTTATTTCTGGAGGAGACTGAAATGTTTTGTTTTTAAAAGATACACTCTGTAATTTTGCAATAAAATCAATTCTTACAAACATCTCCTCAGCTTGCCACTGACATTTGAGTATCAATCATCCATTCATTCATTTCCTCATCACCGACTGCTTCTCTCACAGGAAATACTACCATTGTTAAGAGATATTCAAAAGGTTTAATGTTCAGACGTCTCAGTTGTTTCACTACGACACTGTTTACTTTTCAGTTCTTGATGCCCAAATTAAAGGGAGTCATTGTCACAGCACGGTGTATCCAAACCGCATATGCTATTTTCTAATTTGTTCAAACACCTTAAAGCAATTATTTTTGATAGCACATATGGTGAAGAGGACGGGGGATAGCAGCTTGGCAGAGAACATCCCAAAGTAGAAAGAGACATGAATTTTTAAAAGCAAAGAAAGTGGCATATTGGAATAAGTCGTCTTGTGTCGTCATGTCTCTGTGACAAAAGTTATTGTAAAGAGTATTTCCCCACTAGACAGAGCGAACAAAAGTTGTCCCACTGGTTAGAGGGGTGTAATCATAGACAGGCCCGGTGCTCATACAGCCTGATCCCTCATGGCTTTTCTGCACTTTTAATGTCCTACATTAAATCCCCACCAGCTGCTCTGTACCTGACCCTGTGCTCTGACGTCCCTGTGAGGACAGCAGGTGAAAGGACTGTCTTCCCTCTCAATGCTTTTGTAAAATACAACAGAAAGCATTAGCAAAAAATCTTAATGCTAATGAACGATTTAGCCGATTTATTGTTTAGAAGATGCCAAAATTCACCAGCAACAGCCTCAGTTCTGGTTTCCAAATGTGGATATTCACTAGTTTCCTCTGGACTTTCAGTCAGACAAAGCAAGACATCTGGAGATGTCATCCTGGACTCTGTAGAAACTATGATGGACATGTTTCGCTATTTTCCTGACTCATATTTTGATATACCATACATGTCTTTGGCATCAAAACTGTGGGGAGTAGTGTGCCGAGAGGCCTCAGAAAAGGAAGGCTAAATATGGAAGAGAGCTATTGTGTGCATTTCACTGAAAGCAAGAAGCGAGACAGTGTGTGTGAGACAGCAAGTTAAAGATAGATTGAAGCAATACCTTGAGTCCTCCACACTCTGCTGCTGATCCCTGGTCCACTCCAGTGATGTAAATACCCAGAGCATATTCTGCTCCGCCCCGGATCATGAGACCCAGAGACCGGCCGTCATCCAACACCAAGTTGACCTATTAAAGACAGACAGAGGAAAAGATAAAGCTGGCAGAAGCAAGGGTTAAATATCTAAAAATGGTGTGAACCAGACACTTCTGAAATATCAACATTTTAAATGGCATTTTGCAGCCTCAGCTGCGTAGCATGACAGGTTGCCAGACTCGCCCGTGGTGTCGGGCTGAAATGGAGACGTAAAACACAATGCATAGGAGAAACGACAGCTCTGGTCTGAGCCGAGATTTGCCGGCAGAAATACAAAGAGTTTCAGGAGCGACTCAGATGTGAGTCAGAGAGATTAATAAGGAGGCTGGATCTGTTCTGATTGGAAGAATGACTGTTTGAATTCGTCAATCAGTTTGTTTACAAGGCTCATTCGTGTCAGTCGGCCCTGATGAGCAGAGAGGACAACATCTGACACTGTTTGAATTCAAATAACCAGCCAACCATAATACCTGTAATCCTCCATCCGGAAATATTGGACGACGACAAGATACGACATGCTGCTGCAGGGAGCCGATGATACCTACAGGATATACATGACTGTGCAAAATGACTCTCTGCTTTTGTATAAATGTCTGTTTAACAACTTATTTAATCTTGTTCTGTATTTGAAAGAAGAAAGCTCTCTTCAGTGCAAGATTAGTCTCCTGGTTTCATGTTTAACCTAATTAAACAACCCTCTTAATTTAAATGAAATTATTATTACGGTAAATTATACAGATACTAGAGCTGCAGCAATTAATTCATTAGTTGACAGCTATTAAATTAATACCAGCTTATTTGCTAATCGTATAATTGGTTAGAAATAAAAGAAAAGTCAGAATTCTCTGATTCCAGCTTCTTAAATGTGAATATTTCCTGGTTTCTTTACTCCTTTGTGACAGTAAACTGAATATCTGTGGGATGTTGATTAAACATTAGACATTTGAGGATGTAATCTCTGGCTTTGAGAAGTACTGATCAACATTTTCCCCATTTCCTGACAGTTTATAAACCAAACAACTCAACTCTACTCAATGGGTATAGACTAAGTTTACATTATAATTGACAGATTTATGGAAAAAATAGTTAGTTTCAGCCCTTGTAGACACATGTAGACAAGGAATTAAAGTTGTTTTTAAGGAAAAGAAAAAGATCAGTGCTAGCACATGTGTATTGTTTTAATCAATAAATTAATTCAGCTTCAGTTTTTGCATCTGAAAAGTTAAACACTCGTGTTATAGTTAAAACCATCACTGCAACTTTAATCCTTAACCCTACGTGGACTCAGTCTCTTGAGATGCTGTACTGCAGCTTACATTCAGAACAAAGCTGGAAGATCATTGTAAACACTGCAGTGTGTTGCCTTAAAAGAAGTTCAGGTGGAAAACATCCAGCAGGGTACAACTAACACTTTTAAATCCAAAATGTGTCCCCACTCTGGAGGACACAGCTTTTGGATTGAACATTGAGAGGCGGTTCTTCC
This sequence comes from Epinephelus cyanopodus, assembly GCA_026686955.1. Taxonomy (NCBI): domain Eukaryota; kingdom Metazoa; phylum Chordata; class Actinopteri; order Perciformes; family Serranidae; genus Epinephelus; species Epinephelus cyanopodus. The sequence goes on along the minus strand of CM048932.1, from coordinate 28,205,339 downwards.
AAGGATGGTGAGAGACCCTTTATTCTATTCCAATATATGTTTTGGCAGGGCGAGTGCACCTGAACAAAAACAGTAAGAAGTTAGTTGTTGATATCTGTTGGCAGCATCGGCTTTTGGCTGCCAAAACTGAAAATATGGTTGCCTTATATTTTGAGTAATTAAAATTATGCAGATATATGTCAGCTTAAAAATGAAAATATGATTTAAAAGAATAAGTTTTATTACAATAACCAAACAAAATTCCTTGTAGTTTGTGCTTTATCTGAAACTTGACTCTTAAGTTTTACCACTTTACTAATGAAATTGGTATGTCATTTATCAAGGTGAATATTGTACTATGCAGTATAATTTTTCACCCAGTTTGCCTCCTCAGACTTTACAAATTTCGTTTTTGTTTTTTTTCCTTTTCTGCAAGTTTATTTGATTTTGATTTTTTGTCAGTTGAATCAATTTGCACATTTGCAATGGTGACCAGTGGCAGCTGCTGGTCTTTCAAACAGGAGAAGCTCACTTTAAGTTTACATCATGAAATCTGTCATATTGTAGCGAGGCAGTGACTTATGAAAGGAACATTTAATTGAAGTCATTTTTCAACCACACTCACCCATAGAACCACAGCAAAACACACCTCAAAGATTTTCAGATGGGTTTAAACACCTGAACTGTACTGTACAGACAGTGAAAATGAGCTATATCGCTTATGGAAATAAGGAACTCCGGACGGCACTCTGTCAGAAGACTCCACTCGCAAATATCCACATGGGACTGAGCTCGAACTGATGCCGATGTGTATTTCCAAAGCGCTGTCAATCACAAAGGGGTTCCTCTAATCATCATGCATATACTGAGCGTCCTCTCCCGCCTACCCCTCCATTACGTCCCAGGGAAGCTGAGCCTGCCTGGAAGTGACGATTTTGTCACATTTATCCAATGACCGTGTCGCTTTGCTGCATGAAAAAAACCTGCTCAGTGCTCAGAATGTATGACAGGGAGGTCGCATCTGAAAACTGGTGATAAACAGCTGACGTTTGAACATCATAGTCATGATGTTAAACGCATCCTAGCGCACATTTAATGCAATGTAAATTCTTATTTTAATGTAAATTCAATAGTGCATATTTGACCATTTTTTATATGAAGTTTCAGCCTCCCTTGTTTTCAATCGGCCCTGGTGTTGACCCATTAGTAAATCAGCTTAATTTGTTTTGTCATCATCTCTTAAACAGATACTTCTGCACATGCAAGTAAACGCACCAACACTAATGCATCATTATCACATGCAGTATTGTCTGGTTCTGATTCTGGCTGTAACAGCAACATTTACATATCATTATCATTGCAACAAGTATCAAACATTCATTTATTTTGGGGTGCATGTCTTGCTCTTTGCTGTCCCTGTTTTTCATATATTAAAAAGTTGATGCCACTGATGAGTGCCAAAGGCCAGGAATTAATCAAGATGGTTGCAATTGGCAACCTGGTTACCATTACAGTCGAGCCCTGTATTAGATTAAGGAGTGAACCCAAACAGGTATATATACATATATTTTAACCTCCCAGCAGCTGCCCTCCTCTGCCTTGATCTGTGAAAGATTTAGGAGGGCCTATTTGCTTTCTGATCCGCAGGCTCTAAGGTCCGATGAAGGGTCCATTTGTCGGATAAAACTGCTTTATTCTAACCCACTGGCGGTGACTGCATCAGGTATAATCTGCTCTTCTTTGTTTGGTGCCTCTGGGTCATCTCATCAACGCTGTCCCTTAACTCTGCAGCTATTTGCTTTGGCCCTTGAGCCTTTAGCTCACCAAATTCAGTAATCTTCTAATGTCAGAGCCATCTCTGTTCCTGGCACACAACACTGCACGCTAATGATTTCCAAATGTTTACTTAAGATACCACCACCACCTGAGCCACAACTCTTAAAATACTAATTTCAGGGATTTTAACGCTTTCTCACATTTGAGATTTGATGCTCTCTCCACTGCACCGATACTTCTTCATGACATTAACAGGTGGTCACGCCTACCCAGCATTAACATAACAACTAAAGTACTGTTTTACTTAGACATTGTTTTAAAAAAAGGCCTCCTCCATCTTTCACCAAATGAACTCAACTCAGCATTTTCAAAATATGTTTATTTAGAAAGCAGAGACCACATTAAAGTTTATACTGTCCACTAGAAGAGCTCCCACTGTGCCAAACTTTAAATTGTAAATGTCCCATCACAATGGGGCCCTTGATTACTTGGATTGGTCCTAATGTAGCTGTCTCTTGCCAAGTTTGAAAAGTGAAAATCAGAAGCACCTTGGCAACTACAAGATGACACATATGCAAATATCTCTATTAAACAATGTCAGTTTCGTCCTTGTTCTTTTCCCGCTGGTGTAGGTTTGGCATCTGGCACAGAAATCTTACTTTCATTCAAAGCATATGGTGCTGCAGCGCTTCCTTTTTAATAACAACTGTCTGCTTACTGGACGTAAGCCAGCCACCTTTGCTCAGTGGGAATATGGAGGCATTCATGCTTTCTGTGACATTTATGCAGGACAGGGTTTTAATTACAAGACTCATCCTTCTTTTATTGGCAGCACATAGCAGCTTTTAGAGCTCTTAGTGTTCTCTGCCATGAGCTGTTATCATGGAATCACTTCAATATGCTCTTTCTCTCTAAAAGACGTCCCAGTGGTCCGGTGTCTTTGTTTTGTAAGGACTGGAATCTGAGGCGTTCACTGAGGCTTTGTTGGGACGGACAACATTTAATCACAGGAGAGACTCGTGACTTCTGATTCTAATGAGTGTAACTAGCACTGCCTGTACAAACTGCATCCAACAATTAGGGGCGTAACGAGCCATTGATCTGAGTCGATGTATCAAGCCAGTGATCAATGGTGCAAGGTGAAAACATCAATCCGTATCATCTTTAAGATACACCTTTATTTTGAAATTCTCAGGGCATGTCTGTGTCACCTTCAAGTGCAAGCAGCCGAGAAAAAGATAATGAGGATAACATTATTTGACACAGTGGTTCCCGACTGGTGGGTCACGGTCCAAAAGTGGGTCACGTGTCCATTCTGAATGGACCGCAAGTGATTTGCGAACGTATCGACTTTGTAAAAACGCACTTTATTTTTAAGTTCAGTGAATTTCCAGCACATAGCTTTTATTTTGAAGTGCTGTTTCCTGCTGTAGAGTGAGTGACTATCATACAGCTACTTGACAGAGACGGAAACTAGCTCGACAACATGCCAAACACAAGTATGACACTGAATATATCAAACTGTGTGGACCTTGAACTAATGACTAAGGAGAAATCTGGACCCGGTGGCTGGATCCACTATTCAATATATACATATATATATATATATATATATATATATATATATATATATATGTATATATATATATATATATATATATATATATATATATATAGTATGTGGAAATGTATACAGTGTGGAAATATTTTAGACCTTTGACAAAACATGGCTCAACAGACAAAGCACAAAGACGTACCTGCCTGCATCTCACTTCACTAACTTGTTGTCCACGTGCTGCAACATTAGCTGCTTTTTCTTAAGAGTGTTAGACTGAAAAATCATGTATGCAGACTGACAATCAACCCTGCTGTTCTGTTGAGAGATGCATTGAGTTAAACCAGCAGTGAGTCAGAAAAAGTATCAATAATACATGCAATTTGTTAAGCTATGAGAGAGGAAAAGTCTGCTAGCCACCAGGCCAGGAGTCGGCATCCTTTACAATCAAAAGAGCAGATTTCAGTCAAAAAAGAAAAACAAAATATCTGGAGCCGAAAAACATATTTGAGCCTTATAATAAAGGTATAATTTCACCTATCAACATTACCAACAGATCGAAATGAGCATTCATTAATATGTATCGGCACAAGGTGGCTACTGGTACTTTAACTTTGCAGCATTGCCAATAAAAGCAAACAAATTTGTCCCTGCTCTGTTGAATTCTCTATTTTCTCCCAAGACTTTCCCCCTTTTTTGATCTGGAATCCACAGCTAACCTAGCTAGGGAAGACTCACGACTACCTTAGCCATCGTTAGTGATGTTCTTTTTTAAGGAAAAGGTGCCAGGCCAGATGTATGACTCACATTTTAGTTGATGAAATGTTAAAACCTTTTTTTTTAATCAGTGTATAGGCTACCCATTTTTTTAATTGAAGAAAGTAAGTGGCCTGCAGCATTAAATCAATATTAAATGTTAAAAAATAAATAAATACATAAATAAAAAAAAAGTTATTCATTCCCATAATTTTTCCCATAACTTCTTGAGCCCCATACCTTTGTCTAGAATGCATTTTTTTTTAGCTATCTGGAATCAGTAGGACCCGATAAGTATAAAAAACGAAACACTGTCAATAATAATGAAGTCCCTACGTCCTGAAACGAATCATAAAGTCCGAATGTCTTAAAATGAGTACTACCTAATTAACAGTGTCTCAGCTTGTTACTGTTGCTAAAATTAGTCAGATTTGTTGCCATATCAAACTACAAACATTATTAATCATAAATAAACGAGTTTCAATCATCAAATGTGATCAGGTTTTGGACCTTGTCCATGTTTGTGTCGTAATCGACTGCAGACTGATTTGGCAAAGATGGCTGCCATCTTGTTTTTTCATTGATTAGTGTATTGTGCTCTTACTGCCACTAGATGCCATAAAAAGTGTCCACAAATGAGGACAACAGGTCTAAGTTAAGTAGAATTAAGTATAAGGTCAAGTAAACCCAAAATGTGATGTCCTCATACGAGGACACAGGGTCTGGATGTAATTTTCTGTCAAAGCCGCAGCGAGACACTGGAGAGAGGCTAAAGAGTCGAAGGTTGACGACCCCTGCGCTAGGCTAATCTAAGCAGTGTAAAAATGCTTGAGCTGATAATGGTGACTAGCAAAAAAAATGTTTTGTCCATGAAGCTTAACACATACTGTGATGTATGCTTCTGTTAAATGTTCTTGTTGTTAGGTCATGTCTTATGTGTGTTAGTGGAGTCAATTTAAAGTAAACTTTACTGCACTGATTACAATTATTCATGTGTTGTTTTTTTTGCGTGCCAAAAAAGACAGGGTTGGAAGCTTCTTCTCAAACCTATTGTGTTATGGGCATGTGATATCACCACATATCTGTCACAGGCCCCTGAATTGGATCTAATTAAAATCATATCATGGTAGATTTTGTGATTAAAGCGAAAATCTTATCCGTGTCCAAGAATCCATATAATACTGTACCGTGATGAAACTAGTGATTTACATGCTGTCATATCACTTAAAGTACCTAAATATATGGACATTAATTTCTTTTTCAAGTAAGCTGAAACAGCCAAACTATCTGCTACACACTGGATTAATATTTTCTGAACGTTACCTGCATGGCACTAACTACAGCCTGCATTAATGGAGCAGAAGCAGTTAAGATTAATGTGTGGCTCTCAGCTGCTGAAAAATTGAAAGTTCGAGTGTAATAAATCTTTAAAACGGCTCTGACAGCTCCCTCCCTGCAGGTCGGGAGGTGGTGATAGGGTGGAGTTTGGTGGGACTGAAGTTCCAATTACTGTTATTGTTTAAGGTTTTTGACTTTTTCTTTAGTGTCCATCATCTTTTGTCCATTACTGAGTCTCACTATTATAATTCACTTTGACTCTCCTAGACTGTCAAACCAAAGTCAGTCTAGTCGCATTTGTGACTTTGCTTAGAATTTCTTAGACTCTTTAATATCCATTACAGCTGGGCATTGCAGATATAATCGAAGCATGACTCTGATTCTGAAAATGTTGAAATATATTCAGTCACTAATTTTGGTTGGGAGGTCAGGAATAAATCTGTGTGTGAGGAGTTGCATGATAGAGTTAAGTCTGAGTCCAAAGACAGAGATGCACAGCAAACGATCTTCATTAGCGTGTGAAAAAAAACCTCCATAACTCAGCTGAATGTAAACAGAGAAGTTATAATCTTTGTGTGGGTCGTTGCCTCACAGCATGACGCCTGTTAGAGAAGCAAGAAACTTATGCTGTTGCCTTTAAGTTGTTGCAGTTGTGAAGAAGTTGGGTGCGATTCTTAACATATTTTTTTGGTACTATTTCTCATTTGTAGATCAAACACTTTTAGATTTTGTTGCTTTCTTAATCTCAGCTTAATTTACTTGCTTTTTTACATTCATCATGAATATTTGATTTTATATTTTTAGCATTAACTTTCAGACTTTTAAGTGTTTTTTGTGCAAACAGAAAAGTGTTAAAAGTGAATAATGGATGTAAGGAGCAACAAATGTTTTGAAGAAATTAATGTCATGGCCACCTATAAATTATTCAAATTTATGAGTGATCATATACACAGCTCTGGAGACGTGTTATTGAGCATATAAATATTTTACTTTCCCCCTGAGAAAGGGAAGCCATTGGAGCTCCTTTATGCCAGTACTCCAGTGTTTCTCCATGTAAAGCCTCACCTTCTTCTCGTCTCCCTCCTGCAGTAGCTGCATGTTGCTGCGTCGCTGGCTGTCAGTTCTTCTCAGGGTGGCGCTCCGATGCTCAGGCAGGTCAGGAGGAGGGGACACACTGCGACCCTGAGGGTCAACCCAGGTATAAACATGGTTGGTGACGTAGCCGCCGGGAATCCGCCCGACTGAACGCACAGAGAGGCAGAGCTTTTTACTGCCCTTCAGCACCTGAGAGGAGAGGAGAGGAGAGGAGAGAAAACACAACATTTGTATTTCTCAGAACATACATGAGTGCAGGTTCAAAGAGGAAAGACTACCCACAAACCCACACTTGAATCAATCTAGTTTGATTTTTATAAGGCCGCAGAATATACCCACAAAAATACATGCATCTTACAAACACAGTGTGAGGTTGTAGCAGTGAATATAAAGTAGGACACATCACTAAATTTGGGAGAAAATTAAAGATTACAGAGAAGCAACCAATTTTTCCATGCCTCTGACTGCGAAAACCCCAAATGACCAAACACCCCCCACACACACAACAAACACATTTCTAACACATTTCTGCTGAAAATTGCTGCTGGCTGTGCCTCATTGCCTTCTGATAGCTTGCTGTATGTGCAATCCCTCCGCAGATCAATGTATTCCCATGTGCCCGGTGGTCTGGAGAAATCAGACCGAACTGAGTCGAGGCTCTTAATGATCAAACAATCCTTGTGGACCACAAACACCAACAGGACCTCGACTTTCATTCCAGACTAAAAATGATCGCAAACACTGCCAGTTTAAGAGCGGATATTACTCCAGCGCTGTGTGAGTGGAATGCTTTCACTTTTCAGCTGATGACTGTTGAACGAAATGAAAGTCCCTATATTAAAGGTTTCATATATTTTGCCGCCGTCAAAGTGCGAGACAGGGAACCTTCTGCGTTTTTCAATCTGTTTTCCAATGTTTTTTGCGTCTATGTGACTAATGAGAAAAACATTTTTTTTTAAAGTGTGGTCCAGTGTGAAGCTAGAGAGTGCTGCAGCTGGCAGCCACAAAACAGGCTGCAATGTAACTGGGCATATTTGCATTGTCAATGTATGTGAAATTAAACATTCCCTCCAGGATTTCATGGGCTGTTTTTTGGATTTTTGCATCCTGTAATGACTGATTTCACAAGCATATGAATCCACACAACTGATCTCAAAATTGCAATGCGTGTGGCAGTGATTATAAGTGATTTTTTTTTAACTAAATTGCGGGAGCAAATAAAAATTGCAAATATCGTTTTGCTGCTGTCACAGATTCTGAGTTAATAATTATGAGCGTTCAGCATTTCCCACAGAAATAAGAATCTATTTGTGATAGTTGGGGGGGGGGGTGACGTTGATTGCCACCAATCAGCTGTTGCTGCCGTTCGATGCAGCACTGAGGGACATTCTCCACGAAATGCTCTCCTCCTGCTTTCCCTGCCAGGTTAGCACGAGCTAACACAGCACAACATAATTTCATCCCTACTCTTCAAATGTTGCTGCATCTGGTTAACATCCGACACCTAGCCGTTATTCTCTCACCGACACAAAATGGTTTGACTCTGCTGTTAAACCCATTAATAACTTTTGGATAGCATTAGCTGTGTGATGCTAACACTTAGCCTGTCACTGTGTGTGTGCGACTCTGTCCCAGGTGCAGTAGACTCATGACAGAGAGAAACAGAGAGACAGATGGGCTGAGCGAATCAGTTTTGCTGCACTCTGCTCTACACTGAAATAAGAATCGACCCATGTTAAATAATCAAATTTGCAATTGAACAAAATTGCAAAGGTCGTGCATAATTCACAGGGTTGGCAGAATAAGAAATTGTTTGTGGCACTGACATGCTCAGTTTATTATTATAGGCGTCTGACAAAGAAATAAAACACTTCTTTTCACTTTTCACTCGACCCAATCTGTTTCTTATTGTGTTGTATCTTTTTTAAGTCTAGCAAGTTGTTGCAAAAAGACAGTAACAAACAGACCAGATCAAGCACAATGTAACATTTTATTGCTCTGTAGTGTCCTTTCCAAAAACAACAACAGCAATGCAAGTGATAGCAGTGATACAACAACAATGGATCAAGGTGTCTCTTATCTCTTTTTCTGTAAGACCTTCCCATGTCTACTCTACAGAGTTCCCCAACGGACATAAAAGTATCTGGTTAATTATATGGGTGATTGTGCATAAGAAGGGGTTAATTGGGTGCCTGTGTCTGTGTTGCTTCTGTACATTATATGAACAAGATAGGTTGCTGCAAAGTTTACATCTCTTATGTGATAACCCATGTCTGCTCAGTTGCTGATATACATGAATGCATTGAATTGAATTTGAATTTGTTCAAGTGCACAAAAAAACCCTGAACTCTTCTTCACATCTGGGGGCAACAAGCATGAGCAGATAGTCTACACGAACAGCACCACTGAACTCAAACTGTGCAAGTCTAAGTTTATTTCACCAATGCTTCTGACTGTGAATAGCTGTGACTTGGGTGTTTTTTAAGGCCAGATGGTAGCTTGGTATTAGCAGTGAAAGGAGAAGTGGCTTTGTCTCCATTGAAGCCACATCATTTTTGGGTGGGCTTTTGCACCCAAATAACACATAGACTCTAGCATTGTAAAGGATACAACTATTTCAAGGTCAGTGTATTGACTGTTGTTTAAGGAAGTGCAGTGTTGCATGTGAAGTTGCAGGCAGCAATACCACAGACCAAGAAATCGGCCCATTCTGAACAGGAATGTTTTAAACCAGCATTGCACTAGAAAGTGATTTCTACTTCATGATAATATCCTCCGTTTGTCTCCATTACGGTCTGGATTATTTCCTGATATTAAATACATTCTGCTGCTTGAATTCATTTTTTTTATTAATGCTTACTGTGTGCTTTTGTGGATTCAATCTTCAGCCATTTGTACTTCTGCTTCACACACCTGAATTTATAATAAAGGCTCTCTTCCTCCTCCTGTTAAGAGCCGCAATGCCATTTCATGTCAGTTTTATTACTTTTATGGGGGGTTTTGCTTTATGTTACATATGTAATAAGGCCAAACATTATACCACCAGAAGGCATATGACAAAAGACTTCTCAAAGTAACTCTGTGTTCTTTATCAAGCACAATGTTTCACACTTTCTTCACCAGCCAACCACAAATAACGCTAACCCTCACATTTATCTCCCCTCGTCTCTCTTCTTCCGACTACACTTGCAAAGAACTACTAAATGCTCTTGTTCAAATGCCTAATAACAAATGCTGCAAGCAACAACTGAAATCATTACTTGTGCTGCAGATTGCAGAAGGAGGCCCGTCTCCTTGAGCACAACGATCCAGCTGAATCAATTTCACAATCCTGATTTGTGCTGAGAGATAATAACTTCAACTCTGAGGCAACAAAACCCTGTCAGCACTGAAGATCACTGACTGGACCAAAATGCTGGTCATCACTCCCTCCTCTTCCTCCCCCAGCCCTCTTTATGGGCAGCATCAGTGCAGAGTTGTAGATAAAAGTATACAACAGATAAGTTCAGCAACACATGAGCAGGCACACTGATATGAGCTTTTACTCAGAAAGAGAGAGAGTGAGTGAGAGAGAGAGAAATTAAAACAACAAGACAGAGGAACACAACCCAGACTGCAAAGAAGTTGGGACACTGTCTGAAACCTAAATAAAAATAGAATGTGATGATTCACAAATTCTTTTCCACCTATTTTCAGTTAAATACACTAAAAAATCAAGATATTTACTGCTCGAACTACTTGACTTAATTGTTTCTTACAAATAAACCCTCATATTGAATTTGATGCCTGCAACTTTTCAAAAAAGTTAGGTCGGGGGCAACAAAAGATGGCTTAATCAAAAGGCTCAGCAATGAAAGACAAACACATGAGTCACATCTCTCAGTGTGACACACTGCATGGGCACACAGTCCTAACAGTTTTACAAAAATGTTTCTCAATACACAGAGTCAAGGAATTAGGGGGTTTCATCATCTACAATCAACACTATCGTTAAAACATTCAGAGAAATCCCTGCATGTAAGGAGCAAGGCTGAAAACCAATATTGAATGCTAGTGACCTTCAGTCCCTCAGACTGCACTACATTAAAAACCAGCATGACTGTATAAAGGATGTTACTACATTGGTTCAAGAGCAGTTTGGTAAAAACCACTGTCAGTAAACACAGTTCGTCGCTGCATATACAGTCATGGAAAAAATTATTAGACCACCCTTGTTGTCTTCAATTTCTTGTTCATTCTAATATCTGGTACCACTAAACGTATAATACAATGAACACAACAAAAAATGCAGCTGGTCACATAATACTTTATGTCCTATTTGACATTCTTAAGCTTAATTGATTCCCAGGGTATATAAGAGGCCATTTCATGTCACAAGCAGCACTGCACATGCAAAGGCCTAGAGTGGTTTCCTGCTTACATTCAAGCCGTAGCACAACTCAGAAGTTGTCAGCTCTCACATAATGCCTAAAACAAAAGAATTATGTGAAGCCACAAAGGCAGCCATCTTGGCACTGCTGGAAATTGGCATGAGTGAGAGACAGGTAGCGAAAAAACTGAAGATCTCCAAGACAGCCGTTCATTACAACAAAAAAAAACAAGCTGAACATGGCACTACCAAATTGCTACCTGGCCGTGGCAGGAAACGTCTTTCTACCCCACGAGATGACCGTGCACTCATCCGTTCCTGTGTCAGGAATCGTCGTCAGACCTCCAGGGACCTTAAAAATGAGTGGGCACTGTCGAGAAATGTGACTTGTTCGGCAAGGACAGTTCGAAACCGACTTGTTGAAGCTGGTTTGAAGTCACACAGAGCACGCAAGAAGCCCTTCATCAATGAAAGGCAGAGGAAGGCCCGGTTACTCTTTGCTCGAGACCACAAGGATTGGACTGTTGATGATTGGGCTAAGGTTCTCTTCAGTGATGAATCCAATTTTGAATTGATGCCCACTCCAGCCAACTTACTGGTTAGGAGGAAGCCTGGAGAAGCTTACAACCCAGACTGTCTTGCCCCTACAGTAAAACATGGGGGTGGATCAGTCATGATCTGGGGTTGTTTCAGTCTGAGTGGAACAGGGCAAATGCAATTGTGTGAAGGCCGAATGAACCAGGTCATGTACAGGACTACCCTTGAAAACAGTCTTCTTTCATCAGCTGGAAAACTCTTTCCTGCCTCGAATGACTGGATTTTCCAACAAGACAATGCCCCTTGCCACACGGCAAGGTCAGTTAAAGCCTGGATGGAGAACCACAACATTCGCACCATGCCTTGGCCTGCTCAATCACCAGATCTTAATCCAATTGAAAACCTGTGGAAAATCATCAAACTCAAAATGGAGAACCACAAGCCCAAAAACAAAGAAAATTTGTTTGAATTTGTCCAACAGGAATGGGCTGCTGTGACAGCAGAACAATGTCAGAAGCTGGTGGAGAGCATGCCAAGACGCATGGCTGCAGTCATCAAAAACAATGGTTATGCAATCAAGTATTAACTCTTGTGTGTATCATGTGTTTAAAGCAAACAGAAAAGAAGACATGGAATGCTTAAAAGTAGTGTTTTTGGCGGTACAATGCCATAGCTATTGATGTAAGAATTTAAGTAATTTTGGTTATTATCAAGAAAACCATGGAAAATGAATAGTTCTTAGTTCTTAAATTAAACTCTCATGAGCTATTTTTGTTGTTATCATTATAATTGTCCAAACAAATGTACCTTTAGTTGAGCCAGGCATTAAAATTAACAAGAAATTGAAGAAAACAAGGGTGGTCTAATAATTTTTTCCATGACTGTACATCAGCAGCAGCATATGTGTGACAAAGTCAAATGCACATTTTCAATTTTAAGTATTATAATTACACAAAATTTGTTTCAGTTGTTATTACCTGACACGCTTAGGCCTCAATATTCAATATGTGGAACGTGCGATACTCAGTTTCTGTGCCTCTACGTTCACCTTTGGGGGTACCCCACCTGTAAAGGGCTGTCTCCCGACTTGCCTCTCCACTTTTGCTGTTGTGCTCTGTGGGAGAGGTAAGCCACATTGCTCTTGTAGTAATGTTTTAGTGCTGTTAAGATACGTTTATTAAGTTCATGCTATGCTAATATAATCCTGTGTCACTTAATTTGTGTAGGGGCTCGAGCTTGTATGGTCGTATTTGACAGAGGATTTTTGTTTTTGCCACTTGCTGTCAGGAATAAAGGGAGATTGCCTTCAAAGCATATCTACGGTCTGGGCTTCTTCATATCAACACAACGCAGACAACTAGAGTCCATCGATTGCATTTATACTCTACCATGAAAAGTTAAAGTAATATATAAACAACATCCAGAAATGGTGCTGACTTCTTTGGGCCCAAGCTCATCTGAGATGGACTGACACAAGGGAAAAAGTGTAATGTGGTCTGATGAGTTCACTTTCAAAATTATTTTGGAAATCATGGATGTCATGTCCTTTGGGCCAAAGAGGAAAAGGAGCATCCAGATTGTGTTCAATGTCCATGGCATCATGGGTTACCTGCACATCTGTGAAGGTTTGCAGGGAGCTCTCTGCTTACATGTATTCCAGCAAGACAATGCCAAGCTTCATAATAGATTTATAAGGTTCATACTGTCTTCTTATTTAGAATATTTTAAGGTTTTCCTATATTCAGACAGAACAAGATGTAAGGAGATGTGTTTTAGATTGATGGTATATTTACAAAAAAACAGTTTATCAGTTTCAACATTAAATATCTTGCCTTTGTATTGAATTCTATTGAATATAAGTTAAAAATAGATTTACAAATCATTGCATTCTGTTTTATTACGCAGTCACCACTGCTAACCATATACTGTAAAGTATGTGATACATACCATAGACTACTAATATGGTACTGGGACATGGCTATAATTTTGTTGAGATGAGGGTTTTTTTAGCGGAAGACAGACTTTTCTATGGGATGATGAGATATCACTGCAAAACCTTAAAAAAAATGCTGCAATCTTCAAACAGGATTTTAACTGAACATGCTGGGGGTTTTTATTAGGCGGTTGTTTGTGCCAAGCACATTGGCTTCTCTTTTAAACACTTTGCCAACCAGCTACATAGCATCGATTTGATTTATAGTCTGGAACAGACCTTATCATGGTGCATGCTGGTCTGAGAAATGTAACCGCATTTAGGGGAAATGGAGGAAGAGGGTAAAATGAGCGGTGTTTTGATGCAATGAGAAGCAGGAGTGCAGGGAGTTAGGGCAACATGACACACAAGGAGAAAAAGAAAGATGGAAGGTAATGGAGGCAGTGAGGGGAGGGTGGTGTGAAACAGGCTGCTTCACCCTGTGAATAAGAAACTGTGGTAATCAACTAAGCAACAGTAGTGCAGTGGTCTTAATGCACTGTCCCTGGAGGAAAGTGCTGATTGTGACACTCGGCCGATGAAGCTCGGCCCTGCTTTCAAACAGAACAAACAATGTTGGAGAAATAATGGAATATATACCATAGCATAATGGGAAATGGCAAGGGCAGGTAAACTGCTTACAGATGATGCTGCGGAAGAAAACAATACGCTCTCACGAGGGTCCAGCAAATCCATTTTATACACAAAAGCTGACTGCACAAAGCCCGGCTGTAGAATCCATCCGGCTTTATCCTCTAGAAATGCATGGCCATATGTTGTAGGAGATTTAAAGGGACCTGCTGTCAAGGAAAATTATAGAGTACAGGAATAACTTATGAGACGTGAGGGATTCAACCATAACCCCTGATTATATAAAGAGTCTGTATCAAAAGAAGAATGCAGCCCTGTTGCTTAAGAATTAAGTTTAGGCACAACGTATTTGAAACAGCAAACTTGTTTTTGAGGGGAACATATTGCAAAGTGAATTAAATCTTCCCATTAGCATAATGCGGAAATGTTGCTAATCAACATACCTGGCAAGATGCACACTGTTACCCTTTCTCTACACTCATGCTGGCTTGGCATGGTTTGGTTTGATTTGGCACGTCAGCCAAGAGCGGCAGGACTTTGCCATAACAACAGGGCTACCTGCTTGAAGGCGTGTCTTATACTGATGACGGCTTGTCTTGAGTGGTGGAGTTTAAGAGCAACAAGCGGATCCATCGCTCAAGTCCCTCACTATTTTCTTGCAAGTGTATTTCCATCACACTATTGAATAGTAAATGGCCCACAGCCTTTTTGTTCTATAAAGTTAACTGCATTAATTCATTAATTTCAAAGCACCTTCTAGTCTCCTGCCTGTATGGGAATAGCAAAATCAGGGGGATGCGGCGTGCTCGCTATGTTCCTTATGTTATGTCTCCAGTGCTTGTATTGTGTCTTGCTCCTATGTAGAAGAGGTGGTGGGGCCTGTTGCACATTTGTGCCCTGGGGGGCTTTTATTCCTAGTCCACCCATGGTTAGAAGGGGAGTTTCTGAAAAATTGTCTTTGGATGTGTATGTGTGTGTCTGTACATGAATTCAAACCAGTCGATAATAATAGAAAATGCCCATTTTTCCACAACAAGCAAACTGCAGATTCACTGGCTGCAGATTCAGGAGTATTTGAGACTTTGTTCAAGGGAAAGTAATCAATATATGCCAAAGAAAATATCTCTAACTCTGTCATAATGATACTCGTTGCTGGGGCTGCTTTTTTTTTTTAAGATACACTCACTTAATGAGTCATCAAACATAGAGAAAAAATTGCAAAGTTGGCAACGCTGGGCCCCAAATGGAGTTAAACCCTCACTGCTCTACCTGATGTCCAATACGTGAACACAAAGTCTCTTCTTTCCTGGGAGTTCAGATGAGGTTTTGGTTTGGACAGGTGGATTTACGAGAGTAAAAGACGGTTCCCCAGTCGTCTGTTAAAAGCATTTCTTCTTCAGTGCTGGCAAGTGATTTGGCTGCAGAACTGAAACCACTCAGTACTAATTGTTCCCACTAATTGCACACGCTTGATAAGGTGTTGCAAACACACACAATGCACAGGTGAACACAAGTTTATCAAAGCGTGCCATCTCTGTACACAGTCACACACGAAGAAGCACACCAACCGGCCAGTGCACAGATCGAATGCATGAAAGTGATACAGACACACAAAAAAAACAGCCAGGCAAATTGCCTTTCTCCATGTTTATTTGCTGCTGTCAGAAGGGATCTGTCAACCATGGGGGATCTGTTTTGCATGAACGAATGAATACACACACACACACACACACACACACATATACACCACTGGTATTTGTAAAAAAAAAAAAATATATATTAATTATTATTTATATATATATAATTATTATTTAAAATATGCAAAGTTTGACTACATCAGATATTCTCTTAAAGAATATCCACTTCTCATATCACATGACTGGAAAAATAATTCCTCTAATGCATTCTTTTAGGTCTCATATCAAACTCTTTAAAGTAACACTAAAAAAAAAAAAAAATCAAAATTGTCCTGATTCCAATCACGCACAGCCAGCAGCAGCAAAATAGGCTGCAATGAAACATTAATGGGCAACTGCGCACCATCAGTTTTCCTCCCCTAAAATGCTTGCCACCAACAGGCTCAGATAGTTATTCTAAGTGTCTGACAACATTTTGGAAAGGACCCTGCAGAGATAACTATTTGTGTTAAAGAGAAAGGGCTTTTTTGTTTAACTAGAAACAGCCGTTAAATTGGTATCGCCAAACCAACCAGACTCCATTTAAATAAACAGCAATTTTAAAAACAGTAATTTTATCATTGTGAAACATATTTCATTCAAAGTCAACAGCAATAAAATGGAACTTGACCACAAATTTAGTGGGAATAAACCCTTAATTTGCTAAGCTAAATATAAAAGTATGCTGGCTCTACACGCGCTAAATTACTGGTCTGGTGGGCGTGGCGGTGCAATGTCAGGGCTGTTTCTGGTTACACAAAAGCATCTTACTCTTTAACAAAAAGGTCTATCTCTGTTGGGATCCTTTGGATAATGTTGTCAGATACTTATAACGATCTGAGCATGTCATTGGCAAAAACACGCACTGTTAGTGGATACAAATTGATGGTGCACAGATGCCCTTAATGGTTACATTGCAGGCTGTTTCATCACTGTTGGCTGCAGCTCCCCCACTCAATACTGGACCCATTTCAAAAATTGCTGTTCCCATTAGTCACTTGGACACAAAAACATGGGAAAATAGGGTCCAGTTTGAAAAATACCAAAGTTACCCTTTAAAAAAGGGTCAGGAGATTAAAAGGACTCATTACGCTTTGTTGGCACTGCTGCACTGTGGTTCTACCATGTGTTTGTCCAATTACAACAGCCAGCAGTGACAACAGGCTTGGTGGGCTCTAGAGAACAAGCAAGCTGTAACAAAACTCGAATGTGTTTGTTTGATGGCTTGTTGGAAATCCGAGTACGGTTGGGAGGCAAGCGGACTGTCAGCGGTGTGAATGGATCATAGCCATTGATGCTGTGCAGCGTTGGCACAATTTTCAAAGTCCGATCCATCTATCAGCTGAATGTGTTTGTGCCTTTGGGAGAAAGGCGAAGCGTGTAACCAGCAGCGAGCGAGCCTGTGAGACTGTCGATGAAGTGCTTCCCTGACACTGAGCGAGAGCAAAGAATAAACGCAGGAATCACATGCTCTCGTTCTCACATTGGTTCAGTTTGCATGTGTCAATCTGACGAGTAGACCCACAATGTGCCAGTTTCACAGTGTGCACAGAGCAGTCAGAATACATTACAACAACAATATGTTTTTATTGTTTGGGCTGCAGCACATTGGACAGGGAATACAACTTTAGCTATAGGGTTTTTAGTTTTAGTATTGTTTTATGCATTTTACTGAACTCAAAGACTTAAATAAATATTAAGATTAGATTTGCAATTCATAATGCTGACATCTCAGCTGGGGATGTTAACATAACTCCTTCTTCCTTCTTCTTCCAAATAATGGTAGCTGCAGGACAGTCATGCCAGAACATCCACTCTTTGCTCCCCAAATTACAGTGTTATGAAATATATTTAATTCCCACACTCACACCTTCAAATTAAAATTAAATTGCAGTATCTAAACCTATCATGATGGACAATTAATTTTGTTAAGCCATTGACCTGAGCACCTTCTTTAACAGTTATATGTGGTTGGCTTCTTTTCACTGTCGCAGATGTCACACCAAGAAAAGCTGCTGGGCTGTATGAGTGCAGCATTTTTCTTTTGAAGAACTTTGCAACTGAGCTGTCAGTGTGGCAACCAATCTCTCAGGCCTCTGTGGATAAACATACTGTTCCTCTGCTATGGACAACTTTGCATGTTCAATGACTGCCCAAAAGTGCAGATTCAGATTCAGATTGATAGCCCTTATCTCAGTGATTGTCAAATCTCTAGAAAGAATTCTGCTTTAATATTTTGTCTGTACAACAAAACACAGACTTGATTCATTCCATTTACATCATCAGCACATCTAGATAAACCCAACACCTATGCAAGAGCCTTCTTCCTGGATTTTTTGTCGGCATTCGGCACAAAACAAGCATTTTGGTGTCATTAGTGTTCCCATAATTTTCAAGGACAAAACCTTTTCATGACTTTTTAAGGACCCATATTAAAATTTCCATGACAACGTATAAGCAAACTACCTTTCAAAAATCAACTACCTTTGATCTACCATGCACAACTTTCAGAGCAACTCAGTCAGTTTAGTGGGGCAAAGGTAAGGAAATTTTAGCATACATGACCCTACGTGTTAAATCATTCTTGATTATTTTTATTTTTTTTATAAACAATTAGAATAAGAATTTCTTTTCTCCGCCGCCTTTGGTCTGTTCGGTTGAGTAGAAACAATTTTTTTTCGTTTTTTGCTTCTGTGATTATGAGCATTCTACATTATTGTAATACTGGCCAACAGCATTGTCAATAACCCAAATCATGTCCTGAACAGTGAATATCAATTGTTGCCATCAAATCAAAGATACAGGGTCCCACGTTTTAAAAAGGTTACTCGTTTGTACACCAGTGAAATCTAACACTAGATATGAAGTCTGATCCCAGATCAAATGCACATTGAAGTGTCTTGAATGTTGTTAAATATATGCATCCTGCCTTAAATGAATGTTCCTCTGATGTTTGAAATAGAGCTAATAAAAACTTAATCTGACAATGAAGCATTATCATCATCATCGGGGGCTAAACATTTATTGGCTAAACATCAGTATCAGCCAATATTCATCTTGTTGACTGCCACCTGCCTATCAGCTAATAAGACGACGCACTGATCGCTGGTTGATATTTTTCTGTTGTGTCACATAAATTTTGTGCAGACCAAGAAGCAGGGCTTGAAATTAACAGCATCATGTCCTCCCGGGGACAACAGACATGTATCTGGGACGAAAAAAGATCTTCCCCGGGACACCTTCAGGACAAAAGGACAGTAAAACTCACTATTGATGCATCAGGGGACACATCCTATTGTTTCTCTGGTACTGCTACATTGTGAACGATAAATCTGTGTTGACACTGGCAGGGAGAGAGCTAGTTAGCATTAGCTGTTAGCAGCTAGTGGCTGGAACTAACTGCAGATGGAGGCTGCATTGAGTTACATTATGATGCGTTCAAGCTCTCTTTGATAAATAAGAGTGTTGGGCAAAGGTAAACTAGAAAGTTCTCATGATGTGCTCATATGTAATCTTGTAAAATGTAGTTTTTGTGGAGAACCCTAAACACATGAAGTTGTTGACGGAAATTAGAGTGACACATATAAAGTAAAATAGCATTTGAAGAAGTTAATTAAAAATGTTTTATTATGAAAAAAGGTTATACTAAAGGTTGTTTCATAAATGCGGGATAAAATATTTGTCTATTCAAGGGAGGTGTAATGAAAAAATTAATGACTTTATGTAAATGAAGATTTCTTTGTTCTCCAGGCACAAAAATGGGACTAAATAATAGCAAAAAAAAAAAAATACACAACAAAAAAAGCTGTTTCAGGATTCCACAATCGGTGCGTCCCTTATCATCATCATATAGGACACCCTCATCCTACTCTCTTACTTGTGTCCATTATAACTACGTGTCAGCATTCAAAATTGTACTGCTGAGCTGCTTTAGAGCAACTGGCCTCACCTTGAGTCTTCCTTCGTCACACTACATAGTGGCAGTCAATAAAAACGATGTGCACCTTGTCATTTTGCAACTTGAAAACTAGCAGACATGGACTATCTTCTATTGTTTGCTGCCACTTCTCTCATAAACAAGATAAAGTGAAAGTCAGCCTCACATGCAAATAAACAAACTGTGCACATGAACGACGCAGGTAAGCAGGTGGATCTGCTCTGCTGCGCAACATGCTCTAACAGCTACAAGGAACTCCAGGGACCACTTCCTCTGTTTACTTTCAGTCACACTCAGTAACAACTTTTTGATTATTTCTGTTAAGTGTTTCTGAAAGCTCTGAGAGGCTTGGGCTACTGCCCCAATCAATGTCATTGAGTGACTGACCAAAAGTCATTACGGCCAAAAATATACCACCCAGGTTAGCAAATACAAGAAGTTTCATTTAAAATCCAATGGCTACAGAAACAGGAACAACTTTCCCAATACTGACTGACATATACTCATGTGTCTTTGCGTGCACTGTCTTGCCACGTGTGTGAGACTGCACATGCACATTTGTTGGACATAGACAAGCAGTTTAGGCCCCAAATGAAGTAAACACTTAGAAGGATTAATGAGTAATTGACAAGGCCGCCAACACAGAGACTTAATGGAACCAAGTCATCAATCACACGGATTAGCTGGAGGAAAACATCCACAATGCTCTGCCCAAGCCATCTCCGCTAATCCTCCCATTCCCCAATCCATCTCTCACTCTCTGTTTCTCTCTTTAATTTGAATAAATGCCCTAGACCACCTGCACACACACATGCACACACACACACCAATGCAGGACGGATGCAAAATACAAATGAGACAATGAGGCTGACAGTATACGTGCAGGCAGAGATTAAAAATGTAGTGATTAACAGATCAGTATAAACACTGAAACTACCTTGCAGTTTTACCGTCTCATCTTTCTTTTTACTATTTTCTGCTGATGAGCTCATCCTTCCATCAAACTTTAGGAAGTCACTCCATATTATAATGCATATAAGGCCTCAGTGCCGCTACACCACTGTCATTTATCATTTTAAGGTGAACAAAGGTAGATTAATGCTGGCTTTCTAAGAAATGACAGGGCGGATACAGAAGAATGTATAGCCGTTATCACTGGTGAGGAGGCAACAAAGCTAAATCTTATGTGAAAGGCTTCAAAAAAGACCTTTCAACACATTTTTATCAGACAGTTAACGGTTGCTCTTCTAGCCTGCAAATACCGGGTAGATGTAAACACACTGATGAATGCCAAATTCAATAAAGGACAAGTCTATGTGACAGCTAAAGAAGACGACTAACAAGCTGGGGACCACTGTTCGAGACAGACAGCACTGGTTATTGTTAGTGACACACTGTGGTATTACTAGCTGCGCTTGTGCTACCAAACCTGGGTGTTTTTTACTTTTTAGGGTCGTTGCTGTGCCACTTGATTGGTGCTTTAAACCAAAATATGATCTTTCCAAGCCATACCGGTGTTGGGGATAACGCGTGACAGTAATATATTATGTTTTAACGGTTACAAAGTAATATAAGGCATTGACAACTGGATTTCGAGTAATATTATTACATTTAGAATCATGCAAAAAATATTCCTGAAGGTTGCTGTGCGTTGTCATGTCATTATATGCTACCAAAAGGGTGCAGGTGGTGATCAACACATCTGAGTCATACGGTACTGTGCATTATCATGTTCAGAGTGTTTCCATTAATATACCTGCAACGTCTACAATGTATCCCTACTTTTTGTGGCTAACCTCAACAATTGCTTTTTGTGTTTCTTATCATAAATCCACAAATCATTATCCATATCTCATATTTAACAGACTTTGACTCTCTGCCTGCTCGTCCCCGTCCAAGGCTGTTCATTTTTTTAAAAAGGTCTAGGCAATACCGTTGTTCTGTATTATCATACTGTTATTAATGTAAGCAGGAAATTTTAATACAAAGTGGTAACCACTGTAACTGTCTGGGTCGGACCTGCACCACTGGATTTGAAATGAACTGCAATAAACTGGAGCTTCTGTGCATTGATTACCTGCTGTGAAACAAGCAAAAGTAGTGTAATACGTAACTTGTTACTCTACACAGAAAGCAAAATTGTAAAGTTATTACTTTCAAATGAAGGTTTCTGGTAATATGTATTAAATAAAGTTTTGAGAGTAACTTGCAGTGTTGTTGAAATATGTGGAAACATAAAGTTTCAACATATGTGTGACATAATAACGTACAAATGTAACATGTCTGTGTTTTGCACAAGCATTTGCATTAAGTAATTAAGTAACTTAATATCTTGGGGGTTACAACTGTGGGTCAGACAAAAGCAACTTAAAGATGTCATCTTGGGCTCTAAAGAAATTGTGATGGGCATTTTGTAACCAAATAAACTAAGGAATTAATAAACATATAACACTTAAACGTTACTTCTACTTCTCTGTTACTGCCACTGTGCATGAGAGGATAGTTGTTTTTAACCAAGCCTAAAAAACTAAATCAGAAATGTACATTTGTTTCCGTGTTCCCACTACACATGACGCTTTGGTGAAGATCTCGTCTCGTCTATGTATGAATCCCAGCTATTTCCTCCCATTATGATCCTGCTGTTTACTTCCGCTTTTCCATGCTGTCAAAGTCCTTACATTCTATTCTGGTGGTTTCCACCACTGGATGCCATTCTTTAAATATCATCAATGTGCTTTCATTCCATTCACCACCTCTCCAGCACGACACTGACCTCCTGAATGTCCAGGGAGATTCAACTGACAGTGTCCATCAACCACCTGCTGGCTTTACTGCAGCACCACCAGCATCAGGACTCCGTGGGGATTCTGTCCTGATGAAGATGTTTACATCAAGTATAATCTCCAAAGTGTGTCACAGCTGCTAATCCTTATGCTGCTTATCCTAATGTTCTTTATGATTTATTGTCATGTGACTCTGTTTGTACTGATGTTGGACTCGAGTGGTTTAAAAGGTAGAAAGCAGAAATAAAAGGCAAGATATCAGAAAGGCAAGAAACTTTTTATTTCAGTTATTTATTGGAGCTTTCGCTTGGACCTTGAAAGTAAATCCTGCTGCTGATTATTGTTTTTCTCATTATTATAAATGTTCTACTAAACTTTTGTGATTGCTTTTTCCCACCCACATATCCTACTGCACACCAAGCCATCAGAGAGGATCGCTTACGGTTGCGGTCATTCACAAGTTTTGAAGACAAAACCTGTTTTATAATGTCATTGACAGCTGACTCCACACTTCTCTTAACTAGCCGGTAGGGGCTGCAAGTTTTTTTTTTACGGAAATCGGCTTGGCAGACGACAACAACAAGCCTTCCCCAATCTGTTCAAGGCCACAATTTGGCCTTTACTGTGGCTCAAAAACTCAAAAGTTTGGTCTCATTTTGAAGGGGAGCATCTGCGGATTAATTCCATACCCTATATGTTATGATCCACTAAAGTTAGGCACATTACAAAATCAATACAGCCCCATTTTTGCTAGTGTCACTGCCATGGCTTTGGCCCAGAAAACCTTTCCCCAGTTGGGTTTAGTTAAAAGAACATGGCTTGAGTTTGAATGAATAATGTTATATGAAAAATGTTTTTCAGAAGCAGAATGTTTTTGCCTGTCTTACTTTGTAGACCTGCAGATTTTGTTGATATTTGTGCTTCTACCATAAGTAAGTAAGTAAGTAAGTAGGCTGCATCGCTAAATTGGTCCTTTCTAGTCTGTTTTACTTGTTTATACTGTCATTTTTTGTACTTGTTGTGTTGTAGCCTATAGACAAAGTTAATACAGTGAAAAGTCCAATTCTGAACAACATGGAACAAAGATTCATGTCTGTTTTAGGTATAAAAAAATACATTCTCCCTCATATTGACAATATATCTATATTTCAGATACAGTATCTGTCAGCAGGAGAGGAGCATTGTGGCCAGAACACAGCCACCTAGCAGAGATATGCGCTCTGCTGATTGATTGGGAACTAGTGCAGTTTTGTTTGGATCCGCAGTGCCATGATGAGAGATGAGACTGTCGCAAGGTCTATTTGATCTACTGTGCCACAGCTGGGTGGTAGTAGATCCCGGGGCAGCCTGGGCTGTAGGCTCTGATTGTTAATGACATCTATTTCCATGTGAAGCACTCAGTGCTCATAATGCCCTTAATGTAAAGCACTCTGAGCTGCATTTCTTGCATGAATAGTGCTATATAAATAAAGTTCATTACTATACTATACTATACTATACTATACTATACTATACTATACTATACTATACTATACTATTGTTGGGTCTTTGAGATGTTGTATGCCACTTGAGGTACTCTTGATTCCTGGAGAAGTCAAAAATGCTTTTTGTAATATATTTATATCTGTTAAGCGGGTCTAACATACAGCACAGTACATAGAGTATCTAATAGCAAAAACAAATTCCAAACAAAAGGGACTGCAGCTGAGATTTGTGGACCTCCAGGCTGTGAAACGCTAACTTACTTATACTAACTGCTGCACCGAAGTGTAAAAAGAGGATACACAGATAGCTGATAAGTCTTCATTACACAGTGATCAACATGGACACTGGTGTGCTCAAAATTGTTTTAAAAGAGAAAGAGTGTCAGGGTGGCTGCTGTGGCCATGGATCAATCTACCCCCCACTCGTTCCTCTGCACCAGCTCATTAATCAAACTCGCCTCCTATAGCTCCTCTCCTCCCTCTCATATCTCCTCTATTGAACGCCATATCTCTCAGCGGCTGTTATTTACGATGCCTCCTCCCGGACACAGATGCCAGACATCTTTCACTGATATTTACTCAGACTGAGTGAGAGCAAGAGAAAGAGAGGAGACAGATAATGAAAGCAGCAAATGCCAATTCATTGCTTAATCTCAGCTTAAGTTAGGCACATTCCCCCTGTGCTTCTTTGCATCTGAATATAAAGAAAGTTCCCTGGGACCAGCTGCATTCATCATTCATGTTTGGTAAAGCATGTGCAATCAGCTGTGATGGGTCTGTCACAATATTAACAAAGTGAAGAATGAAAGAATGAATTGGCGCTAAACTTTGACAAGCAGCGGAGGACGTGTTTTCATTTTCCACCGGAGCACAATGAATGTAATCAAACAGCTCATGTTCAGAATCCCAGCAGAGCCCTTTTATTGTGCGTGTGTATGTTTCTGCTTTGATGTCTAAATGGTCTTTGCATCCAGCTCGCCATTATGCTTATACACCGTCTCTTGTTCTAAAGTCTAAAAAAAAAAGCTGGTTTTGTGCCTGCAGGTGATTGCGGCTGCCAATGGCATCTGTTTCCACTGCTCACAGTGAATCAATTTAAGCGCTCCTCCACTCGCAAACACATTAATGTACTTCTGCGTTCTGATGGGAGCTCAGCCTGCAGCCATCGGAAAAGTGTCTGAGATATCAAATGGGATGGTTTTAAGTAATTATCACTGCTTCAGCTAGGAGCCTCGCTTAAGGATATGCCAGGACAAATTGAGTTACAGCGGCTACAACCGTAAATTCAGAGCGAGGTAAAGAAGTGAGGATGCTTAACTTAGAGTGAAAATGTAAATTAGGCCAAATACACGCTTTTACAAAACATAGTGGAGCCACAATACGTTGCCTTATGTTCTCATTTTAATGTTCAGGGCTTCAGATTGTCTTAAAAATCTGATATGAAAACAAAACCATTAGACATGCATACAGAATACCTTGCAAGCAAATATGAGTCTTTCTATCATTACCTCTTTGTTTTTGGTCCATTAAGTGTTTGGTCTGTTTGTCCGGTTGCAGGACATCTCAAAAACTAAGGCTTGGTGGAGAGGTAGCATGCACTGTATTAAAGCTCCTGAACCATGAGACACAGATGCAGAAACGATTTTGCTAGAATGCCGAACTCAGGACAAATATATCATAATATGCCTGGACAGATTGCCCGATATTTTTAGTTTGTTGCTCACAGTGCCAGACCTAACACATTCAGCACCCCTGGCAAGCTTCCCCTGGCCCTACTGGTTACTAAACATGTCTTATGACTACTTCTCTTTTCATTTTTCTTGCAGGTGTAGCCTTTTTACAAAATCTGCCATTACAATTCATCTCCAACAATCAATCAATCCTAAGCGATCCTGGAAAATCAGACCATTCCTCATGAGTCTGATTTGCATACTTGTAAAGCCTCAGTGTTCCTTCATGGGACTGAAGTATCCTCCAAAATCCACAGCTGGTGTCAGACAATTAGAGACTTTCCTTCCCCAAAAAATTACACCATGTCATTTGGTCAAACAGCAAGTACAACCCACATTAATGTTAGAACCTCTAGTGGCCGTGGTAATTATGACTTAAGCAAATGAACAAATAAGAAAGTCAGGCAAGCAACAACGTTCACTTAGGGGGGTGAGAGGGTTGGTGGATGGGTTGAACAGACACAAACAAGTCCTCTGACCCGGTAGACTGGATTTCATGTCAGTTTGGTTGACCAAAAGTCAACGTTGAGTTATTTTAAGTTGACTATTACCCATTTTCGGCAGTCATGGCTTGGCTTGGCTTGGGCTGTCAGCGCAGGGATTTGCACTTCCATTACAACAGGGCTACCTTCTTAAAGGTGTGTCTTAACTGATGATGGCTTGTCTTGAGTGATGATGTTTAAAAGCAGCGGGCTGATCCACGGCTCAAGTCGCCTTGTTATTTGTGTTGCATGTATTTTTCCATCACACACTGGCAAAAGAGTTTGGAGGCCTGTTGGAGGTGAGCTGTTTGTAGAGGTGCAATAAGAGCCTGCTGTCTGCAGCTCTTCATCAACATCTCACTGTGGCTGTTCCTGCTTTTACTATCCTCCCTGCAGTCTGTAGATTCTTCAGACTGCAAATTATTCTGAAGCAACAAAATAAAGAAATGTTGAGTTTTCGAGCAGCAACTTCACACAACATCTAATACGGCGGATAGCGAACACAACAGTAAAATAACATAGATAACCTACGTAAAAACAGGATGCAGGAGAGAAACTAAACTCCAAACCTCAGAGATTCAATTAGACGCTACGAAAGTACTGTGAGACTTTGAAAAACACCTTTCTGTCTGGTATCCAGCTGACAAAGGTGGGAAGAGTCTAGCAAAACGCTTGTTTGGGGTGAGAACGGGGTTGTCGGGGGTTAGCTGCGGTCAGCAAAACACCAATACCCGCTTAAGGGTGGGCAGCCCAGCTTTCTGACCTACTTCTGAGAAGATCCATCTCCGGCACAGCTTTGCATGGCACAATTTGTCTAATCTGACAACAGAAACACAAATTGGCACAGCATGGCTT
Source organism: Epinephelus cyanopodus (assembly GCA_026686955.1). NCBI lineage: Eukaryota > Metazoa > Chordata > Actinopteri > Perciformes > Serranidae > Epinephelus > Epinephelus cyanopodus. The sequence continues at coordinate 28,178,424 of CM048932.1, read as the reverse complement.
TACTCAGCGTGGCCAAGAGTAACAATGGAAAAAGGATATATACTGTATATGCTAGTCATGTTACGTACATAACATTACAATAGTCAACCATGATTATTTTCCTAATCTTAACCTCACTGGTAGGGGCACTAATTTTGGAAATGCCAGAGACTTGTGGGCCAGTCTGCATGATTGTCACTACTTTAATCACCAGTGGATTTATATACAGACAAAATATTTGGTGACATTTCTATCATTAACATATAAAATGTTTACAATCGTACTGCCTGTGCAGGTGCAGTATATGCTTTTTAGTCTTGATTTGCCCATTGTATTTGTGGAATCATAAAGCAGAGAAAAGCAGAGTTAGGAACCAGTTGGGAACCGAATACCTGGCATTGGTTCCTGGCGCTCTTTCTGGACTGGACGACAGTGCACAAAGCAACCAATTTTGTTTCGCTTTTGTTTACGCACTGTGGGAAGATCAATAAAAGTCACGATCACGCGAGTCTGGGTAATAACACATGCCATGGACCACAGGTTTTTGTATCTGCTCTGAACGCCAACACCTGTTTGCTGTCAGCGTGGTGACGCCATCTCTTTTTTCCCCTCTTTCTCTCTCATGCTCAACCACACCCTCGCTACGGCACACAGTACACACTGAGCTACACCCCTACAACACCAGTCACCATTCTCAACCCAGCCGAGTACTTTTCTCCAAGGCTCAATGAATGTTCTTTTGCATTTCAACTCCTGTGGTGTTTTAGGATTCACCACCATTTCATCTATGAAGTAAACAAGCCTGCCTGTCGGTCTTTGCATGCTGCACTCTATTCACATTCCAGGGACTGTTACACAGACACAGTGTTGATCCTGGGGGGCCGCAGGTGAAGAAGCTCACCAGTATGGTGAATGGGAAAAAAAAGGAACCGATTATTATTGAATTGTAGTTTTTTAACAACTGCAACCAAATTTAACAGTTTTTTTTTCTGTGAAAGAAGCATGTGACCTGGTTCGACTGTGCCCCTCAAAGAATCAAAACCAAAATCGTTAAGATCCAGAATCAATGAGCAGGACCAGAGAAGCAATCATTAATCGTTTGAGGGTTTTTAAGATATAAATGGTTCCATTTGGTTTACTTAGAATCTAGAAATGTACTGGTTTGCGCAGGCATTCAACAACTGTGACAGTAAACACAGCAACTGAAGAGGAGTAAGCAACAGCATGGCACTGAGGGCTACATTCTGCAGACAGTACACATGCATTCATGGCTGCTGATAAACACACAGCAGGGGTCAAAAAAGTGGCTTCTCTGTTAGTGGGCGGCCTTTCTTACCAGGCCACCTCATTGCCAACAAATGTACCAACAGCTTCTCCACCTGAAGGTTTTATTCATCTGGCCTCATTTCCTTAAGAGACACTTCTGCAGGCGAGAGACATGAATTATGGAAAACAGGAAGTACAGCACCTAGGCAGCAGCCCGTGCATGTCTGAATAGTGTATAAGATGGTCTCATTACCCACCACTAAACTGTGAGTGTCTGCAAATTGTGTGCGAGTAGTTATGTCTGTGTGTGTTTTCCTGTGTCTGCATGTGTGTGTTTGTTTATCTTTGTTTTCAGGCGTGTTTGTTTGTGTGTGGGAAGATCAAAAGACTGCGGAGGCAGTAAAGTTTCTACCGTGGTACCTGGATAAGAACTTTTTCATGCCTGAAGAGGTGCCGCACGACTAATGACTGTGGATAGTCACATTAGGGATCACTATACATGCTTGTACGCCATACAGTATGTGGGAAAGTGCTTTTCTCTGAATTTCTGATGGGATGGGAGACTAAGATCTTCCCACTGAAAGTAAATTATTCTTTTCTGTTACAGGATAGAAATCCATGGTTGCCAGTCGAAATGATACTGATCTATACGATATGAGTGGCGTGTCATTAGGTACCATGTATTAATGAGCATATTGGGTCCAAGATTTGGGCTAGTCGCTGTCTGCAAAGCAAAGAAAGAAGAGGAAAAGGATGATCTCGGCTTGTGACTGGCTGTCTGTCTACCTTACTCAAGCCTTCTCCAGAGAGATCCAGAGTTGAGACACAGTTTTATATCAGCGACATGAATGAAGAAGGTTGTCTAAGAAGTCAAAAGTGTGGCTTCATTTTACAAAAGTTGATTCGGATTTTCAAATATATTCATTTCTATTGGTAGGTATTCGTTATGAAAATTTGGTATTCGATATTAGTTTTTTTATTTACTTTTTATTTTTATTTAAAAATCAAAACTATTAAATTGCATTGTTAAAAATATGAAAATATAGTATCCTAACAACTGAGCTTGTGCGCACGGCACGCTTGAGCGCATCCGTCTGTTGGCTGCTGCTTCAGAATTGTTGACATTTATAGATGGGTTCTGGATGTACTGCAGTTTCAGGTTGTCTGTAGGTTGCATACTAGACCACGATTGGCTTTTGAACTAGTTGTGATGTCACTACATCATGTTGTCATGTGCATCCAAGTGTCAAACTCAGATTTAAGCTGTGCACAGAGAAGCTTTCCTCCTCCTTTCCTCTGCACACACGTCATTCTGCACAGAGATGCAAAGTAAACATATTTTTGAGTAGAGGGAGCCCTTAAGCACAGTCGAGTCCTCTGACTCCTCACAGGCTTTAAACATGCCACAATTGAACACACTCGTCATCTGACTCTAAACCCAAGGACAATAATGTAACAGACAAGTTGGTGGTAATACCCAACCTGTATAAACATCTGCTGTGGAAATTAAAAATTCATAAAAACCCAAAAGGGATTAAAAAAAATATATGAAAATGTCAACAGTAGTTTGGATGTTAGATGGTGTGGTTCTTATTCTTTAATACCTCTGATAGCAGAACACTGTTCTTGGCTCTAAGTCACACTCAGCAGTGCAAGTGTGTTTACATTGCCACTCTGTCCGCTGCTGGCCCCGCTGTCAATCACTCACAAACACCGACTCACCCCTGGACTCAGAGCCTAAGGGAGCTCTCCTGATACATCCACTTCATCTGTCTAACACGAAAAAAATATAAACAATACATTTAAAGACCCATTTACAGTGTTTGCGACTGCACAAAGGGAGAACTCATTCAATGTGAGTTGGACCTAAAGCAAGTCTGAAATGCAAAATATAATGTTAAAAATTTAAAGTACATTTGATACCCAGAGTTGCCTGTAGCCCACAGAGCAGGGAGGAAATACACAGCTGCAGGCTTCTCATCAACATGCCTGTCAAATAGCAAGCTGAGCCCACAGGAGGCCCCTGGGGTCTGACATCACGGGAGAGAATGGCATATAGGCTACCACACACAGGCACACATAAAAGCACTGCTTCACAATGTTCTTTTATGTGCACACACAAGCACACACATCCACACACGCACACAGACATATTGTATGCAGCCTCTGTCCCAGGTCACCTTTGATGTGCACAGCGGAATTGCCATGTGACACTGAAAACAAATAACACAACAGCAAATTACTAAAACACAATAATGCAAGCCAGTGAACGATGAAATCACCAAAGAGTCCTGTGTATGGAGTGTTATTATGTGCATCATTTAAAGCAGGTCTGGTTTGGAGTGGGTGTGTTTTTATTCAATGAAATGAACCCAAAATTTTTAAACTTTTGAAAGAGCACTTGCTCCAATGTTGGATAATGGCAGAAAACTACTCTCACACATTGCAGGAAACACTCAACAATGAACCTCAGGTACCTACTCTATAGTGCTTGTTATTTATCTGTTGTTAAAAAAATCGGGAATTTATTCGGTTTAGTTTATTAAGTAAAGAAAAACAAAACAAAGTGGAAAAATCTGTATAAAAATCCAAGTATGATCACTGCAGGAGCACCTTCTTCGCTTGAAACTGCAGTTGACAATCTTTTTGCAAAGGAGAAAACAGCATTTGGATGAATGTAGTCATAAAATCTTGGAGAAAATTGATTTGAGTCTGATCTCCTTCTTTAAGGCTCTATTCACACTACCTAGCCTATTTCCTGGTGACCTCTGATACTTTGTAATAGCTGCAGAGGTTGTCTGTGATCTTAATCCCATGCGAATCTGCCATGTCCATAATTTGTCAAGTAAAAATTCCACCTTCCATATTTCGCCAAACACAGAGGTGATGTGATAATATCAGTCCCGTGCAAATTGGCATCTCTGTGATCTCGGTACATACTTAGGTTTTTGCTTTTCTCCACATTTCTTTCTGCCTTTACAAAGAACCACGGAAGCTGTGATGGCGATCATGAATTTAAGTTTTGACAGCATTTAGGATGCATGAGGCTCATCTGGCTACACAGCACGGAGAACCATTCACAGAAAGAGCAACCTCAAATCTGCAGAATTGGTTCGTTAACACTTTACATCATCACTCCAGGTGCTGTGTAGTGTCTCTGTATTGTGTAGAGAGTGATTACAAATGTCCAGGTTAATGTTAGTAAATTTAAAAAATATCATAAAAAACAGACTTCGCTTATCCCATGCAAATGTGCTGGATGAAGCACAGACGTAGGGGGTTAATGTCTAAATCACATGAGTTCCCCTAGTAATACAAGTCCCGTGTGAACAGAGCTTTAGTTTAGCATGTTAGCATCTTAAAGTACGTGTGAAGCGGAAGACAAGGGCATTAGATTTGAAGATATTTTAGCTGTGCTACCGGAGGACCTAGCATAGCTCAACACACAGTTTGCAGCTGAACCACTGAGGGTTGTTTTTAATGTCCTTGAGGGCTAAACAGCAGCTTATTTGCATTTTCTCACAATTTATATGATGCATATTTCAATCATGAGGTGCATCAGCAAAAAGAATAAAAAATGTTGGCTGCATGGGGATGTAAAACCTGCGCCTTTAAAAAGAATAAAAAAAAATCTAGGTATTGTGTTTCTTATTTCTTTTCTTTTTATTGTTTGGAAAACAAAAAAAGGACGGCAAAGGAGATACCCACACTCCAATGCAACCAGGCTGGACAGCTGCGAATAAAGGTTAACAGGTGGAGATCAATGCAGAAATAAAAAAAATAAAAACAGCAGCAAACTCTTTTTGTGCACGGATATCATAAATAAATTGGGATCTTCTCCTCTGACATCTTTTTTTGTGTGTGTGAAAATCAAAACTATGAACCTCAGCTATAGGTTTTGCATTTGTTGACGCAGTCTGTATGTGCACTTTAAAGAACATACAAAAAGACCGGATTCCTATCACACTGAACAAATGCAATTTCCGACAGTACCTGCAAGGGCACGTGAACCTCTGTGGCTACCGCAGTGTTTGATTTACTGTTCTGTTTTACTGTGTTTGATTTAGATTTAGAGAGGTGAGAGGAGCGAGGAGACAGAAAACACAGTAGTGGATGCAAATGAGTAGAGGGGAGGAAGAGAGGAGATGGATTCATATTTCACTCCCTTGAAGACTTACATGTCTTTTGTTTCAGAGAAAATGAGGCGTATGGAGGATTCACAGCAGTAAACTGTAAGTTGGTGCATTATCCTGCCTTAACAGTGCATCATTTACCAGACGCGTGTGGTTAGAGGGAGCGTAAGTGCGCGGCAGCAAAGCTTTCTTGCGTTTACCAGCATCATCAGTCAGTCTTAAACAGATTATACATTTGTCTCCAACAGGATATTGAGTTAATCTCTCAAATAAAATCATTCTTGTGTGGTGGGCATTGCCCCAGCACACATATTTACTGTAACATACGTATCTGAATCAATCAAACGTGCCGTAAATGAATCAATACTGATGACTGACAGGGAACCAAGAGCATCTGCTAAACCCACAATTTCAACATCAGTGGTTTATTTTCTTTCTTTTTGTTTGCCTCCCATTTCCCCTTCTGGTCTTCCTTCCTGTCAGCCACAGTGAAGAAACGCAGATGGAGCCCCTAAGTGCTTCGAGAGGAATCATAGTAAGGCTTTCAGCTCGACCCAAAACTCAGGATAAAGAGAAGGAGGGACAGCCAAGAATGACAAAAGATTTGAGGTAATAAACAAGCCTGATCATCCTCTGCATGAATGCACACTTGATCTACTTTCTTCTGAATTATCTCAGCAGGGAAACCTTTTTTGAAACACGAAATTCTGCGACAGAGTGAAGCTGCATCACCAAAACAAAAAGCTGATAAAGTACCATTCTTTATGGGTTCCCTGTTCCCCGCGTACCTGGTTAGTTAAAAGCCATTTAGCACTTTTATTTAACACGGGTTTATGAACATACTGAAGCTTTTAATGGAGCCTGTAGAGGGCGGGACAATCAGTCAGAACCCCGGAGTCAGCGCCAATAAATAATCACTGCTCAGGACCAAGTCGGAGTTGATGCCACTCAGATCCGTGGAGGGCACTTAAGGGTCCCAGCCAATTTAAATATACAGCTGACTGGGACAGGTGCTCATGAATAATGCTCCAGAAACCAGTGCACCTCTTAGCTTCTTTACACAGGCTTCCACCTGTGATCATCAAGCTGCTGCATTAGTTAAAAATTAAATTAAACCTTGATCAGTTTGCAATATTATCCCAGTATAGACCATCATCATAATAAGGTTTGGGGAAAATTAAAAATTAAAGCAGGGAAGTTAGTTAGGAAAGGGCAACTGAAGGCTCACTCTAGCTGTCCCTACTCTACTTTCTAAAGAGAAAGTTATACAAAGGCTCATTTAAAAAGCTAAAGGCCTTTGTACACTTAATCTGTATTTTTTTGTATGTTTTTTAACGGTCATCATGTGATAAAAATCATTATGCACAGACACTTTGCACATGGAGTCCAATGTGCTTTATTGTTCCATTTGTTGCAAAAATACATGTCAAAATGGAGAGACACTTTGCCGTCACCCTCTGCCCTCGTCTTGGATTTGGAACTGTGGATACTCAAGTTATGCACTCTACTGTAAGCATGTTGTGCAATTCAGGAACTGCTTATGTTAGCTTCTCTTTGTTATGGGAGATTTCATGAAGGACAAATCTTCAATATGTCTCCAATTTTTTAATTTTCTGGCCCGCTGTCCACTTCTGCCCTGTTCCTCTCTCTTGCTGCGTATGTATGTCGCAGAGGTCACATTGTCTTTTACTGCTCCTTAATCAATCAATCAGCTCCCCAAAAACTTCCTATTCGAAAACCCTTGGATGAAACAGCGAACGAACACAACATGAGGTTGTAATTTAAGACAAAAAATACATACTTTGTGTGGCTGTTGTCACAAAAATAAAGGAATTTGTGAATAGAAGAGAAACAGAAGTGAGGTAAGTAAACAAAGAACAAAAGTCAAGAGGGAGTGAGACCAAAACAAACTTGTTACATACGGTAAGATTGTTTTTCTTTAGCCACTGAGCTCTTTAGCAGGAACGGTTGATGACAGTTTGTGTTATTGTTCACTGGCACACGATAAATATGCTCTGTTCTTTCCACAGAACTGGCTAGCTAGCATCAAAACAGTCTTCCAGTTTCCCCTTTTTTAATGACGATTACAGACTACCGCCATCTGCTGGTGTGGAGAGGTATTTCCTCCCACACCAGTGCGGAATATAGGTGCTGGTTGGCTTTTACGGTGTGTTCATGTGCAACTTTGTGGCTGAGACGAAGGTGACGTAAGGCAATGCAGCAGGGGGCTTTCACCACCCCTAGTTCTCTGAAGTCAGTCTGGTGTGTCTGTGCCTTAAGTAACCTAAACGTAGCCAACTTTAAAGATATCGTATGTAGGATTTTCCTAAAAACACATTGTATGGACTCATACGGAAGTAAACCCTCTCAATCATCACTTATGATCCACTAGAAGTATGAGGTAGTGTATTTTTCAGCAGAGACTCTGCCCTCTGGATGTATTTCTTGTTTTATTCTTTTTTTTCTGTGTTCAGGATGTTTATGGGCGTGTACCTCCACAGCGCTCACTGGAGGTCAGGGCTTTATAAAAAGGTAGCAACCAGGTGCCAAACTATAAGGAGCAGGCATCCAAGAGAAACAGAGCCTTAAAAACACAAACACAGGGGGGCAAAATGCCAAACGAGTCAGATTGTCAAACTGGTCCAATATTTATGGATTGATTTTTGGTGGCTAAATTATGCCACACAGACTGATGCAAATGTGCCAATCTGCCTCTGAGATATTAATGAACAAGTTAGACACCAACAAAAACAAGAAGGTAATGTTTTAATTAAATGGGCAGCTACTTTCAGTCTGTCATTGGTGTCACTATCTTTGCAGAGAACAACAAAGACCCGCAGTATATTAGAGGTCCGGAGATTTTGTCTCTGGGGTCTTTAAAACCTATTTGTCAATGTGAAGTAATTAGCTTCTCTGCCCTTCCATTAGAAACTGTTTAAGCCTTTAGTAATTTCAAATACTCAACTGAACACTTCCATCTTGACTGTAAGTCTTCTATCTCTCCGCAAATCAAGCAACACTGGCAGAGTGATGCTCCCTGCCAGCGTCACAGGCTCTCAAAACGAAGATGTTTCATTATCATCTCTGTCTCATTTCCTGTTTCATTTCTGGGCCGAGTTTTATCAGCTGAAGTCAAACTCGACGGAAATAAACATCTTAATGCACTGACAGGAGCAAGAGCCCCTTTATAAGCACTATAAGCAATGCACTTCAGCACACGCTGCTGTTGTTGGGTTTCTTAAAGCAACAAAAATATGAAAGTATCAGCTCACACATTAGCACGGCTGCACTGCTGTTCATGTAAACAGGCCTTTCACAGCATACATTTTGACTTGTCATAGTTGGAGAAGCAAAGCGTGACGGTGAGCCAGCATGCACAATACCATATCATTGATTTCATTACTTTTATCTCTGCTTTTCCTACTGGGACATGTCAGAATGTTGCACTTACATATTGAAAGCATATTGTCACATTTCCTCCGAATACTGGAAGGGCAATTTTTTCCTAGTGTTTTAGCCCAAAATACTTCATTCAAGCAGAGTTTATGTTACAACTCTGAAGAAGAGTATCTAAAATGAGCAGCTGAGCCAGTTAGATAATTTCTGTATAATGCTATACTATTTAAAGTCAGACTAATGCAATATCCCACCCTGACTGGGTTAAAACATTGAGACAAAATGACACCCACCCTCAGCGTCTTTCAGCACAGCTCTGTATGTACAGTACAATCCTCACTGAGCAAAACAAATGTAATTAGTTTGCGAAGATATTCATTTAAATAAATGTCTGTTAAGTCACTTTCTATCACAGAATGAGGTAACACAATGGTGACCAGTGTTAATTTCGTCGATGAAAACTGTGACGAAAATTTCCATGAGGAAAACTAGACGATGAAGAGCTAAAAGTAGATCTTGATGAACTAAGACGAAATCCATGCATAATTTTTGTTGACAAGACGAGACGTGATGCAAATGTTAGTGGTGGACTCTTAGAACATGTGTAATTATCTTCAAATGCCGCACAAGCGACAGGCTGGAAAACTCCAGTAAATGGTCTATGCCAGGATGTTTCGCGAGCCAGCAAAAACACTCACACCAGAGCAACGCCAGCCGTTGATGTGAGTTGTGAGCTGTAATCCAGCTGTGTGTCTCACTGTGGATGGTGGAGTCACCGAATGGGTTTGTGGAGTTTGTGGTGTTGTTTTTGACAGGCAGATAGGAGGCTCGGTTATCTGTGAATGTAGCTGTGCTTTAAGTAAACAGTATAAACTCAGCAACACTGAGTTTTTGTCAACTAAAACTGGACTAAAAATATGTAGGATAAAAATGACTTAAATGTGACTAAAACTAAAAAATATTTCCATCTCAAGACTATTGGTAAGATTAAATCTAAAACAAAAAACAGCTGTCAAAATTAACACTGATGGTGGCAGAACCTAAAGCCCTTTTATTCCCATGAACTGGGTGTAAAGGGTGAGATTTCTGGAAAAAATGCTATCTTAAGTTACTGCTAATTGAAATCGCACATGTCCTACTGCTGCAGCTTCACATTAAAATAATTTAACTGGCAAAAACATGAGTTGACTTTTAATATGAAGGGGTGACAGCCTGGAGAGTGATGTTTTTTCCAGGGAACTTGGTTCTTACCCTGTAGTTCATAAAAAACGTGTCTGCATTACAGGACAACGGCCATTTTCTGCATTTTTCACACCAAATCAGTTTGAAATATTGCAGAAAGTAATGGAACAAGGAGCAGTCACAGTGAGCAGTTAGATGAAGAGCTGCAGGCGACAGGCTGCACACCTCCAACTTAGTGAGGTAACCAACTCTTTTCACTGTGCCCTGCTGTCTGCAGACTCACGCCGTGTGCAGCATATCAGATCACAGTTGCTCTCAGAATGATGGAGAAAGGACAATCATTGCCTGACTTCTTTATTAAAACAACAATAGTTTGCTTTGTTACCCGCTAAGACTCTGTGACCTGTAGTATTATACTGCATGTATAACCACAGGTAACTGCAGGTGTCGTCAAATTAACCAGGACTGAAAAAAACCTCACGATTGCCACTTTAAATGCTGACAATGAAAAATTATTTCAGGTACTTAACAGTTGGATTTTATGGCATTACCAGAAACATGCTGAGAAGTGCAGCAGATACAAAAGAGAAAAAGATGAGAATCAGTGAGATTACACGGCTACACCATCATTAGCATCAGGGCTAATCGTTTTGAGGATCACCTGATTCCATTAATAGAGCCAAGCCTGAGAGTGAGTTCAGCAGATACCTCAAGTGTGCTACACATGACTGATTCTGCTCGGTGCATTACACATCCATAGGGCAATGCACTGTATTTAAGCCTTCAGTCCTCGGCTCACTGCTTTGCTCTGTAATACACTCCTCACCAGACAACTCGCTGCTGCCATTTCATAAGCACCCCATCATCCACCTGTAGGTGTCTGAGACCAACTTAGCCTGCGAGGGACGTTTTTGTCAGACCCCAATCTCTGCTGTGCTGAGCTTGGTGTATTCTTGCAGGGAGTGACAAGGTCAGAGCTTAGATGACAAATATCAACTCTGAACATATTCTGCATTCATATAACAACTCATGCTGGCTGAAATAGACTTGACACAGAGTATTCACTTGATTACAAAGATGGTGCTGTGCTATAGCGATACTGCAGGTTATTTATTATGTATATTATTTATCTAATGAAATGATCATCCTGAGGGAGCTGGAGCACAGGTCTTCCGTTTATTTAAGGCTGCTCTCTCACCTGCCCCGTTTGAGTCGGTTCAAGCGAACTTAAGTTTTTTTGCCCCCTAAGTGCCGTTCGTTTGGGCAGGTGTGAACACAACCATACCGAGACCTTCTTGAAGAGGTGGTCTCAGTCCGGTTACACACGAGCTATGGTGCGGTTCGTTTGTGGTGAGAACGTGTTCCGACCTGGATGTGAACCAACTGCAGTCACATGACACAATGTTTGGGTTAAACATGAGCATGTCACAGTCCTGGAGGATTATTAATGTGCACCTCCTCCTGTACTGCCTTAATATGCACATTCAGCACATCCAATGCATCAAAACATTGTTTTCTAGTTGGAGCCGCGCCTCGTTTTCAAACTGTGGTTTGACTAAAATGAACAATGACAGCAATATAGTCCACGATGAGCAGCGCTAAAATCAACCTGCGTAGTTGTCCCTCCATTGTGACATTAGAAAGTGTCACATTTATCTTGCAAGTGTTCTCTTCTTCAACGTTTGCTTTACTTCCTGGATTTTTCCCACATGGAAATTCTAACCAATCAAGAGCAGCTTTCTCGTGCAAGGCATTTGATCTTGTCCGCTTGTAAATGCTGCCGTGAGAACACGAACCAACTCTAGGCAATTATACAGCTTTGTAAAACAATGAGTCCCTGATTCAGACCAAAGCAAGACAACTTATTTGAAATTTTAACTTTTTTTTTTTAAGTCATACCAGTTTTTTTATATTTTATTTTATTGTATATTACATAATTTATGCGTCTACTCATGAGCCAAAGTAACGAAATCTCATTTAATATGTGCACCGATGGTGTATCTGTTGAACGACAATAAAGCAAGTCTAAGTCTCTAAGTCTAACTCTAGGTCTGAAAGCACCCTCATTTACTGAAACATGAACTTAAAACTTTGACCTTAAATGGTTCAAGTTGCCAGATATTGATTTATAGAGAATTATGAGAACCTGCACAATTTATCTCACTTTATTTTAGAAGCACATTTGAATGTCTTGACAAGGTGCAGTGTAGCCACCATCAAACATCAGGATGGAGAGCCAGAGTTCTGAGCTCCATTTTTATGGATATTTCATGACTGTTCATAAAAAAAAAAAAAAAAAGAAAGAAATCTGTCAAATTCCCTCTCCGACCCTGCTTAACATGTACCTCTGCACACACCCTGACTCCGTCCTGGGAATTCAAAAGCCTCAGAGAAGGCAGCCCTGCAGTAACCTCCTCCGGGCATCCAGATCTTGTCAGGCAACCCCTCCAGGATCCTGCAGTGCCGTTCTGTCTTACAGACGGCTATCTCCCCGCAGTACACAGCTGTTTCTCATGCCTTCAGTGCTCAGCTATGCAGAAAATTAACTCCAGCGGCTACAATACATCCGCACAGTCCAATCTAAACAACATCTCCACCTATGTTCTGTTACATCATTTCCCTCCATCTCTCTTTGAGATACTCCATGCACCCCCTCCCTGTCAAACATCCATCTACACCTCCACATCAGCAGCAGTCAATCACCTGTGCACTATTTCATTTGCAGGCGCGCATCAGCCCCCTCTGTGCCTCTTCTCACACTGTACACCAGCTCACATCTACTCGATATTCATCAGGTCTGCTACCTAAAAGTTGCTGATCTGTATTATGAGTCGAGGATGATGTCAGTGGAAGTGTAAGACCTTTTTTGTTTTGTTTTTTGCTGCGTCACTGTCCACAGAACAACACAACAGCATAGAGGGCTACACCTCTCCAGCTGCTCTATAAGCAATCAAGGCACTAAAACATGAGACATACAAGTGGGCTATTTTAGCAGCTTAGTGTGCTATGGACCCCTGGAGCACTGGACTGTAGTGTGCTGAGGCAGAGGCTGTGAACACTATTGTATTCTTCAGTGAGTTTATTAAATAGAAATATTAATAAATAACTAAAGAAAGGAGCCACTAGCACATCAAATCAGATTCAGCTTGGAAAAATTCCAGTTAGGGCACAACACCAGTATTCACTCCGCTGCTAAACATCATCTCTCAAACATTTTGCCTCAGAGGCGAGAGTGATGCCAGGCGGGTCTTCACTGACAGAGCCGGCACACACACACACACACACACACACACACACACACACACACACACACACACACACACACACACACAGACGCAGTATTCATTCCACTGTCAGCTGTCTCTGTCACTGCGAGCTCCTTTCCTCCTCCTCCACACACACTCATGGCAATGGCAGGCCTAAAAAGATGTGGGAGGACAGGGGATGTAGAAACAGATGGGTGCTGGCACCAGCTGAAAACCCGGAGTCTGACACTAATGGGCCCGAAGAGAGAAGCAGAGGGACGGCCCCATCTGGGCCCGATACCGCTCAACCAGCCAGCAGCAAAACACGAATTTAGAAAACGCAAAATAAAATGTCCTGTCGCCGGAACACAAGTCAGGATGCCGAATCTGTTCCGCACTTCCAGTGTGATTTACAGAATAGTCTTGGCCTCAAATTTGATTTCACATGTGTGAGTTTACACTGTAAATATGGAGGTTGTTGTGTCAGTGTTTCCACCTGTGACACAGACACATACACATCGGTTTAATGGTTGTATTAAAGGACTATACCTGTGTTTTTGAGGATTTTACCTCATTTGTTACAAATCCCATGAAAAACAGATTACAGAAGACCATTTTCCGAAGTGTTTTTTTTCTGCATCTAGACTGCCACTGGTTGTGATTCCTATCACGACAGTGGTAAAAATCAACTTTGAGTATTGACTGAAATTGGTAAAACTGAGATGGGTTTCAATAACATTTTATCAAATCTAAATCCAGTGTTCAATTCAATTATTGCATTAGATTCCTTTTAAATCTAGTTAAAGCCAACTTGAACATATGCCAATCTTTTTCAAGAAGTAACAGTAATATTTTCTATATTTATATTTACTTGACCTCAAATAATGACATTAAGTGATATTACATTTTTTTCTATTTGCTAAATGATTCCAGATATTTTGTACTTGCAACTGGCTCCTTAAATGAACAAGCTACAGAACCTACACTTTAATACACCCCTGCATATGCTACCAACAAAAGTTGTGTTTCACAACGATAAAAGCTGGATGTTATGATGATCACTTTGATGGCTTAACAAAGGTTAGGAAGGATACTGCAGCAGATTTTGAATATATTTGATAGCAGATTAAGGAAACTGGGCAAACTGAGCAAATCCGTGCAAACCGTGGACATGTTACAGTGGCACGTTATCATGTAGCAGACACATAGGAACTTCAATAACGCTGTGGTTAACATGTGGTCATGTTTGGGTACAAAAACAACTTGGTAATGATCATGAAAATATTGTGTTCTGGCCTAAAATACCTGTTTTCTGGGCACAGTGGTGCAGTGGTTAGCATTGTCGCCTCACAGCAAGAGAGTTCCTGCATTGACCCCAGGAGCCTCTCCATGCAAAGTTTGCATGTTCTCCTTGTGTCAGCTTGGGTTTTCTCCAGGTGCTCCAGCTTCCTCCCACAGTCCAAAGACATGCAGGTTAACTGGTGACTCTAAATTGCCCGTAGGTGTGAATGTGAGTGTGAATGGCTGTCTGTCTCTAAGTGTCAGCCCTGTGATAGTCTGGTGACCTGTATTGATCTTACTCTCATAACCTTTGTAATAGAACCAGTAGCTTTAAATGCTAAAAGGGACTGCACTTGTATAGTGCCTTCCTTTCTAGTCTTCTGACTACTCAAAGCGCTTTTACACAGAGAGGCACATTTACACATTCATACACTGATGGCCAAGGCTACTATGCAAGGTGCCACCTGCTACTCAGTTTTTAACACACTCACACACAGCCATCGGGAGCAATTTGGGGTTCTGCATCTTGCTCAAGGATGCTTCAACATGTGAAACAGAGAGGCTGGGGATTGAGCCACTGATCTTCTGATAGGCAGACGACCCGCCCTACCCCCTGAGCCACAGCCCCCCTTTACAACATCACACCAAAAATGAATAACTGAAGATTAATTAGAGCTCATAAATGAGGATGTGCACTTGACACTGAGTAAAGTGAACAATTAAGATGTTCCTGGACTGAAGAAATTCTCAGCTGACTAATTACACACTGATTATGGTTCCTGAACTATTGTTTGATATCAAATACTGATCCAAGTCCTGTTCTTTTTTTCAGTGCAGGCAGAATGTTGTTAACAAACAGATCACTTAAAACATCCGTACAAATGTTTGCTACTGTGTGTCTGGCCGTAGATGAATACAGGTGTGAATATCACTGTGACGCCAGATGTGTCTTTCTATTCCCAGTTTGCTCTCATTTTCTATTAAAAAAAATAGACAAATAAACTAAAAATCTCAGAGTCTACAAAGACCTCAAGGACCAATTAGTCAGACTGATGCTTGGCATGAAATATATTTTATGCATACGGGTTTGTTTTTCAGCAAAACAGCAACATTAACAATAGATGACATTTGTTTGAGACTGTTTCTGTGCTAATTCTAGTGTAAATGCTGCAAAAACCAGTGATGCTGAATCCAGTTTGGCACACCAAATTAAAGCGAAAGCACGCAGCTGTTTCAAAGACAGTCACACACAAAAACACACGCACACAATATAATTGTTATATGTGTTGTAACACTTGTCAACAATTACCTATACATCATATAAGTGTGAAGAGTAACCTTGCAATAGCTTCAATAGCTCAAAGGATCCAATCCAGTGAGAAGACTTAATTATCCAACACATAATTAAAAGCACTGTTGAAGCATATTATTGCTGAGATTGCTTTGCCAACAGCTATTTTCCTCACACATTGTGTGTGTGTGTGTGTGTGTGTGTGTGTGTGTGTGTGTGTGTCAGAGGGAGGGAGACAGAGAGGAGGGAGAAAGAAATGCAGAGGGGGAAAGGAGCTGTGGATAATAAACTAAACCTTGATATGAAATTTATTTGAAATCCGATATAATAGAGGTATCCTGATAGCTTTCCTCATTAACACAAATAAAACCGTTGCTCTCCAGGGCTTACTGTGATTAAACCGGATAATGTGAACGCGGCATACTCATCATAAATCTGATTGTGGTTCATAATTGGGACACTTTTTGATTTCTGTGATATCGACCCCGGGAGAGAACGTTAGCTGAGAGTTAGTTACGCCCACTGTTTGTATGTTACCCAACATGAATCATGTGATGGAAGATGTAGAGGGAATTATTCATATCCCTCTAAATCTGTGCATAAGAAATGAAGCAGAGCACATGCAGAAGGAGAGTCGGGTCAAAAGCTTTGCCACTATGTCAGGTGGTTTCGTCATGTAAAGGATGTCATCAGTCTGTCAAACTGGAAGAAGACACATATAAAGCATTCATCTGAATAGTCTGAAGCATGACGTCTCAGTGAAGTTGAAGTGTATCATAAAAGGTGAAGATGTTTTTACCAAAATTGTAGCGACAAGGGGTTTAATGTGTTTAGAGGCTTGGTTTGTTGCCACTCAGCTCACTTCTATAAAGATATATTAGATTTTAATGAGATTATCACACCAAGATAAAGTTAAACAGTCCTTGTGTTGTGGGCTCTTTTCATGCCAGACACCTCTACATGTCACAGTGGTGTAAATAATAAAACTAATGATGGCCAAATTCCATTTAGCTCCTGGTAACGTACATGCCGGCTCACTGTCATCATTAGTTTTGTTGTTAGCACCTGTGCTTTTCTCTGATGAGTCTAAACATCTGCTGGGAAAACGGTCTCTTCTGCTTTCCTTTAATAAATCAAACTACAAGGTGTCACCTACATGTCATCACAACATCCAGTGGGCCTTGCCTCACATTAAATATGTACTGTAATTACACAGAGGCAAGGACGGATGACATTATAATAGTAATCATTACAGCATTATCACAATATAATTATGTTAAAGGCATTGATTTAAATATTCATAATGACATTGAAGACAATGGATTGTCCAAAAACAACAAAGATTCTTATCTCAAATTTCAATAATTTCAGCTTGTCATTATTTACGTAGACATGAAAATAATACTGTGACATACAAATATAATGACATAGTTAAATGATATTTTAAGGTATTTTCCTCTTACCTGTAGTGCTATCTATGAGGGATGGACCCAACTCAGAATTTTGTCAGTCAGATCAGATTCAGGTGTTTCATACAAATGTTCAACAATTCATTTTATTTATTTATTTGTCTATATTACGTTTAAAAGTTTGAATGGGGCTCAATGCAACATTCAGTGTGGCAGCAGCATTAATATATGGTAAATGGTAAATTGACTGCACTGGTAAAACACCTTTCTAGTCTTCTGACCACTCAAAGTGCTTGTACACTACATGTTACATTCACCCATTCACACACATTCACACACTGGTGGACGAGGCCACCATACATGGTGCCACTTGCTATTCAGTAAGCACTGACACGCTCTTACACTCCAATGGAACAGCCATCAGGAGTAATTTGAGGTTCAGTATCTTGCCCAAGGATACTTCAACATGTGGACTGAAGGAGCCTGGGATCAAACCGGCAATCTTCAGATTAATGGACAACCCACTCTTCCTCTGAGCCACAGCCACCCCATAGTAAACAAGCTAACTGCACTAACGACAGACTGGAAATGTGCAACAACATTGTTTGCTGCCACTAGTTATAAAAACAAACAAACAAACAGACTGTGTCGTATTAAGTTACCGTGAGCTGTAAATTCACCTCTTCCAAGCAGAGGAGAGAACATAATGTAATTTTGGAGCCTTACAATGCAGTCTCTCCCCCTCTGTGACACTGCATCGCGTCCACAGCTGACTGTACCAAAGAGTAGCGTGAAAGTCAAGAGCAATCAGACCACAGCAAAATCTGAGGACCAAAACGCCAACAGAAGTACACTGCACAGCCTAGATTAAAAAAAAAACAACGACTGCTTAACTTGAAGCAATCTCACTCACCTGTGGATTATCTTAAATAATTGGGTCATGACTCCTGGAAAGAGACACGGCTGTTGAGTTTATCATATGTATTTTTTTGGCACCACAAGCCTAGAGAGGCCAAACACCTCTAGAGTCGATATCTGCAACACTCAGTACCTCACACCTAAACAACCTGTATTGATAAATAGCACAACAGTTAAGAGGAATAGTATGTGTTTATGATTTGGGGGTGAACTGTCCCTTTTTATTTCCAAAAACTGTTATCCTGACACATGGACTACACCAGGACGCCACGAAAGAAGTTGGTTACCGAAGTACAAGCCAAGATCATAAACCAAACTTAGTGATAGACAGTATTTATGAATTAAGTATAAGTGTATCATGTAAGAAAATCATGTGAATGTGTTAATCAGAGTAATGCCCATCTCAGATTATCATTCACAAGTACTGTACAGTTTATATGCTAATACACAGCAGCTATTGAAAATACTTGCATTAGTAACACTCTTTAGCCTTTTATACTTCCAGAGTCGATTTACTGTATTTATAATCTCTGTGTGAAACCTTCTCCGCAGCCAGCACAGACCTTGAGGATCGATTTAGAAAGCTTTCTGTTTCAGAACAAGTCGGAAAATTGTGCACGCAGCAGCTCAGCAGAGCTACTAGAAAAGGCTGCGACTTTATCACCATAACTGTGCATTCGTCAGCTGTGGCCTTTTGAAATAAGGTTACACTCTGAGTACGGAGATGTGACTCAACAGGACACATGTCATCTGGTGTGACTCACTGCGGGATGATCACAGACAGTCAAATTACACACAGCTACCTCTGAAGCCAGTCCTGCTGAATATAAATCAACCAGGCACGCCATACGGCGAGGACACACGCAGGGACATCGACACACATATTCTCAGGTAGTGTACAACTTGTCACAAAGAAATAAGTCCTCAAGCCTGAACAGTAAAACAGGTCATTTGTCAATGCCTTCCAAACCTGTTTCAGTGATTCATACCTGCATTTTCTGAGCTGCCCCCTATGGTTAGTGTTTGGTGCAGCTAAGGCAACTAAAACTATTTGGATAGGGTCACGGAAAGATCATGTACCATGTATGTACGAACTTGATTGAACTATGTGCATATGTTGCTCTTGCACAACCTTTATTTATATATATTACACATACAGTACATTGTGTATCATCACAAAAACCCAGCAAGACTGCTAAGAACAGAGCCACAACATCCTGACAAGAGGTGTCACTACAATCAAAGAAAAGAAAGAAAAGGTGCTGCTGAGTGCTCCGCTGAAATGAACAGAAGAGAAGAAGGCCAGCGGGGAATTGCCTTAAGAGAAATAAAATGTTTTCAGTGAAAATTGGCTCATAAAAATGAAGAGAAAATCTAGAATTATCGCCTTGAGGTTGTAGGCCTTTGCCAACCTGTCAAGTTGCAGTCAGTGTCACCAATTCAGCATCTGACCAAATGTCTCCCCTTCTGTTTCTGAGTTATGGTGCTGAACAACAGCCAGAAAAGTGTTTTTGCAGAACATCATGATGTCAGAGGGAAGTTGATCTTTTGTATTTAAAATGTCATCACTTCATCATTCGACATCTGTGTGAAACTTTGTCACAGTAAGTGCATGAATTCTTGAGTTACGGGTGAGAATTCATGCTCTGTGAGGTCACACTGACCTTGACCTTTGATCAATAAAACCTCATCAGTTCATTACTTAGTGAAAGTGGAAGTTTGTGCCACATTTAAGGAAATTCCCTCAGGGCGTTCTTGAGATACATGAGGAACAGACAGACAAGCTGAAAATGTGATGCCTCTGGTGTCAAGGCATTCAAACATAAAAGCTTCTTAAATCTGTTCTAAATATCAAATGTCTTTGAATCCATTTGTCCAGACAACAGAAATGAAAAATGAAGCACAAATACAGAACTTAAACATCACAAAGTCAGTTCAAAGCTGCTTTTTATACCCCGTGGGAGTCCTGAACATCTCCTTTAGACATTTCAATTTAATTCATGACATCTCCCGAAATTCTTATTCCAGCGTTAGATTGCTGGAGGGAGAAAAATGGGCATCCTCCTGCCTGCAAAGAACTGTGATGTTGTGGAAAATCGATGAGTGAATATGTCACTTTGATTTCCAGTTATGAGAATATTAGACCATGCACTGTGAACATCTGAAATAATTGACCCAGAGAGCTCCTGACAGTGTTTTTAATGAGAGACCTGTACGAGCCTTCTCTTAAAGGGGAATTAGAGCCACACTGCTTCACTGTACATCTAACCAGGCGCTGCAGAATTGGGCTGAGAGTCCAGAACAAATCTTTTTTACTTTAAATGTAGCCTGAAATTGGCCACAGATACGCCCACCTATCTGCTTTAAACAGCCTTAATGCTTGACTATTTCATTCTTGGCCTCCTGACTGACAATATTCATACATTGTGGTCTGCAGGATGACTGGGTGAATGAACTGCATTATAATGCATAGTCTGTATTTGTGAGTAATCAAAGTATAAGTCAAGCAGCTTAATCAAGTGGGTAATTTCCTGACAAGGGTATGCAGTATGGTTAAATGCAACACCTCTGTATAGTGTATTGTGATTTAATGATTTCTGGAAATTCATGTTTGTAGATAAAATAACCAGATAGGGATTCCTGGTTTTGAAAAATCCAATGAGGTAAATCGTATAAAACAGTCCTATTAAATAATGTGCTGCTTTGCCTACAGTATATTAATGGATAGCTACCATGATGTAAACTGTAAAATCTCTGCTGGTCATCATCTAATGGTGGTAATGCATAGGTCTGGGTGCAGGGAACTGAGAGGTTCAGGGTCACAAATCCAAATAGTATAAAAGTATAAAAACTCATAAAACTGACTTAGTTTGAATGCCCACTTTTATTCCAATATCGTTCCAAATATTTTGACAATATTTTAAATTTGATACAGGTCATACAGATGCATATTTGCTAGTACTATTATAACCTTTAGCCTGTAAAATTATTATTATTAATAATTATTATTATATCTATTATTAGGATTATTAGGATTATTCTTTATTTTATTTGTATTTTATTATTACTGTTGTAATTAATGTCATTAGTGGTTAATTTAAAGTAGTGGCTAATTTATTATTTTATTTTAGTATGCTTGTTTTCATTTTTGTTTTGTTTAATTTTGTTTCATTTGTTTATTTGCTCGCTTTTGATTATTGTTTTGTGGTTTTTCCTGTTTTCTTGTTGTATTTTGTTTCATTTTACCTTGGATATTTAGTCATATATTTGTTTTACACATTGATGTAATGTTGTGTGAACCCCAAAAGTAATTGCTACCTTGGTAGTGACTGATGGGGATCCAAATAAATAAATAAATAAATAAATAAATAGACCTTGTTTGGATACTCTAAATTAGACCTTTTTCAGAATGTAGCATTTTCTGATTAAGATGTGGTATATGCCGGTATTATGAGCATTATACAGCTTCATAGGAATATTGTCTTTCTTTCTGTCTCTTTATAACTTTCTGCTTCTTTTTGATGCATCCTTATTATATTGTCGTGTGTTTTTAATACTGTTATTTTATTGTGCTGCTCTTTGTTTTTGTACAGTTTACTTACTATATACTGCTTTTTATTTTACTTTTTCTACTGATGCTTCATGTTTGCACTATCCTTTTGCTGCTGTAATGTTTCCAAATTGTCCTGCTGTGAGACAAATAAAGGATTATCTTATATTATCTTATCTTGAATAAGGGCAAAACTAATATTTTGTGCATGTAAACTTAGTCAGTGTTGCTCATTTCTTGACTATGATTTGCCTTTGCTGGTGACTCATGGATGATTGAGAAAACATTTGAAATCTGTTTAGGCATTCAGTGTATACACATGCATTTGTTGTAAACATAATCACTACTTTCCCAGGTACGGTTGAGTTACCTGGCTTTTGTTTTTCATTAGGCCTCGGGCATCTGTATTTCAGCTGCAACCATGTGAAATGACTCCGGGCAGTGGATACAACTGCTTGACCATTTCAATTGGATCTGATTCAAATGGTTGATTGGAAAAGTCAGCAAACACTTGAGCCAAGCCAAGTAGGAGCCTGCCAGCAGTCATTTGCCATCAGCTATACTTACATGACTTCAGTTGAAACTCGTTTACAAAAGATGGAACTGGCCCTATTTTAACAACCATGATTAATGTGGCACCATTTGGGAAATTCTCTTTTCATTTGCCTTCTTCCACGGGGAGGTCAGAGTGCAGGAACAACCAGAACAGTTTTCCTGAAGGACAATTTAAGCTTCTTTAACTTTGGATATATTCTGTGCTGATATAGAAGCTTGAAACAAGGTCTGCTAATTCTGTGGCTCTCAACCTGCAGTAAAGGTCTGGACCCTCAGAGGAGTAGCAAAATAAATCTGACTAATGTGATGGGGCAGATAAAACATATTCAATGACACTATCAATCATTTTTAGTCTTGCATAGCCAGACCTATCTCGCAATGTGCCAGCACTGGAGAAAGGTCTGAACCCCTCATAATTCAGCGCTGAGGGAAAAACACTTGGGTTGTTTGTATTTCTTTAAACCAATCACAGTTGTCTTGGGCAGTAATAAGCCAAGGATGAAATGACAGTTTGAAAAATACTGCTGGGAGGGAGCGTATATTTGTAGAACATTTGTACGTGGGGGACAAGTGCTGGAAACAAAGAGGCTGAATCTCTGCAAAAGGCAACGCCACATAAAACATTATAAAACATTTTAGCGTGTAGGTTGCTAGCTTGATGCGTGTTGTTACATACACAGTGCTAAGATAAGTCTGGCTATGTGAGACCAGTTTCAAGTAGCAACAGGGATTCTGAATCTAAGATAGGCGGCCACAGCAGCCTAAACCCACAGTCTGCATCTTGTGAACCAGACTTATCACAGTAAATGAAAAGAAGGGACCAACAGATACTCGTGTCCTCCGCACCATGATGTTGAAACAATTCGCACGAATGCTGCAGATCATTTGTCCCACCAGGAAACTGCTGGCCAGCTACGCTAACGTCTGTCACGCTGTGTGATTAAATGTCTTAATGCGCTGCTGTTGCTGCAGATTCTGTCTGAGCGTGCATCGATATCTGTGTGCACCCTGGTGAGCACGTTATATGAGAGGTGGCTGATTAAAATAACATTAAATCATTAATCTCTAAGTTGATATGAGAGCGTGAGTACAAATGACTACGTTTGATAACCCGCTGAGAGTGTCAAGATATTTCTTTCCTTTCAGCAATTTGATGTCAAGAGGAAATAAAATGTCTCATTTTACACCAATTTACAATAGCAGCATTGTGACTGACAGCACATCTACCCACATCTCTTGTCCTGATCTTCTTGTATATTAAAAAGAAAACTGGATTGTGACTCATGTCCAGGTCTGTCCGCATGTAAAATCCAAGCTGTACTAAACTGGCACCATTCTTTTAAAAAAGGCAGCCTTCAATCTGCAAGGCTGTTGAATCTTGTATGGTAGCATTACAGAAGAGAAAGCAGGATAAATGTCTGCTATCCTCATCCCAGGGGGAAGGCCAGGGAGCAACATACTATAAAAGGGTGATTTGGTGGTATTCCCCTCAAGAAATGCTTTTTCTAACACACACCGTCTTTCCTATTATTGTATATACGTGCCATGCCTGATATTAACAATACTCAAAGGAAATCAAGCATTGACTGCAGTAAGTCTGTAACTTAGATGCGCATAATACCTTGTAGCTTGGGCTGATTCTGAGGCGTCTCGAGGCAGCCTGCAGCTCAGTGCCAGACATTTTTCTGCAGGCAGGTGGGAGCAGGTGCAGGATAATGGAACAGTTTAGAGGAAACCTGCGGTTTACAATAAACCAACTGATTACTGTGACACTGCGACATCCCGTATGCATTCATACATAATTGAGGGCATTCCAAAAGACTCTGTGCGTGCTATTGGGATGAAACCACCTGAAACAATTTATTGTAAGCAACACTTTAACAGAACATTTACAGCCGGGGAGATTTAAACGCTTTGGACTCTGAACTTATATTTGACTGTTTTTACAGTCCTTTACCAGTTCCGTTTTATGGTCACATTGTTGCTTATCTGGGCATGCTGCAAATCTTTTTTATGTTTTCAGGGGCGTCTGTTCTGTAAGAATATGAGTTGATACAGTACTGAGTTATGATTGAGCTATTTCTAAAATATTGTGTCTCGAGAGTGAGATATCATAAAACATATAAAGGGATGCAAAAACTGACTGAATGTTTTTATTTATAGAATATAACTCTAAGCAACAAAAGATCTCAACCGAGCTCAAAGCCCTTCCTATTTGGGAAGCCGCATACTTCATAAGGTGGCCAGGTAACTGTGAGACTCCATTTTGCCTCCAGGGTCGACCCGATCACACTCTGAAGTTGTCAGAATCATCAAAATGGGCAGTGACTTGCAGGGTCAGACACTGAAGAACAAAGCCATCTTTTCACATCGGCATGATACGCGGCTGGTCGCTGATAGAGTTTAAAGGTGCTCTGTGGTATCAGGGGGAAACACGGCGGGACAAGAACAAAAGTTAAGGCAGCGAAAGTCCTCATGGGACAGGCAGGAGGGGTGATGGATGGGTCAACAAACAGACATTCACCCAAAAGAGCTGTGTTTGTGTCCCGCAAGATTATAAAGCCAAACCCTGTTCTTTTTTCCTAAACCTAACCACGTCAATTCAAGGTGTTGTACTGATGTGGTGCATTTCTTTTGAGACTGTATGTAAACAGTAAATTTCCTGTGAAAACTAAAGTGTATTTTGAAAGAAGACAATGCATGTTGTACCTTGCAAAGTCCATGACCAAACGTCAATATGTGACGAGGTCAGAGTGAGAATGTGTTGCTATGGTCGAGATTGAGGGTAACCAGGCTCACTTTACCCGGCAGTTCAGAAGTAAGACACGGGAACTTTATTGAGTCTCTACAATCAGCAGTATCTATTTATGGACAAACTGAAACCTACACTGTGCATTTACTACCACTTAGCAACCTTCACTGCTAATTCCCTCTCTGCTCCTGTCACCAGCACCTGTCTGCTTTTAGCACATCCACTGTCACTTTCTTTTTCTTGCCCTCGACCACACACTTGGTATGCACACCCTGAGCTCAGCGGGGTGCATGTTCTGCAGCATTTGTTTAATTTGCTGTAACATCTCTCAAACAAAGAGCAAAACTGAACGTTCTGCCACAAAATCTGTTGTTACGCATCCATGCAAATTCTTCATGGGGTATAAAGAAATCCTGGAGCTTTCCAAGTGGGTATATGGTAGGCTGGGTGCTATCACTGTATCACAGTGCACAAAGGTATTTATGAATCCCAACAGTATGACTTTCAATACCATCAAAAATACAAATGCACCTCTTTCTATCAAACTGATACAAAAATGGAGTATTAAAGGATGTATTGTATGTAGTGCACAGCACGTGCCACCAGGTATCTGAGCTGAGAAAGATGGCGACTGCAAGAGGTGGGGATAACATTACAGGACTAGTAAACAGCCAGCCAGCAACGACAAAGAGAGACAGTGTTGGAAAAACTGCATATTTTCACATCTAACTCTGTGATTTGGGGATTTATTTTTGACACAACTGTCAGATAGGTATGAAGGTATGAAAACTAGAAACTGTCCAAGCCTAGTATACGACAAATATTTGCATATCATGTAGATTGTACTACTGCCTTTTACCCACAAAAGACCTCAATGGTGCTGGCCAAAGCCAGGAGAGCCACAAGTTGAAAGAAGCTGTTGCAACACATGGGTGATACATGGTCCTATTCTGCAATACACAGAATTCAAACAGGAAAAATGAATACACTCACAAGGGACCCTCAAGTCAAATTTGCAACACACGGCGCCAGACTTTCAGGTTGCAGGAAGGTGGTACAGGAAGTCGTAAACTACACAGTACACTATATGATGCTACAGATGTGTTTAATTCTGGCATCTTTCTGCTGGTAAAAAATGAGGCTTTTCAAAGAATCCACTTGACTAATACTGCAGCCCCCCTCGGCAAAAGCAATTAACATTTGACTTCATGTCAGAGAAGACACTCATCGCACTATCTGTAGCAACTTAAACAGCTTTAATTACAGTGAAAGAAAAAAAAAAAAACACACTGTATGCTGGGTGTTTTATCACTTTGCTAAGTGAACCACTTCAGCGGCCGTTTCTCATTTTAGAGTCTATCTCTCATTTTTAGCTCAGCGTTTGTGCTGACACACTGATTCTTTCGGTTAAAACGAAGGCATGCTTCCTGACCCCCGAGCTTGGCCCCTCTTCCTTTCACGATGGAAAATATGGAGCGGGATCAAGAGGGGCAAAGCAGAACTAGTCCAGCAGATTGAGATAAAAAGTGTGAAACAACAAGAGAAAAAGCATCCAAATTACTTTTCTTCAACACACCTGAGACCAGATTGAACGCTGGGACCAGCTCTGTCAGGTAATCAAGGTTATAAAGACAGAGGGAAACATTTTGTGAATGAGTGGCACACAGAGGATGACTCTTCAGAGAAGCATCTAATCTTGAGTCAAGTAGTGAAACTCTTCAGCTGGTGCGCAATTATGGACGTTCAAATCCAAACAAATTGATGTGACTTGACAATATTTACAACAGAGGAGGTGAAAATTCGACGATCAAGCCTCTATTTATCTATGAAGTCATGTCAATTGCAACGCTTTCAAACTTACACGGATCAGCCAAAACATTAAAACCACTAGCGGGTTAAGTGAATAACACTGATCATCTTGTTACAGTGCAGTGTTCTGCTGGGAAACCTTTGTTTGTGGCATTCATGTGAGCTACTTGGCACAGTCCACCCATCTGAACATCACTGCAGACAAAATAACCCCCTTATGGCAACGGCACTGGTCTATGGCAGTGCCCCCCACAAGCAGGACAATGCACCCTGCTACACCACGAAAACTGCTCATGAATGACCCCAGGAATGGTACAAAAAGCTCAAGGTGTCGACCTGGCCTCCAGCTACCCAAATCCCAATCTAACTGAACATTTGTGGGATGTGCTGGTACCTTAGAGGTACCCAAATCCATGGTGGGTCCTGACTTGGCTCTGATCTGTCAAGGAATGGACAATGGGGGGCAACTGCTACTGAGGAGTGCTGTTGCCATGACGGGTGTACCTGGTCTGCACTAAAAAACACCAAGCATTTACTAGTTATAGCTTCTCAGATGTGAGGATTTGTTGCTGTTTCCTGTTTTATATTAACTCAATATCCCCGGGTTTTGAACTGCTGGGTGGACAAGCAATTCTAATATGTCACTTTGGACTGTGGGAACATGTAGTTAATATATGTTTTGACATATATGAATCATTAAAGCATCCACGTTTTAATCAATACTCCTGTAGAAACAATCAGGGGATGCAGCCCAGCATTCAACATGCTGCAGCTAATTAAACAAACCTTGCATGACGATGTCACACAGACTGATCTGATTAACTGTGGGCCATCGATTCATGTTTGTCGCTTTCTGCTGCCCTCCCAATCATTCTGTTTGGTAACAGTGATCATTATAAGCTAATTAGGCTTTGACCGCACTCCACTGACCGACATTAGTATGTCGCCCACCTTGTTGCCCTCCTGCACATTAAAAAAAACATCTCAGTAATTCATGGACCATGAGCGTGCCTAAGCGTGTGCACAGACATGTTGTGTGCCTCTGTGTGCATGTGTAGTTTTTTTCAGTATTGACAAGTAGCCCCCGCTGAGGTGAGGTGATGATGATTTTATGGCCCACATTGCTGCAGCCTAATCCATTCCTCACCATGCTGGTGGATCCTAATGGCCCGACACGGGGCGGTCTGTGTGAAGGGGATGTTCTGCCCCGGCACAGATATCGACATAATCGACAAACAGTGGCCCGAGAGCCTGGCCTACTTCTCCTGGGTGCATTTAGAGAGATGCCACGAAGCTCAGAGGGCAAGCCGATAAAAAAACCAACAGAGCATGTGACTGAGTCTGCTAAACAAACAGGACCATGACGTATCGATATCCATACGTAAGTGAGCATCTGCACATAGGTTTGTGTGCAAAGACACATTTTCTCTCTGTGTGTTCAGCAGACAATATGCACCACAGTATATTCCACGCTCACTGCTTGTTTTCTTCAGCTCTCACAGAAAAAAATAAATAAAATGAGTTTCATTTGAACTGAAGTGAATCATATTTCAGCTTTATTTGATGCCACTGGAAGGCGGAGATCACTATAATTGCAGAGATCACACACACAAAAATATTTATACCAAGTTTCCACAATTTGTTTCCAACACATCTCATTGTGCAACAGATGAAAAGAGAACAAAGGAAGACATAAAACAACAAAAAAACAGGCACCAGCGTGTCGGAGTCTAGCTATGGTACCTTTCCCCCCATTAAAATATAGGGATGTACTGTGGATCCTCTTTGATTGAGCTGCTATAAATACTCCCACTTCTTGTCCGCCACCCTGTCTGTTGGCCCTCCATCCATGACGGGGGTTTAATTCACGGGAGCAGAGACACACGTCACTGTTACTGTCAGGAGAAAGCAGCCACACTCTGATTGATGAAACACAATTTTTAGACAATATCATGTCCATTATTTGTCAGACAGGGACAATGAAGGGGTACAGCCTGGGACTCTCTGTGTGTGTGTGCGTGTGTGTGTGTGTGTGTGTGTGTGTGTGTGTGTGTGGGGCATGAATAAAGCAGGACCCTGATGAAAGTCAATGGGGGAGAGGACAGAAGCAACATAATTGCTCCCTGTGATGGATGTCAAGACACCATACAAGACACAGCAGACACTTCTATAACTATCCAAGGAACACATTTATGTACAATGTATTTATTTTAAATGTATTTTTTCTTCATATCTCTGCATGGCAACCATAATACGGCAAAGGTTAGGGTAAGATTGTGGGTGTGAACAAACAAAAACAAGATGCAAACCCTAGTCTTGCATATGAATGTCGCCTTTCCACCAGTCAGATGCTGCATTATCAACCTGGCAACATAAAGGACACACTACTCCCTGCACTGTTACTGAATATTGGCAACAGACATAAATCAAGACCTGCAGAATAATAATGATCTTGATAGTCATAGCCCAATCATCCTGTAAACCTGCAATAATATTTTTTGGCCACTTGACAGAAACAAGGTGTAAAAATAAAACTGACATATTATTACCTTGTTAGCAAACCATTTCCTATTTATACATCCAGCAGATAGCGCAACACACAAATAATTTGCAGTCATGTTTTTGGCCACCTGATGACTCTAATGTTTTCAGACCTGAGGAACTTTTCATAGTTCCAAAAACCCCCTTTGTTTCAATCAATGTGTAATGTAATTATTAAATGATATATTTTGGGCGGGGCAACACAATGGTTTGAGTTGAAGGTCTGAGAAAGAATAGTATCAGGCAGCTGTTAATGATGCTGTCGTCAAGTGGCTAATGGACATGTAGCTACTTCCATGTTTCAGATGATACGTCATGTTTGTAGTCGACCAATGAAGATGAGTTTACATATCACCTTGGGTTCATCCTTCACCTTCTCAAAATGATCCCAGACTTTGGATTTCCTGCCCGACATATTATTAACTAGCCTGTGGAATAACCACAGGTACCAGCCCTGGAAATTAACCTGATCTCCTGTCTGACTGCTGAGCGTGGACACTGATAGGCATTGATTTAAGTTTCACTTTTATTTCTGTGACTAAGCAACCAATGAAATCTTGCTGACTAATGTCCCTTCTGGTCGACTAATGCTGGTCGACTATTAGGGGGCAGCTCTAGTCCGAAAACACCTGTTGAATCTCCTTTTAGCTCTGACTTGCCCCCCCCCAACTCCTAAGGGAAATGTCTGTTTCTTTAGCTGCTACCTGCTTCACTATTGTCACCATACAGTTGCTTACTCTGTCTGTTGTTTGGTGCTGAGCGGGTAGCGTACACTGAGTTTCTTTCTGCTGAAAACCTCAGTCTGATAACTGTGTAAAGTTACCAACAGAGGTAGGAACTGACTCTGCCTGCAAGTCAAACTGACACATCTTAATAGCTGTCTCTGCCTCCAACTTCCTCAACCCCAGCTCCCTGAGGAGCTGGAACTCTCTTTCCTCTCTGCGAACCAGCAGCATCTCTTGAGTCTCCAGCTGATGACAAGTTAAACGCACTTTTACCCAGACATGTAGCCTGGAGCCAGGAGATGTGTCTGCAGAGAGTGGGTCAAATGGAGGCAATGTGAATGGCTTGCCTTTCACCTCACTATGTTGTACAACAGGAGAAAGATCAGCAGGCTGCAGCCCAGCTGCCCCTCCCTCTGGAGGACCTACCACCACAGCCGAACCAGGAAATGCCACAACTACTGGTGAATTTAAAACTCCCCTTTCTACCAATGTGTTTGATACAGCTGCTCTCAGCTCTCTCTTAACCAGTGAGCTCGCTGCCTGAATATCATAATACTTACATAATACTTGCCAATCACACAAATCACTTTTTCTACAGTTATCCAACTGACTCACAATAGGATTTGCTACAAACTCAAAAATACCCAAAGAGCAAACACGTAAACACGTCTGCCTGTAATGCTTGCAAGAAGCAGGACAAGGAGTAGTTTGGTCCACGGAATATACTGCATGTCTCCAGATGTGGAATGCAGAAAACATCAAATGGCAACAGTGTACAGCACAGAAACACTAAGGTTTTCCTCCAAATACAAGTTCATCTGGAAGCGAGGCGCTTTATAACTGCACTGCAGCGCCACGTCAAAGTAAAATCCTAAACTATGTCAATATTAACAGGCTACAGTGTGAACAGAGGGAGGACTGAGGCTCCATCAGAGCTGAAGTTGACCAGAAAAAGAAATGAGTCCCTTTTCTGTTGGTCCACTTTAGAGTTCAGTTTGTTTAAGAATGATTATATGTGAAAACATCCTAACTGTGTAGGGAGAACTAGATAATAGACATTCAGACCACCGGGGATAATATTACATATAAAAGAAAGTTTAATCTATATAATAAATCTGTTTCAATTCCAGTTTTCTTTTTCAGACATCCCTGTTGAGCCCCCAAATCTTTATTTTCCCCGATTTTGCTCAAGAGATAAGGGGAGTAACAATGAAAGTATATGTATGAACCAAAAACTTTTGGGATTTATTTACATATAAATAAAGCCATAAAAAGTCTTCAACAAGATTAAACAAAATCTACTTTCCTACATAAGAAAGGCGTCTTAAAACAACAAAGCCTTCACTAAAACAAACAAAGGGATTACAACACTACACTAATAATACACAATCCCTCCAGAAAGAATTAAAGACTACAGACTCCAGTGCACCACAACTCAAGTATCGATAAAAAGTGTCTACCAACACACAGAACTGAAGCTTGCAAACTGGCAAAATGGCACCATGAGTGTTTTCTCCTGTCTTTCAACTATTCCATCTGTAACCAGCAAAATAAGGACCAATGTGCTCAACTACTAAAAAAAAGACACACCACAACACATATCAGCTGAGTCTGGAAGTGAGGCTAATCAGAGCAGTGATACGGACACAATAAAGTCCAGTAAAGCTGAAAACTAAAACAATGAGGTGACAGTTAAAGCTCTGATTCATCCCAACAAACAACATCTTTCATGCACAAACATCATGTGATCCACCGTTAATATAAAATATAATGATTATTGCCGTTCGACTACTGCAGACTATATTAGATCTTGTAGTGAGAACCCAATAAAAAACATAAATGGATGTTTTGCAGTGCCATAATGTTTTCCTTAAAATCTATTTGCCAATAACAAAAAAGCAGCATAAGCATAATTCATATTAGATATTGTTAAAAGCCTCCTGAAACTGTACAATTATTTTGTTTTTGGTTTCCTGATACAACAGAATAACACAATGAGGAGTCATTATAAACCGCAAAACAGCAAGAAAAAAGCAGTTTGATTTGACAGAAGGGACAGATTGGCAGGATTTCTGAACAAACAGCGATGGTTTTATGGGCTTGAATTATATTTGTTGTGCGGGATTAGTTCAGCTTTAAAGATTCACCGTTTTTCCCAGAGGTGGCCGTTTTCTGAGAACTCGACGTTTCATGAGGTCTTTAATACGGTATGAGCATATGCATGTGTTTGTAGGATGAGGGGTTTAAAGCTCATCTTCTTAATCCCTCTCTCCGTATGTTTACATACCGCAGTAGACCAGAACCAGCCTTGAGAAAAAGAAGCATAAAGTTATCAGTTTCAGACTCATAAGTCTTAGAAGAGGAAGGAGATCATTGTGAGAGGATATCTCACATTCTCAACCACTGATATCGTTTCACAAACATTTAAAACTGTCCCAGACAAAGATCCCTTCAGCCAGTTTTTCAAGAGTTAAGCTGATTAGCTGCCGGCTGTTACTGATGTGTGTGTGTGTGTGTGTGTGTGTGTCTGTGGATTTTATAGTTGATTAGTATTCCCTCTTTACCTCAAACCACTTGGTCAAAGTTTTGTACACTTTCATACAATAAGATATAATTACAGATTACAAATCACAGAGAGAAAAGAGACGAAAAAAACTAATCCTGAGGAGGAACAGTGCCTTTTAAAAGTTAGGATTTATCAGCATCCAGCAGCTTGAGGAGCTACATCATACTGGAATACAGAGTGCAGAAGAAGAACACAGAGGAAATAAGATGTAAGGTAGGTGTGTGACTGACAGTAAAGGTGGAAATAGAGAAATAAAGATGCCAGCAGTTCCCTGGTTTGTCCCAAATCCTGTTTAATTAACTCAAAATCCTCC
The DNA here is from genome assembly GCA_026686955.1 of Epinephelus cyanopodus. Taxonomy (NCBI): domain Eukaryota; kingdom Metazoa; phylum Chordata; class Actinopteri; order Perciformes; family Serranidae; genus Epinephelus; species Epinephelus cyanopodus. Next base: position 28,145,513 of record CM048932.1, on the reverse strand, counting down.
AACATTTCATCTCAGCAGACGCTTCAGGGAAACACAGACAGATGTGTGGGCAGGGTGTGTGTGCATGAGACAGAGAGAGACAGGGAGCCAGAGACAGGAAGGTCTCTATCGCCCCACAGGTCCTTCATACTGCACCACTTAGCTCTGAGTGGCTCTTAAACCACAAGCACTAAAAGCACAAACACACCGAGATCACACAAGGTAAGCCTTACTCAGCTGGACTGTATATAGAGCCCGTGGGCAACATTGACGTCATTAAATCATCTATTTCAGTCTACTTGTCCCAGTTTCAGAACTTCCCCCTTTTCATATTCAAAGTCAATGAGACGTGAGGGAACTTTTGTGAATGTTTCCTCTGCTCCAACAACAATCGTCGAGGCATTAAATGCACCGCTGTGACGTTCAGGCTATCAATTACTGACTAGTTTTCAATGAACAGTCTAAATCCCGTGTAATTAAAGCGAGAATAGGCCTTTTTTCATGGCAGACACTCTGGTGTGTCATTGTGGGAAAAGCACAGGTGTAATTGATCACATTAAAAATGATTCCATTGAGGGGAGCCGGTTCCAGGACCTTGATCTTGTGCATGCTGGCTCACAGGCAAGGCTTTCCGGGGCATTTAATCAAGGTTCCAACTGATCCGTAAAAAAGTCTTACAAGGCACTGAATTCATTAATCTAAAAATAAGGCTTAAATAGATATTAAAATGTCGTTTAAAAAGCCCTTAAACATGCAAAGACATGGAGAAAAGGACTTTCCGAATATATTTTTTTCTAATGTTGCATTTTTTATTCTCAAAATAATTTGCAATACATATATATATATATTTAAAATAATTTACTCAATGCCTTGCATTAAAGTCACACAAAGCCAGACAGTGTGAATAACAATTATTTTTTAACATTTTAATTTTTGTTTAACATCTTTGTAGCCAAATTAAAAATGACATTTCATCCATTCATTTTCTGTGACCGCTTATCCTTATCCTTATCCCAGCACTGGACGAGGCAGGGTGCACCCTGGACAGGTTGCCAGACTATCACAGGACTGACGCATAAAGACAGACAATCATTTACACTTACATTCACACCTATGGGCAATTTAGAGTCACCAATTAACCTGCATGTCTTTGGACTGTGGGAGGAAGCTGGAGCACCCGGAGAAAACCCACGCTGACATGGAAAGAACAAGCAAACTCTGCAATGAAGGGCTCCCCCACCCCAGCTGTCGAACCCTCCACCTTGTTTTAACATTTCAGTAACTAAAATGTGCATCATATGTCCATGACCTGGTGCCTTTTCCTCTTAATTTCACCAAACCTCAATAACTAACTAGTTTTGAGTCTTCCTGGCTAGCTGGAGTTGCTTTAACCATCAAATTGCAAAGTTAAAGTACCAAATAATCATAAATAATCCACTGCAGAGTCGCCACCTGGTGGTAAAACATATTATTATTATCATGATACTTAAGTCACTGTACAGTATAATAGCGATTTTAAATATGTTGCAATATGCTGAGTACTGCGATAATATATATTGTGATACATTACGATTTATTAGCTTTTTTCAACTGTAAATTATGTCCTCAAAGGAAAACTTTGTCAATATAGGTTTCATCTTATCAGATAAACTTTTTAGTCTGTTCATCTTACCTCGCAAAAGTTATCCAATGGACTGAAAAGGCAATTGATTGTATCATTATAGCAGGCTACCTAAGTTTAGCATTTGTGATATTAATGATTTATATAATACTTGACACTCTGTGATGATAAGATATTGCCACACAAAGATATTATGCTGTATTGATTTTTCCCCCACCCCTAATGCTAGCTAGCTGTCACTGTGAGCTGGACAATATGAGGAGGTCCACTTTCAACGAAAATTGGCAATTTAACCAAGATTTTGCAGCATGACTGGGTAGTTTTTTACACTTGGAAACGATGGGAATCAAGGCAGTGGGATCCCACATGCAGAGTGGGAAACACAAAAAAACTTCCCAACAAATGTCAGGTATTTCCAAGTTCTGTTCTCCTCTCGTCTCCGTCATGAGTCCCATCTTCGAGATGAGCACCAGGGTCAGCAGCAGCAGATGCCTACATAGAAACCACAAGTACTAAAGTGTCTGTATGGTGACAAAAGTTGGCCCTTAAATATCATTCCGAGTGGCATTAAAAAAAGTCTTAAATATAACTTGCCTTCAGCTGTAGGAACCCTGTTAATGGAACTGAGACATCACTGACCAAATTTGACACGCGTCCTTTCCTCCTATGACAAGTAAAAATGTCTGACTTTAAAAAAGGTCTCACACTACAACAACCAATGACATCCAACCAGACATTCAACCAACCAACCAGCAGGAGCTAAAAAACAAAGGGATGGGGATTTATCCACGACAGAAATTAAACACAATATTTAACCAACAGTTTAGCCTCACAGGAATGTGCCTATTTGTGCTGAGGACGTCATATGTTAATGCACAAGCATATAAAGGCAGGGCTGAGCATCAAACCCCAATACTTCTCGAATACCAGTCAGCTACATTCAGTGATTGTCCTCAGGTGACCTGCTCAGCAGCGACACACTCAAACAGGAACCTGCAGTGACTTGTGCTTTCACTTTAAAATTTGACACTTTCCTCCATGACAGAAACACACCCACAACTTCCAGCCTCATGCCTGAGCCTCCACTGAGTGAAAGCTGAACGGCCAAACTGTACATGATAGCACAAAAAACAGACTGACACCATGAGTCAGTATTGGGAGTGGGTGATGACGGGGCTGAGTGCCAACAAGGAGCTTTTATGATATAATGAGCCTGACGACTGCATCACTTTGCATTCATTATATGCCTCAGGTACATGCCAACAGCTTCTCTGGAGTACTGCAGATCTGTACAGAGTTTATGATTTAATGTCCACATTCAAAATGTCACAACAGTCACTCTATAGGAACAGCTTCCACTCTCTTTAAGGTCGTGTCCTTGATTTAAAACGACCCCAATTTATTGTTTTCTCTCCACATTCTGGCCATTTTCACTTCACACTTAGCTCTCGCTGTATCAGAGACAAACGCAGGAGTGTCCGTCTCAATTGGCTCCAAAGGGGCTACTTCCTGTACTCCAGCCTCTCTTTGACATTTCCCAGTAAGCACTGATTTGGTGACTCGCAGGTCAAACCGGCGTCTAGACGCGTGGGTTAAAAATGTGGTTTCCACAGCATTAACACTCCAACATGTAGTCAGGACCTGTTTCCAATTGAAATAAATACACTGAAATGCTGCTGAAACAAAGAGATGTACTTGAAATGTTGAGTCGTCAACCAAATTTGGACCAGTTTTACCTGCAGATTATGAAAGTGAGTGGGTGCCCCATCACTTTCCCTTTCATCTCTGGACCAATTGCTTCTATCATCACCATTTTATTCCCTTTTTTTAGATTCACTAGAGAGAACGTTTTCCATCCAGAGAGGCCCAGTAATGCCTCAGTTTAAGACTTGGCTGTACCACACACAGCATGGTAAATTAAATATGTGCATAACTTGTGCTATCATGAATAAATAACCAGAAATAGTACTATTATTACTTCCTGTATCATTACTATTATTATTATTATGTGTGATCTTATTGTGTTATGTCATATCCTGTGTGTATATATACATATATATATAATATAGGGAGGTAAAAATATCACAGAGAAGAATTAATAATGGGGTATAAGTGTGGTTAAACTTGATAAATGATTGCTCTACTTTCCAGGCAGGTGTTGTTAACTGTTCACCACAAGCCTGTAGTTTTTGTTCAGGTTGGAGTGGTTATATACAGAATATATTACTTGGCACATCGCTTCAGGACAGAGTCAGATGCCAGGCATCTCTTGCATCTAGTAAGTTCCAGTTTCAGCGGCATGTATATAATAATATAACTTCAGTCTATCCAAATAACAATCATTTTGTCATTTGCAGGCAGTGATGAGCTGCTTTGAGCCCACTGTTGTTCTGGAGCACGAGTTAATCACTGGTGGGTTCAGTGGCTTTACTGGCTCATAAAAAACAAACTGGCCCATCACATAAACTACCCAAAGCTTTTAAACCTGGCCGAGCTTCTTCTAGGGTGCAACTACTTCAGGAAAATTAATGGTAAAAGTCACCTAGCCCTTATTTAAGATTAAATTCAATCTTTAAATTAGTTAATGAAAGTTTTAACAAATTACAAAGCATGTTTTTCTTTCTCACAATGTCAGGATTGACCTGAGGAATAATTACAGGTCTCATCGTATCATTGACGACATGCTTGAGGTCTTAGCAGAGGTTATCAAATAGCTGATTCTAATCCAGATCAAATCATTTCAAGCAATTAGCTTGGAAGTCGGATGTGTCCATGTCCAGGCAACTTGACTTACATGTCTGGTATGGAGACATTTATTGGGTCTCATTCATGAAAGGTGAGCAGAACGACTTTGTGCGCAAATTGTTTGCAGAAGGAAATTAACGTGAATTTCGGCATTCATTAATATGTCAGTAGCTCTGATCTTTTTGTAGGTGCTAACAAAGTCTACACCTGCTTCTGATTGCTTGTAGTGCTTATGCAATGAAGATATCGCACATAAATATTGCTTGTCATTAGAAATTAAGGTTTTATTTTGTATTGTGCTCTGATTTGTTCACAATACACAGATGCCTTTGAAACAAGTACATTAAACATGACAAGAGATTAGAAAGTTAAATTAGTTGACATTTAGCAGATTTAATCTTCAGATTAGGGTTCTTAAAAATGTAAATGAGTTATTTAAATCGACTTGATACCAAACTGGAAAACACTGTTCTCTGAATAAATAAAATAAACGATGCGGTCCTCCTCAGCCCCAAACTGCATGTCATTTTTGTTTAATTATCAGAGGTGCGACGTTGGAGACGTAAACATTATTTCAAACTGAGTTTTGGTTTAATAAGTCCTGTGGACATGGGATAGCAATTCCCGTCTGTCTCCTCTCACACTGGGCAGTTGGTGAATCCGAATCTGGCAAAGAGTTGGAGGGAGACTGTCTTACTTGTTGTTAAACTTAACAGTGGATTATTGCCTATATTAGCCAGCCTGCATTAGGATGTTTTAATAGTAGTTTAATTTTACAATGCTGAAGCTCAGGGTAAACTAACAGAGACGTCTCTCCAATGATGTAAGCAATGCGCTCGTCTGCAGCAGAGAGCTGTGACTGGGAAGAGCCTGCTGTTGCTGTTGTGGTTTTTTGTGTGTACTTGCGCATCTAGTTTCATGTCGCACTATTTTCAGTTTACTTTTGGGTGGTTCTTTTAATAGATGACGCAAAGTTAACAGCCCTCGTTACCTCCTTCCAAGCCTTTGATTCACCTCCCTTTGACACACCACCACTAACAGAAGAAAACAAAATGGATTTCTCAACTCCACTTCACCTAAAATAACTCAATCTCAGTGTCGGACAAGTTTTTCTCTCTCACTCTCTTTCTTTGTTTGCTTCATGTTCGCAAGTGGACAGTATGCACCTGTCCATAGTAATTATCACCTCCATATATGGTGATTACTGGCTATTCATGAGCAGGGATGTATGCTAATTGCAGACTGGCAGGAGGATAGATTGGCATTCATGAACATACACACGTCCCTACGATCCAATCAGGGTTTTTCGTGGCGTTCATGAATCCGGAGTAGGTTTTATAGTACTGAGTTTGTTTATGTGCAAAATAACATTTTATAAAAGGTTACCCAATGTCTTTGATGTCAGAATCCCATAAATCCTGGGACCTGTTACTGAACTGTGAATAAGCTTTTACTTTCTCTCAGATACCAGGATAAAGAGGGTCACATGCTCAATCAATTACTGGACCTGGTCCCCATTGGAGATGGCAAAGCAGGAACTGTTGTGACAGCCGTCACAAATGTAATCTAATTGGATCTAATGTAATCTAATTTAATGTCCATGTGAGATTATTTTGTTTGTCCTATGCCATGCTTGTCACTCAATAATGGTGTTTAAATTCAGTGTGAGAGAATGGGGTTGTGAAGCAACTTGCACGCAGCTCCCCAAAGACTGTGGCTGTGATTTGTGCTGCCCACAGAGTGGCCTTTTGCCTGCAAGGACTCGTCAAATGATAAAAGGTGCATGGCCACTTTCAGGGACCATCTTCAAGAACTTCTTTTATATTTCAGGAACAGTGCAAATTGGACTGCAAAACTCAAGGCAGCATCCATCGCCTTGGGTGTCAGTGACTTGAACATAAGGGTAAGAGTTTAGTTGATCTCCTCTGTCTATTTGTATCTAATGTAAAGTAGTTTGTTACCACTGTAGTTATCATCTGTCTACTCATAACTAATCATCTTTAACTGCGATATGATGAGACTGAGGTGTGTGGGATGAATATAATATAATAATATTATTATTTAAAAAAAAAAAAAAAAAAAAAGCTTCAAAAGGTTGAAACTGTGTTTGAAAGCTTGAAATCTAATTTCTAATTCAAGGTTTTGCAAGATTGAAACTAAGACGACTGGCATAATTTTTTAAAAGTCTAAGAAAACTTTAAATCTCTGCAAACATTCTTTTGTATTTGAGTTTTCTTTCTTCAAAACTGCAGCACTCGTTTTACAGTTACTCCAATAAAAATTTTTCAAACTTGTCGCTGTTCTCTTGGTGGATTTAGTTTGTTTTCAGGTTTGAAACCTTGTATGTGGTGATCTGAAAACTGGTGTGGATACGTTGCGGAAAAAATTCTGAAACACTGAGGGCCCTATTTAGATGGTCTAAAACGCAAAGCGTCAGGCGTGCATTGCATGGGCGTGTCCCAGTCACTTGCTAGTTAGACAGCGCGTTTTCAGACTGTGCGCCATGGCGGAGAGTCTAAAAGGGTTGGACTTACTCTGTGAATTAGTCATGGGTGTGTTTTGAGCGTATCACTCAACAAGCCAATCAGAGTGTCACCTCTCATTCCCTTTAAAAGAGACGTGATTGGAGCACACGGTGGAGAGCTAGTTAGATGGGGACCTACCAACTGGAAAGAGTGAGCGTTTTACAGCTGAGATGACAATAAATGTATCTCTATATCTACTGTCCCATCACATCTGATGTCAGATCAAAGGGGATTGACACCGTTTGGCACATTTGGCACACATAATGGAAACCCAACCTGATTTGATTAACACAGCTGCAAACTAATAAGTTCACATCCCTCTCAGCCAGCCACAAACAGCCACAGCATCAGATAGGGAGTATATACTCAGCATCTGTCATCTTAGAAAAGCCAAAAGAAAAGAAACAGAGTTAGACTGTGAGAGAGAAAGAGAGAGCGCGCGCACACAAGAGAAACGCTGTCAACAAATTGTAAATTATTCAATTTATTTTATTTTAACCCGGGAGGTTAGAGAGCCCAGCTCCCTCTCCAACATCCTGAACCTCCCCGCCTGAAGGTGCAGGAAGGGCTGGTCCCATGGCTGCACCGGCCCGTCTGGTCTGGCTGCGCGCTGGCTGCGGAGCTGGGGTCATCCTCCTCCTTATCCTCCTCCTCCTCCTCCTCCTAACAAGATGATCTTCAGTTTTACGTTCTAAAAGCTTTTTTTCACATATACATTTGTACTTGTAGGGCTATAAGTTTATGTTTTTAGTTCACAGAAGCTGGTTATTGTTGTGTTTATGTCAAAATAAAGTTTATCAAACGTTTTCACATCTTTGATTTCATATTTTTATTTGTTATCTTTTGCATATGTGTGGCTGCTCCGTGTGTGTCTGAGCAGAGTGCACGCACGTTGTGCACCCGCCTAGAGTCGCTTATTACTAACTTGTTTAACAGCGAAATACTGCGCCGTCGACTTCAGACCAGGTTTTTGTTGGTCACTGGCGCATTTGCTTTTTACGTCATCTAACTAGCAACGCGCCATGACTGTGCCTGACCACTCCTCATTTTTAGACCAACACACCCAGAGAAGCGCAAGTTCATTTGCTGGTTAGGCGACGAGGGTGCAGAGCGTGAAAATGACAACTGCACCTGCATCTAAATAGCAATGACACTTGCGACATGGACTATGCACCCTGGCTGAAATATAATCACAGAACCCGTCACCTATTGTCTGATGAAGATTTAGCCTTTTCTCTAATTTATCTGCATTCACAGAGATTAGATTAAATGTTGTCTGGACCCGTCTCAAGTTTAGAATCAGACTATGAATAATAAGCTGTGCACAGTGGAGCAAGTCTTGATCCGGATATCTGCTGGCTACATCTGCTCTCCTGAAATATTGGCAGTTGCCCCCAGAGGCTTTACCGTCATCAGACAACAGCCGATAGGTTCCGAATTGCTTAAAGTGTAGCAAAGAACAACTTGCTGTATATATTTTAACTAGTCATTTGACACATAGTGAAGCAGTGGAGCTGTACATGTGTTATTTATTAGTCGTAAATTACTTGACAGTTAAAAAATAATGAATTTAAGAAAACAGAGGAGTACCTTTTACTATGCTGATATGTAGGAAATCTGTCAGTGTCAGAGGCTGCCTGCTGTTGTTGTCTCACTCTCATTACATTTATCCTTTCTTCTCTCTCTCTCTGTCCATCCCTCCTCTTCTATCTGTCTTGCTGTCAGCCTCATACTGTGAGGTGTGTGTGTGTGTGTGTGTGTGTGTGTGTGTGTGTGTGTGTGTGTGTATGAATGAGAGAAAGAGAGACAGAGATTGTAATCAGGGTCAAACAGCAGGTATGAGTCAAAGAAAGCCACCCAGAGCTGTCACAGAGAAACTGACTAAATGTTTCCTCATCCATCCCGTCCCTCTCTCCCAGGCGTGTCATTTACAAATGCCTGCCGGCAGGTGTTTCAAGTCTGTAAGAGCGTGTGTGTTTGCTGCCTGCCTGCAACACCACTGGACATACACACGCACAAACACAGACACTCATCGCCGCGCGGGCCTCCTGCCTTACGTTACCCAGCTGTCTCTGCTCTCCCTCAGGTCTTCTTTGATGGAGGCATACAGCCAAAAAGAAAAAAGGAAAGCCCGGCCACAACAAAGGTTTTAAAGGTTAGCAGCCATCTACCTGAGCAAGACAAGGCAAGACCCCAGGGCCTGTGGAACAGCGGTACACATACCATGTGGTTGCAATCTACACGCTTTGATTCCAGCCAGGATCAGTGCTGCATGTCATACCTAAAAGAAAACAGCCCTACAGAACATGGTGTAAGGATGGATCCTGAACTGGTATCAAAATTGGAAGTTACATGTTGCTGTACTGTCGTCATACTGCTCACACTGCTAGTGTAATGTGCCATATAGTGAAGCATCACATAATTGGACATCCATGAATTGATGCACACAGTGAACGCACCATATGGAAAGTATAAGTTGTCAAGATACAGATGTGCCAGTGTGGGAAGCCTAGGAGATAAAATTACAGCTTTTCTAGAGGGATGGCACACGTCAAAAATGGGGAATCGGATGATAGTGTTTGAATGTGCGTCTTTTGCTGGTAGTGTGTGATGCCCACCTAATTAAATATGCTGTGTTTGATTTTTTTTTTTTTTTTCAAACAAAGCAGCTGCAGCATCTCCGTCAGGCTCGAGGACATTGGCAAGCGGCTCCAATCCCTAAAATGAAGTGTCTGTGTCGACCTCAGGTTATTATCGGATAAAACAACAGCGCAGTTATTAACTTTACAAAGCATCACTGCCAGCGTCAGTTTAAACACCAGAGGTTTATGCTCCTAATCCTGGAGACTGTAACAACATGCTTATTTTCTTCAGTGATGATGTGTTTTTGATAGATAATGTAGGACAGAGGCTTCATTATTTGTTGAAAAGACTACTAGCCTTCATTTATATTAATTTGTTGTGGGTCTTATGACTGTGTTAATCTTTCTTCTTTACTTTCTTGTGTTTTTCTTGTACAGGTTTCACCTCAGGCGCAACCTCTGAGGCTGAAAAATGAAGCCACCACAGAATGTGAACAACTGCAGTGTAAATTGGTCAACTTTACAGCAAAAATAAACATGTTTAAGGCCTGGTACAAAAAATTGTTTTGTCTGTATAGCATTTATTAAATTTTCTAGGGCTGCCCCCTAATAGTCAGCCAAACGTTAGTCGACCAGAAAGGTCATCAGTCTGCAAGATTACATTAGTCACAGAAAATAGAAAATTAATCAAAACCTATGACTGCTTAACATAAATGTGATTGGACCAGCTCTCTCTCAGTATGTGTCGTTCAGTGCAATCACCCACATGTATGTGCATGACCACAGTTTACACAGGGCCGGGGCAGAAAGGGTGTAATGGGCAGTGAATAGCGTAATTGCTCCACTGGGGGAGCCAATGATCAGAGGTCCACTGAGCTATTATCAGAGCCTCAGTGAGAGCAATTGCTCCCATGAAACCTCCTCTCCTGCTCATATAGAGAACAAGAGCTGACAGAGGGCCCCGGCCTATCGCAGCGTGATGGGCTCTCCAGACAAGCAGGCACTAATGGCAGACGGCGGAGGTCAAAGCAGAATATCAAGCGTTGATGTATTAAAACCACAGGCAAAGGCGATATCCAGCTGCTTTCATAACGCTCCGACTGAACACATGAAACACAAATGAGAAAATATCCCACAGAGACACGAGCAAAATGACCATTAATGAAGATTTTTGGGGGCTGTCTGAAGAGCCATGTTGTTTCACATCACTGTGCATTGCCTATGGTGTTAGTGTATTTTAAGTGTGGTGTGCTGGCCCGGGTTAGGTGTAATAACTCGTGGGGAGCTGATAGCCTTGGGCTTGAGGAGTGAAGGTAATAAAACATAAGAGTACTCGTCCAGTTCTGACAGAGGCACCACAGCGACTGTTACAGCTCCCCAACACTTGACCTATCCTGAACCTGACTCCCCTACACACACACACACACACACAAACACTTGTAGTACAACATCTGCACAAACACACAACTCCAGGACTGCAGGTACACCCCAGCCTGCTGACTAAGCTTGACAGCAGACACACACACACACACACACTCAGTTGGGGTTAATGGGGTGACAAGCTGAGGGCAGGGCCTGCATTATAGCCCGGGCTCCTCGCCATGTTAGCCTGGCTGGCACACACACACACACACACTTTGTTGTTCTGTATGAAAGGTCTAAAAGCAGACACAAGACAGTTTCTGCGTCCTCCAAAAAAGAATCAATGCGCTCAAAGGACTTTGTGAGAGCAACACACCATGTATCCTGGTGGGAACAAAAGGAGCTTACCTGTTTGCTAAAAGAAACACTCAAGCTGCACCATGTTTAAGGTTCCACGGATTCATGGACTCATGAAGGATTCTGTAACATTTCATTTGTACCTGGTGTTTACATCTCCACACACCAAAAACCTTTCTGCTGCCAGCCTTTGTTTACAGAAGCCAAGGCAACAGAGAAACACATTTCCAGTGGTGCATCCATTTGAAAACATGTCCCCTGAACTTGCAGATACAGAATATATGTACATGATAGTCACATCTAAGTTTTTTCCCTTTTTTTAATATTAAATGTGCACTAATTACTCGATTAGACAATTGAAAAACATGACGACAACAACAGCAACTGAAATAATTGATCAGTGTCATCATTATCAAGTAAAATGCCAAACGTTCTCTGCTTCCAGCTTTATACCATTCATTAGGGGTGGTTGATATATTGATTAGCCTATACTTGTTCCACGTGGGATGTATAAAGGAGTTGGAGTAGGAGTTGTGCAAATTTGCAGGAAAGCCCAATCAGTCTTCTTTCGGCATTGGCAGTATAAAAACAAAATCGGAGATTGCGGTAAAATGCTGCCAACCTACTTCTGTTTATACAGAATGCGCCTTTTTCGGGGCAATGGGGGGCGTGAGCAAGTAACAAAATGTGTAGCGTGGGAGGGAAGCCGCGGCTAGTCAGGCAGCGATAGTCAGGCAGCGATTCTCTCGTAAATCAGCCTGTTCTTCACCATCCCCATCATCTGACGGTTAATGGCCTCTTCGCTTGTGAGAGCAAGGAGGGCGCGCAATGCCTTGTCTCCCCAGTTGCTCATCTTTACAGTGTCTGTCAGGTTTGCGTTTCCCTCTTGCTACTAGCTGCTCGCTAATTCCTGCCATCAGCTGTTTCCTGTTTATCCACCGCCAGTGGGTCGCACGTGCGGCGTCATCAACAGCTCCTCCCGTTGCAGAAGGCCACCTCATTCTGTTTAAACTAAAAGGGTTCCGTCAATATGTCTACCCTACGAGGTGGAAAATTGGGCACCTTGGATCAACTCGCCAACCCCGCCTCTGTGTGTCTAAACGCTCGCAACTGGCTGGCAAAACGGCCCAACATTCACGAAAAATCTGGCAGTGTAAAAGGGGCTACGGAGTATAAACTGTCACGTCATTTTTGTTTAAGCCACCTGCAAGAGACTTGCTTTGGCGTTCAGATGGCAACTATTTAGTCACTTTTTGCTACCACGGAGCAGCAGTGTGACTTGCAAATATTATTACAATATGAACTAGAGAGCGGTTAGTTTGTTCCCACAGTCACAGTCAATGAATCCCGATGTTTAACACCACTGCTCCAGCACTGCAGCTTGAGACACTGTGGGTGCTTCAAAATGAAAGCACCAGTGGTTCTGCTTTGATTTATTTCATTATAACTAGCGGTGTAATGGTTCACAAAGTTCACGGTTGGGTGTACGATACAGTGGTGTCTTGGTTTTGCCTCGTTTTTCTTACAGTAAGGAGAGATTTCCTTGATTTTGATAAATTTCAAATGTATGAAAACCAACATAACTTTGTGCCTTTGTGTTTTTTGTAAAAGCAGGAATTACAGTCCGGCTGAAATGGGCTCATTAAAGTTTGGGTAAAGCAAAATTATTGATTAATTTTAAACACATTATCCATTCTATAACGTGCTTGTTGAAAACAGGTCAAAAGACAGGGAATTGTGTAGAGCTGAATTGTGGAGTTAGACTGTTAGACCGTGACGATGCATTCCAGGCATCTTTATCATAACCCCTTCCCTAATAATACTACATCACTACTGACATTAGAGCTCATAGCATCAGTGTTGTTTCTATTGCTCACCCTGTGTAAGCGGTGAGTTTGCTAATGTCTAATAAATACATGTATAAATGTCTCTTTTAAATGCCACAATCATATAAACACAAGCCTAACAGCCGTCCCTAACGTATCTTTAAGTATTTCTGTCCAAATCAGCTTATTGCTAAATTAAAAGCACAATTTTGGGGAGTTGAAGTAGCAGTTTAATGAAAACCTTAAATGTAGTATCGACGTATTGGTGCTGCATACTCAGTGACACATACTGTGTTCATCTTTTACTGAATTCTCTCCTCTTTAGAGATCACATGGATCACATCAGCAGAGGACACGCAGAGGACTCAACAGGACACTGGTGATAATTGTGTATTGGATTCTGACAAAACGCACCAGCTGTGGACGGATGAAAAAGTCCAGCTCAATCTCCTGCTGTCTCTTCTCTCTCTCTCTCTCTCTCTCTCTCTCTCCCTTTCCTCCCCTCCCTCTCGTCTCTATGCTTTCTCTTTTTCCACTCGTCTGCTCCATCCATCACTACAATCCGTTAATACAAACGCAACTCAAGCAGAAACAATCCAGAGATGAAATAATCATCCCCCCTCAACATGGAGTCAATTATCCGTCTGCGGCGGGTTTAAAGTCTTTTAACATGCCACCTTGTCAGGAATCACCGTCTGTGCCGAATCAGCACTTATCACGACCGCAGCAGCTTAGGTTGACCCTGGGAATATCAGAGGAGAATTAATGCTCCTCGTATTTCTGCCTGCGCCGTGAACCAATCGGGACAGAGCTTTGATGTTGGGTAGCCTAATAGAGGACATGTTAGAGATATTAGATGGGGCTTCACCCCAGATGGCGTTACAGCATAGCGGCGAATTATGTGATGCCACCCGCACTGTCCTTCAGTCCCCAATCTTTCAAAGACCCTGCAGTCATCCCCTTCTCTCAGGGTAATTGCCTCTGTATCGCAGTGCGGGCAGAGATCATTTGAAAGGGAGAAAAACAAAAAGATGTGGATTTTAGATGAGTAACTACCTGAAATACATTTTTCGCAATGTTACGTAACTTTTATCTCGCTTTAATTCATACAAAATCCAATTACATAAGGGCGGGTCACAGGAATATGCTGATGCTATGTCTAAACTGCTGCCAATAAAACAAGAGACAGGACAGGATGTTTATTCAGAAATTCTGTGTCCATTAACCAGCATTAATAATGTATTTTCTTATCACTATGCCAAGTATTCAATTCTCAGTGTTTAAAGACATTTAGGTGCTATTATGAATTTCTGGCTATTCCATTTTCATGCACATAAAACAACTGAACAGAAAGATAGTCACTTAAGTCTTTTGGCTGCTACCAACAGTATGTCATACTGTCAGCTGGTCAGTCGGTCCAAAAAACAATTTCCCATGAGAATAAAAAGCAATGACTGTGAGGCTTACTTACTGTGAACATTTATAGTATGGGCCGGCGGTCCAACAATGCATCCATGGCACTCTGATTGTGGTTAAAAATCCTTTAACACATGAATATACCAACACAATCTGACAGAAGAGTCCACTATTTTCCACTATTAGACATGTGAATCAGTCACATTATGCATTTACTTCCTTGTTAGTATTTTCATTGTATTTTCTGTCAAGTTTTTTCCCCTTTGGCAGTCCCAGTTTTGCCCTCGGGGGCTGAAATTTGGCATGGAGATCAAGTGTGTGTGTGTGTGTGTGTGTGTGTGTGTGTGTGGTTTAAAGCCAACTGGCTAAAAAGGGGGGTGTAATGAGCCAGATGACAGCTGCTTTAAGGCAATGGTTCCCAACTGGTCCAGCCACGGGGTCCAGATTTCTCCTCATCAGTTAGTCATTAGTTCAAGAACCACACAATTTAATACATTCAGCGCCACACTTGCATTCGGCCATGTCGTCGAGCTAGTTAGCTGTCCATTAGTTACTCACTCTTCTGCAGGAGACGACACTTCAAAATAAATGTTTTGTGCTGGAAAGTCACCATATTTCAAAAATAAAGTGTGTTTTTAACAAACTTGACACATTTGCAAGTAACTTGTGGTCCATTCAGAATAGACCCACAACCCAGTTTTGAACTGCTGAGGTATACGATGCAGAAATTGCGGGCTACTGGCTACTGATTATAAACAGTATCACCAACAAAAGTGAAAATGAAAGCAACACCCAGATTCACTCCACTTGGCATTTCGCCTCACTATTTTTGCTGTGGTTTTTATTCGGAGCCATGTGCACAAGTTTCATAGCTTCCTCTTAGATGTGTGCTGCTTACAGTCTGGCACCTGGCTGCTACCTATTTATAAAGTCCCAATCTCACGTGTGAAATGTGCCCAGGAACATCCAGAACACAGCAAACTCAGAAGAGAATAATAAAATACAGGGAGAGGACAGAGAATCTGCAGATTTATACACAACTATACACTTCAAGTGGGTCATAAGTCATGATTGAAAGGATCTTACCTTTAATTGCTTGTGTCAATTAGCAAAAAAAGGGGTGTTGGGGGGCTGTGAGATTGGCTTATAAGAAAAAGGCGCATAACTTATAACGAGATTCACGTAACATAACTGGGGGGCATCATTATACCATTTGTACTAGTGGCAAGTGTATATGAGGTTGTATGTGAATGCATGAATGTGCGGATGCATGTGAGAAAATGGTCTCAACAACTGCAAAGTCGTGCTTGTTTTGATATCTTTTGTACATGCATTTGAAGAAAAGGCGTTAAAAAAACTCTATGGCACTCCTATTGTAGGCAACTGAACTTGCCATCGTTAAACAAAGGAGGTGGCATACAACACCACTTATCACCCACCTACAACGCAGCCTCCCTCCGCAGTTGAAATAACACCTATTCACACCTTGACCCATCTGACCCTAATGACACACATGATGGCCGGGGGTGTCAATGACTCTTATGTGACCTTAATGACTCTGTCACACCCACACAGAGTTTAAAGCCTGCAACTCGCACCTTTAGAACTGAAGAAGCTTCTTGAATGAGAGGAGAAATGTCTTTAAGAAACTCAAGCAAGTCAAGTTGCCTATGATATCGCGCTTCAGATTACCATGACCTGCATGATCTGGACATCTCTATGGCACTATAGACCACTGTACAATGTGTTAGGGTTGTGTTATTTTATGGAGCCTCATGGTAGTTCAGGCAGCCACAGAAGTCATTTCATATTCCCAAGCTCCATATATCCTATAATCATGAACTCAATGTCCACGACCTCTCTCCCACGGTAGGTTGTCCATACAGACATTTGGCGCTAATCAGTCTACATTAACAGCGCTGAGGTCTGTGTCCTGGCTGCTTCGCCATCCAGAAGCATTTGAAATGGCTTCTGTCAGCAGAACAGATTTTACTGCAACATGTTGTCAAGTGCACGATTCATGGCTTTGAGACTAGATGGAGACCCATCACACTCAGACGAAATGACCGTCGCTGTTCACATGAAAGATGCCTGTAACACTGTGGGAGACATTTGAGATGGTTCATGTCACAATCAATCTTACCACAGAGCATTTGCACAATTGCACACAGATTTTGTTCTGGCTGCCTCGGCAACAGTTCGCTGTAACTCAGTTACACTGATATTCCCACAATGCAGCAAAAACATCTTTACCAGCCATCAACCCTCACACTAATGGATCTCCACTGGAGTACATTACAATACATCAGCCTGTAATACATCACGAGACTGCACACTGTCTGCAGAGTGTATACTCCACAAACCAGTTTGGTACTGCACGCTCTCTGGCTGTGTGAGTGTCAGCGTGTTTGTGCATCTTTCTTTAAAGACAGCAGAACACGTAGGAGCCCTCTGTTTGTATTCTGCATGTACACATGCAGGTGTACATGCTCAGATCACCAGCACTGACAGACAGACAGTGAGACAGAAAGACATAAAGAGACAGAGAATGTGAGCAGAGCCAAAGCCAGAAAGGGATAGTGAGAGTAATTTGTTAAAATGGCCGCAGAGAATAGGTGGAAATGGTGAAAGAAAGTACAGTCAGCATCTGAAAGAGTCTGCCTCCTTTCTTTCTTTGATCATTTTCCACAACTCTGGTATTAATGGATTTCTGCCCTCTCAGGGAGGCCAAAGTTTTTATGGTTTGACAATTTGAGAAAAAGAAGAAATATTTCAGAATTTGAGCCGCTGTGCGACATACTTGCACCTCCATATTTAGTTTAAATTCAAGTTTTTCTTTTAATGATATCATCAGTAGAAAATTAAAACAATTGTGTAAAGCTATGAATATGATGATTAATTCTAAGGGTCCTAATTAAACAAATCTATACCACATGGTCTGCAGTGCATGGCCCATTTGTGTGTCCAAATCCACTTTTGCTGGTTAAACAGCGTGTGATCTGAGTGCAAAGTAAGGCGCAGAGGGCAAAGGGGTTGTATTTAGTCCCTGCATTAATCAAAGGTTTGTTTTGGGTGTAACATGAATTTAAAAAATCAAAAAGTAATCATTAATTCCATTTCAAAGGCACTGATTTACATGAATGATTTAGCAAATTGGAGAAGCAAGCAGTTTTCTGCTGAGAGTAATGTAGTAAGAGCAGTAATGTCACTACAGCAAATATCATGGGATATTTCAGCAGCAAAACTAATAACTGTAGTTACTACCTTGACAAGGGAAACAGGACTAAACCTTTAGCTTCTAATATAGCCAGTGAAATGATGCTTCTGCTTGTACCTTAACATAAACAGTGTCTCTCCTGATGTAGACGCACTTGCCTGGCAAAAATGAAGCTGT
Organism: Epinephelus cyanopodus; assembly: GCA_026686955.1. Lineage (NCBI taxonomy): Eukaryota > Metazoa > Chordata > Actinopteri > Perciformes > Serranidae > Epinephelus > Epinephelus cyanopodus. The sequence continues at coordinate 28,127,706 of CM048932.1, read as the reverse complement.
ATTTCATAAAGGCCTATGGAAATGTCGCAACAGCAGACCTTTAACTCAGAGAAACAAAGGGGCCCCCTTTAAATAGTAAAAAAAAATACTGTGCCACTGACATTAGACTCGACTTTTGCTGGTCAATGGCGCAACTGCCTTCTGCTACTTCATAATAGCAATGGGCCAACAATGCACCTGACTACACCTCATTAAAAAGACCGTCACACCAATGGCTGCACAGATGGCCACATGTCCATTTGGTACTTACACAACGTGGGTGCTGGCCGTGAATATGACAACTGCGTCAGTCTGAAACTAGCAATGGCAGGAAAATACAGTAGGGCCCCAGATATGTCTACTTAATTTCTGAGAAATCATTTTCCTGCCAGTTTTGGTGACGAGAGGCTCTAAACACCACACACTCAGCCTCCGCTGCTATGGAAAAGAAGCCAGTATCAGGTGTGAATCCAAGCTGAAGCACACTCAGAACCCTTCATTGTTGTAACTGGGAAAAAAACACTGCACCACGGTCTATATTCAACCAGACCAGTTAATGTCAAACAAAACTCTCCATCTGTTGTATCAGTGATTCAACAAGGAAGGTTTCATGTCATTCTAAGCAGTCTAGTCCCACTTCCAGGGCAAAATATGTGGCTTTGACAATGTTTAGTGTCTGAGGCACACTAGGTTTTCAGTCAACTTCAATGTAAACTCATCCGCTAGGGCTGGGCGGTATACTGGTTTGTACTGAAAACCGGTATTTATTTTTGTAATGATATGAATTTTTCAAATACTGCAATACCGGTGAATAGCCCAAATGACGTCCGAAACGTGCGCGGCAGTAAAGTGCTTCAGCGGGGACCCATTTCACCGCTGCACACCACAGGCACGCTTGAGCGGGTGAGAGTGAGAGCATATAGAAAAGTTTAGAGGCGAGAATGACTGCTAGAGAGTCCTGAAAGCGATGCAACTGTACACGATGACCCAGAAGAACTCATACCAAAAAGAGCAGTGTTTCCCCTATATGCAACTAGCAGCGGCGCACCGCCGTTTACAATTCTCCTCTGCCCTCTCTATCGCGCATGGTAGAGATTTGATGATGGCAAAAGCTCTGCTGAGGTAGCGGGTGTTAGAGACATTAGAATTAAGACATTCAGAGCAACAGGTGTAGTGTAAAGAATGCGAAGATTAGCTCAGATGCATGGATCAAACAAGCACAGGACTTTGACGCTGGATACTAGTGTTGGTGTCCCCTGTGAATTTTTTTGTCGTATGAACTGTAAGTCACTGTTCGTCGACATCATTCAGGAGCTTTTCTTAACCCTAACTAAGTATTTCTGTTGCCTTAACCTGACCACCAACCCCCTCTTCATCATGCGAGTTGAGGCACTTGACCTGCAACCAAACCCGTCTGCGTCAAGGTCCACCGACTCCCTCTGTGTCAAGATACAAAACAAAAGGCAGCCCCCAGGGTCATTAAAATAACGTTGGGGGTTTCTATCCAAGCCTCAAAATATGACGGGTATGGATGAGATCTCGTTGATCGAAGCCCTGACTTGTTCTAACCTTATGTCAAAATGATAATTATTTAAAATCACTGCGTATGCGCAAAACAAGGCCTGAAAGAGGTGTACACCACTTCCCATGGAAAAGTTGTCATCCATAAAAACAAAATTGACAGGAGTGTGCCCACCTGTTGCAAAACTCCGACCATGCAATGCAATGCAGATGGTGAGACGGGGAATTAAAGCCAGATTGTACAAATTAAACGTGAGAGCAATCATTATACGTATAATGTTTCTGTCACATCTAATTTCACCTAATATCACACCTTACTTATTGATCCCCTTGATTATAAACATTCAGTCCAGCTGTTTTATTTGTGCTTGGGCTGCTGAGCCATAACTTTTCCATAAGCACCTTTCAGTCGTAAAAATTAAAGCCAACTCAAAGCTCATATTGAATTCAGCTCATTATTTAATCAGCATCATATTCCCCCGCAGTTTGAAGGACAGGGCCAGATTGTATGACAATGACACTATCCAGCTGTGGAGCACACTGCAACTGTTGAAATGTGCACATCAAATAGTATTAAACAATTGTGAAACACAGCGTCAACAGTGTTTAACAATATTTTCTAATACTGTAAATATACATCACCATGTATTTAAGTTTATATGTAGTTAGTGTGCGTAAAATTGCTGCAGTGAACATGACTGTGCACTAGAGACATCTCGGCGGCTGCTCCACATGCTTTGCCTTCTCCAGTCACCTTGGGAATATCTTCACCACCTGCACATATGGATCTTGTAAATTGTCAGACTCTATACTGTTGCTATTAGTTCTATGCAGGCCAGGCTCACAACAACAATAAAACTTCAAAAATTAAACTGTGTTAACCTACCAAACTTCCATTTTCAAATGATATCTCAGGGTGGGAACATCACTGATTGTCGCAATCATTTTGGCAAGGTGTGAAGCAATCAGTCTGATTGCTGTGAACATATATTCTGCGGTGACACTCGGTTGTTGTCATAATTCATCCTAAAGATCCATAGTTTAGCAGGCTCATCAACATTCATGAGGTGCTTTGCATTGAACATTTATGGCTGAATGTAGGTGCGCAGAGGGCGGGATAGGAGGCTGATCCATGTGCGAATGATTCCAAGTTGATTTAGGATCTATAAAGGAAATTATGCACTGGCAGGTGTACACACAGTTTTATAAATAATTTTTTGGCGCATGTCATTTTAGGCTTTGTCCACACATGCACTTTTAATACAGATCCTGTATAATAAGGAAAACCCCTCGACTGTTACTTCTGAAACCCTACTTCACTTTCTCTCGCAGGCCAAAAGTCATTTTTCCTGTGTGTATCCCTCTATATGAATTCTGAAATGCTGCACTGAGTGACACACAACAAATTGAGTCTCCAGACTGAAACCTGCATAAGAAAAAGCAGCCATCCATTGACTGTACTCACAGGTAGGTGACAACACTCTCTCCTCTTAAATTATTCAAACCCAGGAACACTTGCTTGCCTCGGCTGCTGCGCACGTACCTCTAGCAGATAAGAGTACGTGTTGAATGTCCATTATGTCCGTCACTTTTGCTCGGAATCAAAACTTTTATCAAATAATTATACATGCGTCACTACAAATGTGCAACCCACCACGACAGAGCCGTTCTTCCCACTTCCTCCCACATTCTCAACAGTTCTTTTTTCATTATCCCTCAGCTTTGTGCATCTCTTTCGTGGTGTTGAAAGAGTGGCAGACAGCAGATGGTATGGAGGAAGGAGGCGTTTGTGAATGCGTGTGTGTGTGTGTTAAAGTGTGTATGTGTGTCAGCAGCAGAAAGGTAAGGCGGCTCTACGGTATCAGATAACCGGCAGGGCTCCTCTCCTGTTGTCCCAAACATAAAAGAGACATCTAGGTTAGCTAACAGATCACTGTTGGTCCTTGCTGTGTGTGCTGTGAAGGATATAGTGTAATCTGACAGACACACAAAAGAAGATTTAGCTTTCTACTTGTGGTCGCTATCTCAATATGTTAGTGATTCAAACTATGCAATTGTAAAGATCTTCAGTACTACACTTGTGTGATTTACACAACCCTGTCGCTCTCCTCTGAGGACTCCCAATGTTTTTACTCTCATCCTGTTCTGCTAACTCACACATCAGAGGACTTCACTACCTCCCAGGAAGTCCTTTTCTCAGGAGGAGATTATTTAAATCGTCCCTCTCTTGTGCTTACGTAACTCTATTAAATCCCTCTCCTTCCTCCTCCTCCAGTAGAGCAATCATTGAATGGCCGCTTGCGTCAGGCAGTGAAGGAGAATTTGCCTGAACGTGTGTAATTCTGAGTGTGTAAGTCTCCACTGGAGCAGAACTTACAAACCACAGAGGAAACCACAGAGCATCAATCACAGGGAAAGTTTCCAGCAGCTCCTACAATAACCAAGATCATAAATAACCGTGCAATAAAAATGTTAATTGGGAGGACGATAAGCTCGCACCATTGCCACATTTCTGCGACATGAAATATGGTACACTGAGATAACTTAATTAAATTTGCAAACAATAAACCTCTCTATAAATGATTACATGATCAGGATCATAATAGCGCCCAATAGTGATTGGGGATGTAGTCATGCAGAGTTTTACGCAGTACATTATGTGCTGCCTCGCCAGAAAAAAGCTTTCACCCACTAACACTGCAAGAATATTACACTTTTATGACAAATAACATTAACCTCAACAGCGATATCACAGTACAAAGGCCATATATGCCATAGAAGTGGTTTTACTACTTCCAACAGTTGGGTAAATTAAAAACCAGTTCGATTTTAATGGAAACTGGCTGAACCACACTTCACGTCATTGTGACACATTCTTGCAAATAAAAAAGTAGCCTACATCAGCAACCTTTGCTGATGGTGTCACAGCTCTAAATCAAACCTTTATTGCATTCATAATAAGCAATATGACAACATGATTAATACAATATTATGTTTATACGTAGAATAACAGAGGCACTAGTGTCTGACAGGCCACAAGCAATTTACTGTCAAGCCGAGCACCGGCAACATGAAGGAGATCAAATTTCAGTAGTGGTGAAAGGGGGGAAGAATGGCACACACTGTTTGTTTACTCGAAAGTTTTTGGATTTGAAGCTGATGAAAAGGTGTCCTAAATATCCCTGTTTCTACTTATTCCTGTTGCTTGCTCTGAAGGTGCTGCAATGGGGGCGTCTAGTACTTCAGTGGGTAGGGCAGGGACTCCATTAACGAAGACACTGTCCTTGCCGCAGTGGCCACAGATTCGATTCCAGCCTGCAGCCCTTCGCTGCATGTTGTCCCTTCTCTCCTCCTTTCACGCATATAGTCTATCCTATCTAATTAAGGTATAAAAAGCCAAATAAAAAGAAGAAAAAAATGGTAATTAAAAATAAATAAAAACATTACAATGGATGAGGAACAGCTGATTCTTTAAGCTGAAAGGAGGAACATTAAATGCAGTGGCAGCTGGCTAGAGGGAGATCACCAGGGAGCTGAAAGTGTCTGCTAAGGTAAAAGACCATCACTTATAACAAGCTAGGCTAACAATGCTCTAGAGAACGTTCAGCCAGGAAGGCAATACTTTTCATTCTCAGGCTCTATATGTTTTTTCTCACCCTGCCGTTCACTCGTTGAAGGCATGCTCACTATCTCCAGGTGTCATTGTCTGGGTAGCTCTATCAAGTCATCAGCTGATTCACATCAACCAATAGCACAGTGACACACCTTCTGTCAGCCTGTCATCTTACTGCTCCTCATTTTAAATATGGTTCTTTCTTGCTGCTGTCCTGCGCACCCTCGACCTCCCCATCACCACCCAATCTTTACTGATTCATCAGCCTCATATGCCTCATCAGCCTCAAAGTCAGCAGCTGCCACCACAACCAGTGTCTGGACACATGGGGGGATTTATGTCCCTCGATTACAAAACATCTCCCTCTGGTGTCCAAGTGCCAAAGACTTCTGTTAAATCTTAACCAGCACAAATCATCTGTTAATCTGTACACTCACATTCTGTGTTAAATGTTATCTTTACTCCAATGTCCTGTCTGTCCTGATTGAACTTGCTGTCGGATATAATATATGTCATTCCCACTAAATACCACAATATAAAATGTGTGTTTAAAAAAGTAATGTTACAAACTTAGGAAGACAGTAAGTAGGCTCCTCACCCGTCTTTTAAGAGGTTACATATCCAGTTTGATCTCTAGCGCACAGCTGACATGTACGTGGTTTAATGGATTTAAAGTGGACAGATAGATGTTAGATGGATGTTACGTGATGCAAAGCGATGGTTATGCAAGCAGATGCTTGTTGGCTGTTGGGACATGGTCTCATTATGTTCCACTGAGGAGCAGCTGCTGAATCAAGTGTGACGGCTGGTAACAATCGGTATGCCAGTCCGGTCTGGTGACATGATATCAAACCAGTTCGAAAACTTTTATACTGACCCAACCCTACGGCTAACTCTGTCATTAAACAAGTAAAATGAAAATGTGATGAGACACAGGAGCAACCCAGGAGCTGACAATGATTGATCAATCACATATTGGGAAAAGCAGAGGAAACGGCTTCTCGACGATGCTTCCAATCATCGACGTTAAGGGGGCAGCCCTGATCTGAAGTCCTTTAGGTGGATAAGACACTTTTTCTATAGTGGTTGTGATGACATTTTTGCCAAGGTTTGGGGTCATGAGGGCGTTTTTTTCTTTCATTCCCACATCCCAATAAGCAGCTCAGATAACAAGGTGAATTCTGTCTGAGAGGCCCTGGAAATAGTTGGCCAGAACTTTAAAAATATAACCCAATTGTCAAAGAAGAAGCAGAGGCTTCCTTTAACATGTTTCTGTCACTCCAGAAAGGTCTCTGTATCTCTCATACAACTTCTCTCTTTCACTCCATGGGCAGGATAATAATCACCACGGAGCTTTTGTGTGTGTGTATGTGGGAGCTATATAGACATCTCTCCCTGTGCCCGGCTCATAATTATACCTGTCAAGGAGCAACAGACGAAACCAAAGTAACAATGAACCATCTAAATCCTCATTGAAATTCAAAGCAGACCTCCTGTAGTCTCATAACTCCCACAATACTTGAGACTGAACCTCGGAGAAAAATATCCAACAAGCTTGATTCAACCATAAATCCCTTCTGAGGTCAGGGCGACTGCGAGCTTGTGGTGATACCTGTGATCAAAGTTATCAGACTTCACTGTACCAAAGCTCAGAGTCTGAAGGGCATCATTGAGGCACAAGTCAGGAAAACAGCTTCTAATTGATCAACAGACTAAAAGGCATCACAGACAGCAAGTTGGGACAACTAACAATAAAAGTAAATGTTTTTAACACAGAAAAATTGATTAAAATGGATAAAATAATCAAAAAGAGATTCAATGTCAGATTTATCAACACAAATTCAATTTACAAAGTCTCCAACAAAGACAACACAGGTCAAAGCTGGATGACAAAGCTTCAGAGAGGGATGACATCACACCAGATCACACCGGCATGATGGTCAGTGTTAGCTTCTGTGCACAAAAAGGTTCGTCTGTCACATACAGCCTTCAAGAGATATTTTATCTCTGTAACGATATGTCGTATATAACAAGGTTCACTTCTATAGTTTCCAACTAAAAAAATGTTGTCTCTGGCTGGTAGTATCACATCGGACCCCTCTCACACGCTATTTGAAGAATATGAGCTTTTGCCATCACACAGAAGATTTAGAGTCCCACGGGCTCGATTGAACAGGTTGAGGAGCTCATTTGTTCCGCAGTCCGTCAACCTATTAAATCAGAGTATGGCCTCTAAGTAGCCTCAGTGTGCCTGGGTCGAACATTGAATGTAACAGGTAATGATTAATATACATGAGTGATAATATGTTTTGTATTTATGTGAACAGTCCTGGGACGCAAGACACATTTCAGATTTTTTCTGACAATAAGGTGAAATCAAGTCAAATCAAATCAATATGCCAGATTTTTCTCATCAGTCCTGTTCAGCCCTTTTTGGTGTGACACACTCAGACATGTAGCTCCACCCCTGCGATGCAGTACACAGTTTATTTTCAGATAACGTCACACCAGATATTACACTTATTTTTCACTTGCCCGATCTGACAACTGCTTAAGTCATTCCACTTGCCCTAACACTGAGTTCACTTGCCCCTGGCAAGCATTAATGTCGAGCCCTGGCACCTCTTGTATTTCACGCTTGATGCAGAACAACCACTGCTCCACACGGCTTCATCTTGGTAGGGTGCTGTAAACATCAATAAGTCCAAACATAAATCATCACATGTGTGCTCTGCATAAGTGTGCAAGCATATGTAAACGGGTGGAAATCTTTTCTACTTGTATGGATTTATATACAAAATGCATATTAGGCCTAAAAATAATTATGGTCCCTCAATCATGACCTTTACATTGACACAGAACAGATCTATTAAAGTGACTCTCTTCACCATAATGTAGGGCAAATCTAACACGATAGGCACAAAATGAAAATATAAGCAAAACTAACTTTTTAAATAATCTTTTTTATCTTATCACCGCTTGTCTGCACTTTTGCTATTCTTAATGGTGTTTTTTTTATTGTAAATCATTAAGTAATTGATTTTACCATGTACATCTTTTCTCTTTACTCTTTTCTGTATCCTTTATTATGTTTTCTATTTTATCTGTAAAGCACTTTGAATTGTCCTTGTGTATGTAATGTGCTGTACAAATAAAGCTGCCTTGCCTTACACCTAGCTAAATGAATGCAGTCTAACACAATGGTCCTATATTTATGAGAGTAAACTAAACTGCAATAACAGCAACACAAGCTAAAGCCTCCAAAATGACCAAAAAGTTGAATCAGCACCTTTCTACATTCAACTGAACACGATAACCTTCATTAAGGTACATTTTTCCACAGGGCTGTGATTAGTTTGAGATAGTTGTGCTAATAAACTGAGTGCATACCCACAGGCATTTCACGTAACACTACAAATTCAACTTTATCTTCACATGAGGTGTGACTGTGGTCTCACCACAGGCCTTAAATAATAAAATCTGATGTCTGTAAAACTTAAGGCACCCAAGGGACTAATAGAATAAGTCATTTCCTGCCTGCAGACAGAAGTGAACAGAAATGGAGGGATTCAGCTCATTGACCGGATATTAATGACTGCTTCCGGTGATTTAGTGTTGTGGAGACCAGGTGATGGATTGGGGACACCTTCGCTGTGAACTGAAGCATTTGGCGGCTTCATTGTAAGGCAATTAGACCGTTACAATAGAGTCACTTTGGCAGCAAATCTGTCCAGAGGACCCCAGGTGGGCCAACCAGAGGAGAATAAAAACGCTACCTTAAGATGGACATAATGATGAGATATTTGACACAAAAGGATGGGGAGGAGGAGATGTATTACTGAGTCAGTGCCAGGAGAGCTCATAGGGCGAACTGTATGTACAAATGTGTGAGCTTGCATTAACACAAAAAGTAAGTGAGAGCAAAATGGTATAAGCTATCATCTTCTGTCTGGACACCTGAAGGTGAGAGTGTGGGTCTACATCAGAACAAAAGTATTTTAGAAGGATAAAGGAGGCAGACAGGAAACAGCAAGACGAAACATCGAAACATCAACAAGTGTGAAATTATAGTTTAAGGCCTAATCCACACGGACATGGGGATTTTGGTAAACAGGTTGTTTCCCTCCTTCGTTTCTTAGAAAAACACACTTATAAGTAAGTCTAGGTACAAATGAAAACATGAAAAACACAATTAAGGTGCTGCTGTCAAGAGCATGCCAAGCCAACAGGCAGGCATATTACGGTTACCCTGAAGCCACACAAAGAAGAAGAACAAGAAGTTGGGTCGATTTCCAGTTTTGCCAGTCCAGTCCAGTGTACAAGCTTAAACTAGTTTGACTGATTTCATTTGATTTTATGCGAACAAGCTGAACTGGCATTTGTCATGATGACACATTCGGGCAAATTAAAAACAGAGCCTACATCAGCAGCCTTTGCTGACAGCATCTCAGCACTGAATCCAACTCGTATTGCATTAGTAATAAGCCGTATGACAATGTGATTGACATAATACCATGTTTGTTTATTAAACTGATTAACTGAGCCACTGTTGTGTGACTGGCCGAGTGCAATTTACTGAAGAGCATAGGTCAGTGTCGGCAACATTAAGGACATCAAATTTCAGCAGGGGTGGGAGGGGGGAGAACACACATGCTTTGTATGTGTACTGGAAAGTTCATGTGTTAAGTGATGTTGAGACATGGCAGAGTTAGTCTCACAAGAAAACTAAAACTGTGCCAATATGGCAACACTTTACATTTGAAGCCGTGAATAAGGTGGTGCAACATTTTGAGCTAAAGATTTATTGCAGGCTGTGCTTTTATTTATTATTGCCGCTCGCTTTAAAAGCACGAATGGACAAGCAACGACTGATTCATGAAGTTAAATGAGGAATATTCTACATGGTGGCAGCTGGCTGGAGGGAGATCACCAGGGAGCTGAACGTTTCTGGTAAATGACCATCTCTAAAAACAAGCTAGGCTACTTGCTGTTACTGTAAATTACATACAGTATAGCCAACAGCAAATAGTCTCGCTCAGAAATCCCCAACTGGTCCAGCCACAGGGTCGAGATTTCTCCTGAGTCATCTGTTTAAGGTCCAACCAGTTCAGTGTATTCAGTGTCATACTTGCATTTCGCCACGTCATTAAGCTAGTTAGCTGTTTCTGACATGAAGCAGTCTGTTAGTTAGTCACTCTACAGCAGGAAATTGCACTTCAAAGTAAAAGCTCTGTGCCAGAAATTCACTGTACTTCAAAAAAAAGTGTGTTTCTTTACAAACTTTACACATTCGCAAGTCACTTGCGGTCCATTCAGAATGGTAAAATTTGGAAAACCAGTTGGTATCAGTCTGGTGTTTGTTTGATCTATAAACCAGTTTGAACCCAACCCAGGGCAGCTGTGTCATCCACTAATCGGAAGATCAGCGGTTCAATCTCCGGCTCCGCAAATCCGCAGGTCGAAGTATCCTTGGGCAACATACTGAACCCCAAATTGCTCTTGATGACTGTTAAATCGGAGTGTGAGTGCATGTGAATGCTTACTGAGTAGCAGGTGGCATCATGTATGGTAGCCTCGTCCCCCAGTGTGTGAATGTGTGTGTGAATGTGACATAGTGTACTGTAAAAGTGGTCAGAAGACTAGAAAGGCGCTATACAAGTGCAGCCCATTAACCATTTAACCCTAGTAAACATGTAAAAAGTCCTGTTAGAAAGATTGGAACCAGCATTATTTTGGTCACGTCTGTCACTGCACAAAATACCACCTCATTTGTGACGTCAAACAAAGGAGATAACGATACACACACTGATGCTAAAAGCCAAAACCTCAATTTCCCCTGTCTACATGTCAAAACACTGACAGAGTTTATGAAAATCTTCAGCCTGAAAATCTTCACAAAAGGTTTGTTCGTTCAGACAAAAGGCCAAAACACATAAAAATCTGTTTACAAAAATACCAATGTGCATGTGATCTAGCCCTAAAACTGCTGCACATGACATCACCTCCTGCCCTGACTGACAACATATAAATTCATTGCAATACAAACTCCTCTCAGCGTGTTTCCATCATCTCCCACTCAGTCTTCACATCAGCCCTCAAACACCAGTAAACATCTCAATATTCATCATACAGCAAGTCACAACACAAAGCCGGTCACAACTGGCCCCCGCCCACTTCATTAAAGATATTTATAAATATTTCACATGATGATTACAGAGAAGGAAACAACTATGGAGCCACACTGATCTCTGACGGACCGAGGGAGATGGGCAGTATGGTTAAAATCAATCATGAAATACGTCAATATTTATCACAATATGGCCGATGCGAGCAAAAATCTCATGTAAGACTATTACTAGTCATTGTTCCATCTGTCTATCCTGTTTGTGCTTCCTTTCCCACCATTTTCTTACCCCTCTGCAAACTCCTTATACTGCAACCACAGCGTCTGACCAGCACTCAATCTCTGCCGCCCTCCCTCCTGATTAAAAGCTTGAGAGACTCTGACTCCTCCACTTTAAGTAGTTACTACCTGAAATGAATAAAACACCTCTACTTCTATTTTCTTTCTGTGAGGATAAAAACTAGGCTCAGTGTGGTGAAAAGAAGGGGGAAAGACATATTCTAAGTTTGGGTTAAATCTGTGGGTCAGGGAGAATTAAACAGTGTGCAAACATTTATTCACTGCGGGTTAGATAAATGTTTGAAGAATGTCGAAAACCCTCCAGCTGAGCGGTGTGAATATGATGGTTCAGCATTTAATTTTAACACAACACAGAAATGGAGGGATTGTTGGGGTACATTTTGAACTTTTAGCCAACATGGGAACCGTTAGCTGATGGAGAAGGCAATCGTCCAGCATCACATCGCAGGACGGGACCCGAGCAGCTGATGAAAACTCTCCTCTGTCCTTGAGGCAGAGTTCAATCTGCCAAAACTTTAAGAAGAATAAGCACTAACGCTCCAAACTTCAGCCACGACCCGTTTCATACTCACACAGCCACTCAGTCACAACTGGAAGCTGGCCAGTACAAGCCTGTGGCCAAGTAACTGCTGGCCAGTGGAGCAGAGAGGTGCTGCTGTAAGAGTCTTGCTCAAAGGCACCACAAGGGGAGTGTCTGAAGTACAGTAGCTCCCTTTTACTTTGTTTAATCAGAGCTTCCCAGCTGGTCCAACAATTCAATCTGCTCCTCTCCATTATAGGCTGCTGTTGCCCGAGTAGAGCAGTCAGCATTTTAACAGTCCAATTTTCCAGTTGACTATATTATAGAAAAGATCCAGTGCTTGATTTTGTTATAGTTTTACCAAATCAGCACTACAAAGTTAGCTGGAAGTAAATTAGCTGATATTTTAGTATTGAAACTTCATTTTTGTCTGACTTTCCCAAACAAATGCTTCACATTACGAGTTAAATGTACACTAATATAAAAGTCAAAACAGAGCAACACTGGGGCCTCAGCTGTGCACCGAAAAGGCGCACAATGTTATTTATCAACACTTGTCGGGGGGTATTTGTTGACTGTCAGTCAAAACAAACTAATTAGCAGGAAGTGGCAGTGACAGCACAACTAAGCAGACGCTGCTACAGTCACTGGGAACACTGCGGTAACTGCCAGGTCAGGCTTTTCGCCAGTTTAGATGGCGGCCCTGTTCAAAGAACATTTATATACTGAGGAATAATACATTAGGAAACTAATGCATGCAGTATAAATAGTTAGTGCACCTTATTACCAGATGAAACAAATAAAAATTGCTGTCTTGAGATGCCACTAAACTGTGATTATGTACCGCAATGAAACAGAATGAACTGCTATTAAATTAATTAAAACAGATGAGTGAAATGCAAAAGTTCTTAAATTATACTGCCTAATTCCCTTAACTAATTCACACTGAAAACTGAGTATATTGCACTCTATGCTTTTCAGTGTTCCTGGAGCCTTTTTCTTTAATGACTAAGCTTTGATTCTTTTGCTGTTGTGTTTTTAGTCATTGCAGCACTGAAATCAATTCTCATTAGTACTACTAGTGTTTAAAAAACCCATTTATAATATACATAACCTGTGTGGCTGAAGCAACAAGTGCTTAAATATATATATATATATATAAAAAGATTACTTACGCAACATAAATCGTTACATGAAAAATTTGAACGCCAGCCAAAGGTCCCCTCATTTCATCATGAACACAGGCTGTTCCTGCAGCTTATACAGTACATTTTAATGAAATGTATAGTTGCCACAAGATAGAGGTGACACTCTCTAATTAGTTATTACTTACCGCGTTCTCCTAACCACTCAGAAGGTGCACCTTTCACACAAATCAGAGTATAGTAAGTGCACCATGATTTGTATACACATAAATTATTTGCATGGGTGCACACATTCACCAATAAATGAGCCTCTTCCTGTGACATAAAATGCCATCTGAAATCCAGAAGCGGTTATATAAACCAGTGGGTTCTGGGACTGTAATAAATGGAGCCATGGCAGAAAGAGGCCAAAAAACAAGTTATGAACTTGTTTGGTCTATTTAGTAAGCATTTTGTTTATCCAGGAAGGTTTGTTGAGCAAGCATGTTTTTTTCCAGCAGTGCCCTCCTTCATATTTAGTGAAACATTACAGCAGGAAACTTGCCAGAAGGCTGCAAATCTTCCACTGTTTGCCACTTAATCAGACAAGGGTTAAATGTCTTGCCCGAGGATATGCACAGAGGAAAGAAATAATTCCCTTTTTCTGTGATTTTACCAGCATGACATTTGTGCCTTTTTTGTTTGGAGTTGTGTAACCTTCAGGGCGCCTTTAGGCAGCAATCAGCCCCGTGTTTACAGAGAGATGCTCCCCGAACTTTTTTGGTGACTTAGTAGACAAATCTGCTCGCTGATATTAGATACTGTGCGAACCAACACAAGTAAACACAAGCCCAGAGGCCAGGCCTAAAGGCACAGCACCTCATTTATTCCAGGCTGCTCACCGCAGTGCTTAATCAGCTATAGCAGCCTATGCTCCTCACACCGTGTCTTCGCACTGCCAAGACTGTCAGATGCACACACTGAGGCTAGCACATATGACATGTCTGTCTGAGCTGCAACTGCGGCTGGGCTGGATGCCAGAGCTCAGCAAAAATGTATAAAATTTAAAAAGAACAACTTTAGGGGCGTCGGTAGCTTAGTGGATAGTGCAAAAGTTAAAACTTTAAAATGTATGCTCAAGAAAATCCAATACACAATTACTTTACATTTTTTATTAGACTGCCAAACTGGCCCGAATATATATTAAACAATCCTGGTTATAAGATGTCTGCTTGCGCAAATACCCAAAGAGAGTCCTCATCCTTGAACTGAAACATGAAATATTCGCAGGCAGAATGTAAATCTCTCATTTGTGTAGCTCGTCTGTCAGTCACATACAGTATTCACACTCTCCCCTGTCAGCCTCTGCAACGATTTTCTCCAACACTTTGGGATTTTTCAGCTTTTTTTTCCTCATCATGACATTCTGAGAGAGCAGTAATTCTTGCCAGTTTGACAGATGACTCAGTCCCTGGTCCGTCTCTGCTGTGAAGACGTCAAGGGACACTTTGACTCATTTTCACTCATCTGGAATTTATTTCCTCCGTGGTAGCCAAACATGTTACACAAGCCGTCAGAGGGTCCCTAGGTTAAACTAGGCTGACGCGAACACTACCTCAAATGTAATACGAATAATAACGTGACTTTCAGTAAAAGATTTGCTTTGTATTCAGCTCAGTGTGGCAATTCAGAGACACTTTCTCTGTGTTTAAGCTTCACCATCCTGTTTCAAAGCAGATCATATCAAATTAAGAAAGCAAAGCCCTGACAGATACTGTTTATGGGTATTTGCATTTAACGCATGCAAATCTAGGAGCTATCTGGATGTGACTTGTAGGACTAACATCAGTAAGGCATCTTCAGCGCACATACCTCTGCAGTTAGGGCTTAGTTTCTGGACACAGCACCTAAAATGGTCCCTTGTTTGAGGGTGGATGACAGAGGAGTCTGCAGCTGGCCACAGGTGTCTCATTTGTCACTGAGGTAAAAATGCCGGTAATGGGACCTGATTCACGCAGCAGCAGCAGCAGCCTGGTGCTTCATGTTAGCTCCTTTAGCATGGTTAGCTAGTCTTGCCTCTCCCATGTTTGAAATATCCAGTTCATAATTCAAATTTTTATTTAACTATTCAGTCAAACCGACAGTGCTGTTATTGGAACTCAACAAATCCACAGGCACCTGGTTGCTACACATTCTTGGACCCAAAATACTAATTTAGCAACCACAGCAATAAAACTAAACATCACATCATTACAACACACGTTACAAACAAAAAAGCCTGCCCATGACCTCTTATAGCCTTCAGCTTGATTGCTGACCCTGGTTAACATGTGTTCATATTTAATTTTAATTTAATTTAATTTTGTATACTTTATTAATCCCCCTGAGGGGAAATTCATTTGTTTCACTCCAATGTCATTAACACACAAGTCCGAAAGACACACACACGCACAAACAGGACCTATACATGCACAAAGTGGAGAGATGTCAGAGTGAGGGGGCTGCCTTGGTCAGGCGCCCCGAGTGGTTGGAGGGTTCGGTGCCTTGCTCAAGGAGGAGGTGAACTGGCACCTCTCCAGCTACCAGTCCACGCTCCATATTTGGTCCAGACGGGGACTCGAACAGGCGACCCTCCGGTTCCCAACCCAAGTCCCTATGGACTGAGCTACGACACAATTTCTAACACACCTTCCATTTTTCAAATCTGGAGGTGATGCCCTCTTCCAGAACCTGAGGATCACTCAAGCTGTGACGACTATACTATACTATATTTATCACAACAAGGTCATATTTCCATACATTCAGTGATTGTATTTGGTCCCCCATGAGGCATAGCCTTGGTGATATATGTACCGTTATACCAAAGTCCAAGGATCAGTATTGAGACTGAAAAAGCTGGATCATGCATCCCTAGTAACATTAACTGTTGCATAAGAACCAAAGCATATCAACGTGTGATTCTTTAACTCTTGTATCGACAGGTTTCAACCAGCCTATATACTATAACAGCATTACAGAATTCCTGAAATAAATTTATGGCGATTGGTTTTGGTGTGTCACCCACAATTTCAATGGCCCCATGAGGCCACCCTTATGAATAATTTCTAGGGATTTTACTGTGTATAATAACATGCAAAGTGATTCTGCTGCTGTTCATGTGTAGCCAACTTAAAGAAAGTGGATATTTATTTCAGGTTTTGGGCAAAGTAACTAAAAACTGTGTACAACTCCAAGCAAGACAAACCTCTGTCACAAGCACAGAATCAGCTCCAAGCCATGAATCAATTCATACCTTCCTCAAGTTTAACGAGATTTCCATCTGCCTCCCACCATCTAATCAACACACCAACCATTAGCAGTCTGCAGTGCTGCTCCAGGCTGCTCAGCTCCCATTTCTCTGACTTGTGGCCAAGTCTTTGCATGTCAATGTGCCTGGCAGCTGCCCAGGTGTCGACCCAGTGAATTTAGAACGGCCAAGTCTTCATCATTTTTTTAATCCCCTCTTCCTCTGATGTACACAGGGCGGTCATAACTTCAGCTGTCCCAAAGAAGCCAAACTAAGGTATTTCTTGGAACAGCTGGAGACAGGGTTCAAAACAAATGAAGACAAGAGGAAGACGGGAAAAAAATCGACTAATCTTGTCTTGTGTCTTGCCCTCTTTCTTTTTTGTTGCTTATCTTTGTGCCTCTACGCCATCATTCTGCCTTTGTTTCCCTCTCTCACACCATACACAGAGTTGAGACCAATCAGATTAAAAAGTCGGAGAGACAGGCAGTCTGTGGCTGATGGCGAGACAAGACCGCTTTTCTCGATGTTGTTGTGACTTGGGCTCCAAAACAACACAATTTATGTCCCTATTCCTCTCCAGTCACATCTGCTAACTGTCCAGCACACCACAGAGCAGATGATAAAACAAAAAGTCTAAACGATGACAGGGTAGCTAACCTTGGCAGTGACTCTAGGGACCGGGTCCAAGGCAGGCTCTTAGGAAGGGGAGAGAGTCAGAGACAGAGAGAAATACAGCTGTAAGCCCTTGACTCGTCCCCTGGGACAAACAACAATCTACTGCTTTCAGAGGCCATCCCCGAACTCATCAGGCAACACAGGTTTGCTAAAGTGGAGCAGATTAAGCCTAAGTAGAAGCATACAGCGGGGGGGGAAACAGTGTGAATGACTAATGTGCTGGAAACAAAATAAGTTGCAAAGACTTATTTAAATCCAGCCTTGTTGTTTGTGTGGGATTAGATTTGTTATTTGTGTGCGTGTGATGGGGTAAAGCTAAGTGACTTTCATATAACATTCTGCCTGTGCAAATGAGCAAAACTGAGACAGAATCAAAACACAATCTACACTTGGTGGAAATAATCAGATTGGGCTGTATAGTGCAGTCTTTAAAGGCATTATTCCTGGCATTATTTGTTGGCTAAGACAATTCAAAACGAGCCTGGTCTCCCTCCCAGAGAGACAAAATGCAATGCTTGGCCAGTGAAAATTATGCCAGGGTCACCCTTTAGCATCTGTGTGAGACGCAGAGGGGTTTCATCCAGCTCCAATGTAAATCAGTCTGCTTCATTATTATACTTTCAGAGCAGCAGACATAGATTAAAGAGCACAAAAGTTCTCTTACAGTGGGCAGGAGTGGAGGTGGATGGGTCAACAAGCACAGGACTTTGACCTGGGAGGCCGGGGTTCAAGACCAACAAACAAAAATATCAGCTGTGGCATTTGTGCCACCAAAGTAAGGTGGTTGTGTCACCTAAACTTAACCCCAAACCCCTTCTGCATTGAGATACAACACAAAAGGCTGCCCCTGTAGTTATTATATTAACACTGGGACTTCTGCCCAAGCGGCAAAGTATGAAAAGTAAGGACAAGATCACATCGTCCAAACATAGCCGGGAGACAAACATATCTGACAAATAATCTTATGAAGATTTTATAGCTAGCTTGTTTGCCAAAGAAAAATTGCCCGTTCACACATCCCGCAGACGTGGATCAACATTATCAGTCACTTGGAGTCACATTTCTGTCCATCAAACGAATGGAAGTTCAATATTGACTCTCCTTATGTCTGGTTTGGTTTCCACCAACGTCCTGAGAGGCTAGATATTCCTCTTTCTTCCCAATCTAGTTGCTAACTTTGTCTGAAGGTTGAGTACAGTGGGTTTATCTGAGCCTATTTGCGGAAAACAGCTGCCTGCTGCTGCTGGAAACAGGGTTGATGAGAGCTGTGAGAACGAGCCGACCACAGCTTTGTGGAGCAGCCAAGATAGGTGATAATTCTCTTTGGATTTATTACTCAGACTGCTTTCACATTACACACAGTGAATTGAACTGAACCTTAATAGAAAAATACTGATGAGTGGGGCTTTGAATGTGGATACTCTGTGGGAGTAGAGTTCAATTCGAGGTGACAAGGCTAGATCAGATGTGATTGCTGTCACAAATGCATTCATCAAGAGTCCAGACAGCAGCTTATTCAAAGGTGACATTTCATCTGTCAAACATGCCAGAAGCTTAAATCCACTCAGCTGTGTCCATAGTTTATGATATGGCTCTAAACTGTAGGGATAAATAATGTTGTGATGCCTTAATATGTTTTAGTAAGAAGCTATGATTGAGAAAGCTATTGAAGGAATTAAATGTACTCAGAATATGCATATTGAATCATGTAAAGGTCCAGTGTGGGGGATTTAGTGGCATCTAGTGGTGAGGTTGCAGAATTGAAACTTCTCCTGCGTGGGAAGCATTTAGGAGAAATAGGGTGACCAATGTGAAAACACAAAAGCCAGTGTTTGGTTTGTCCATTCTGGGCTCCTGTAGAAAAATATGGAGGCCTCAGTGGAAAAGGACCCACTCTGTATGTTGACATAAACAGCTTGTTCTAAAGTAACAAAAACCTAAATCTTATTTTCAGGTAATTATAAACTAATGAAAACACAGTTATGAATCTCAAAGATGCCCCTCAGTCCTACACGCTGGACCTTTAACCTCTAAAGAAGTATAGGTTTTCTCACAGTGTTGCGGTTTGAGGCCAGATTCAATTATTGATTCAATCCAGTATTTAGACTCCTCAAACACAAAGTAAGTGCTTTTACAATCAATCAAGAGCTCAATAGTCTGCCCAAAATTCCCTTAAGTGAAAAGTGGTTGTATAAAATATAGCAGAAATTGAATATCAGCAAAACTCCTGCTTGAATTTGGCAAAACTTTTCGCAGACAGCATCACATATGCTTCTTCCAAGATATCACTGAAGTTATTATAAGCCCAGAATGAGTGACATATTGAGACTTGAGATGTTATGATGTCAGGTAGGAATATCATAGATTGGTATCTCCACCAAAATATAAGTAGTAGGTGAACTCAGAAGTCAGTGTAGCAGAGTTTAAATGGTTAAAATGATTACAGTTATAAAAGCCTGCAATAACGTTTAGACTAAACTGAGAAGGCATTAAAATAAGTGAAGTCAAGCATTAATGACCTCCAGGGGGATTTTATCTCAGAAAGGGCTTCTCTCTTGTTGGCTGGGAGCCTGCCCTGTCAGACTCATAACAGCAAGAGGCCAAGCAGCACTGGTAGCAGTGTAACTAGTGGTATTCATAGTCACAGATGCACCATCATCATTGTGGATGGCTTAATAGTAGCACATGAATATGTATTTGCTGACAGTGAGACAAGTGTGAGTAGAGAAAGTTAAGAAATACTCCGACAGAGAAATGTAGACACACATAAGCCGCATATTTTCCCATCAGTCGTTGGTTTCAGTCTCTCTTAGTCTCAAACTACTCACAAAAAATGACATCTCAAAGGAACCCCGGAGAGCAAAACTCTCCAACTGTTCATTTTACAGTAACAGCAATCGATGGTCTTCACTCCACAAATGAAAGACAACTTTAAATGTGGAGAAAATTGATTGGGGGAAAAAAATGTAGGATGGCTAATTCTGCCATTAGTATTCCACCCGACGCAGTTTGAGAGCACGTTCGATATGAGGTGCAGAGCGGCTCTGCTGCAGTCCTGAGTCTGTAGAGCAGATTTGGACGTACTACTGACTCAGAATTAGGCCAATGTCCTCTTCAATTAAACATGCATCGTCAGTGTAACGTCAATAGAGAGCCGTGTATTTACACACGGGGATTATGCGTCTTTCTCAGAGACACTTTGGTAGCACTTAGAGCGTTTTTACACCACAAAATAGAACCATTAAACCGATCAGAGGATCTGTGACATAGTATGGGAGCTAAATGTAAGTATATCATCTATAAATGTATCAAGGACATGGACCCTGTGAAGCCTAAAATATATTCTGAAGCACACAGACAGCCAGTGAATAAAAGCTAAATCAGGGGCAACATGTTCTCATCTCTTGGCATTAGTCAACAGCCCATAGGTTCACTATTTTGGATTTACTGAAGGTGAGAGCATGCCTTGTGGCTCAGCCCTGCATAAAGTGAATTACTAAGGTCCACACGACGAGAGGAGATAAAAGCTCGACGACTTTTTCAAGATCAGTGAAGGTTAGAGAGGACTCAATTTGAGCTATAATCCCTGGCTGTCGGAGTGACCTTTCAAGCTCCAGATACAATCACTATTCTAAAAAGCAGCTTTAAGATACTGTATCTCGCACTTTTTTTGTGGCTTTGTACAGGTAGTATTGTTGCCTCTTGTTTTTTATACTGAAAAATAACTCCTCTGTCATTGTCAGTGCAATAAAGGGCTGTCTGAGTGGATGGAAATCAAAGTGGTGATCTCTTTTTGCCTTTCATTTTCCTAGGTAAAAGTCTCATCATCGCCAGGCAGCGTAAGAACTTTACTACAATAAATACAGACACAAAAGGGTAAACAATCATATGCTACAATAGGTGTCATATGCGGTTAAGATGTTTTCACAGGTATGGCTTTCCCAAACATTTAAAAAGAAGTATAATCAATAAATATGGAGGAAAAGCATTGACCATGAGAGCGACTTTCTAAGCGCTTTACAACTGACTTGAACCTTGTTAAATAACTATAATTCCCTGTGGTATGAGTGGGCAAATGGGCGTGGATGAGTGCAATCACAAAATCGATCAGAGAAGCTCGGCTGAAGTAGAGAGAGAAGAGGCAGAAGCTGTCAGGAGGAAGAGAAGAAAACCATAAGATGAATTTTCAGCACCGCGGACAGCTCGTAAAAACCAAGGACCTCACAAGGTCTCCTCCTAAATCAATCCTCACTGTACACAAATCAGGCATGCTCTTTTTTTATCACCTAATTTGCTAATAGATGTTGGGCATTAACAACAGCCCGCAGGAAAGTAGAACCAGTACTGAGGCTGCACACACACTCCTCTTTGGTTACCAGCTGTTCTCAAAGTGTCTGGTTACATGCATGCTTCCTAGAGGTATAGTCAAGGTGCAGTTTACACTCACAGTGCTGTTGCAGTGCACTTCCTGCTGATATAACAAATAGCCAAAGCTGCTCCCAGCCAACAGAATCAATTTCCCTCAACAATCCGAGGCTTGTTAGCGTCAAGAGGTCAGTTTCAGACACGGGGGCCAAACACATAATTAATATGGGGCAGTAGCTTATTACACACAGGAGATGCAGAGGACAGGGTCAGTGCAAATAGTTCCCATGACGGTGGCATTCGTGCCAGTTCACTGAATCGCTGCGGGCCACCAATTTACACCCTGCATGGAGAGGTTGTGAAAGCTGTGCAGGTTTGGTGCGGTGCAAAACAGAGAGAAACTTACCTTCACTGCTTCAGCATGTGTGACTTTGTCGAAGACTTTGTCGTTGACTTTCATGATCTGGTCGCCGATGCGGAGACCCTCCTTCTCCGCCAGGCTCCCCGGCTCCACCAGAGACACGTAGATGCCCACCCCGTGCTCCGAGCCGCCGCGGATGCTGAAGCCCAGGCCCTCGTTGCTCTTGTGTCGCTTCATGGTGACCTGCCGGATCTCACCCGGCGGCTCGTGGACAAAGTTCCTCCCGAGCAGCGGCACGAGGGGAGCTGTCCCATCGCTGCTGGTGCTGAAGCTGTCCGGCGAGCCGCGCAACGCCACCTGGAACTCGGGTGGGTTGTTTGGAGAGAAATGCCCGGGGGGAGTCGGGCTGGCGCTGGGGAAGTCGCCCGGCGGGGGGTCGGCGTTGCCGTTGCTTGCAACTAAATCCGATTTTAAGTAGAGGCCCTCTGAGGTGTACTGCTCGAAGAGGAGCTGGTCAGAGCGGGGGATGACCAGGCGCAGCATGGGTAGAAGTTGCCGCTTGCTGGGCGCGTTGAGGATCACGTTGAGGGTCTGGACCAGGTCGTACACGTTGCGTTTGGAGTGGTACACGTTGAGGCAGTGGATGAACTGCTCCCTCTCGAAGTCGTTGAGCAGGAGGTTGAGCGCGTTGTGCAGCTTCCTCACGTTGGCCGACAACGTCCGCGCGCTGGAGGCCACCGAGTTTGCCGAGGAGCTGAGCGACATGCGCTCCAGGTCGGTGCTGCTCATCCTGGCGGTGCGACCGGGACACGGCGCCACACTGGTGCGGGTTAGAGTGCAGGCATTACGGGCTGGCGGCGCGGGATCAGACCGGCGCTTGGCATCACGACCGCTGCTGGAGGACGTGCACTCCGGTTGTATCCATGCTGTCTGGCGCTGACAGATCACTCGCTTATTACTGGGTAGAGCGATGAAAGGGGGCAACTTCAACGGGCAATTAAGTCCCAACTAATTCAATTTCACAGCTGACACAAATTAATTAGCACTTACCATAATTCAGATAGGCTATCAGTAATTGGATTCTGCAAACTTCACGTGTGGAAGGGTGCGTCAAGACTTGGACGTGCAACAGCCTGGCGGACAACTCGCCCCGCGCCGTCAGAGAGCTTAGTAATGAGCCACGTAAGGCTCTCAGCCTGCTTGTCATTAGCTGCGGTCTTATTTTCCAGGAGGTCAGGTGGCTGCCGAGCCGCCGCTTCTCTGGTGTCCGCCTCACCGTCACCAGCTCCGCGGGCACAAATACAAACAACAGCGCAACTTAAACCGACTTGCGCTTGGTCCACTGTTGCGCACGCGACCCAGACAGTAAAGATATTTCCTCGACGACGACAAAAAGAGGATAAAAAGTTATTTTTGTGCTCCTGCTCGGTGTCCCGCTGTCCACACTATCCCGCTCCGGTGTCCGTGTTACTTCCAAACGACGTCAAGTTTATAAAAAATATCTATCCAGCGGTGTTTCACGGAGGACGCGCCGTGTTCTCGAGCTGCTTTAGTTTTTATTATCCGTCCGCCCGGGCTGCTGAGGTGACCTGCTGCTCGGTGTCTCCGCTTCCCAGACGTTACTACAGCGACAGAGTGGAGAGACTGGCGGCTCGCTCGCCTCTGACCGTCCTCTGTCAGGAAATGACGCAGCCTCGCGCAGTCAACAACATGCCATGCTTATGGCACTTCCGCCACCAAGAACTCAGACCTGTGAAAAGAGGACTTTAATTAGACACAGTAGCCTGTCTTTTGGGCTCTGCAGCCTCAATTTTTAAGTTTTAAATCTTTATTTTAAACCCCATGTGTAAGTTTCAGTCCCTCATGTTTTTATTCCTTTTGTTCCACACAATAAAGCGTTAAATTCCGCATTTAAAGTGCAGTTTAATAATTTCCCACTATTTCTACTCATTGTAAACAAATTCATCATAACTGTTTTGCTTGCTATATCAGTGTGTCACAGTATATGGCTGAGAAAAATACTAACGTGCACTTATCCACCCCAATAAAACACAGCAGTAGCAGAGGACTTTAATTTTTACAGTATTAAAGACATTTATACCATAAATTGTTGCAAATTGGTGCCTAAAATTTCACCAGAATGCAGAAATAAAGTGTTTGATGCCCCAGCAGCTCAGTGGGGGTTGACTAATGTTGAATGCTTCTGCTTGTAAAAGCTGCTGTACCCAAAAAGTGAATATATGAACAAAGCTAATCTGTCTGTGTTTGATGTGACGGCTGGTCATTTTTTTTCCAGAAACATTTTCATTTTTAACTGATTAGCAATGAAACAGACCTATGATTTTAAACATAACCCTCTGCAGTCAGATGTATTTATTTCTAACAAGTCTGATTATCAGATGAGATCAGAGAGTCGTTAGTGACCCACTGGGACTGGCTAATTACTAGCTGACCACAATGTGGCACCACTAAGTGCTGTAATGTTAAAGGTCCAGTGTGAAGGATTTAGGGAGACGTAATGGAAGGAATATAATATAAGAAGTATGTTTTCTTTAGTGTATTATCAACTGAAAATAAGAGTCATGTTCACATCCATAGTTAGCAGGCCCTTTATGAGGAGAGCATCAGATTTTCTTAAATGTGAAACTGCATTATTTAGTTTTTTTTACCAGTTTAAATCATCAGGTCTGCTTGTTTTGGAGAGGAAGAGACCTCAGCAGATAATTCAGCTTCTGTAAAAACCTCCTGAATGATCAGAAAAAAAGCTGAGCACATATCAGCAGGTGCTTGGATCCTAGCAGATTTAATTGACCTGGTCCATTTGTTTTGGAGAGGAAGTGACCTCTGCAAACAATTTGACTCTTGGTAAACACCTCATGAACAATGGTCAGTGAAGGAACTCTGACGTGGAGAAGCTTCATCTGGTTGTAATCTGCAGTCCTCACTGCTTGGTGCCACTAAATCCCCTTAAATCTTACACACTGGACCTTCAATGTGTGTCACAAAATGACTTTACAATCACATTGTAAGAAGACATTTTCCTGTCTAACAGGCACCAGAGCAACTTTTAATATACTCCTGAGACCCCAACTTTTGTTTGGTATGAATATTTAATTTCTCCTTGCTATTTGGGATCAGTAGGATCTGGTAAGTACAAAAAAAAAAATAAACATTATCAACAATAATTTAGTCCCAATGTCCTCAAACTGGACAACAATAAACTCCCAATATCATCAAATGGGACAGTAAAGTCTGTCCTCAAACAAGACAATACTAAAGTCCCAGTGTCTTCAAACGAGTACTTCCTATTTATAATAGTTTGTTACTGTTGCTAAAATTGGTCAAATTTGTTGCCATATTAAACTACAAACATTATTAATCATAAATAAACAAGTTTCAACCATATAATGTGATTTTGTGTTGGGATCAACTGCAGATTGAACTGGCAGAGATGGCTGCCATCTTGTTTTCACGCGGATTATTGTATTGTGCTCTTACTACCACTAGATGGCACAAAAAGTGTCCACGAATGAGGACAACAGGTCTTAGTTAAGCAGAATGAAGTCTATGGTCAAGTAAACCTAAAATGTGATGTCCTCATAAGGTCTCAGGAGGATATGATCAGTAGGTTTAACTGTCATGTGGTGACAGAGGTTGACCTCAGCAAAAAGAAGAAGAGCAGCTTTTAATGTTAACGTGGTTTAAAAGACAATGAGCCTTAATGAGGTCCAGTGGCCGCAGCTTTTTAAACGCTCTGCATCTGAACTCATTGAATTTCTCTGTACTGAAATAACTGTTCATTTGCCTTTCTTGGACAGGCTGCTTAAATAGCTCAGGAACCAGGTGTTCCCAGCCAGGACAATCCAATCTCAGCTCCACCCCACCAAGTACCTGCAGGACACACAAGCAAACACACACTACCAAGTCAACAGGGCTCTGGGGTCATAACAGTATTACTCTGATCTTTACTTCTTTCTATGGACAAACATCAATCTTTGCCCGCAGGTCATGGAGGAGACTATCTGCAAGAATCCCTGATTCAAAGCTCCTCGAGCTGTAGCCAACAGGAGCAAAGTGGAGGTGAACTCAGTTTCCCCGAGTGATCAATCACAAGTGCAAAACGGTGACAATATCAACTGCAAATGAAGCCCTGTGCTCTGGGGCCACTGTGTTGACAAATGGCACTGTGCAGTTTTGGCAGAGTTCTCGAGCTGAGCCTTCCTTAAAATCTGAGGCTGCTAAAAGCCAAATATTCCTTCTGCTTTATTAACCAGTAGCTGAAGCGTCTCAAAGGCCAAGCAGGGCAAACTGAGGACTGTCAGTAAAGGGACCATTGTGTCGCTTCCATCTGAAATTGAGACTAAGTGTTTGCTGTGTGATAGAATTACTAATGTCAAAGTAATTAGCGAGGTAGAAAATAAGCTGATGCAAAATGAAAAACTGACTTGGAAAATGAAAATGGTCTTTCAAAATGAATCAATGGGATAGAGAATGCGCTGAATATCAGAGGAGCAATTGAGGTTAAAGCGGAGCTGACTGAAATCACAGATGGAGTCAGCACTCTGCGTCCTGCAAGTGACACAGCAGAACTGTCAGCGAAGCAGCAACCCAGGCGACAGAGATAATATCAACAGCATTCGATAGCATATGCATGGTTTCAGAGGAAGAGGGTTATCAGTTAATGATTTCCTTCGCTAAGTCTTTATTTTCAATCTTCCTCTAAATAAGCATCCCAAACTTTGTCCTCAATGACGGAAGTTCTTTTCAGATTAGGGCTGCAACTACTGATTATTCTCAACATCAATTAATGTGTAAATTATTTGCTCTGATTTATAGGGATTTTGAAAATGAACAGAGACCAGCATGGTGTCTTCAAATAGCTTGCTTTGACCGACCAACAGCTTAAAATCCAAAGATATTCAACTTAAGATGAAACAAAACAAAGAAAAGCCAATTAATTGATATTTCTAGAGTTACATGATTCTGATTACATGTATTTATGAGCTGACTTTGTCATCTGAAAGTGGAGGGGATAGTGGATGGTGTGTAAACAACAGTAGCTGTTTTTTTGTGAGACATTTGTGGCTTTCCAGCTGCGATTGTACCACCCAAATTGGGTATCTCAAGCCAAAATCTAATCTTTTCTTAACCATAACCAAGTGGGTTTTGTGTCTAAACATAACTGTGGCGTGCTATTGTCCCAGCAGCCTAAAATTTCAAAGCCCCATTTCATCCTTTAAATGTTCCATTGGACCAAAAACACATTTCTCCCTCAGCTTGTATCCCAAAAACAAACTCCCACTGGTACAAAGTCCCATTTCTCCAAAAAATACACACTCCCTGAAGTTAGTTTAAATTTCTCTGACTCATTTTAGCTGACGATACTGGGTGTTTTTACCAACCCTTTGTGCTGCTTCCCAGCGGTATTTTCGCCACAGATCCTGGGTGTTTTTAAACTGACGTGTCTCTGCTTTTTGTGCCTAAACCAGAGATAGGCAACCTGTGGTTCTTGAGCCACATGTGACTTTTTAGTCCCTCTCGATTGTCTCTCAATGGTTTTCACAAAAAAGACTAAGAGACTGTTTTTTGATTGTTAGTTTTTTCTGAACAATTTTCATTTCACATCATTGTACACCTAAAGAAACTCTTACAGTACATTCCCCTGTGCACCAAAAAGTGAAACATTTCATCAACTAAAATGTGTTCGTTCGTGTACAGCCTGACACCTTTAACTCTAAGTTTTGCTGACCCTCAACAGTGTTGGCTTGTCTTTAGTCTCTGAGCTAGGCTACCTATGGATTCCAAATCCAAAAATCTGTTTGAGGAAAATAGATATCTAAATAGTGCCAGGACAGATTTGTTTATTTTCACCACCAATGCTGCACTGCAAAGTAGCACATTGATGAATGCTCATTTAAACTTGTGAGTAACCATAAGGCTCAAATATGTTTTGTGGCTCCAGACATTTTTTTTTTTTTTTTACTATTTTTGGTCAAAAATGTCTCTTTTGATAGCAAAGGTTGCCAACCCCTGGACAAAATCTACTGCCAGGTTAGCACATGGCCGTTTGTATAGCACATCATCAGCAGCACCATCATCATACAGTTGTTAAGAAGTAAATCCAGGCATGTCTCTTTGGTTGACAGTCAGAACTTTAATTCATGTGTTTTGTGTTGAGGTGGAGAGAGAAATCTCAGACACAAATCTCAAAACTGTGAAAGAAAAGCATACGTATCTGTACGGCTTCACACCAGCACAAGGAAGTGAGAAAATAACCCAATTAAACATCATCCAGCATCCCTGTTGAACCTCAGTAATGTTCTGATGAAAGCAAATCTCTGCAGCCAAAATATACATACAGCGGTAATGGTACAGGGTGTAATGATAGAGTGGCCACATTCTCTTTGTTTTGGTCCTGTAGCGCAGCTATCATGAAAACAAAAGCCCAAATGATGATGAGTTGTTTCCCATGGTTCTTTTAAGGCTATTTTTGGTAATGGCATTACAGTCTCTGCAGTTCGTCTCTGGGTATAAAAATCAGCCTATCACAGCTTCCAACAAATGAAACCATAACACATTTTTTAAAGGATCAATCCAGGCCCAAAAAATATTTTCTCACTTCCATGTAATGGTAAGTAGCCACACAGATTTTTGTTTTTCTTCGACAGTTTTGATTTATATGTCTCTGAGATTTCAGCCTCCATCTCGGTACAATACACATAAATGAAATTTATAAGGATCACCAAAAGGTGACATACCTGGATTCACAATCTGCTCTATAACCAGCCATGTGAACATAGAATGCTATAAAATATTGGGATAAAAGCATTTCAATTCAGATTGCTGTTTATAAGAGAGATCCAGAGATAATACTGAGCGAGTGTGTTCAGCTCTGCGACTGAAAATGTTGATACAGTAAACAGTTGTACAGTAGTTTCTTATTGTCTGTTCAGCTGAGAACACTCTGTGTACATGTCTGTGCACTTGTGTGTGTGTGTGTGTGTGTGTGTGTGTGTGTGTGTGTGTATGTAGTTGATCGATGACAGTAATTAGGGGAGGTCACCAGTGGGAAACATTGAGAAGCCAAACTGTATTATAATGGACAGGCCACACACTGCACAACAAGCAGAGCAGCAGAGAACAGATCTGCAAAGTTCACCGTGTGAGAAAGACAGTGAGTGACTGATAGAGCAGGAGAAACAAAAAAAAGAGAGGCCATGAACACAATAGCTTTTTTGAGAACACCCACAGAGCTAATGATTTTGGCTATTATCACAGTTTTCAATTTTAACCGTAGAAGCTCTCAGCTCAACGCCCGGCGCTACAATCCCAGGGACGGACGGAGACGGATTCTCTCTTGGTGGCAGAACAATTAATGTGTTAATGAAGAGATGACCGCTGTGAGATTAACTACTGCATTATGATAAGGGCTCTGTGTGCGACTCCGTGTGTGTCTGACAGACAGACATGCAGCTTTACTGTAAGCCTATGGCTGCTACTCCCCCTTAAGCTGATCAGTATGACCACGGCCTTTTGCTCCAGGAAAAGATTTCCCGACATAAAAGAAGGCCGCCCACGCACAAGTAAATTACCACATTTTATGGCTAACTGTAATCATTCTGCAGGCTTAACAAGGCTTAAATACTTCACTTAATAGGCTTAAGTGTGTATGACTAAAAGCTTAACAGAGTCATCAGTTTTCATCAAATGGATGATAAATGGGCTCTAAACAGGTGGGCATTTAAAACAAAAGCCATTTATCTTTAAAGCTGCACTGAGCTATAGTTTTATATTTACAATACTTGAAATGACAAAGTGAAGCCACAGAGAATTATCTCTCGGATTGGATACTGAACATGCAACTCTAAAGGGGGACTTCCAGTTACGCAATGTGGTGTTGAGGCACATGTTGTCTGAGCTTATCATTTTTCGTAAAATACTATTTATCATCAAATATTGTGTCCTCATGTTGAAGCAAATTCTGTGCTTGAGAGGCGAAATGAGCAGAGCAGCAAAGGCGACAAATCAAGCCCCAAACCAAGGTGCTAAATGTTTGTAGCTATATGGTGAGAACGCTGCACTACTGCTAACAACAGAGTAGCTTGAAAAACTGAGGAAAAGCTTCCACTATCAGAAATGGAGACTTAGCCGAACTGACCGCAGCGACAGGGTAACGCAGCTTGCAAAATCTCGGCGTACTGGGACTGCCGGAAAATATGGAGGGGATAGATGCCAGAGACTTTATGGCCAAGTTATCCTCCACTCTGCTGGGAGACCTGCTCTCTGGATCGGCCGAGTTAGACTCTGCACACCGCAGCCTGCAACCAAAACCACGACCAGAAGACACTCTGCGTCCTGTTGTTGTTGGCAATCATCAGTATAGTGATGCCAGCAGTCCAGTCCATGGTCTGAAGACAACTGCCAAGCAGCCAAGCAGCAGATTACTGTTCGTGACGTTGCTAGCAGTGTTTGAGGTGCCAAACACGGGGTATTGTGAAGACAGTATCAGCACATTTCCAGCAGTGGATGTGTAGATAACAGGGTATTTTTTAAGGCGATGTCAGCACATTTCCAGCAGTGCTATTTGGACAAAACCAAACATTATTTCAAGGTGAGGGTAGCACATATGTCACACAACAGATGTTATGCGGAAAAGCTGCTGCCTCGACACTGATTTCACTGAATGCTGTCGACCACTCAGCCCTGAGGTAACAGTTCATGACAGGTGACTCTTACAGCACTCATCACTGCCACCTTTGCTGATGGTCGGCTGGTTCCTGCCTCACAGCATCAGTATTTGTTCCTTTATAAAAGCTTTGATGCAGATGCTTCCACCCTATATTTCACCCCTTTTAAATCTGACCTCACATAATCTTGGTTCACGTCACATTATAGGTTGTTGCTTCACACTCCTTTAATTAGATCTGAACTAGGAAGACAGCCATTCTCTTACAGTTCACCTTATACATGGACTAATCTGCAAAAGACCATAAACTTAGACACTCTGCCACCTTGATGGCTGTTTAAGTGCCTTATTTCTGATCTTGTTTTAGGCTACTTGAGCGTGAATGCTTTTAACTACACGTCTACACCTTGGCGTGTTTATCACCCTGTATTTCTTCTTCTTTTTTGAAAATGAGTGTCTCCCTCAATCTAAGGTTTGAATGAGCATTTCCAGCAGCGGTTATGACAACAACAAGGTAAAAGCAGCAGCCAAAAAATGATCTTTTCATAGCCATAATCAGGTGGTTTTTGTGCCTGAAGCTAACCTGACACTGACCACAGCATTGTCACAACATAAAATTGGAAAACTGAAATGTAAAGAAACAAAACGTTTCAACTACGGTCAGAAATCAGCACTAGCCATCTTGCACATATGGGTAAACTGCTGGCAGTGGCGTATTAAATCGTCAGGCTTGGTGGATGGTGGAGGACGGTGAGACATATTGCTTTACTTAGAGGTCTGGACCTGAGTATACCAAAGCAATATGACACTCAAACCTCCTGGCACTGCTATGGACACATTTCAGTGGTATCAAAAAAAATATCAATACGATGGTGCACCCTACCAGAGAGTTATATCAATACGTCTCTGACAGTCAGACAGAAATGAACTCTGTAAAACTCACACAGGCAGTGTTTGTGTTTTTGTGTCAAACCACTTTTCTTCTTCTTCATTTGTTGTTTCCAATTTCCAACAGAGAGAAAGGGCAACTGTTGTGTCATTCTGACCTGCATAACAATATAAACTGATCTTACGCACACCTTAGTGCTTAAATATGGTAAATTTGTTTTCTAGTCTGACCAATTTTCTATGTGAGTAGCTCCCCTGTGGAGAGGCTTTCATGGTGTTTAAAGACAGAGTGCTGACAGGCTGTGAGGAGAACCAAAGACAGTGAACACGCATTAAGGAATTGGTTCAGCCTTTTATCTTTTAACAAGGTGTGTTGCAGTATGAAGGTGATCCGTAACCCACCTACGTGGTCTTTCAGAAGTGGAAAAACATACAAACCAAAGAAAGTCTGTAGATGTATCTGTTTTTAGGGGCAAAATTTTGAGAAAGATGAACAGAATCACTGACGGCATCAAAGTCACTAAAGCATCTGATTTTTGTTGATCTCATGATATTAAAGATTCTGGTGGAATCCTTTACACTCGTCAGTCCACTCCTGATCTTCCTCAACACCACATCGATCCACATCTATAAATAGCCCCTCTGTGTTTGTTTATGATTGATTATTTGATCTGACATGGGATCACAGTTAGCGCCGAGCTGCTGCGTTAATGGCAGCTGGGGATGGACGGATGACACAGTTCCAGGAGATTTACACAAACAGGCAGAAGCGCGCACACACACACACACACACACACACACACACACACACACAAGGCTCATGACAACTGACTACTCAGATAATCTGCAGGGATAAACTGGACATCAATCATGAATCGCGGTGGCGTTGTAAAATCTGCACATTCAGATCGCTGCATGTTGGCGAGCTGATAGAGCCAATCTGCCTGATCTGGCTTTGTAAACAGAAACCAGGCATCCAGAGCTCTGCAGCAACATGCATGGCCAGAGATACCTGCAGTCTGCATTACAGAGCCAGAGTCTTGGATTCATTTGTGATTACAGATACTGGTTAAATCCTGACACGTTATGTTCTGTCTCAATCTTTGCATGATATAAATCAAAGAAAAGGTCTCTCCCAGCTCTTTCTCCAACCTCTTTCCTCTTACTTGAGAAAACTGTCTTTTATTTCCTCAGATTTTATATAAAAAAGTGTTTTTATCAGTGCTTTTAAAAGTTATTTTCATGTGACATGTTAAGCACTGTAACTCTCTTTTGAAAAGCGCTTTATAGCTAAATATTATCATGTGCTGGCTTTTGCCAGTTTAGAAGGTGCAACACATAAATGACACAGCAATTGGAGCTGTTGGAAGGTGTCTTTCATCTGCTTTGGTGAATTTTGCTGCTTCTAGCAGCCTCTTTGTACTAAACCAGGCTTCAAACACCTGGACCTCTTCAGAACACACATAAAAATGATAGTTTATAGGAGGCATATTTCCCAAAAGTGTCCCTTTAAAGTTACGAATGTATCTTGGCTTACGTTGCAGCAACTGATGTGGTTCACAGTAAAACAGGCTGTCACATAAATTCTTTGAGATGAAATACTTGTACATCTTTATAAAGAGTGTGTTAGGGGGTCAGACTACCTGTCCTGTAGTTTGCCATGAAGCCAGTATTAGCCTGATACACACATCTTGTAAAGCCAAGCCCAGAGCAGGAAAACTCTCTAACACAGTAACCAGTTAGTCAGCTCACAACACTCAATGAACATGGCAGCAGGCCTGTACTTCACCTCACAGTAATGTTGGATAAACAACATGAAAGCATCTTAATGCGCTTCAGGTCAACTCAGCTGACCTGACGTCATGATGAAGTCATTCTCACAGGTGAGTGGTGACGGTATAAAGCAGAAGTTATGAAGTATGTCGAACCTCAGACGCTGAAACAGACTGGTAACTAAAACACCACCTTTAAAGTCAGATTTAAACGCAGTATAAACCCAAAACAATATCCGGTTCACGACTTTAAGCTGGATTTGAAGCAGTATGTGAGCCAGCATGCTTCTGGCTGCTCTGACCCACAATCCTCTGCGCAGGGGACCATAGTCACACACTCTGATTGACAGCTGTCACAAGTCCCAATGATGGATGACAGTGTATTGAAGTAACTAATGAGCAGTCATATAGTAATAATAGGAATATTAAATGTTTAAGTTAACAAAATAATCATTAATATTGCAAACAATAGGACATAAATATGAAAATAACAATGACAGAGAACTGCAGATATAATTTATCTGTGTCAAATATGATATGTTAGGATCAACAATCTGTGCTGTTACATATTTTAAGTTAAACTACACACATCCCAAAGTAACACCAGCAGAGCTCTCTGGGTTGATCTCCATCCTTGGTGAACTCAGGAAGTGCCGTTTGTTTTATCTCCAAGGTAACCAAAATAAAAGCAAGAGGGTCATAAAATACCAGAGGAAAGCACTTAAAAGCATCACCAAAACACCTATTATCAAGTGGTCCTCGATAATTGTTTTATGCATGAGCCTGTCAAGGTGGGATGTCGGGGATAGTGGCTGAGGAGAGGGTCATCAAGAATATCAACACTGCCACAGAGAGAGCTACTGGGTGGCTCTGGTTGAGGAGGGAGGCCCCGTGGTCAACTGCTGCTGGGAAGCGAGCCGGGGACTGATCACCCCCGGCTGGGTCGCCTGAGTGAGGATGTTTGATGTTTGAAAAGACCTGAAACACCCAATGACCCCAGGATACATCACTGACAATGCACCCAAGCGCATCCACAGGATGTATTCTATAAGGTATGACCTGTGAACAAGTGGGCACTCAGTGAACTTAAGTGAGTGGCATTCTTTGCTGGCATGTGACTTTTCAGTATAAAACAGATAACAAATAAATAAATAATGAAAACAAAAGAATATACAAGTTGGACAAATAACACAATAAAAAAGTTGTGTTTTATGGAACAATAAGTAGACTGCAAATGTAAAATTTGTACTGCCTGATATCAAGAGAATAAAGACAGGTCAAAGGTCAAAGTGACTTGATTCCGTGTACTGGGAACATCACGCAGTAAATCCACAATGTCTTTGAGAAAGCTTTTCATCCACTCAACCATATCTCCTGTCTCACATCCCTCTGGTTACCATACACAAGCAGGTTGTTTCTTCTCATGAAGTTTTCCAACTTGGTTCCGTACATTGCGACAACTTCTTTAGTGCTTCATGAGGCTAAAAAAAATGCAAATTGTCATTGTGCTGAAGATAAATTTTTCTCATGTCATCCATCCAGCCATTTTCATCCGCCTATCCAGGGCTAGTTGCAGGGGCATCAGGCAAACAAAGCACCCCAAATGTCGCTCTCCCCAGCGACAATTACCAGCTCCTCATGGGATTTTCTTATGTCAGAAAAACATAATTATTCAAAGTCAAACTGTATTTGACTCGACGAGTTTTTTTTGCTCACTATGCTCTCAATGTACACACACACACAATATCACTACTATTTATAGACAGCACATGAAGTGAAGTCGTGCCGTGGTGCAGAATGCAAAGGATGCCGGATAAATATAGAACGATGAAGGTAACAAGTTGCTTATATACATGAGTGAGGTGGGTGTGACGGATAAATATAGAACGATGAAGGTAACAAGTTGCTTATATACATGAGTGAGGTGGGTGTGACAGTGCGTACGTAACGTGCTTGGATTATGCAGCACTGCAGCAATAACAGAGAAAATAATTTAAGAAATGTCCAAATATTTAACATGAGAAGACTTCCCTCAGTGCTGAACGTTAATTATGAGGCAACTGCCACTTTTTCCATATGATATCAATGTGATTTTGGCAAATGGTGACCGGAGCTGCTCTCATCCCCCTGCCTTTCTTTTAATTTCTCATCTGAGAGACCACAGGGTTGCAGCTGACATTTGGCTGATAGATAACAGCTCACAGCACAGCCTGGTGCCAAGGTCTCCGGCTGCTCAGAAGAATTCAGCTCTCAGTGATCAGAGGAGTCGCGCTGCTCTGTGAGCCTGCACCACCCATGGCTCATCCTACGCTGAGGTGGAGGAGAGAGGAGAGACCTGAAGGAGGGAAGATGGCTCTACCTCTTCAGACACCCTACAGAGAAATGAACTACGAACAGTCTCACCTGCATTTAAACACATTGTAGGTCTCTGTCTTTCAATCATTTTAGTGTCAAAGTGTTTGGCTTTATTGTGTAACCTATTCTTAAAATCAAAGTCTTAGGCCACTCACTCCCAGCCCTTTTTTGTCTTATGACTCTAGCTCAACACTTCTGACCATTTGAAAGTGTTCTTAAAAACTTTTTCGCCTCTCATTTGAAAGCTCCTTCACTTCTGACTGCGAGGTGGAGGAGTCCCAGGCACCACCTTTCAAGAGTTACTTAAAGGCTGCCTGTGGAGTCTTCTTGTAAACAACTAAAGTTATGCTTACAGCTGCATTGCTATGCTTCTAAGCACATTACTCGCACCAACTGTCAATCACTGGGGTAGCGAGAAACCGGCAGGAGGAATGTGTAGTGCATCATGTGCACGATGCAAGCAAGGCAGTGCTCATTAGCAGTATGACAGGGTACCTTTAACACCAGGCTGAGAGGTTTTTACCTGCACTGTCTGGTTGATAGTGTCAATTATCAGTTCAGGAGGGATTCAAATGCAGAGCAGCAGGCACGTTTGAGGTTAAACAAAAATCTAGCTTCAACAGAGCTGACGAAAAACATCCAGAACAGGCAGGTCCAAATGACAGAAGAACCAAAACTAACTGAAAACTGACCGGGATAATATGATGAACTCAGGTGAAAAATCCAAACAGAACACAAGACACCAGGCAGGACACAACGCCAAGAACACAGAGATGAACACAGACAAGAAACAAAGGGAAACACACACGGAAAACTATTCACAAGAACGAGATCGGCTGGAGTAGGAGGCCACGGGCAAAAGGGGGGAAAGGAGGATTGGCTAACAACAAAGGTGTGGCTGGAAACACTAGGGTGGAGCAAACAAAACTGATACAGAACAGGTGTGAGGGAAGACTCTGGGAACAAGGACTGAAGGAAGACAGATGTGATAGATATGGACACACAAAGTACAGTTCCTGAGTTGTAACCCACTCCAGTACAACATCCCATTTTGAGTACGAGTTAATAAGTGATACAAGGGTAATGATAGGGGAATAGAAGGGGTTAAAAAGTCATGTGCCTAGACTTAGTGCGCCTTTTTTCTTTTTCCCCCGTTATTTACATTATACACATTTAATGCACCTACATTTTGTCTTGTTTCCATGTTCAAGTTCATGTTTTCCTGCATCAGAAAACTCACCATTTCAAAACTCTTCTATATAAAATGAAATGAGTGCTGCTACTACAACATGACACATGTAATTTCATCTTTGGCTCAATAAAAATACCTGGAATATAGAATACTTTGTTACAGCACTTAAGTATTTTTTGGGAGTGTCTGCACTTTACTTGAGTTTTTATATTTCTGCCAACTTTCACTTTTACTCCTCTACCTTCCCCAAACAAAATGTATACTTTTACACCAATAAGTATCCCCTAAGCATCTTAGTTACCTACTACAAAATAGGGAGGGAAGGAGGAAGGAAGGGATGGACAGATGAATGAAAAAAATGGGAGGGAAAATCTAGGCGTTGTCATCTAAATCCTTTAGGTTGTGAAAGAAAGTGTTTCTTCCAGTGTAATTTAAGCTCCATTTAAAGTGATGTAAATAAACT
This sequence comes from Epinephelus cyanopodus, assembly GCA_026686955.1. Lineage (NCBI taxonomy): Eukaryota > Metazoa > Chordata > Actinopteri > Perciformes > Serranidae > Epinephelus > Epinephelus cyanopodus. The sequence continues at coordinate 28,090,479 of CM048932.1, read as the reverse complement.
TCAGAAGAAGAAATAAACTTCAGAATTCTCAAAATTCTGACTGCTTGCTTTTTTATTAACAGCATTTACTTTTACTTCTACTTTCAATACTTTTAATGTCATAAAATTACATTTGATATTAAAGTAGACTAAATATCAGGTACTTTAAGGCCTTTTACTCAAGTAATATTCTAAGAGGTGAATTTAACTTCTACCAAAGTCATTTTCTGGTGAGATATCTGGACTTTCACTTAAGTATGGCTTTCAGATATTCATCCATATCTGAGAACTGGATACAGCGTTGGACGCAAGGCCCGGTTCATTCCTATATTCCTGTTTCGTTTATTTTTTAGATCTATCAAATTATCTGTATCTTCCGCATCCATTAGCTGATAGAGTGAGCGCACCAGAGACTTCTGCCATCTAGGCAACATACTTCAGGTTTAACCCTACTACTGGACTGAATAGATCAAATTCTGATAGGGAAGTCATTTTGTGTGACACTGTGTTCTCTCATTTACAGAGTCTCTTCCACACTGCGAGTCTCCAGGAAAAAAATCTTCTGGGCCCTACGGCATTATGTGATGGAGCCAGAAGTTGTAATTCCAAATTTTGGCGACAAAGTCAAATTGGCTTGATTGTCCTGCGCTGTTCCTGGGCCTGGTATTTCTGTGACATCAGGTTGGACCGTTTGCACATTTTGTCAGTAAATATTATTTCAAACACACAAAAGATCTGCTGATTTACCCATAACGCCATGTTCCCCTCCCAGCTTCAAATCAAACTTTTATTAAAACACATCTTCTACAGGCAGGTTGATATATACATATTGTAGACAATGTGCAACTTGCTAAATTATTCAAGACAACACTCACCAAGTTTGAATAAATTGCAGAGAAAGTGAAGCTATTCATAAGACTTTTTCGACCCAATTTGTTGGCAAAAAGCTTACAGACAGCTGGTGAGTTCAGGGTGAAAATCTCTCTGAATTCCCCCTCGGGCGACAATTAGTTCCCGAAAACATATTCTTCATGTTCTTACGGGAGAGAGAGATGCAGCCTCGAGCCTCCAGCTAACTCTCAGAGCCAAACCACAGACTACTACAGTACTTCCACGCAGCATCCCTCTCAAGTCAACAACAGCAACATAAACCTGAGAAACACCCAAATCTAATTATGCACACAAGATTTAAAGAACGTTGGATTATATTTGCAGTCTAAACCATCTGGCTGGAGCAGTAAATCCCACACTTGTAACAGCTAAAAGCTCTAATGGGATCAATGCAGAATGATTCTGTGTGGGTGTGCTATTCCTCTGCTGGCTGCTTGGCATTCATTTTTATCTAATCAACCAATGTATTGCACTACTTTATGGAATACTCCTAATTGATTGTAGTCAGGGCTGCAATCACGGAGTGCATTTACATGTGTCACGCGTATCCTGGTCATGATCAGGTCATTGAATATAACACAGTTTTGCCGACACCTGAATATGCTATCTGCAGTACTGTGATTGAAGCAGGGATACTGTGCCATGTAAACACTTCATCCAGGTGTATCACCATTTTTTGTGTCCTGGGGTTGAGAGAGAGTTACTGCCTCAAGCGAGGGAGTTCAAGTATCTCGGGGTCTTGCTCACGAGTGAGGGTAGAATGGAGGGTGAGAAGGATTGCCGGGTTTGGTGCGGCTTCTGCAGTGATGCGGGCGTTGACCCGGACCATTTTGGTGAAGAGGGAGCTGAGCCAGAAGGTGAAGCTTTCGATTTACTGGTCCATCTACGTCCCAACCCTCACCTACGGTCATGAGCTCTGGGTAGTGACCGAAAGAATGAGATCGCGCATACAAGCGGCTGACACGAGTTTCCTCAGCCTTAGAGATAGGGTGAGGAGCTTGGACATCCAGAGGGAGCTCGGAGTAGAGCCGCTGCTCTTTCAAGTCGAAAGAGGTCAGTTGAGGTGGTTCGGACATCTGATCAGGATGCCTCCTGGGCACTTCCAGTTAGAAGTGTTCCAGGTACGTCCCATTGGTAGGAGGCAGACAACCTGCTGTCCATCATCGGGCCGTATAGCTCTGAGTATCCAGCAACCGCTACCACCAGTTTCTCCTCCATTGTTTACCAACTGTAAACTTGTTGCTGTGACCACCACAGAAGGCCCGCATCTCAAATCATCCAATTGGACAATGGGGAGAAAAGCAGAAATGACGTGAGGTGCTTTTCCACTCTGAGCTCAATTCTTTTCACCTCGAAAAGCATGTAACGCAAAAATTATTATTGAATGTCAGAAATGCCCACGTGGTGCCCTTGGCGGCCCTTATGTTGCCTATAGGAAGATCCGCCACTGCTCACATCTTTCTTTCATGTTTCAAGTCGTTCACTTTACTTACTGATTTAAACATGTCACACATTCTGCATGTTTGCGGCAGCTGTCATAAGTGAGAGAGAGCACAGTAAATGTCAGGAAGCTGGAAATTAAAATTGCTTTTTTCGTTTTAGACTGTACAGTAGGATACAGCCGTGACTGTTACCATGACTTCCTGTCTTATTATGTGGATTTTTTATCTGAATGATGCAGTGGTGACCTGACAGTGACACATGGAAGAAGCAGGTCTTTTGTATATATATCTTCATATATTTACTCTCTAAATTGATCACTAAAACCATCAAATGTGTGTCTGAAGACATGTCAAGCATTCAAGCAAGCAACCTACAAATCCTCTGGTCATTTGAGTGAAAGCAGGGGCTGAAAAGAGCAATGACAAAAGTCAACACTGTCCTGCGGAAACAGTTTTATCGTATTACATACATCAGTCATATTAATCTGTAGATCTGGACGTCTTTTCCGTCTCTAATAGTATGTCAGTCAAAGAGGCAAATAGAGCCACCAGGTAGCGCCATGAAGGAAACGCTGCAGCTATTCTTATCTAGAAAGGAAAAGATAAAAGGAAATTAATAAATTAATTGTTTGATTATTTTAAAAGAGAGCTCCATGCATATTCTGCTGGTGCAATACAGTGCACTGTGTTGCACCAGCAGAATATGCATGAGTCCTTCTGATATTCATCCCCCGTCTTTTGTGCCTGCTGCAGACCCACGTGTACACACACACTCTGACTTTCCTATTTGAAGATAAAAAAAAGGTATTTCCAGGTAGAGCGCTGCTTTGTGTATTCAGCAACTGTCAGCATTTGTCTCCTTCATTAGGCTCAGTGGTGAAGACAGTGATGGATGGCTTCTGCTGCCCCCTGGTGTTGGAACGCTGACAATAAAGTATTTAGTATTCAGTCAAAGGCATCTGGGGTTGATGTTTTCAGATGTGATTGTTGAATATGTCATTCCAAAACCATGGGCATTAATCTGCTGCTGTAGCCGCCTCCATTATTCTGGTTTCAGGCTCTCCACCAGAATTTAAACCCTGGCTGCATAGATTTGTTCCCATTCAGCCACAAGAGCATTACTGAGCTCCATCACTGATGTTGGGTGATAAGGTCTGGCTCACAGTCAGTGCATCAGTTCACTGCAAAGCTGTTGGACGGGGTTGAGGTCAAGGCTCTGCGCAAGGCAGTCAGGTTCTTCCTCACCAAACTGGGAAAATAATTTCTTCATAAACCTGGCTACGGACCGTGGATGCCTTCGAGGAGAGACTGCCAGAGAGCATGCAGCATGTCCAACACTTGTACGAGACATGCATAGAGTTCTTGGAGAGGGGGGATTTGGAAAGCAGAGCGATGTGGCCCGGAGGAGGCTCTGACATGATGGCTATGTTCCAAACACGCTGAAAACTTTGAATCTTCTTCATAGCTTGTCTAAAAATAAAGTAAATTCAGGTCAAGACAAAGTCAAAAACCCTTCATTGAAAAGCTTTATTTAAAAATTTAGTTGGCAGGAAAAAAGTTTGAATCGGGTGAACATTGCAATAAGCCACAATTCCACAGTTACAAAGTGCTCAATCAATCATCTGTACAGTCGACGTGGATTTGATAAATGACGGATAAAAAGACAGACAAAGAACCTTGAAAAGTGCAAACCATGTGAAACTGTCAGCTCTGAAAACCGAACTCATTAGTTTGTATAAGAAAAAGGAGGAAAATGAATAATCACCTCAATTAAAATAAATACTTTGCATCTGACATGACTTCAAAATATGCAGATGAGGAATCGACTCGCAGGCTAACACACTGGCTCAAGTGATTACTGTCAAGATATATATATATTTTTAACTAGCATGAATCAATTAATTGACTGAACCAGCAAAAACAACATTGACCCATGTCTTTGGCCCCTGACACAGGGAACCTCTGCGGGCAAGAAGCCAATGAACTACCCTGATGTTTTCTTGCCCACATCCATGTAAAATAGTCACTCTGTCATTTTGCTATGGCTTGGAATCAATAGTAATCACATTATTAATAATTATCATCTAATCATTAGTAGAATTTGGCCAATTATATAAGAGAGAGTCGATTAGAAGAAAATGCCCCGTACCAAAAGAAATACTGTACATTAAAATCCTACATTCTCATGTTTTATAAACCTTAAATTTCTGGACAGGATTTAGCAAATACAACCTTAAGAATCTTTTATAATTATGCATATTTTTTTTTTAAAAAGGGACAAGACTGCCCAATTTCCTTAATGTGGAAGAATCAGTGGAGAAAAATAATTAAAATGAAACAAGGCAGAATTTAAATAGCTTCTGTGGGAGCTCACCGTTGAGCTAAATGAGTCATTTCTTGTCTTTTATCTTTTCTGTTACCATCAGCGTCGTAACGCAAAACAGCGATCATGAATATCTGACATAAAGGCTGATTTCTGCTAAAGATAAAAGCGGCAATTATACAGAGAGAGCCAAGTATCTATCAGTGTGAAGACCCTGACACCCGCTGCGTCTGTATTACTGAATGAAGTGGAGTCTTTTATCTGATGGTGTCTGTGCTCTGACTTGACAGGCTCCAGATCTCTCTGTGGATACACAACACGGCGCCCAGGTTTATGAGGCCTTTTTAATTCAAATGCAGAATGAAACAAATAAAGGTCAAGAGAGAAACTGAGCTCCACTGTTGTCCAGAAACTATTAAAAACACCTCAGTGAGCTGCACTGTTTCACTGGGTGACACATTCCTTCATTATTAAGAACACACTAGTTTATCTTGAGTCAGTCTCACACACACCATCTTGCTGCCGTAAACACTCGCTAGAGAACAAACTGTGTATTAATCGGACACTGAAAATTGTTCCCATCAAATCTGCTATTTTCTCCTGTTTGAGTAACCCAGCTGTTTCAGGAAATCATATTTTAGTTTTATATTGAACCATTGACCTTGGGGCTGAGTGCCTCACTGCATGTCATGCTGAATTTGTGAATAAAAACTTTGTTTTTCAAGCATGCCTTTTAGTGAACGAAGAATCCAAAAACTAAGAAAATTCTTGATGAACTGAAGTTATGGAGGTCTGCATTTAACAACAAACTTAGGAACAACTCACGCACGATAATCCAGAGGTCTGTATACGAAGCAGGATTTAAAGTTAGCAAGGTAACTCTCTTTTTACCGGGATAAATCACCATGGAAACTTATGCTGAACAGCTAGTATCGGATCTCAGCCTGTCAACACCCCGACCTCTGACCAATCAGATCACTGAAGAAAACAGTACCCATGAAAGAAAGTCCGGAGTGACAGGTAAAAAAGACAAGCCTATATTTTGTTATAGGTCAGTAGAATCATTTCATTGTTCCAGGTCTCTTTTTCTACTAGTTTTGAAACAGAGGCATTGTTTGCATACTAAACGCATGATTATAATGTTATATACTTCAGTTCCCTGTCGGAGAGCACTGTCTGTCTGTCTCTGGGAAGAACTACACATTTAACTGGATAAATGAGACTTGAATTGCACAGCACAAGTTGTGTGAGAGTTTGTGAACAGATGTTGTGATATAATTTTGCTGTTGTGAAACGTGCATCCAGAGTTATGCCCATTTTTGGATTATTCGTTCACCACAAGCATGCGAAAAATAAAGTTTTCTTCGCAGATGCAGCTTAACATGGAGTGAATAATTGATATAGAAATGGTTGATTTGGAGGTAAAATGTTCCTTTAGGAGGTATGGCTGTTTTCCACTGAGTGATTCCGTTTGGCTGCCTCACCGACGTGTGTGACCTTGTGATTGGATGGCTTTATTCATACTGTCTTTATGCTTTTTAGCACCTGTAGCAGCTTTCACACATGGACTTCACTCCATGCAAATGCTGACAATTCTACATTGTAGGATAATTTTTAAAAGTACCTTGAGTTATATTTTTTGTGAAAGTCACACAAACCATCTTCAGAAGATAATAGGACCTCATGACAACTGCAGCACCGTAACTCTTCCTTTACAGGTCAAGTCTGTTTCGAATGTGGTCACATTAACACTCAAGGTTAATAGAGAAACATATTAATGAATGTACTGAAATAAATCTCTCATTTAATCATCATTTTATATGCACCGGGAATTAAAACTGGTTTAATAAACCATGAAACACTGTGAATTAACCAATTTCCAGTTGTAGTACAGATGTCCTTGTCACATCAAGTAAGCCTTCTTTTAAATATGTTTCCTAATTAGGATATTTAATCCCCCAAACCTCCTATTGCAGTGTGGAGCAAAAGAGATTGCAAAAACCTCAGATAATCACTCAATTATCAGACATCAGTCTCCATAAATGTTAGACTGTCGCTGATATCTGGACGGAATGCCATGAAATTTACCATTACGAACAGGAAAAAGGGCAGCGTAAAAAGAAGGGCAGACACAAAAATGACCTGCTTGAAACAGAACTTGATGACAAAGATGCAAAGACCAGAAAGGGCTCAATAATTAGCGGGTGGACAGGTTGGATTCAGCACACAAGTTAGAAACAGTTTACACACAGTATTTACACCCATGTTGTTTTGTCACCCACTCATCCAAAAGTAAGTGTGAATCAAACTTCCACCCGTAGCACTTCACAAATAAACACCACTGATACAGCAGCAATAAAAAACAGAACCAAACCACTGTAGCACAAATACATTTCAATAGGCACAGCAGAGCATTGGCAAATGTAGTGCACATTCAATGATGCGGGTCAGTATATGGCTCTCTGTTAGACAGAAGTTCATTAACAAAACGTGGTGGTTAGAACTTGTACACGATGGTCCGATCAACCGCTTACTGCTGAAAAATGCTCTGCGACGTAAATCCTTCTTGGACTGAAGAACTTAAAGTGATAGTAAAAAAACATAGCTCCGACAGTGCAACGGAGATGTCCTTCAAATTGATTTGTCGACGTTGGCGTACGGAAAACAAGCGCTCCCACACTGCTCTGCATCACATTTGATGGGAGGTCAGGGATCACTACATAGCATGAATCAAACTCTTTCAAAGTATGAAGACAACAATTCAACATACTTCATTTCTTAAACAAGTCATCTGTGAGAGGTGGATGAATGAGCAGCTGCGTGCACATTGTCCCTGACACAAAAACTGGTAATGTACTGAGTTAGTTTATTTTGATCTAACTTCACAGCAACTGATGGTTTTTTTTTTGCTTTAGCTTATCATTATGAAGTAAACATTGGTTGCTTTATGTAATGGCTATAGAATAATGATGCTATCTGTGTTTAGGCGCATTCCTTTATGCAATTCTGTCTGTCACAAGTTCCTCAACCACTGCGTAACTAAAACAGGAAGAGGGTAGCGCTTTGGTTTTTGCCGGTAGCTATCAGCAGCTATCCCCAGTTACCGAAGAGTTATCAGTGTGGGTTCTTTGCAGCTACTCTCCCCAGGAGGGGAAATGGAGGACGATAAAACAACCAAAGTCACGGAGGAAACTGTGGTAGTTGTTAGGCTTTATAGGAAAGTGATCTGGTTGTCTTTGTGTCAGCAGCGCCAACACTCATAGGGGGAAAAGTTGTCTGTTTCCACTTTAAGGCCGCATGGAAGCCTTAACTTATATCCCTTCATATAAAGCTAAACAAATCAGGATAAAGAGCAAGAGTGCATGTAAACACACTAACAAGTGCTCCCCTAAGACTGAGATCAATGTTTACATTCATCAAAAAAATAAGATGTGTACAGCCTTAATTATTCAATAGACCTCCATATACTTTCACTCTCAAACGTTAAGTTCACATAAAAGTGATTTAAACCCATTGAATACTCTGTCACTGCCGCCTTAAACCAAAAGATCGATAAACAACAACCAGACTGCCCTTAAAAACACAATGAGGTGTGACTGTGCAGAAAGCTTTACGGTAGTTAACATTTTATCTTTCAGTATCTACAGAATCATTGCTACGTTGGCAACAGTGGCGCCCGTTAAAAAAACAATGTTAAGTTACTGTAAGTGCAAAGCATTTTGGGGCTTTGCAGTGTTTAATAACTGTTATTAGTGTTTTAATCTGGTGAGCTGAAAGAAGACAAACTTCATTTTTGGAAAACATGCAATGAGACTCCAGTGAGCTCAACACATTGAACCTGGACTGATCAGAAAGCAACAAAAAAGTGGCTTAAATAAATTCATACTCATACAACAAAAACAGGCTTAGATGCATCCAACGGTATCACCAATAAGGTATTAAATTATTGTATTTGTGTACCCCCAAGTTGTGGCAAGCTCCCTCGCCTTACATATCCTAATACTTTTCTCAAAGTCTTTATTTAATTAAAGACATGCATGTTAGGTATTAGGAATACTCAGCATTTGCTTTTCAACAAGGCACTGGCCTCAGAACTGAAATTGGTCCCTTGGACACTGTAGTGTAGCTGCCCACAGCTCCTGACGCTTAGGATGGGACGATTCAGGGGACGGACGTCTGAAAAAGGATTAAAAGCAGAACTTAAAGGAGCTGTATGCAACATTCAGAGCATATCTATAGTTCAGAGTCAACGTGGAGGTGGCTGAGCTAGAAGCTAAAAGTGCTAACTCAAAAGTGCTGGCAGAGCTATCATTGTTAACATGGAGGGTAACCAGACGGTAGGCACTACGCTTCCACGACAACGCCAACCCAATATCAGCAGTAACTGCCGTATAAGCACAGTGCAATGTGGCAGCAACTAGCTCGCGACTGAGACACACTTAAGGGACTCAGATGCACTAACATGCACGTGCAGCCAGACCGAAGTTCAGATTACAACACACACAGAGGAAGCTCGACTTCATTCTTTGCTCAGGAAGCCATTACTCCTCTATATCTTTACATAGCAAATGGTGGTTTGCTGCTATATTAATGCTCTGAATGTCGCACACAGCTCCTTTAACTTCTTTTATGTCCTTTTTTATATATGAGCAAGTGCACTGGCCTTTGCCAAAGTAAAGACTTTACAGATAATATGTGACTCCACCACTGTGGCAATCTGTTTCAATATAAATGCAGCTGAACGTGCTCCATAAGTTTCTATCACTGGCTGCTGCACCTTCAAACATCGGTGAGTTAAAATGAATTTGTGGGCTCCTTCAAAGCTATGACACCTGTATATGTAGGTCTGATGAGGATTTTAACCTCACATGGCAAAGTAAACGCAGGGACATGATTGTTGTTACCACACACATACAAGAACTATCCCAGTCACTCGAGTAATAAAGCCCTCCCTCCATCTTCTTTCTTCTCCTGTTGGCACCAGCGAGTCAGAGCTGAGTTTAAAAAAGCTTTTTTACATTAGAGACCAGCTCTAAAACAAACCTTTTCCTTAGGAAAAATAAAGAAAAAGGAAAAAAAAAAACAAAAGCAAAATAATCTCCTTCACATGAAAACGTATCAAAGTACAGGTGGACGGCACAGGTCTGCTTCGCTGCTCAACACAGCAGTCCAGCCCGGATGGTTGCTTAAGAGATTTGCCTGACTGAGTGGCAATAACAGTCTCTGACTCACACAGGACTCTGCCGGGCCTCATCTTTACAGACGTCTCCTGTATGGTGACATCACTTGGGTGGAGAGGGCCATATGGGGAGAGCGTGGGCCTCTGTGTTAAAGACATACTTGTCTAGACTGAGCAGCTCCATGTCGTCGGAGAAGAGCAGGTACAAGTACTTCAGCGTCTCACCAAGGAAGAAACTCTCCATCTTGTCCCGGGGCCCGGGGTTAACGGGGTCACGGACATTGTTAATGGACGTATAGCCGCCACCTGGGACCTGCAGAGGCAGAGGTGTTTGGACAGGTCGTTAATGGATACAGAACTCTAATGTAAATGGTAATTTTAGTTACACGAATAAGCCTGTCTGTACCTTAGTGTAGTTATTGAAGCTCTGCAGTATGTCCCAACCCCAGTCTCTGTACTTAGTGTCCTTGGTGAATCTGTACATGTAGAAAAGACTTTCCACAGTCTCTGGTCTCAGCAGGTTGTGTCTGTCTGCAGGCTGGAGGGTAAAGAACATATCAATATATACCAAAATCACCCTTATTCAACCTGAAAGTCCCACAGATGATGAGCATGTACAAGATCAGTGAGCACAGCTACAGTTAAGACTAAACACAATTTAAGATTTAAGGGCAGACAGATTTAAGTGTCAACTATGACTGCACAACAGATAGTTGGACAGCAATGGCACACACGTATCTCTGTACTTCCTTCAAAGCACTTTGATGGTGAAGTGAAAAAAGGAAGAAAGGAGATTAACTAAGGCTCCAAGCACAAAGCATCAGGACAAAACAGATGCTTTGAAAACCTCCCGGGGCGAGATGTGACTTTGCTAACTTTAAAACGCAACTGTAAAGGTTATCTTATCCTAGAGCTGAGCTTATGGAGGCGGTATGGATTTGTCAACTAAGATTTTAAGTAAATAAAACAACACAAAAAAGAATAAATGAAACAAAAAAAAAAACTTTATGAAGAACCCGTCTGCACAAGTAATCCTCCAGCTGTTGAATAAAACAGTCCACAGTAACAACAAAGAGACCTTTATCTCTTTTATGATAATTTTCGGAACTTTATTTTACATAGGACAAACAACTTTCCCCATTTCCACCAGTGGTAAGTCCACAATGAATGACTCATGCGAAATAAATGAATTATCTGATATTAATTTCCGTAAATTTTATTGCTAGAGCTACAATGAGCTCTGAAAATGTTTAAGATGTTTCATACTTCCATTTGAGTTTAATGAAGCAGCAGTGGAGACAAGTACAATAATACTCGCTGCCTTGATAAACCCAGAGCAGTTAATGAAAAAGCGAATGAGCACTGAGGAGGGTGAGGAAGGTCATGGTCACAACTCCCATGACAAATTTAGAATAGCTGATTTTATTCAGCAGGCTCACTCAATCTTTTTACAGACTCACTCAATAAATCAGTAGTGGGCTTTTGCTCTTCTTGGATACTGTAGCTTATTTAAATTACAGAATGTGAATTAAATAGAAAGTAACAACACAAGGCAGTAAAAGGAAGACAGTGCTTCCATATGTATGTACATATATTTGAATTTACAAAGGGTTTTGAATAAGAACAGTTTCCACTATTACTGGTCCTTAGGATTTCCATCCAATTGCTGAACACTCAAAAAAAAAACTCAGTTCCCATTCAGGGCATTTTTCTCAGTTGAGTCAGGAACACTTTTGTCAAAGACAACTGTATTTCCATTTGCAGTATTATATTTGGCGGTGTGGCTCCCTTCTGGGGCCACTCTGCCTTTCCTCAGGCCTACGTGCAAACCCTTAAGGCAGAGCGAGCACACCTCTCTGCCCTGCCACGTGCAAACGAGGAAAGCCTGAGGCAGAGAGAGCACACCTCCCTGCCCTTCCATGCGCCTACATGGAAAGCCTGAGGCAGGAAGAGCAGCAGCAAATACCCCGGGAACAAAACAGAGCCAATAACTAACAGAAATCGATAAGTCAGACACAGCATGAAAAGGAAGAGCTGCGATGGAGGTAGGTTGTAAAGTGATAGTTGAATTTAAATTCATTTAAATTTGCAAGTACATAAAACAAAAGGAAAAAAAGGGGAAAAAGATGATCACATGCCACCTGTCTGCTATTAGCCTCACCTTGACAATGACATCGCGCCCATCACTGGCCTGCAGGCTGAAGTGAACGATCTCTGGGCTCAGCCCCGTCTCCATCTGTGTGTACATCTGGTGGCAAGTCTCCGTCAGCTGCACAGCCAGATCCATGTGGTCCCCTGGGAGGCCATTGTGGGCCCCCAGTGCCAAAGTTCCTGGCAGGAAGCACACGAGGTGGTCCTGCAGAGAGACGGGAGAGAGAAGTACAATCAGGAAGGATGTGGCTGGGAAATGATGAGAGATAATGATGAGCGCTGGAATTGATTGGACTGAACATGAGTTTGTACAGCTACTGATTCAACAAAAGCACAAAGGCTGATTGATTGAACAAGGCGCTCATTGTCTGTGATGTGTGTTCACTGAGTTTTGGCGGTGTGTGAAATTCACTTTGACAGTCAGTGGTCCTTGTGCTGTGTGTAGTACTTCTAAAACACATCTGGCATCAGCAACAAAATATAAACAGAAAATATAAAACACCACTAAATTTGATTTTGAGGCTTTCAGCAGGTCCTAGATTTAATAGGGGGGCGTAGCTTCCTGACACCCCCTGTATTTCACACACTGACTTTTGACAAGCATCTCTACCATTTTAGGGTTGAAGCGGTTGTGGGATAACTCTCCAACAAAGGTCAGTTTGCTGGGCCCCGTATGTTTCACAAGGTGTTTCTTCACTCCCTCCACGGCCTGCAGGTAGTCCTCCAACAGGCTGGACAAAACAAACACAGCAAATATAACAGATAGTCAGTATTATATTAGACATAATAGTTTAGGGCTGCACAATATGACTGACGTCATGAACGACTTTTAAAAGAAAAGATGACAGGGTGTCTACAGGTACCAGACAGATAAATTTAATGCTTTTTAAGACCCATTCAAGACACATTTAAACAAAATTTAGGACAGATTTTTGGACAAATAATGTTTTACTTATTTAAGCATTGCAGGTAAGCATCGCACGCTAGTAATATATATGTGGTCTTGTGCAGAGGTAAGTGTTATGTAGGAATATTAGAGTGAGTTTAGTCAAACTACATGAGGTAAGTGCAAGTATGAAGTAAAATGACAGTATTGTAGTTTTAAGACATGTAACATTAGAAATATAGACTTTTACCTAGAAAGGCTTCACACATTTTCACAAAAGGGAATTAAAAATGGATAAATTAAATAAGATTAAATGTTTGTAGTAGTTACGACTGCACAATGTCAAGACCTTATTGTTGTAGCATTGAATTTAAGACATTTTAAGATGTTTTAAGGACCTGTAGACATCCTGTATGAGAAATACGTGAAAAATTTCATATAATACACCGTAAAACTTCAATTAATAGCCTGAACTTTTATCTGTTTCAATTCCTAAACTCAACATATCATATAATTGGGACTGGCGTCTAAATTAAGACAGGCTCTTTATCCCTTTTGCACAAAACTCTTGCTCAGCAAAGATGGGAAATACTATCAAACTATTAATGTAAACCAGTAATCATATTACTTGTACAAAAATTAGGCTATCAAATATGATTTGATCTAGCTCCTACAGCACATCTAGGCCAACGTCCTGCACTGAGAGAGAGAGCCAGAGAATTAACAGCTCTTGATTAACTTGAGTTAACTTGGATTTATTTCTAGGAAAAACCTTTGTGATTCTTTTCATCGGTGGACCCTTAAGGACTAAAGGAAAGGAAATAACAGACATATTCAAACTCTACGACCGTTTCAGTGGGAGGGAATAATCACTGTCGTCTCTCTCGTTTACCATGCAGGTAAATGCGACTGAATTATACTCTGGTGCTCATGGTTTCTGTAAAATGAACTGAATGGTTGAATTGTGTAAAGTACAATGGACTGTAGTGTATCCAAATTGACATAAGTTTAAACATTTATACTTGTAGGACAATCTAAGCAGCTTAGCACCAGCTCAACCAGGGTCAACGTCATTGAGACCTGTGTTTATTTGTTAAAATATGCAGCCACATCTGGTTAGTAAAAGGGAATCCGCAATTAATTGTGGCTTGGCTTTTAATAAAAGTTTTATGGTACTCACAGCGGTGCCATGGAGTGAGTTCCACTGTCTCATTTCTAAATCCAATTAACTCACTGGGAAATGATGACATGATATGATCATTTCATTATAATCTGATCCCACTAAAAATTAACATATGATACTGAGTTATTTTCCAGCTGTGACTTAAGCAGCCTGACTACTTAAATACACTGAATGTCACGTCAGATCTGGTAATCCTCAAATTGTCCCTCTGTGCTTTAAAACTCTGTAAATAACCAACATGCCTCTGCATTAATGTTTTGTATTCTGTCTCTAAAGTAACCAAGTTTGCTTTCTATGTTATTCCATCTTCAAATCCAGTGTTTTCTCCCACAATCACACAACATCAACTGAGAAATATAAAGTTGGCATTACTCGTCTTCCGTCTTGCCTCCCTGGATCCACTGTTTGAGCAGGTATTCGTAGTAGCTGTCCGCCCTGGCACCAAGTGTGAAGACGCCTTTGTGGGTGAACTGGCCGCTGTTGGTATTGATGAACATGGGCACCAGGCCGTCTTGTTTGCCTGGTAGATTGTGGACCAGCTTCATTACCTCATTGACAACGTCCTGGAGAGGTTAAAAATAAAGAGCTACCATTACTGTCTAGACATGAGATAATGAGCCCAACAGCCTCACTCCACTTACTGTTGGTGTGTGGGTCAATATGTTTGAAAAATACTGCTTTAAGCAATGTATCATTGGAAAAATGATTAGCAATTTCACACTTTGATGAAATGGGGCTCATCAAAAGCGATGTCTTACAGAGGCTGCGAAGGTTATGACAGAAATTACTCAAATTAATGTCAGACTGGTCTTAAGATCTTCAGGGGCAAGCTCTAGCTTCTGGAATCACTCATACACTGACAACATGATGGATTTAAAGAGAATCCTTGCTCAAGCTTGTCATTTCAATCACAAGTGTTTGCAAGCTGTACTTAAAGTCTGCTTTTAACCAAACTGAAACCCTCAATCATATATCTATCTTTTTTTCCCACACCACCTCAGAGATCTGGAAGTAATGCCAAATGCAATCGACACACGCACATACACACACGCTACTGCACATGTTACGGCAATAGAGGCCAGCCCGGTTTCC
Organism: Epinephelus cyanopodus; assembly: GCA_026686955.1. Lineage (NCBI taxonomy): Eukaryota > Metazoa > Chordata > Actinopteri > Perciformes > Serranidae > Epinephelus > Epinephelus cyanopodus. Next base: position 28,075,353 of record CM048932.1, on the reverse strand, counting down.
TGACCTGGTACCGTGGGTCCTGTGTGAGGCGGCTCAGCTCTCTAAATTCCAGCTGAATGCTCGTGACCTCGGCAAGCGTGCTGTCTGACGTCCATCGAGGGGGGTGGGCTGTTCCCTTCCCGATGTTGACGTCTGAGAATGGGATCTTTGAGGGCGTTTTGAAGGCGGGCATCATCCTGGACCCAAGATCTTTCTGTTGGTGGAAGGAAGAAACAGAATTATACGGGACAATACGACTGCTTCACGCATCAGTAAATGTCAACTTGAAACTAAAGTGAGGCAGTGGCGGCACCACAAACCTCGTCAGCTCTACAATGTAGTTTACAATTAAGCTGCATTCTACTTTGTTTGGACCTAATATCTTGAAAAACTAACAGCCTTACATTGCTGCTCTAAAATAACAGCACAACAGGAAGAAACCCAGACAATAAGAATCTCTGTAATGAACTGACTCACAGCTTTGTCTAGGAAAAGTTGGTCTCCTGTGAGATGGTAGGTACTCAGCAGACCGCCAAGGACGCGGATGGTTGTCTCAAAAAGATTCACGTCCACGTTCTTGTCGAAGGAGAGCTTTTTCTCTACCCAGTCCTTAGCCTCTGCAAACTCTGGAGTGAGAAAGAGTGGAAAGAAGAATGAGAGGAAAAAATGAATTACACTTGATAAAACCAATTTATCATGGTGGATCAAAGATGTTTTTCTGAAGTCTAATTTACGGTAGGGCACTTGACACTTCCGACGAGTGTCACTCAGCAGAAACCACGCTTCAATTGAAAACAACGTGCCACTGCTCAATTTCCGGCGAGCAACACTTATCAAAAGTGTCAAGCACCCTACCGTAAATCAGGCTTAAGGGTTTTGCCTCGAGTGACATAATCAATTGGTCTTGTGACAAAAAAAATAACCCTGGACCAAGGCACTGTCAGATTCTTAAAAGAAAATTCCACTGATTAAACGTCCTATAACACTGCCGGAGTCACAAGAGAGAGTGAACAAAAAAAAAAAAGAAGAAGATTAAAATCAATGCAGAGCTATTGGGCCTCACTCACTAATATGTGCGCAGAAATGATTTTACTCTGCACATAAATTAAGTGCCCATGTAAAATTACTGTCGCATTCGTGACATGTGCACACTGGCTGATTTTAGTCTTACCATACTGCACATATTGTTGAATTAGAGTCTTTTCTTTTTGACACTCACATTTTTATTGGAGTTTATTACATTTAAACAAAGAAATACATATTTGGATCATGTATTCCATCGCAGAATTGGATAGAAAATTAGGACAGATATGTTAAGTAAGAAACAAAAGACAGAAGAATAACAGTCATGGTTACCGGCATCCATTATCCCAGAGTACATAAATCCAAATCAGTCAATCCTTAGGCATTTACTCTGTCGTACTGTGTCCATTTCTCCCATTTAGTCACGAAGACACTTTCTCTAAATCAGAGTCATTTTAAATTGACAGGCACTTGCCGGCTATCTGCAATCAGCAAACTGCCACGCCTCTCATTCTTTGTATAAAGAAAATGGTTTGCCTAAAAGTGTACCACGGAGAAAGCAGTAAAGTTGTTTCATGTTAAAGCCCTGGCACACTAGTGTTGGACTGTCAGTGACCGTCTGTGAATGTAATGGCAGTGGAAACAGCTGACTCTTTTCAAACATGTTCAAACATGTCGGTCTCTGATGTGTTCTCTCCTGACAGGCAGTAATATTTTCCGGTCGGGTTAGATATGCTATCTTATCAGCAGCTTGGAGTTGGATCAGAATCTTTTATATACCCTGTTTTTATTGTGGAATACTTAAATTATGACAAAGAAGGGCCAAAGATGAAATAAGGGCATAAACTATTGTTTTTAAATATTGTTGTCTATTAAAGCCCTTTTAATGATTGTGGTTTTATTATGAGATGCATTTAGTTAGAAGGTGCATGTTTACATTTTTTGATAAAGCCAGGCCTTCATTAATTGTGCATACACATGGTCTTGGGTAGTTCAGAATTTGCTTGCAGTGAATGAAAAAAAAAATCAGGAGAGAAAACATTGATGAATCCCAGATTTCTACTTAAATATTCATACGCATAGTTCAAGCACAGATTTGTGCATACACAATGCATTGTTCTTCCTTGTTAAAACCTGGCGTCTACAATTTAGGGGGGGGCCATATCATCTTGTTGACGTTAATACCGGTATTCTTTTTAATGATATGAAAAATTTGCAATACTTCGACTTCGACTATTGACGTCATACTGTTACCCATGGCAACAACAACCACTCAGAGGGAACTCATTCAGTGGCTCCTCTGGCAGCAGCACAGCGTCTCTCCCTCTCCTCTCTCGCCGTGCGCACACGGGAGTCTGTGTCGTCAAGTGATTTTGTCATAAACCTTTGGTAATGTAAACTTACGTGACGCTTGCAGTTTGACAAAAAACTGCATATATGTGAATGTGTGATAGTTGTGGTATCATAACAGTCACAGGTTACAGCATGATGGTTAGAGGAGAAATGGCAGAGCATAAAGGTCCAGGTGGAAAAAAACAAAAAAACAACTCAATCATTTAGGATTTTGCTGAAAGAAGGAAATCACCTGTTCATATATATATATATATATATATATATATATATATATAATATATATATACACACATATATATAGATCCCAGGGGACATTTTTTGTATTTGGGAGCTGTTTGAATGTGTAACTGTGGTAGATTTTATTTTGTTGAACTATTAATACTGTATACAGGCAAAATGTTAGGTTAACAAGTAAAACTGCGTCACTTATTTTTGTGCAATTCTATTTGCCTCATGTAGTCAAGAATGTTGTTACTGCAAAAATAAGCAGGAATATTGTGATATTAATTTTCACCCCGTCCAACAATACCCTAGTGCAACTCCGTTGCTAATGTAGCGCCGATGAATTTTCAGGCCGCCAGCCTCAAGCAGGGATAAAGAGCGGGCTACTGAGATCTGGTAATATCAGACTTTCCACGACTCCCTCAGGAGACACAAAAAGGCTTTATACAATATTTTTCACACATGCAGCAGAATTCTCCAACACCTGTAAACAGACTTGATGTGTAAAATCAATGAGGTTCCCTTTTAAAGTTTGTTTGACCAAATCCAAAGCTACTTTTTAGAGATGGCACAATTCTTTACATATCGTACAAAATGAAAGGATGAGAGCAGGAGAGGGAATAACACACAATACCTTCTTTCAGACCCAAAATCCACATGGTGTCCAAAGAATCAATGAGCGTCAAACCCAGTCCGAACCACTCGCCAAAAGACTTGGAGATGGGCTTGAGCTCGTCGTGACCCCAGGCGTACTCCTTATAGCCTTTCCAAGCATGTCTGAAGGCATTACGCACTGCCTCCAGTCTGTCCACGGCTCCAGCCGAAACTAAAAACAAAGGTCCACAAAGGAATGAATAAAAAATGAAAGTGTGATCTTAAAATTCTGTGTTTCCTCTAGGATACCCTCCGAACAGAACACATCTCATTTTCTGATTATTTTCAGTAGAGGGAATATTCTGTGCCATGAGTGCTGCTGCTGCTTTGAGCACAGCAGGGCTGTATCCTGCAAGGTAGAAGTGTTCAGACTTTCAGGTAAAAAAGGTGCTGGGCTTTAAACAGCATACATCAGTAGAGCTGGACCATGCCATGTTAAAGAATCTGCTTTAGGGGAAAAGTTACTCAGTGGACCCAAAGACTAAGACAGTCTGAACTTTTAGCTTTTCCAGAAAAAACAGAATGCAAGAGGAGGATCTCGATGATACAGGGCTGGAGAACAATAAAAGAATGACAATGCATTTTACATTCTGCGTTTTACATCATTGTTACGTGAAAATCTTTGAGTTTTGAGCTGTTAGATTTACAAAGCAAGACATGAAGTTCTGACCTTAGGCTTTGGGAACTTGTGATGGAAATGTTTTTGTTAGTTTTGGACATAAATCTGACACAACAGAATAATGAATAATTGTTGGCTGCAGACCTTGTACCTTTGTCTGTGCCCACTTAGTACTGTTTCTCAGCGCTTCTTTTTTCATTTGTTCTCAATGAGAGAGAGCGCATGTGGACATCCAGAGAAAAAGCACAGTTCCCAGCATCTTATTTCAGAGTGCTCTGCCTTTTTTGTGTGGCTGCTTCAAGCACTTCTTGTTGAACTTTTCAAAATGGCGCTGGCGATATCACTGCTGCTCCTTTAGCTAGGCTACTGTCACAACAAGGACAGAAAAGCCCATTTGTCGGAGCAGATCAGCTGACAGACACTACATGTTGTGTTTTTATCACCGTACCATTGTAAGCATGTTGTTAACTGTGAAGTCAACTCTCTGTTAACGTTATTGTCAGGTTATAAACAAAACCTACTTGCAGCGCATTATGAAAAAAAAAGCTCTTTATGAAGCATTCTCATAGCACCCTGCCACCGCTATTCTGCTGAAAAAGACCGTGAAGCTCTTTGTTAGAATAACAAAAAAAAAAAAAAAAAGTGCTTGGCACTGACCTTGCACTGTGACAGTGTCAGCAGGGTTGGCTGGGGCTGCTGCAGCTTCTTTAACATTGGCTGAGGGTGGAGGCTCTGTGGCCTGGTCGGCTTCAATCATCGCTCCTCTCCAGCTGTGGGACAAAAGCACAAACCTTGATGATTAATAACTGCTTCTCTGGTACAAGGGCTTCAGGGTTTGGGTGCAGCTGCAAAATGTTTGATTCCAATATTCTGAGCAATATCATGTTGGCAAGTCGTCTGCTTGTCTTAACAGCTGCAAAACCTTTGGCACAGTTGGGGGAAAAAAAAAACAAAAGATCACCTGACAATCTTCTTGTCTTTGTCGTCCTCCTCTCCCTCTTCTTCTTGAACCACCTCTTGTGCTGGCTTTTCCCCAGCGACTGTTTCTGAAATATTTCCATCTTTCTGCAGGTTTGGCGGACCTCTCTTGTTTGAGAAGATCTTAGTCTGTGGGTAAATACACTCATAAGTATCTACACATATATTCCACATAGAGCACTGGTATCAAGAATCGTCTTTTGCCCAGCCCAAAATATAGAATTCAATTATTAAATTAATATCGTAAACATCCTGGTGACTTGTCAACAAATGGCCCTAAATGACGACTACTGGTCGACTAGGAAAATTCTTAGTTGGGGGCAGCCCTAGTTATCACTTATTCATGTGTGATGTAAGTGTAATGCATCTGACTGTAATTAACATATCAGATCTTTGCAGGTATAGTGTAGCTGCAACTGAAAATCAGTCCATCCTGCCTCACTGACGCATACTCTTATTTAAGTGACGCTAATTGATGTGAAATAAATAAACACAACCACAAGTCTACACAAGTCCAACCTTAGTGGGAGGTTTCGGCAACATGGGGATGTTTGGTCCTCTGGGCTTCATCACAACATCTGCGCCCACATCTGGATCCACAGCTGGCCCCACATGTGGCCCTGCCACAGGAGGCAGCGCTTTACCTGCAGCTCCATCCAATACGGACTCCACACCTGGAAGAATATTCTTCACCTCTTTGTCATTCAGCTCCAGCCAGTCTTCTTTGTCAGATAAACCTAAACACACAGAATGAGTAAGAAGACAAGCTGAGATTAACTCCACACTGTGCCGGCTCACTTATTATACAGCTATCAACGTATTAGTAGTCTGGCAAAATACATAATGTTAAACAAGACTTCACAGAGCTGGGCACAGAAAGTGTCCTTCCTAACTTTACACAGCCTCGTCTGAGTCTCAGCTCAAATACAAATATCATCCTTCAGCCTCACGCCGAGTCTGAGCAGGCATACATACATATATCATCCCTTTCCAAAAGCTCAATTTTTCAAGTCTGCACAAAAATGCAAGGAGTTTTCAGATTTATCTACTCCGAAGAGGGATTTTCAACAAGCTCACTTTTTTTGGGTGTGAAAAAAGAATGCTAACTGATCGTGGACGGAAAGCCCAAACAAAAGAAAACAGAAGCATTTTCAGATTTAGCCATCTCAGTGTGGACGTGGTCTGAAAATCAAATACAGTGCATGATGTATACCAGAGTTTAAGCAAGCAGGTATGCACAATCACATCTAAACAAAGAGATTAACAATCACAGCGTTTCATGTGGCATTTTGGTAATTCAGTGCAATTTATCAACCCCACACACAGCACACAGGCAATCCAGCTCATCGGCTTCATCTAGTCACGCAGCAATACCATTCAGACATTGTCTCTGCCTCTGTGTGTGTGTGTGTGTGTGTGTGTGTGACGTAGTGCAGGCATTGTTTACCTCTCCACTGCTCTGCGATGCTGGGATAGGAGAGCAGTCCAAATATGAGCAGCAGAGCCAGCAGGAACAGGATGAGGCTTCGCTGGAGCCGAGACAGCTGCTTCCATTTCTGTAGGCAGATAAAAAAAAACCAAGGCTTAACTACACTGAATCGTGTCTAACAGCTCTAAACTCAAATCCCAAGCGTCTATCAGCAGATTCTCCCCTCTTAAAATATCTCACAAATCGTTTTATGCCTCCTTTGTAAAATAGCAGAGTGAAAACAAGAGAAGCCTGATGGCCTTTCTGGTCTGTCTTACCCTGTATAAACCCAGCATCTCTTCACCTGAAGCTCTAACCCACACACAAATGAACTACCTAATCGGACCAGCTCAACCCAGCAGTGCAGAGAGAGGGACTCAAGGTCTCTCAGGAGAGAAGGCTAGCAGGCAGAGTGGCGCCACTCTGTTACCTGCTCTAATTAACACCTGTGCAATATCATGAAACTATTGAGCCATCGTCTGTGAGCTGTGACGAACACACAACAGACTTTATCTCCGGAGATGTTTTCATTTTGCTCTGCTGTAGTTCATTCACCACAGCAGCATCAACATATGCAAATCAGTCCAGTTGTGCATTTTTAGAAAGTTCAGGACGATTTATTTTATCAACCAGGCATCTGTGGTATATTTAAAGTGATACTGCACACTGAAGAAGATACAATTATTCATTTCCTCTATCTGCACTGGGCTGGAGGCAAACTCCCTCGGCAGGTTGGCTGGTGAAACACAGACAATCGCTCACACTCACACACAACAATAGGAGAGAGCTAGAGCTTTCACCTGACTTGCATGTCTTTCGAAATCCTCAGAATTCTATGTGAATAGAGATAAAGCATGTGGCGAAGTGAGGACATAAACACTGAGCCAACAAGCCACTCAGAGGAACATGATTTGCAGAGAATGGTTTTTTTCAGGAACCATAAACCGTAATCAAGTTTGACGACCCTCAGGTACAGGGGAGTGCTGAGCCACATCGACGTCTCTGCTATAAAGCCGGCTTTGTAGAAGAAAAGTCGGTTGATATACTGCTGAAATAAAATGTTATAGATCAGTCAATGAGAGAAGCTGGTTTGCCTTTTCAATTCTAATGAAATGAATTGACTTTATGAGAGCTGACCGTGCCGTTTTGCAGTTTTGAAAGGAGAAGTGACAGAAGTAATTGTATTGAAATGATGATTTAAGATAGGTTTCTGCTTATGATCAGGGTGTATGCAGATTTTCTGAAAGCCAAATTAACATAATATTGTTATTACTGCTCAGTTTAGTGAAAAAAATGGATGCTAAACATTTGATGATTATGTTTTGAGGGATGGTCCAACTGTGTTTGAAAATAAAGCAGATTCGTTGGGCCAAAAAACGTGTTAGGCCACATCTTACAAAACCAAAGGGAACACACACTGGCAGCGTGTGCATGTCAAAACACCTGCACCCATTGTTTTCTGTGCAAGCCTCAATACCTGCGGTGTCTTGATTGTGCATCACTGCAGGTTGTTATGTATCAGGATACACCACTGTTCTATTTCGCATCACAGACACATTCATCTGTCCATAAAAAAGCAGCAATTTCATTGCATCTGCCTCACAGAAAAGCTCATTCTGGCTACTGTTGCCTGACTTCTCCCTGTCTGTATGGTGCTTTACAGTATGTGTGTGCAATGGGTGTCAGTCAGCGTGGATCAAGAGCAACACAGAGAATAACACGTCTGGTGTATGCTGCACTCATTACAAATAACAGTGAACATACAGAGCAAAGAAATCTGTTATTGCTTCGTGAAAAAACACACTTGTAATCCTTGCACTTCAAGCATTAGTACAATAAGCGGATTAACTGTGTAAAACAGAAGCAGTCACTTAAGTTTTAGTCTCCTTACGGGCAAAGTTGTGAGACAAGTTGTACAAGAATGAGAGGTTACATATAAAGAAAGCAGCAAACCTCCCTCAGGAGTGAAGAGCAAACAAAAGTATGAGATGTAAAATGATAGGTGCAACACAATATACCTGAAAAACCTGAGTCTCAAAACCAACAAAGGATATGAGGGTGGTTCAGAGTGAGAGGGCAAAAGGAGGAGCGCAAGAGATGTGAAAGTAAAGAAAACAAGATAAAAAGAAAATGTGCAGGGGAGACGGGCGAGAAAAGATGGTGAGATGAGCGAAATTTGTTTTATCTGACTGTGGTGATCAGAGACATAATGGGCTCAGGGGATGCTTTTATCTGAAGAGTTTGAAAGTTCAGGCTGCTCGACAACAAAGGAGGTGTAAGAAATGAAGTCTGAAACCCAGGAATCGATTTGCCTCAAAAGAAAAAAAAAGTGTGTTTCATAAAGACAGAGATGCTCTATCGCAATATGGTGATCTGAGGTATAATCAAGCAGCTGGATGGTTACAGCTGAAGCCTTTTTGCAGTCAGTCAGAACTGAACAACTCATATACTATACCATTTAAGTGCAGGTAGCCCTTTAATATCTTCAGTTGTATTATATCAGGCCATTAGATGAAACAATGAGCAGGACTGCTTCAGGACTGCTAGTTGATTTACAAGACTGCTACATCAATATGAATATGAAGTACCTTTCTCAGGTACTTCATTCACTGGATTTATAGACATTCTCATCATCTTATTTTATCTTTAAATAGTTTCTGGAAAATGTGCTGCATCACACTATGAAGACAGTTGACAGAAAAAGCGGCATGACATCAAGTGAGGTTTCTGTGCTTGTTTTCTATTAATAACTTATTAATTCTGCACGTCTCTACACTCTACCGCAGCGATGAACACCATTCATTTAGAAGGTATTCACTCATTTGGTGTTTGATGATCTGGTGATTATGGATGCATCATTTTTCTAATCATCAAACCATTCAGTGAACCTTGCTCGAAGCATCTGTATTAATTAAGGTTTTCATATTTTCGTCAAGGTTTTTCCGTGAATTTGTCACCTCTCTTCATATTCACTACTCACATGATATAGTTTGATGTATATCATTTCACAAACTGACCTTCAACCTTCGTGATCACAGTGCTTTTTCATCCTTAAGTTAGTTATTTCACTTTTAACAGTTAGTTTTGTACATATTGTTAATAGGATTTACAGTTTGCTTGTGCATATAGTGTTTTGGGTCTTTTGACTATCACCTTAGTGACAGCGACATTAGGACGTTACTAAATGCAACACCAACGCTAGCCTGATTTCAGAGCTTGCATAACATTAGGTCACTATGGCTCTTCTTCAAACTGTGCTTGAAAGAGCTGCCAGAAATCAAAGTGACTGACTTGCGAAAATTACATGTGCTGTGATAGAAGATGTTACCCACGTCTTACACCACTGCCATCAATTATAAATCTGCTGTAGGGCAGTGATGTGTACGGACCAACAGAGGCAGATCACAACCACATGAAAACAATGGCAGTCTAGTGTGAATATGTGAAACATAAAATGAGCAGAGGTTCATCAGACACTGTGTTTAAGTCATGGTCTGCACACTGCCCCGCAGGACCACTCACCCTCCAGCAGGACTGTCTGCGGTGTTTGCCGTTGTTGTAGGTGTGACTGTGCGGATCACTGAGTGTCAGAGAGATGAAGTCCTTTCTGGAAGGTGGATACATCCTCTGATCGGGGCGGACAGACGTAGCTCATAGAAGCTGCATTCAGAAAAGTAAAAAAAACACAGTTAGCCTAAACATGAATGTTTCCTAAAATTACTGTATAGCTTATAATGTGAGACATAAAATGTGCAAGTAGGATCCATCCGAACATTGTGCTAAAAAGACTGGTTAAATAATTGATTGACAGGAAGTTAACTGATGATCATCTTCATGATTAATCAATCACATTAGTTAATGATTTCGTAAAAATGCTGCACATTAAACTATTCAAATGTCTTGAATTTAAGCTCTTGCTACTGTTGTCTGCTTTAAATCACTGTAAATGTAATACCTTTAAGATTTTGGACTATGCTGGTTTGGAGGCAGGGGTCAGTAAAACACTACAGAACAGCATCCCTGTTTAATACTGTTTTATTAACAGTTTTATTAACCCCATCACAAAGCATAAAAAGAGTGGGTTGAAACAGCTGATTTGCATCAAACCAGCCATGTGTTTTATTTCCTTTGACTGGCTGGAATATTCCTAGACACTGTACTGCACATAGCCATCACAGAGGTAACTATTACTACCTATACACAGAGTACTATCCTCATTTCATCTGGCTGACATACCATTTGGGATGCACTGATCCCATATCTGGATCGAATATCTGCCCTGATATATCCATATATCAAAATAGATGGATCGGGTATCGGAAAATGCAACCTATACCTGAGGCGATCCTTTAAATCTATTGTGACGCAAGCTACGTCATGCGTCATGGAGTGAAGGAGAAAATCTGCTGTGTGGAGGTATTTCACACTATTTCATCTGCTGTTGCACAATTTCATCTTGTTTCATTTTATCTTAGGGAAGAACTGTGTAGTCATCAACACCTGATGCCTCTAGTCTTTTCTGTTCTACATGTAAAGGTATATAGCTTTTTAGGTCAACCATGGTATTGGCTCGGTATCGGGTATTGGCTGATACTCAAAGCCACAGCAACGGGATTGGTATCGAAACTGAAAAAGCTGAATCGGTGCATCTCTACATACCATTTATCCTGATTGGCCACAAGCAGCAGCTGCATGAATAAATGCACTCAAATGTAACTTTCATCAACTTACTTGAACCCAGTAACATGTGTCATATAGATGAAGCAAGGCTGACTGATGATTGTGCATTAGGCTTTTTGTAATGTAACAAAAACATGTATCAGTACCTATGCTGTGTCATTTATACATTGCAAATTCTATATTTTAGAATGTAACTGGTTAGAGGTAGAGAAAAAAATGTATTTTAACATCAAAATGTTGACGATTATACAGGGGTTACATACAGATATATATATTTTTTAGCAAAAAGCTTATAAGCAGAATATAACATTCAGTCTGTTGCTTTGCATCTTTTTTGCCTGCAGGTATATCTTCTTTTGGCATGACCTATTTTCGAAGTAATCAAAATAGTTATATCAATTATCACATTTTTAACAGGGTAACGAGTCATCTGTAACCCATTACATTTCAAAAGTAACCTTCCCAATACTGCATGTGCCTTAAATCACATCAATCATCATTCATAGTATTCATAACAATCCCCTTCAGCACCATGGACAGCTGACATGCATGTGGTGCACTTGCTCTTGAGTGATGTTTTGGGAAAAGGGTGTAAACACTTACAAGAGCCCTTAGGAAACACCCTTAACTTCTACCATTGATTGTTAACGTGAAACAGGGCTGAATACACACATGATGCTGCTTTCTGTGTAAGAAGGCTTGATTACAGCTAAACGCTTTAAGTAAAAGCAGCTTAAAAGCAAAGCTATCCGGGATATAACTCTGACAATAGGCTGCTCTACATGTCTCGCAGGTATTTATTTCATCAGAGCAGCTGATGACAGAAAGGTTATAAGAATTCAGTCAGTAATGGAAATAAGTTACTGTTGACAAATGACAACAAAAGTCACCTGCAGCAACGAGCTATTTCAGCTAATTAGGCTAATTAATCACCGACCTCTGTTAATGTGTTACTTTAGCTGCTCCCCTTGTTTGAACACACCGACAAAACCCCACAAGTCACCCGTGGGTTGCCTCCCCCTCACCTTTGTGCCTGGTTGGTCGCCTCACAGCGACGTTATTCTCCTGGAAGCTAACCAGCTGTTAGCTAGCAGCGAGATGCTAGCTCGCTTCTTCGGCTTGTTCCTGAATGGAAAGTGACGCTGTCCGGCCGTGAGAAGCACCAACATGTAGCACAGCGGACCGTCCGGCCGTCACACAACACGAGCGGCAGCTACATGAAATGTCAGACCGACAAAACTGAGGGAAACATGGCTGAAGTTAGCGAAGCAACAACCAGAGACAGATGCGGAAAAGTCAGCGCTGACGAGAGATGATGCTGCGCGTCACGTGACGGGTGCACGTGTTGTGACGGGCTGAGCGTTAACCCTTAACAACACTGTTCCGCTGCACTGACACAACTTTGGCTTTTATTAGTTCAACAGCTCATTTTTATTCAATTCCAGCTGTTCTTCATTTAAAAAAAAAAAAATAAATAAATAAAATAAAAAATACAAAAAAATCCCTTGAATGACCAGCTCCATGTAAATATTAATAATTAAAATCGGAAGACTATCTTTAAATCAGAATCAGAAATACTTTATCGAGGGGATATTGTGAATTATAAGAAAGTAAGAATGAGAGTGCAAAAAAATAAAGTATGTAAATAAAATAAAATAAAAATAAAAATAAAGGATATGAAATATTCTTATATAATAAATAAATAATAATAAATAATTAAAAAAATATATAATCCAATGTGCTCTAAGTCAGTCCAGTGTATAAAAATATACAAATAAGTGCAATGTGCTACATTTCACTGTATAAACTAGTTTGGTACATCTCAGAAATGTAAAATATGCATTATGCTACAATGTCCAATACATCAATAAATTAAAAATAGGAATAAAAACAAAAAAAATATGTGCAGTTATTTGCATTATATTATTGAACTGTAGGCTTGCCTGTAGACAAACTAGAATTGATCAATAGGGCTGCCACTAACGATTATTTTCATTGTCGACTAATCTGTCGATTATTTCTTCGATTAGTCGACTAATCATTTCATTGAAAAATGTGTTAAAATTTTGAAAAATGACGGTCTGTCTCGCCCAAACCCCAAAATTATGTCATCTAATGTCTTGTTTCGTACTCACGCCAAAGGGTTTTAGTTCACTGTCAGGGGAGAGTGTGTAAAGCTGCCAATATCTGAACGTAAGAAGCTGCAGTAAGAGTATTTTGGGTACTTTTATCGTACTTTTCTATGAAAAATGACTCAAACCGATTAGTCGACTACTAATAGTCACTGATTATTTTAATAGTCGATTAGTCATCGATTAGTCGACTAATCGTGGCAGCCCTACTCATCAATTTAATTTTTATCACCAGAATAATGTCGTGATATTTCACCCCGAGTTGAGCACAATCTTCAGCATCTATGCACTAATGCAGCAGTAATATTCATCAAGAAACATTCATTATAATAAAACATTGACAGGGGACATTTTACCAGAGGATTTGGAGCCTGCTTTCCTTTTTGCTGGTAGCTTACTTTCATGTAAGGTTTTGAATGCATGACTCTTACTTGTAGTGGATGTTCACAGTGTTGCATCAGTGCCTTTACTTAAGTTAAGGATCTGAATATATCTTCCACCACTGCTGGGCAGACAGTCTCTGTGGTGTAGCTGATAGCGCTCCAGAAACCTCACGGCTCTGGATTTGTTGTTTGTCTGGCCCACTGTGCTCTGTGGTAGGTGATAAACATGCTGAATGCAAGTTAAGAGTAAACAGCTGGGTTGGCATGTGGAAAAGGCCCAGAGGCAACTTTTAACAATGATGTACCCGAGTTGCTATTCTTTTTGTTTTTACCATTCCTGGTAAAATGGTAATTCCATTCCAAGTCCAGTTGCCTACGATATTTGCACTTGGGATAGATAGATGATTCATAGCTCTGCATTTGAAAGACAGGAGAAATGGAAGCAGTGACATTGGTTGCCTTTAAGGCAGACTTAAGTGATCAAACTGGTTAGTAATTTATGCCAGTTAGTTTTAACAGCATCCAACTTAAACCACTTAAATACACTGTACATAGACATTAAACCGTTGTTTAAACAACCGTAAATCATTGTAAACATAGGTCATTAAAGTGTCTGTTTCTTTTCTGACATGTAGCTGGTAATATCATCACAATATATGGCGAAAATTCGAATGCCTAGTGCTTTCTTTTAATTGGAGGATAAGCCCACATTTGTACAGTGCCGTCTGTTACGACAGCTGGTTGCATACTTGTCTGACAAAATAATGCTTCAGACATTAAAAGACAGCAACAAATAAATTCAGTGCTAATATGCCCTAGTAGCAGCAGCTGTCCATGCAGCACACTTCCTCTGAATCTTTAGAGTTTTTGGCGAGCAGCAAACTGTGACAGCCGTTCCTCCGAAGTTGCCACTACAGGCTTAGTGTCAAACATTATATGATGAGGCCTCTTACCTTAAATCATGCTGGCTCTAGAGATGGCAATGTCAGTATCACTCGGTCAGCCCACAACTGGATGGATTTAGATGAAAATGTATAAACCTTTCACCACCTATGATCGCCAGCAGATGAATCCTACTGACAAGTGATTCCCTGCTGACTCGTCCTCCAGTGCCACTGCGAGGTTGACATTTATGGCTTTGAGTGAAATGTCTTGACAACAATCGGGTAGATTCCCAGAGTATCATCCCAAATAACTGTAAAACTAAAGATGATTAAAGACACTGAGTCAAGAATTGGTTATGTCTTTTTTTTAATTCAGCTGACGCAATTCTCTGAATGAGCTGACAGGGAGGATCACACGAGACAGATGTCCAGCATGTCATTTCATATTTCCCAAAAAAAAAAAAAAAGATAATTTGTACAAAACAAGTAAAGTAACAATGATCAGTCTCAGCCAGCTAAGGCAATCATATGGAATGATGATATGACAAATCTAGATATATAAAAAAAAAAAAAAACAAAACAATGAATATTAAACACCAGGCCAGAATTGCAAACCCGTGGCTGAAATGCTTAAACGATCCCAGTTTATGTGGTTGAGATTAGGACTGAAGAAATACTTTACCCACAAAATAACTTGTGCCACAACAACAATTTTATGAGAAATTTCTCAATTTTTTGATTCTCCTTTTACTATGGAGGCAGGCATATTTTTTTCCCCCACAAATTCAATAAATACAAAATGATCATTTTGTGGGTGACGTATCCCTTTAAGTCCATTTCTTTCCTGTTACATAGCAGTGGCACGCTTTAACCCTGTGAAACACTCCCAGGCGCTCTGATTCTCCACAGCTGAGAATCTGTTATAAGCACGGAAATTAAGATTTGGTGTTTTCCAGCTGCAGAGCTGCTGTTTTGTCTGAGCCGCTACGCTACGCTCTTCGCACAAACTCCCTGAGATCTCACTCGAATGAATCCTCTCCTCCCTGCAGACCGCACACGGCACCGCTCATCACTCCCTGCTGACCGACTCTGGGACATAAACACCAAATCCTGATTCAGCTGAGAAGGTACAAGGCTTGCTTCTTTTCCCTGGACCCAAGCACTTCTCAGATTGAGTGAAGCAGAAATTCAGGTCGACAGCAATTACTCAATGTTAACTGGCTGGTAATAGGCACTTTTTTTCCCTCCACCAGAAGCTCTGCAGGGCCTGGGTACTACTCTTGTGCTTTACAGCCAAAATTATGCATGATCTTTACAGTACAGCGAAAGAAATACAGTATTGTTGTGAGAGAGAATAGGTGGATATGAAAGCTCTGGCTGCTTCAATCTTTGGTTTGCGTGAGATTGATAGAGAGAGAATATCTTGAAACACTCGACATTTCTATTGCTAAAAAAGTAAGAAGTCTAATGTAGCAGAAAGAAATCTCATGAAAATCTGGTAAACTCTCAAACACTGTCAGCACGAAGTGTATTAAAGCAGCGGCAATGTTTTTGTCATAAACAAGGGAAAATAGTTGCCTTATAATCAGACTGAATTACCATTTTGTTTTACCTCATTTTTCAGTCTGACATTGTCTTGAAGCCAATGTTTGCTCTTAAGCCTAATAAAGATGTACGACTGAAACACTTTTTGACAACAGTGTGCAGGAGTTCACCACTTTAAAGGATAAGGCTGGTGTTCTTGTCATTTTCTTATCGTCAATAAATCAAATGAAAAGAGCAAAACCAACAATACTCTAGTCCGTCTCTTCCTAAAACAGCTGGCCACTGTTATATTGAGCCAATGTTTCTCAAACAGGAGTTTGTTGGGGACTATTTTCAGATGTGGATTAATACACAGTTGTTGTCATTGTTGGTTTTGATGTCTTCATGAATTGACCATTAAACACTCTACAAAGTCTTGCTTTAATGCTGAACTACAGAACTGACCAACATACTGTGGCAACAGCAGCATCAGTGCCCATGTGTATATTATTAATGCATCATACCTGAGACGTAGAAAACCCCAAAAACATACAATTACATGAAACTGTAAAAAACAATAAACAAGGTTTTGTATTCTCACAAACTGAGGAAATTTGGTCTTGCTGTTGACATCAAGTACACACGACACAATATGACTGTCCCCCCTCTACTGTTTTGGGTCTTTAACATAAAAGTTGACCAGCACCTTGGGAAAAGTGACACATCTGAGGTCACTTACAGTACTAAACTTACAGTGAGAAGGTTTACTGGCCTGGTCACACATGGCCAATGGGACCATAGTAGCTGTGTCCCCATGCAGAACACATTGTTAGAAGAATACTTCACACACAAAATGATTATATGTATATCAATTACTCAGCCAGAGTTACAGTGAATTCTTAAAGGAAACTTTATTTTTCTCACGTCTCCATGGTTAACGGATAATCCAAAATCAGACTAAATTCTTGATGAATTAGAGTAAAAAGGGGGCTGTGTTTAACAACAGCACAACTATATCAAAAGGTCGGTTAAATAACTCCCACACAAGCAACGCAGTGTAATCTAAGTCTCATTTATCCAACCGTATGCTCATACGTCCCATACACACAGATCTCCGATGAGGAACTGTACTACAACTGAAACTTGCTCTCTTTAAAGCCTGTAAACAGATGTTTTGACATAGTTTTGCTATTGTTAACTACAGCCCTGTCAATTCATCAAGAATTTTCTCTTTTTGGATTCTTCGCTCTCTGTGAAGGGATGTGTGAAAAGAAAAGTTTGCTTCATAAACTCAACATAACACAGGGTGAGCAACTGATTTAGAAATGATCATTTTGTGGGTGAATTATTCCTTTAAGAGGTCAGTAAGGACAGTCTGGCTTTTATATACACAATGAGCAGGCTATTACAGAAGCCCAAAATACATAACAAAATCAAACAGAGAAAAAAACATTGTATATAAAAAAGATTAAAAAAACATACATTTTTAAATTATTCAATACAAGATAAACGTCTCTGTAAACAAAACTGACTTCTCCGTGAAAAAAAAAGCCTTGTGTCCTCTCAAATTCATGAATACGGAGTCACTCAACTCGAGAGATCAAATCCCCCAAAACAAGAGGAAAAGGAAGTGACATCTTCAGAAACTGGAAGAGATGCTCCTGTTGTCCTCTGGGTGTCCATGATTTGAACAGAGGTTTGTGTCCTGGATCTGTGAGTGTTCTGGGACGGCACCGCTTTCTCGCACCTCTAGCTGAAACACACAGGTCCCACAGTGAAGCCAAACTGGTGTGTGAAGTTTCCACCTCCCATTACCGCTATGTCTCTCAGAGGAAGCAGATGGAGATCCTCAAATTCAAACACAGATTCCCGAGCTCCAGAAACGGTCTCCTCTCCAGGCTGACACAGGAAACACAATACATATATTTACATATATTAACAGTCAGGAATCATTATGTTTTCATGTGGCAATACTTTAGCATAACTTGGTTTTGTCTCAACAAAAGAACAGCAGCAGGATAACTTGTACTTCCCTAAGTCTCCCAAGGGCACTATGAAAAGGGACATTTCACCTACCACGCAGTCTTTAAGTGCTCCGAGGTAACTTTGCTTCCTTGTGTCAGTGAGGAATTTGACTTCTCTGTCTGTCTGCCCCAGTCTGTGTCCTGGGTGGCAGGAGTAGGTCATGTTCTGAAGGCCGTGCTGCTGTGCAACCTCAGAAAACGCATCTGGACCACATTTGCACCTGGATAGTAAAACTGGTGAGAAAGGAATAAGAATGTAAAGTATTAACAGTGTCAGCTGGCATGAAGAGACTGTGACAATATTAAAGGATATTGTGGTGTTTTCCAACCTGGATCCTATTTTCTCGTGTTTTTGTGTTTAAGTGACTAATGGGAACAACAATTTTTGAAAGTGGTCCCATATTGAGCTAGAGCACTGCAGCTGGCAGTGGTGAAACAGGCTACAATGTAATCACATGGGGCATTTGTGCATCATCACTTTATGTCCATTGAAAGTGCTTGTTTTTGCCACTAATGAGCTCAGATTATTATTCTAAGTGTTTGACAACATTATGGAAAGAATCTCTGCAGAGACAGACGTCTTTGTTTAAGAGTAAGATCCCTTTTCTTTAACCAGAAACAGCCCTGAAGTTGCCATCAGCAAATCCACCAGACTCCATTTAAATGAACAGTAATGTTAGTGTGTATAGAGAGAACATATTTCCATATCTAAATGGGTGAATTAAGGGTTTATCTCGACCAAACCAGAGTTGGTGCATGTTTAAGCAGTAGAAAGACAAACTAAGACAGGTTTTGTGACTTTTATTTTGTTTCTGTCGACTCTGCATGAAGAGTTTTCTATGATGATAAAATTTATCTTTATTTAAATGGAGTCTGGTGGGTTTGCTGATGGCAACTTCAGGGCTGTTTCTGGTTAAAGAAAAGGGATCTTACTCGTTAACAAAAAGGTCCATCTCTGTAGGGATTGTTTCCATAATGTTGTCAGACACTTAAAATAACAAAAATAACAATCTGAGCCTGTCAGTGTCAAAAACAAGCACTTTTAGTGGATGTACACAGTCGATATGCACATGCCCCAAGCTGTGCTCTCCAAAAATTGTTGTTCCCATTAGTCACTTGGACAAAGACAAGGAAAAATATGTTCTGGGTTGGAAAATACCAAAGTTACTTTTAACGGTAAAAGCAAACATTGCTTAAAATGAACAAAGTCTCATTAATCAAACACTTAATCTTGTGACAGAAAACAACACAGGAACTTCATTGTAGAAAATTATATTTTCTATTGTGACATGTATCTCCAGTTTTGTTTGTATTATTTAATGTGAAAGGTGTCGCTTGCAGCCATTTAGCCTCATTAGCTCATTGTTTTATGGTGAACATATAGTTTCAATATGTAAGAGTCCGGGTTTTTCAGATTGCTGTGGATTTCCACTGCCCCCAGTGTCCAGTAATATCAATTAACAGAGTTTAATGAATACACTAAACTGTAATTTGACATCAAGCGGCAACCCCCAGGACAGAAAAATGGAGCCAACATGGAAGTGCCAAAAATTGTAATTTGAGGCTGGCTCCAGAAGCAGTCAATCCCCACAGTCCCCCATGTTAAAATGCCTCACTTTACAGCCTTGTACAAAGAACTAGTTTGTTCTCTATAGCTCATATCTCTGTTCATGACAACTGTACAGGTGTGAATAGTTATATAACTCACCTGTTTACATTTTAAGGCTTAAAGACAAGAATACTTAAGGGCAGGGCTTCTTTTAGTGAAAGGCTGTCTGCTGATAGTGTCCTTAGTCAGATCCACCCCTTGCTCCACCACAGTGCCGACCTCTCCCCCCAGATATGGTCACCCCTGACTCCTGAGGGAGTCATGGGAGTCCACGAACCAAGAGGTGACATCATTGTAGTATGTGCATTATTTTTAAAGTCTTTGTTTGAGATCCAGCGTTTAGTTTTGGTCCCTTCAAGAGGAGTCACTCACCTGAAAGCCCTGCTCCAGCCTGCTAAGCCACTCAAAAGATCCCTCTTCCGAAAAATCTTCCATCCAGGCTTTCATAGGAAACTGCAGACAGAGAAAAGAAGGCACGTATTTCCACACCGGAATGTAAGTCCGGCTGTCTTGTAACAAACTTCTCAAGGTCAACATTGTTCAGTCAGCGGCTGGTGAACTCTGGATTAGCATGCAGCTCAAATAGGAACCAGAGGTGAAGTGGCTACCTGGGTGAGCTATGCATTCACTTCACGCTACCCGAGACCAAATTCATATTATTCTCTGGATGAGCGAGTCAATTTTTTTATGGAGTTTTGATTCTATTAGAGGTGAGAGGTGCGTTTTGTGTTTTGATGCAGACCGCAGGAGAGAAAAGGACAATAATAAGAACAATAATAACGTCTGTGTCCTGATTGTCCTTTGAATGAATGTAATGTCTTGATTAGCCATGCATTGCTCCCTTCCTTCCCACAGGGAAGAAACATTTTTCATGCATGAAGCTTGGTGTTGCTAGGTAATTAATAGGACGAATGTTTAACCTTTATCTACTCAGGATGGACTCGAGATCTAAATCTTCTTAAACAGAGAGTACTCACCAACGTTACGGCACAATGTTAAAGCGAGTCTAAAGCCTCTTTCCCACTGGACAAAACTGTATGTAAAACATTGTATGTTTTGTAATTACTAGAAATTATATGCTTTATCATAATGCTCTGAAATCATATTTATGGAAATTTCGTAGCGAGTCCTGGAGGCTGTAGGGTGAAAGAATCTGTGTGTGTGTGTGTGTGTGTGTGTGTGTGTCCCAGACCGCTGACCTCAGCAACAAAGTCGGTGAAGCAAATAATTTCACAAGTGACACTGTAGGAATCAAGTCTCACTACCCAAGTGTGAGCAGACTGACAGTTCACCGAATTGCGAGTCAGGTCATACAACATGAATAAGTGAAGATAGCGGGCAGGCCATTGATCCAGAGGTGCAATTTCCTGTGGCCTTTCTCAGGTGATGTCTTTATACCTGAGAGTCTTGAGGATGAAGGCAGGTCTGTTTTGATGTGGGAGAGAAGCTGCAATAGGCCAGCAGAGCGTCCGCTGTGCTGCCCTGGTTGGGGTCGATGTAATACATTCCTGCAGAGAAAGGTTAGCGAGAGTTCAATGAGATCTGCAGGGATGGAATTGTTGGGCCTCACACAGAGAGAAGGAGCTGAGCAACACTAGGAACACAAGCACTCTACCGTACTGGACTGTACCAAAGGTGTATTATGTTCAATCTTAAATTATTGAACTTTTCTGTGGCTAAAATTATAAATGTTAGCAGGAAAATGTATTTTGTCGGCATGTCCTGTCTGATGCAGACATGCAGGAAGGACAATGTCCAGAACTCCAGCCAGCTTTGTGATTCCCAAAATAATTCAATGTGGATTCACTGTTATTTCATTGTTTTGGGAACCTACCGCTGCTGTATTCAGGGTGACAGAGCCAGAGCTCCAGACAGGTGGTGGCAGGATGCTCCTTGCTGCCGTCAGGAGGATCCACCAGCAGCCGGAGCTCCTGTTGCAGAGAATCTAGCAGAGTTTGGATCAGAGGGTAGTTGGGCTTATCGGACACATACATCAGGTCCTGGACAGGGCAAGAGAAAAAAAAAATGATTGTAGTGCAGTCAGGACACATTTTAAATGCTTACATGATAATATATAATTGCAACCCTACGTTTAACAAAATACTTCAACACTGAAGACACAAACAACTTGCCTTGAGTTGAGTTAGCGTCAGGTTCAGTGATTGTCCTGGGGGTCCTGGGACCCCTGGTGGACCCTAAAACACAAGGAAGGTGCATATGTTGGGTACAACACTACAAAACACTACAACACTAAAAAAATATCAATATAAGAATCCAGTTGTTATCCACCACAAGCGATAGAACTATAAAGTGAATAAAGTCTCACACTATGCTCCAATTGTAAAAATCTTATATTCATCAAACAACTGAGTGATGAGGCAATGAGATGACAGTGCTTTATTTCTTAAGCTGTTTCACATTTTGACAGTTTTCCTAAATCAAACAATGTGGTGTTCAACAAAGTAAGACCCGTGAAATTGTCGAGCGTTGGCGATATCGGCCGTAGAGATGTCTGCCGTCTCTCCAATGTAATGGAACTAGATGGCACTCAGCTTGAGGTGCTCAAAGTGCCACAAAATACATTTGAAAAACTCAACAGCAATGTCTCTTTCCAGACGTCATGACCTGGTTACTCAAGATAATCCACAGACCTTGTTGTGAGCAGCTTCATGAAAGGGAATTATTTTCTTTCTACCGAACTACACCTGCCAACCGTATCATTGCACAGAGGGAAGGATGTACAACTTCTGGTTTATATATCAGATTCAACATAACATTGAGTCTGTTTTCCACCATTTTATTTCATTTTAAGTAACTCTTGTACTTATCTTTTTTTTTTTTTAAAGATTATTTTTTCAGGGCTTTTTGCCTTTAATGGACAGAGACAGGGTGAAATGGGGAGAGAGAGAGAGAGAGAGAGCGGGGGGATGACATGCAGAGAAGGTCGCAAGCTGGAATCGAACCACCCGCTGCGGTGGCGATGAATCGCCTTTGTATATGGGGCGCTGGCACTATCCACTACTCTTCCTTCTGCACTATTACATAGTTGGTGGATGTAGTTTGGTAGAAAGAAAACAGTTCCTACATGAAGCTGCTCATAACAAGGTCTGTGGATTATCTTGAGTAACCAGGTCATGATTTCTGGAAAGAGACATTGCTGATGAGTTTTTTAAATGAATTTTTTGGTGCTTTGGGCACCACAAGCTGAGTGCCATCTAGTTCCGTTATACTGGAGAGAAGGCAGACATCTCTACGGCTGCTCACACCAAAACAACCTAGAGTGACAAATAGCACTACAGGTAAGAGGAAAAATATGCCTTTTTCAATTTTGCACATTGCAACCACTCAAACTCTTATTTACAGCTTGTTTTATCCTATGCAACAGACTGCTGTGAACTCACTGGAAGCCCCCTCCTGCCGGGCACACCAGGGAAACCTTGGTATCCTTTCAAACCCTGCAGGGAAAAGAAAATATGATAAGCACAACATACAATTCAGCACTGTTCCGTACAACAATACCCCACCATTAACTATAAAAACACATTGATATGGAAATAAAGACGGCTGGAAAATCTCATTACATTCTAACACCAACTCCAAAGTGTGACAGCTTTATGATTATATGTGCCATCAACACACAACCGGAGCGATTCTAATGTTAAAAACCCTGCGGGGCATTCAGCGCTTCAGATAAGGGTGAGTGAGAGCTGAGGAGAGTTTGATCTGTCAGGACAAGAGTGCTTGAGTTGATGATATCATACCTTTAATCCAAACAAACCCTGCAACAGAGGAGAGAACAGGGGAGGAAAAGGGCATTAGTAAGATTTTTTTCCATGGTGAAGTACATTTATCAACAGAGAGCTTCCGAGTGCTTTTATCTGCTGCATTAAGAACCTATCAGACACGGCTTCGCAGATTTTATAACCAAAGTCAATGGAATCCCCCCCGCCCAAGACACAGTGAGCTGAACACAATCATGATGTGCTGGTGAACTGTGAATGATTCAACAGACTGGCAGCTGAAGAAAAGATTATTTGGCTGACAGATAACAGTCTGCATGAGTTAATCTTACAAAACAATAACATTTCCATCACACGTTTCAGTTTTGTGCTCGCTCCATTTTTCAGACACAATCTGGAGAAAGAAAAATCTGAGTGACAGATGAACTGCTTGAATTCAAACTATAAAATATCCAAGACAACAAGTAAAACATGTATAGCCTGAATAAACCTTGTACATCTAAAGGGAATTTCAGAGACAGTTGGAATTTTCTTTCCACAAAACAAAGCAACAACATGAACAACATGAAAGCCAAACTCAAAAACAAAATGCCAGTTACAAACCCAGTTCAAGAGCCAGCAACAAAAGAAAGCACAATGAATAAAACATGTTACATAAACTACTTGCAAAGTGAAGTAAAAGATTTCAGACGTCACCCTGATTTCTGACATGAAACTTACAGGCATTCCTGGCATCCCTGGTGTTCCCCTCGGTCCTGATAGACCAATATTTCCCTACAAGAGATACACAGAGAGAGGAAGGTGCACATTTGTCAAAGCTAGACATCATTAAAACATATTTAAATTAGGGCTGCATGATTATGGCTAAAATGATCATGACAACGCTTATTTTGATCGATATTCAGATCAGGATTATTTATCAGGAGTATTCACTGATTTAAAGTCAAACACAGTCTCAGTGGGTGTTCGTCTCCAGGGTTGTTTGTGATTTTCATGGACAGGATCTTGAGGTGCACCTGGGGGGAGGAAGAGGTCCGGTTTGAGGTCCTCAGAATTGAATCTCTGCTTTTTGCAGATGATGTGGTTCTGTTGGCTTCATCACACTGTGATCTCCAGCAGGCACTGGGGTGGTTTTTGCAGCCAAGTGTGAGGCGATCAGGATGAGAGTCAGCACCTCCAAATCTGAGGCCATGGTTCTCTGCTGGAAAATGGTGGATTTCCCCCTCTGGGTTGGGAGAGAGTTACTGCCTAAAGCGAGGGAGTTCAAGTATCTCAGAGTATTGTTCAGGAGTGAGGGTAGAATGGAGTGTGAGATGAATCAGGTGCTGCGCTGGAAGGGGGAGCTGAGCTTTCTATTCACTGGTCCATCTATGTCCCAACCCTCACCTATGGTCATGAGCTATGAGTAGTGACCGAAAGAATGAGATTGTGACCACCAGCGGCCGAAATGAGTTTCCTCCGCAGGGTGGCTGGGCTCAGCCTTAGAGATAGGGTGAGGAGCTCAGCCATCTGGAGGGAGCTTGGAGTAGGGCCGCTGCTCCATGTCAAAAGGGATCAGCTGAGGTGGTTCGGGCATCTGATCAGGATCCTCCTGGGTACCTCCCGCTGAAGGTGTTTTAGACACATCCCAGTGGTAGGAGGCCCCGGAGCAGACCCAGAATACACTGGAGGGATTACATATCTCATCTGGCGGGGGAAAACCTTGGGGGAGGAATGGGAAAGTGTTGCTGGGGAGAGGGATTTCTGGGGTGCTTTGCTTGGCCTGCTGGCCCCACAACGCGGCGCCGGATAAGCAGATGAAAATGGATGGATGGATCCACTGATTTTAGGGACAAAATAATTTTACTGCACTTTCATACTGAAATAAAGAGAACACTGCTTTTACTTCTAGGTTGTGCTACATTCCTGCTAATGTACAAATCACTGCATCAAAATAAGACTCGAGATAAGGTTTTTCCTCATCTGACTTATTTCCAAGAAGCAAATTACTAATTTCAGTGTTTGTTGGACACTATCTTTGGCTAAATAGAGTGTCACTGCATTGGTTATTTTAGTCCATTTTGGGGGGCTGGATGGATACAGTGCCGTTCTGTACGGCATTGCTGGATTTTTGAGTTGACATTGGATAAAGATGGAGATTCAGTGAGGTTTTGTTTGGAACATTATTCTTCTTGGCCCTCATGAATTGATGGTATTGCAGTTTGTAGTGTTTTTTTTTTTTTTTTAGATAGGTGAACAAGTCAGCTGTGTTGCTTTGCAGCTCAGACACAAGTCTCACTCTCTGATTCAGAAATATTTCGTTTCGTTTCAAGGGACGAGCTCTTCACCTTCTGCTCCAGACATTTTATTTTCGTTACACTTGTCTGCTTTGTTGTATATTACCTTTTATTCTGGACTGCAGCTGCAACATTTAGGAAAGTTTTTTTCTCAGGCTGCTGCTGCATGGTGAGTGCAGAGGCAGGACAGCTCCCCCAAAAGGGAGTTGGCTGTTAGATTAAGAAGTGCTTGACATACAGAGCACGCACTTTAAATGTCACTATCACAGTTGATTATGTTTACTGAATTGTGGGAAGCCAAAATCATGATCAAGATTACTACTCAATTAATTGTGCAGCCCTGATTCAAATGTAGGAAACATTAAAGTTTGAAAACACAAGTGCGAAGATAAGAAGGTACCTGCTCTCCCTTTGTGCCCACTGGACCAGGAAACCCAACAGCACCACGAATACCCTATGAAAAATCAGTAAATTCATTTATTGATTTAAAAAAAAGGACAGACACACTGTTTCCAATGACTTACCCACAAGGAAACTCAAAAAACATCCATAAGAGAAATATATAGAGTCTGTATAAAAGAATATTCTACCAAACCTTCAATTGTGGTCAAATATGTTCACTCTAGTTTCAATAAATCTCTTTCTCGGGCTTTGCAAGAAGCCCTAGAGATAGATTGTTAAGCAGGCCTTTAGAATTAAGATAGCAACATGTGCCTCTACATGCTGAGGAACAGCATAAGGAAGGACATTTTAACAGCTGTCTACAAATAACAGTCAGACATTTAACATTCCATCCTGGTACAACTTTCTCTCGGTTAAAAATGAATCAAAACTTTTTTTTTTGGATCATCAATCATGCAACTAAAACAGCAGGCACCTCCTCCAAGACTGAGCCAATTTGATGTAAAACAACTTTCATTACAAAGGGACCTTCACATCCCCTTTATAACTCACTCCACTCCCCCTGTCAGGATAATGTTTTAAAAACCCTCTGGACAAGCCTAATACATTTTAAAATAATTCACACCTGTTATCCCAATGATAAACAGGCAGTGAAGGACGTGCTGTGTTTGGACTTTGTCATTTATTTTTGTGTTACTGTTCTTCACTGAGCACCTTGGGGTCCCCCAGGAGGAGCTGGAAAGTGTTGCTGGGGAGAGGGACGTCTGGGGTGCTTTGCTCAGCCTGCTGCCCCCGCGACTCGGCCACCATCGAAAATGTCACTATTCCAAATCCCTGAGTGTGGTTACTCTATTTACTTTCGCTAAATAAAGGTAAGTGCACATATTCCTTTAAAGCTGGAGTGCAGAACACTCCCCCCATCCCTTTTCTTGAAAGAATATTTATTTCAAATTGTCAGCATACATAGTATCAGAAGAAAGCATCAGAATCGCCCACATACAGGTAAAGCATTGAGGAAAACAAAATGGAAAAATGAAATAAATAAATAATCTCTTCCCCTATTCGCTCTGCCTGCTTGACATAAAACGCATCAACTCCGGTGTGCCTGTGCGGAAAATGCGCCACAGACCTCTGACACCAAAACTCCAGTATTCTGAGATATACAGAGAGCTTTCCCTGGCGGCGATGGGCTTAATCAGCGTTGTGTGAACTCATTTGACAAGGGCTGAGTGTAATGTACCTGCATTTATGTGTAAAAGTCCCACAGTGTAGCTTTGAGGCACCATCACAAGTGCTTACCGGATCGTTTAACAGCTTAAGACCCTCCTACCCTTCCGACCCCCATCACACAGACACACACAGACAGACACAGACACATTTCTGACGTCAGAATAGGCCTTTTCCACAGCTGACATCTTGACCTGGCACAGCAGGGAACACTACAAACGTTAACAATGGCTCTGTTCTATTAGTGTCCCAGGGGCCTCACCAGTGAGCAGCATGAACCAAGTACCAAACCTTTATTTGTAATCTTTACTGTAATTATTGGTACAGAAATATAATGGACATTGCAGGCTGCTTTACCGTCTCTTTCGGACAGTTACCAACCAAACATTTCTATTATTTGTTTTGCAGACATTATATTTGTCTCCGTATTAACACATTAAGTCTTGCAGCTCTTACCTTCATGCCATCAGCTCCAGATGGTCCAGGTAGTCCCATGTCTCCTTTCTCACCCTGAGGAAACAATACAGTCAAGTCTCCGTCTTCACTCAGACAACAGAACAGCACAATAAAATACCACTGTGTGAAGCAACACCTCTGTATTAACACTATTCTTCATTTCGGCTTATTAATAATCATCCACATCTGCTGTACACATCAAATTCAGCTGTGTGCCACTTTCATGAAGTGGAGGAAGCGAATTTAAATAATCTACCACCGGAGAGCCCAGTAGCTCAGTAGGAAGGGCGAGCACCCCATGTATAAAGGCAGTGTCCTTGCTGCAGCAGTCATGTGCTCAGTTCCAGCCTGTGGCCATTTACTGCATGTCGTCCCCTTTATCTCTTCCGCTGTTACACTTCAAACTGTCCTGTCATTAAAGGCAAAAAGCCCCAAAAATAATCTTTCAAAAAATATGAATCCACCGCATTATATATAGACGAATCCAGGAAAGTACTCTAAGTACACAAGCCACCATTACTTGGATAGTGTCTCCCAACAAATCGTGCATACTTGAATGCAAGCTGTCCTCAGAACTGTACAGTTTTCTACTTTCACCTTTACTTTCTAAAAAAAACTTATTAGCAGCAGCTGTTTGTTGAGACTGCTTAGGTAAAGTAGCTAATGTTGGTGGGCTATTGTTACTGTCTTGGGGCTGCAGAGGTCCTAGAGAATAAATTAACTCAATTCTCTATGTACAATGTTTGGATTTATATATGTATGAAACACACATATTTTATATAATACTATCTATCTGAAATACCTAGTTGGTGCAGCTTGGACACATCAGTCATGAACAGAGTCACAGGGTGTTTCGGGACTTAGCTCATCAGCCATTGATCAGTCCCTGGCTTGTGTCCAAGCTGCACACGACACCATGGTTCTGCCCTCTTGATCTACAGCCACCTTGAGGCTTTTTCTGCAGCCTCACTGATGTTTATGGTGGCTTTCCTCTGCTGCAACCCTCTGATGCCAAGGAGCCTGAGTGCCCAGTGCACAGATTGCCCTGGGAAACCCCTGCAGCCCACCTCGATTGGCTCACAGCGGGCCTTTCAACCTCTCTCTCTACAGGCCTCTAACAGCTCAAGGCCTTTTTTGGCACATGGTTCTTCCAAGGGAAACCGTAAGGTCCAGCAACACTGCTTGCTTTGTGGTGTCAGATGTTAAGACAAAATCTGAGTGACATCCTTGCGATATGCTCCAGAATCTTAAGGTCGGTGCTCAGCACTCAGTACTATAGATTTATATTATTTTATAACTGGATTTTTCTAAATAAAGCAACATACTAATACTATTCTATTAAAAATAAATGAAACAAAAATGCAATTTTTTTTACTGAATCCTGAATAAATCGCTATTTTTTTTTATCAAAAACTGAAGCTAGCCTTGTTTACACACTGAATACAATGAGATCCAGTTAGGTTTGATCATAAAAAATAAAGGTTTCACTGGGTGTGTGTCGGGCTTATAAATTCTTGTTTACCTCTTTCCCCTTTTCACCTTGATCTCCTGGCTCTCCACGCAAGCCCGGGATTCCCTTGGGGACAACAAATGAAAGAAACATACCAAAAGGAAATCACATCACTGATTGATCAAACACACTTTAATTGTGAAATTCATTTCTTTATTAATCTCATCCCTCCAAAGCAGGACAGACTGCTGAATATGCGAATATGTTTGCCTAGGAAATAAAAACAGGTGTTAAGCGAACAAATAAATTGACTTACGATGAGCCCTGGCCATCCAGGGAGGCCCACCAGTCCTGTGTCTCCCTTCTGGCCCTGAATGACAAAAACACAATCTACTGCTGGCTCATACATCATTATTAAACCAGATGTACACAAAGCCTGCGGCCTTGTTTCCGTGTTTCTCACCTTAGGTCCTCTCTCTCCCCTGGCCCCTCTGACTCCAGCCTTCCCCCGTTTCCCCTGTGGATAAGTTTACAATGTTTTTCAATGAGGTTACAGAGAAACAAAAGGGGGCATGCAGGAAGCAACCTCATGTTTTATGTATGAATCTGCACATGCAGAGGCTGCCAGATTGTCTGTTTCTGGCCATTTTATCCAACACACACTCCATAATATCCGTATGAATGTTGCTGTTTCTGACACCAAACAAAGTCTCTCTTATCACAGAGTCATAAAAAAGTAATAGCAGCGGTATTACAGACAGAGAGTGACTGGATATTGACCTTGTTGGATTCATCACAAGTCTGGATTATTTGCAACATCTGTACATTATTAAAAACTGAATTTTACCTGTGTTAAACAAGACTGAAAACAGAAAGCTCTTACCCTCCTTCCAACATGACCCGTCCTCCCTGGTGGTCCGTTCTTGCCATCGTCTCCCTGTAGGGGTTAAATATAAACTGGTCTGTGACAAAGCTAATTAGTGCACTTCCAACTAGTAAAGGAGTAATTTAGCAGCTGTAGGGTTAATTTTATATTCCAAATTTTCAGGCAGGGTCAGATTACTTTGAAATATAGACAGCTACAGAATACAAATTATGTGGCAATTCTTTAAATAAATTAGGCAATTCATTAGCGTTATAAATACAATATAATCTAATCTGAATACTTCTGGATAATTTCAAAATCATTCATTAAAAAACTGCACCTTATACAAAAAACACGAATGCAGGCAGTTCCACTAAGTTTCTGTTTGCGCTTTTAACATCTTGGAACGTTGTCAATGCAAATAAAATGCATTTTGCATATTCAGCATTTACAGTTGGTCAAATACTGGCACAGACTTGTGCTGCACATGTTGGAAGTCAAAATGATGGTGATATTGCCAGGAATGGAAGTCTGTTTTGGAGGATCTGCTGCTGCTGCTTGAACCTTCCATCTTGACTCAACTCTGTTCTTTTTTGTCCCTCAGGGTCCCGACCTGTCTAAGGTCTTTGGTTAGATGCCTCACATGAGGTCTGTGGTTAACACAAGCTAAGGAGAATTTCCTGTCTTGTTCTACAACATAAAATACATCAGCAAACATCACACTTGTGAATTTTGAGGCCTTAAGTGTCTTAAAAAAGACGGTTGCTAATTACTTGCTAAATGAGACTACAGAATGTCATCAGGTCAAACACAGCTTAACAGCCCTGTCGTGGTGGAGACGTTGAAGTCACGTGTCCGGAGTGTAGTTCATTTATACCCTATCGTTAGCTTTTTACTTCTGTCATTGCTTCAAAAATCATAAAGGGTTGTTCATTTGTGAAGATTATTATTAAGTAGATTATTAAGTATCATAAACATCTGACTGCCACTGGGCTTACTTTCAGCAATAATCCAAAATCTAAGGGCAAAATCCCATTGGCTTTTTGACGAGGGAACCAGGATGACACTAACTTCCGCATCGGCCTACAAAAACTCTATTTGGGGGGTTAAAACTAGAGTTAGATGCGCTCTGCTGCTATTGAAATAACTGTAGCAACTGCTGCTGCAAATCCAACTTCCCCATTCCACGAGATCATGCGACCAAAAACTATTTCAACCCTTTTTTGTTCATAGTGTTAGCAAACCAACTGAGCTAGCCAAGCCCCCCATCATACTTTGTTTGAATTTCAAATGCATGTAGGAAGTGAGGAAAAGCTTTGAAGGAATAGTTCAACATTTTGAAAATATGAAAAAAACATTGATGAGTAATTAAAGCCTTCATTGAAGTAGCTGAATCATTAAAAAAGGTCAATGTGTTTTGATAACTGTAGGTTTTCAACATGGCTTTAAAAAAAAACCAGACAACACAGGTGTGGCCTCTCCTGCGTACCACCGGCCAATAGGAGGAAGTCACATGATCCATAAAAAAAACCCATCACAGTGAAACAAACTGAAGATAAAGAAAACACAAAATAACATGACATGAAATTACACTGAAAAAAAAATTACTGAACCATTCCTTCAGCTTGTTTCTATTGTGTTATTACTTGCAGAATAAACCCCAGAATGAACCAAATCATTTTTACTTTAAAACATTTAAGATTTGACACATTAAGGTGTACATAAAAATGGGATAAGAGGATCTTACCTTCTCCCCGACCATGCCCTGTTTCCCCTCAGGTCCTGGTCTCCCTAGAACTCCCTGCAAAGCAGTGACAGATTTCTTTTTTCTTTTCCTTTTAAATTGTGCTGTTAAAATATATTTTAATCAAACAAAACAAACACACACACTATGGTTTTTAATGATTGTTAGCTTTTTTCTCAATAATAAATCACTGCTGAACAAATAGTATAATCATAAACCAGCTGCTGCTGAAGGCAAAATATGGTTTCATCATCCACAGTGTTTCTGTGTTATACCTATCCACACACTTACAGGAGCCCCTGCGGGACCTGGGGGACCCTGGGGTCCTATCTCTCCAGGAGGCCCCTGAAAAAGAGAAAAGAGGCACAAATAGCAGTGTTGTTGAAGGGAAAAAGCAATCATCAGCAATAGTGATCAGAAAGCATTGACGTGACTCAATTGTTTTTACCTCTAGCCCAGGCAGAGCTGGAGGACCTTGGATTCCTGGCAGACCTTCCTCACCCTGCACAGGTGATTTATATTATTGATGCTGTTTTATAGACATTTGCACACAGTAAATAAATCTATTTATTTGCATTAGAATGTTTTCATCAAGAAGATATAGCACCATTCAGACATGTGCTTAGATTTTATAGATGCCATAAAGTAGATAAATAAAACCTCACTAACCTGTTCCCCTGGACCTCCTGGAGCTCCTGGCTCTCCCTTCTCTCCCTGTGGTCCTCCGTCCCCTTTAGCTCCCAGGTCTCCCTGGGGGTCCAACTGGTCCAACAGGACCCTGTCGTGCAAACATCACAGAAAAGGAACACTTAATGAGCACACTGTTAATGAGCACTTAGCACAAGCTGAGGATGATGAGCGTGTCATTAGTTTTGCAGGTATGTGGACATGAACTGGGATATGGACAAAAATACATATCTAGGTATTTTCAGATTGAAAGGTGATAAACACTACATATCTCAGTGTCTTCTATAAAATGAGCTACATGTTAAGTTGCAAGTCAAAGCTACATTTGAGATGTCACTGGCACTTTAATAAAAACAGACTGTGATCAAAACATAATGCAAAGGCAGGGATTTGTCCCATGTTTGGAAATTTACAGCTGTACAACAAGTACATGAAAAATAATCTAAAATAAATAGCAGGGCTGCACGATAACTTTTTGCACCCAGCACTGGAGCTACAGAGGTTTAAAGGTTTGCAGCACAGGACACAAAACTATAACATGAGTATAAAAGTATCAGGTAGGTTTGAAACAATTAAAAACCTTTGTGGGGGGAGTTAAAAAGTTGCTTCCCATGTCCTTTCAAATAAATCTAGCGCTGAAAATGATTTAAAAATTTTTTAAAGGAGAGACACTTTGTCCACCTTATATACATATATATACAATGTCTGTGTTATTGCAGTATATTTGAAACATTTGAACATCTGTTGCCTTCATCCTTGTGCTGTGTCAATGTCACACAACAGGCTACAATTACCACCCTGACGCGCTATGATCCACCTCACACACAAACTAGCAAACAAATGCTCACCTGACACAATCATGCAGCTCTGTCTCCCACACATGCAGCACAGCGCTGGACTGCACATGTGCTACTGCAGTCATTTAATTCAGCTCACAGACTGATTTAGCGTAGCACTTGCAACATTTAGACCGTCACGCAGACTAATTAACAAACAGATTAAGGGGCAGCCCTGTGTCTCTCTTAGTGTTGCTGGAGAACTTGTGAGTGAATGTGTGAGAGAGGAGAGATGCACACTGGCATGGCTTTTCCAAAGAACAACATTGTGTGACGCAACTTGACCCTTATCCATACAAATGGTGTTGTCTAAATTTAGATCTTGCTTGAAAATATATCAATATATACATAGTTGTTATATTGCCCAGCCCTAACATGAAGCAAAGTATTGACACAAGCTTGAATCAGATGCACTGGTTTCTCAGACACTTTACTCAAAACCACAGTGTCAACCTCCTCCATGGTGACGTAAGAGGAATAGTCAGGGGATCAACAAAGTCAGAATTCGTGCTCTGGGAGCCGTCCAACCAGTGTTGCTGACCATTAAAACCTAAATACTGTAATTAGCTACGCTCCCTAAATCACTTAAAAGTATAATCCTTTCATGAACACTTAAATTACTCATGCTTCTGTCACAGAACAAAGGGAACACTAAAATACTGCCATCACAGGACAATGTGCACAAGAGAACAAAACATACAGAATGAGGCGTATTAGCGTCAGACAAATACAGACTGTGAGGTTAACATCAGTGCAACAGATGGTGTATCTGTGTGTAATTTGATTGGTGAACAAACCAAATAAATTAAAATAAAAACTGTCTAGGATACTTACAGGCGGCCCCAGCCCCCCTGCGTCTCCTCTGACACCACGAGCACCAGTTATTCCCTGTGTGTGAGACAAATGGAGGGAACGAGTGGCTTTCCTCTTATCGCTGTGCTG